>JAAGEH010000311.1:11136670-11186410 GCA_011751065.1 Lasiurus cinereus | reverse complement strand
TAAGAGCAAAAGACAAAGAGAGAATATTAAAAGCAGCAAGAGAAAAACAGTTTATTACCTACAAGGGAGCACCCATACAACTGTCAGCTGATTTCTCAACAGAAACGATGCAGGCCAGACGGGAGTGGCAAGAAATATTCAATGTGATGAATAGCAAGAACCTACAACCAAGAATAATCTATCCAGCAAAGCTAACATTCAGAATTGAAGGGCAGATAAAGAGCTTCACAGATAAGAAAAAGCTAAAGGAGTTCATCAACTCCAAACCAGAATTATATGAAATGCTGAAAGGTACTCTTTTAGAAGAGGAAGAAGAAAAAGGTAAAATCCAAAAATTTATGAACAACAAATACATATCTATCAACAAGTGAATCTAAAAATTAAGTGAATTAAAAATTTGATCAACAGAATAAACTGGTGAATATAATAGAATCAGGAGCACAGAAAGGGAGTGGACTGATAATTCTCAGTGGGGAAGGGGTGAGGGGTGTACAGGGAGAGACTGGACAAAAATCATACACCTATGGATGAGATCAATGGGAGGGAGCTAAGCGCAGAGGGAGGGGTGGGAGCTGGGTGGAGGGATGCTATGGAGGGGAAAAAAGAGAAACAAATGTAATAATCTGAATAATAAAGATTTAATTAAAAAAAAGAGATTGGGATGAAAAGTCACTCTTGTTGTATTTATGAATGTTTTTGATAGGCTATCCCTATTTATTCTTATGATTTGAGATATAAGTGGAACTTCATACAAAAACATATTCAAAAACAAATTGAATATGTTTATTCAATCAACATATTTATTAAAAATCTACTATGAATCCGGTCTTTTTCTGTCATTAGAGGTAGAGGTATGAACAAGACACAGCAGATCTTCTCTTAGGGAGCATAATGTTTGGACATATCTCCTTCCCACCTTCCTCCCACCTTGGGCAGCACTCTATATTTCCATGCTGCATTGTACCATAGTTATCTATCAATCAGTCAGTCTCCCCATCAGGCTGTGGATCACCTCAAGGGTAGAGCCTCTTCCATGCTTCCTGCTCTATTTCCAGCCCCTGGCACAGTCCCAACTAAAGTTCCTCCACATATCCTTATTAGATGAAAGAACGTTCATTTTCTATCCCTTCAGTTTACTTTAGGATGATGTTTACCTTGTCTGAGTAAAATAATTGTATATATCTCATGGCCACAAGAAATTTGTGTTTGACTTAAATTTACTTTTCCAGGCTAAAGTCCTACTATATCCCTCCATATGTCCTAATGCCAAACCACTCATAATTCTCCAAAAAGCCCTGTTATTTTACTCATATTTTCCCTTTGCTTAGAGTAAGTTAATCTCTATTTGTTTCTCTTTTTCAAGACCTAGGTCAAATTACCTTGCTCTGTGAAGCCTTCCGTAGTTGGCCTGGTTAGAAGCTATCACTCCTCTCATGTTGCTATAGTACACTGTTTAATCCTCTTTAGACTACTTTTCTTTCTTTTTCATACCAATATCAGATAACAGTTCTTTGTTTAGTCTGTGTCTTCCCTCCTTGAATGTAAGTTTTTCTGAAGAAGGAATAGGTCTCATTTATTTTGGTGTTCCCTACAACACCAGGAGCAGTGCTTTGCACATAGTAGGAGGCCAATAAATGCTTATGGAATGAATGAATATATGAATATACTTGCCACTATGAACGAACTTCATGTGTGACTTAGAGGAAGAAACTTACCACAAATGAAAATATGTATTTGAGATTAATTATATTAGAGAGGAAGAAGGGCAGCCCATGTATAGGGACATAGGAGCAATGTGTGTGGACCAGAGAAAGCAAGGTGTTTATGTAGAGAACAATAAGGCTAACTGAAAGGAGGCATGCCTCCAAGGAATAAGACCTTGGGCCCAGAGGAGAAGGAGAGCCACATTCTTAATTCTTGAATTAGATTTTATGTATCTAAAATATTTGTGGTACCAACTCATGTTCTCTTCCATCTATTCTGATGTTCTCAATCAATGAATTTAGTAGGATGAATGTGATAGCTACAAAAATTTTTGTTGATAACTTATATAACAGGTGTTATATTCACCTGTTAGGAGTGGGAAATAATTTTTCTAATAGTACTTTACATTTGAATGACACTTTAAAGTTTGTAGGCTATTTTCTAGTATATTATGTTTTTACCTTAACAAAAAATCTGAAAGATGCTGAAGAAAAACGTAGTCCAAGTTAACACAAAGAGTACAATAACAAAATAGGGCATTTGAGGCTTCTGAAATCAAATCTAGTGTTTAATTTTTAAAACAATATACTGTATTGATTTTTTACAGAGAGGAAGGTAGAGGGATAGAGAAATATCGATGAGAGAGAGACATGATGAGAGAGAGACATAGATCATCTGTTTCCTGCACGCCCCTTACTGGGGATGTGCCCACAACCAAGGTCCATGCCCTTGACCGGAATCGAACCTGGGACCCTTCAGTCTGCAGGCTGATGCTCTATCCACTGAGCCAAACCAGTTTCAGCCAAATCTAATGTTTTATTTGCTATCCTAAAACTCTTTTATCTTTGCTATCATGAAGACAGTTGGGAAAGACAACAAATGAATAATGAGAGAAGAGTGGGAGAAAATGGGAAGGTAAAATGTGATTCATTCATTTACTCACTAGCACTTCTCCTCTGGTCTTTTCCCCCAAGCCAGCTGGTGTCTCAGTCCTCAGGGATATTCCAGGCAGGTAAGATAAAGGCCCTGGGAACACTAAGTGGGGTACCTAATCTAGTTTTGGAAAATAAAGAAGACTTTTTAGAGAAAGTGACATTCAGGCTAAGTAGAAACCAGATGAAATGGGGCTGGGTGTTGAAGGTAGAGAAAAATTTCAAGTTAAGTCATGAAAGTAGGCAACTGATTTAGGGCAAAAAACAAAACCCAAGCCAAACTAAACCAAATAAATACATCTTGTTATGGAAAGACACTCTTAGATAGTCTTAGAATGAGGACAAGAAGAGCAAAGTGAGCCTCACATTTCTGTCTCCTTGAGTTGTTCTCTCTCTCTCTCTCTCTCTCTCTCTCTCTCTCTCTCTCTCCCTCTCTCTCTCAATCTCTTGTTTTTTTCCCCCCAATGAAGAGAGGAATAAACATCTTGACCTCTTTGGCCCTAGGTCTACAGTGGTTTTAGATTGAAATGTCCATGGGAGAATAGTGAATGTTGTGCTTGACTTTATCTCATCACTGGATTTTCTGTTCCAGCCCCAGAGATGCCTACAGTGATGTTTCCTGTGGTTCTTACTTTATGCATTCTCTGCCCAGGTTGGAGGCAAGGCTCAATTAATACTTGACCAGATTGAAGATGTATTTGCTTCTGTTTGGAAGAGATTGGCATCCATAACCCAGAGAGCAGATAGAATATATACACCATGAGGAAAGGAGTAAATGTGAAACTATGGTTTAGATGGGAAGAGAAATAAATTAGTAACTTTGAAGATATTGCACGAATACAATTTTTAATGAGTAAAGCATACTTGCTCTTGTCTGATTTGGAATTATTATTATTTACAGAATCTGTGTATATCTTCTGTAAGAATACTGTACTCCTTTTCATTAAAAATTAATTCTCTCAGAGAGGCCCCTAAACTTTATTTCTCATTCAAGTAATGTAGCTGAAAGCTAAATAGCATAGCTGAAATTTTGCTTGAACTGTATTTTATGAGTTTTATTAAAATGCAAAAACAAATTACCCTTTTTTGAATAAAAAATCAGTACAGGTTTCACTGTAGCTCTGAAAACCAGAATCTCAGTATATCAGTTGAACACTGACTTTTAAAAAATGTATGAGTTGATTTAACCTATTCTCAGACTGCCAGAAGGCAAGAAAAAAGATTTCTTCCAGAGTAGAGCTAAGAGTGTACTCTGCCAGAAAAATAGAGCCAAACATATTAATATCTATGACTTTTCAAAGTCCAGGCAACAGGAAGAATGCATTTGAAGGAGAGGAATTCAGTGGTTGAGTCAGTCTGGCAAGTAGAAATAGGAAAGTCAGTGACCTCTTGATAAATCCTTCCCTACATATCCTGATAACTTATATCAGCAGGTTTGCAGTGCCTCCATTCCCCTTCTTTTGGGGATGCAGAGAAATGGAACTCAATGGCAAATAATCTTTTCCATGAAGAAAGGTACATGTCCTCACTATGTTTATGTGTTGGAAAAAGGTATTCCAGGCAAAATTAAAAGGGCTGTATTATAAGCTCCAAAAGTGAAAAATTCAACCTAACCACTTACATGATTTCTACATGTAATAGAATGACAAAGTTATAAGATTCATTTTATTACCTGGTTTATGGAAATTGAGTTTATTACATTACCAACCCAGACAAGTAAAGATTTTGTTTAGCTAAATTCCACACTGTGAGTTTAATTTAAAACTAGATTGTGAATGTAGACAAAGCACAAGAATGGCAGGATATTGATTGTACCACTCCAGGGTATATATAATATGGCTAGTTTCTTACATTCAATATTGTTGAATCAGAGCAGCTAAAGTCTCTGATCTGGGCTGGGAGAATCTTACATCATATACTATGATGGGGAGAATAGACTGTGGATATATGTTAGTTTTTTTTAAAAACAAGAGTTTTAATTTTCTTCTCCAAAATGTGGAAATTCAGAAGTAACCGACTTACTGGGGAATTTCCGTAGAACTATTTCTCTATGGACTGCAAGGTGTAGAGCAGCATCAAAAAATCATAAGTGGCAAGGAGCTTGCCTCCTCTCCTTCTGAGAGATAAAATAAGTGTACTTTTTGACAACTTAGACAAGAATCTTCATCTTCTCTCCCTCCTTCTCTTCCTCTCACTCTTTCTTCCCTCCCCACTTTGTCCTTTTTCTTTCTCTTCTCTCCCTCTCTGAATTTCCCCCTTCCTTCCTTCCTTCCTTCCTTCCTTCCTTCCTTCCTTCCTTCCTTCCTTCCTTCCTTTATTCCTCCTTCCTCCTTTCTTCTAGGCACTACTCCACATCTTAGCAAGGATAGGATACAAATGGTCAGACAAAACAAGGTGTATATGTTATAGCAGCCTTTCAATGTATTTTCCTTCTGAGGTTTATAACTAAAATTCAAAGTAAATTCTTTAAGGTATTGATTTCACAGCTTGGTGGTGATTTGTGTTAAAACTTGATATAATATTAAATTTCACACGGACCTGTAACTTTTTAGATTGAAAGAGAAAATGTATATGTGTTTTTTAATCTTATCACTTCAAAGGGGATCTGTGTTAGAAAATGAAAAATGTATGGAGCACTAACCAATTAGGTCAAGTAGGGCTTTGAGGTTTTGGAAAAAGAAAAGAACTCTTTATAAGAACTGGAAACAAAGATACTGGGTATTATCCAAGAAGCTTTCATAATAGAAGTATGTTACTCAAATGGTTATCTTGGTGTGCTTTAATTTATGGTCTTTAATGGATAGGAAATCTCTAAGTGAGAAGAAAGAGTTATGAACACCATAAGAAGGTTATAAATGGGTCTTGACAAGGTGGCTTAAAAGGAGACATAATGACATCCCGAGGACAAGAACTTACATCTTGTTTTTAGAATGTGTAAATTGCATCAAAATCATCAAAGTTATCATCAGATAATATTTCTTACGCACTTTTAAAAATCTGGTATCTTAACATCCATACAAAACCAAACACTTAACCACACATAGTTAATGTAATTCCCTTTACATTTTTATGTTGTTAACAATCTTTTCCCGAAATGTCTTAACTCTAAATGCCAACCTCACAAGAAAAAAATTTGCAAATACCATTTTCCACACTGATAGAAATGGAAGATATGCACACACACACCAGAGACTTGCAAATCCCTAGTATTGAAATATAGAACTAACTGTAAATAGTTCAGGGCTATATTATGAAAAAGGCAGAAAAAATAAATGTAAAAGTAACAAGACTATTATATACTAACATACATACTCTGAAGAGAAAGATATTCACAAAGAACTTTAGAAAGGTAAACACCACCAGAGAGAGAACAATTACAATCATGCAGTGGTTATTCCAGTAATACAACGATAGTTGAGTTGGTTAATTTCAATTTACAGGAGAATACTTTTCAGGACACTCTCTGGAGAGAAGATAATGGGACTGTGTTAATAATCCCCTCAACTGAATTCTAAAAGAACCCCACAAAACTTTGAGGAATGAGGAGTGATAGATGAAACTGGAGTACATAAGGCAATGAAAAACCTTGTCAGAAATACAGACATCCTCTATTAAGACTTCAAAAAGATGTTGGTTGGCCTCAGGCAATGCATAATTTTACAATTGCTCCAACTACTGAGGTTCCATATGTAGATTTCTTGGCACTGTACTAAGTACCTTAGATACAGTGAGCATAACAAACTAGCCAAGGGTATATTATTTCTCTGTTTTATAGTTGATAAAGAGAGAGGAAGGCTCACTTTTTGACACCCTCCTCGGCTAAAAGGTGAGAGGACAGAAGCTTTAGGGCCATGATGATATGGCCATATACAATGAGGGAGCTGAAGCCCTACACAGCCAGAGTTCCAGAGTTATATGAACTTTCACTCTGTATTTCTGCACATTCTCTCCTAATTTCTTCTGGGAGAGGCTGAGCAAATATCACAATTCATTTTTCAGCTGTGAAAGTTGTCAGAAGGAGGTTAAAATTTATATAAAACAAATGACAGAGCTCTGGTTCAAATGGGATTGTGCTAATCCAGTCCCCACTCTTCCTCCAAACAGACATTCTCCAAAAAATAAAAGCAGTGGGGTCCAGGGCCCAAGGGTCAGGCTAAAGGAGAGTTACTCACCAGGTGTTCAGAAAACACTCAAAAGTCTGTAGATAAGCATTTCTTATGCATTTTGATAAACACACACACACACACACACACACACACACATACACTCACACACACCACCACACGCCACAAAGCTGCAGATTATTACTTGCTAACTTACTATTATTGAAAGAATTACAGGCAAAAAAATGAGGACAAACATTTTGTTTAATATGGTTAATGAAGTCAGGTGTGGAAAACTTAGAACTCTTGACACATATATCTCAATGTTTTTAGTCCTGTGCAAGCATGATTATCCACACTAATAGAAACCATAGCTCCCCAACCTCCTTCCAAGCTCATTCTCTCAGAGGACATATTAGTTGCTTTTTTGTGTGTTTGGATCTGTCCAACCTGCATCTTTCTGGCTCAGAGTCCCTTTGAAGGTTCCAAAAGTACTAGTAAGAAGACAGAAGTGTTAAGATAGCTTCATGATGTCATTAATAAGACAACACTGACCTCAGAACTTAATTCATCTTGGAAAGCATATACATTGAGCAGTTGCTTGCTGAGGAGAGAGAAAAATGTCATTTTTCTGCTGGTAAGGAGAGAATGGAGTGGGGGTAGGGTAAGTGAGAGGGTCAGTGTCTGGCATCCTGACAGCTGGATCGTTGGGAGTAGTGTCAGATGACTCTTGCCCCTGCCAAATAGGCTTTCCCCAGTTGTTTCAAAGTCTTCAAAATGCTAATAAAAATACTTTCACATTTTCATTTGTATTGGCTAGCTTATATTAAAGTACTGCCAGCTGCTATAATAGATACAATTTGAAATCTCCATGGTTTAACACAATAATAGTTTTTCATAATGTGCAAGAAGAGGTGATGGAGGAGGTAAGGGTCGTGGGGAGGGTGTGGTACTCTGGTCCACACAGTTATTCAGGGACTCCTGCTGATGGAGGATCTACCATTTTCAACATGTGACATCCAAGGTTTCTCTGGGTGGCAACATTTACTCTACCCACACAGGAAGAAAGAAAGGTAGAGAAGCCTCACCTAGCTGTTTACCACTTGGGTCTGTAAATAACACAAATCCTTGACATTTATATTCTATAAATGAGAATTGCCCACATGAACAGAGAAGGGCGGCAAGTTACTTAGAGTCTGGCTGGAAGCATCTCCTAGAACAACTTTTGGAAGGGGAGCACAGATACTTGGTGGAGAATTAGCCTGCCCTGCTACAACATTCTTTAGTGCAAGTAATAGAAACAGACTCTGGTGAACTTCAGTAGTAAAATAAATCTACTAGGAAGATATTAGGTGGCTCAGAGAACCATTAGGGACATTTGTAGGGTGAAGTTGCAAAATCTCCCTAAAGGTTTTATGAAGATGTGGCTGTTGAAATAAATATTTTCCTCTTCTCTTCTCTTCTCTTCTCTTCTCTTCTCTTCTCTTCTCTTCTCTTCTCTTCTCTTCTCAGCTCTTCTCTCTTTTTAAATTTTTATTAAATTTATTGGGGGTGACATTGGTTAATAAAATTATATAGATTTAAGGTACGTAATTCTATAATACATCATCTACATATTGTATTGTATGTTCACACCCCAAGTCAAATCTTCTTCCATTATCATTTATTCCACCTTTTCCCTCTGGTAATCACCACACTGCTGTCAGTGTCTATTAGTTTCCTCCTTTGCTTAATACCTCTTCACTTTTTTCATCTATCCCCCTAACCCTCCTTCCCTCTATCAGCTGTCATTCCGTGTTTTGTATCTATGAGTCTGCCTCTATTTTGTTTGTTAGTTTACTTTGTTCATTACACTCCATGTGTAGGTGAACTCACATAGTATTTGTCTTTCTCATATGGCTTGTTCACTTAGTATAATACTCTCTAGGTCCATACATCCTATCACAAAAGGTAAGATTTCCTTCTTTTATACAGCAAAGTAGTATTACATTGTGTAATGCATCACAGCTTTCTTATTTACTCATCTACTGAGGGCTCTTGGGCTGCTTCTAAATCTTGGCTGTTGTAAATAATGCTGCAATGAATTTAACCAAGGATGCAAAAGACCTATAGGGGGAAAATTATAAGACACTAAGAAAGAAATGGGAGAAGACACAAATAAGTAGAAACATATACCAAATTCATGAATAGAAAGAATTAATATCATTAAAATGTTCATACTGCCCAAAGCAATCTACAAATTCAATGCAATTCCTATCAAGATACCAATGCTGTATTTCACAGAATTAAAAAAAAATTTCAAAAATTTATATGAAACCACAAAGGACCCTGAACAGCCCCAAAAATCTTGAGAAAGTAGAACAAAGTTGGAAGAATCACACTATCTGATATCAAACTATACTGCAAAGCCATATTAATCAAAACAGTGTAGTACTGACATGAAAACAGATAGATCAATGGAACAGAATAAAAAGCCCAGAAATTAACCCATATTTTTATGGTCATTTTAATATTTGGCAAAGGAGGCAAAAACATATAATGGAGTAAAGATAGTCTATTCAATAAATAGTGTTGGACAAGTACATGCAAAAAATGAAACTAGGATCAGGAGGGAGAAACCACGATGGTGGCATAGGTGAACACCTAAACTGCTGCCTTACACAACAATTTCAAAACTACAGCTAAAAGACAGAATGAACGTCAGCCAGAACCACAGGAAAGCTGATTGAATGGAAATTCTACAACTAGAAGGAAAGAGAGGGGCTCACGGAGACTCAGAGGAGCTGCAAAAAGCTGAGGTATGGAGACATATGCGTAGAGAGGATGGGCGATGAAGTGCCTGACTGGCTTCCTCTAGCAGGAGGGAGACAGAAACTTCCAACTTCACTGAACCCCAGTTCCAATTGCACTGAACCCCAATATCAGGTGAGACTCATATGGGGGGAGTCTGGACTATTGTGAAAAGGGAAGAGTGCACAGAAACTTAGGGGAGCCATGAAAAACAGAGGTCTGGAGGTGCGTGAGCACGAGTGTGCACACAGAGGGCTAACTGCTGATTGTACCGCTGGCTTTCTCTATTGGGAAGAAGATAGAACCTCCCAACTGTGCTGAAATCCACTTCTGACTGCACTGAACCCCAGTTTTGGGTGAGACCCTGGAAACCCAGACTCATATGGGTCCCCGGAGCACACAGAAACTCAGGGGAGCCATGAAAGGCAGAGGCATGTGAGTGCAAGTGTTCAGAGAGGGCTACAGTGATTACCGAGGGACACTGAGAACCAGGGACCTCATAGGGCAGGGCTGATGGGAAGCCAATGCTGTCTGCATAGCCCTGAGACTCTGAACACAGAGGCTTTAGCAATTTTGCAAGTCTTGTATCATAATGCTAATTACAGCATAGAAGTTCTCCCAGCATAGACACAGCTGATCCTCACAACCAGTTGGCTTGGAGGTCAATTTCCCCCATGATACCAACAACAATCAACACTTAACTACAATGGGGCTGTACACACAGACCACAAACAGGTGCACCAAGAGAGTCCACCTCAGGTAACTAGGGTGGTGGAGCTACTGGGCCATGTAGCACACCTAGCACACAAAGCTACTCTACTAACTCAGGGAAGCAGTGAAAATGCGGAGACAAAGGAACAGATCACAAACAAAAGAAATGGAGGAAAACAAACAACTGGATATAGAGTTTAAAATCACAGTTATAAGGTTTTTAAAGAATTTCCTAGAAAAGATGGATAAATTTAGTGAAACCCAAGAGGAGATGAAAAAGGACCAACTAGAGATGAAAAAGGACTAACTAGAAATTAAACATACACTGACTGAAATAAAAAATATTATACAGCTGAGACTGGTTTGGCTCAGTGGATAGAGCGTCGGCTTGTGGACTGAAAGGTCCCGGGTTCAATTCTGGTTGGGGGCATGTACCTTGCTTGCGGGCATATCTCCACTATAGGGCGTGCAGGAGGAATCCAAAGAGGACCACATCAAGACACATGATGTCTCTCATCGATGTTTCTGACTTTCTATCTCTCTCCCTTCCTCTCTGTAAAAAATCAATAAAATATATTTTAAAAAATATTATACAGAAAACTAACAGCAGACTAGAGAAATGCAAGAATCAAGACAAAGATTTGAAGTACAAAGAAGCAGAAAACACTCAAATGGAAAAGCAAAAAGAAAAAAAGAATCCAAAAATATGAAGATTGTGTAAGGAGCCTCTGGGACAACTTCAAGTGTACCAACATCAGAATTATGGGAGTGCCGAAAGAAGAGAGAGAGCAAGATACTGAAAACCTGTTTGAAGAAATAATGACTAAAAACTTCCCCCACCTGGTGAAAGAAATAGACTTACAAGCCAGGAAGTGCACAGAACCCCAAACGAAAGGAATCCAAAGAGGACCACATCAAGACACATCATAATTAAAATGCCAAGAGCAAAAGACAAAGGGAGAATATTAAAAGTAACAAGAGAAAAACAGTTAATTACCTACAAGGGAGCACCCATACAACTGTCAGCTGATTTCTCAACAGAAACTATGCAGGCCAGACAGGAGTGGCAAGATATATTCAAAGTGATGAATAGCAAGAACCTACAACCAAGATTACTCTACCCAGCAAAGTTATCATTCAGAATTGAAGGTCAGATAAAGAGCTTCACAGATAAGAAAAAGCTAAAGGAGTTCATCACTATCAAACCAGTATTATATGATATGCTGAAAGGTACCCTTTAAGAAGAGGAATAAGAAGAAAAAGGTAAAGATAAAAATTATGAACAACAAATACATAACTATCAACAAGTGAACCTAAAAATCAAGTGAATTAAAAATCTGATGAATAAAATAAACTGGTGAATATAATTGAGTCAGGTGAATAGAAAGGGAGTGGACTGACAATTCTCAGGGGAAAGGGTTGAGGGAGGTGCAGGAGAGATTGGACAAAAATCATACACCTATGGATGAGGACAATGCGGGGGGAGGTAAGGGCAGAGGGAAGGATGGGAGCTGGGTGGAGGGGATCTATGGGAGAAAAAAAGAGGAGCAGTTGTAATAATCTGAACAATAAATATTTATCAAATAAAAAAATAAAGGATCATATAACATGACCAAGTGGGATTTAGTCCAGGGATGCAAGGCTGATACAATATTCGCAAATCAATTAAAAAAAAAAAAGAAACTAGACTACCGTCTTACACCATACACAATAATAAATTCAAAATGGATTAAAGACTTGTTACACTTGACTTGAAACCATAAAATCTAAAAAGAAAAAATAGGCAGTAAAATCTCAGACATTTCTCAATTTCTCATAATAATATTTTTTTCTGGTATATCTCCTTGGGCCAGGGAAACAAAAAAATATAGTCTCTTTATCTTGAGTTAAAAAATGAGAGAGAGAGAGAGAGAGAGAGAGAGATTAGAAGAGAATGAGTTTCCTCCAGTCTATGGATTGCCTCTATTAATCAAGTATCAACAACTGATCTAAGCAACTCTTGTTTGGGGCAGAAAGTGTCATGCTATAAAGTAGGGATATACCTTTCAGGGGACATGGACGGAATCAGTTAAATTAGAAAATTAGGAAAGGATATTGGGCCTGGCAAACAAAGTAGCTGATGACTGTCATTGAACATAGATGGAACTGAATCCAAACTAATTTCTCTTAAACTCTAGTATTCTATTGTGTACTGTTATGTAACTGTTGATATGTGAATACACCTTAATATAGTGCTTTAGACATGGCAGACACTAAATAAATCTTAAGTAGACTATTTACTTCTTATGGTTAGGAATTATGTTTTACTTTTCCTTTACATATGCTGAGACATAGAGTATGGGCTCAATAAATTCTTGCTGGATGCAATTGAATAGTGAAAGGGGCTAAACAGAAATCTTGAAGCAACCATAAATGAGTAAATTGCAACACATAATTGGTAATAATTTGGTTTGTTTGATTCTCTGAAGAAGGCAAAATTCAATATAATAATAAATACTTATCAAAAGGATATCTTGTATTTAACTAAATTCAGAATATTATGTTCTTTAGATTATTAGGTAAATAAAAGTAACAAGGAAAGATAAAGTAAGACAATATAAGAAATTATAGGAGGACTACAAAAGTCTTAGAAAGTAGAACAAATCATGAGGATTAAAATTCATCTTGACTCAGTTGTCAAGAAAGAAACTTTCATTTTTAAAAGGTTGAATTTCTATTCTTTACTTGGTAGCAGAAAAAAGTTACTCTTACTATTGAAATTAGACATAAAATGGGCCTTGAATAAGAGCATACATGTCCCTTCATTTTTAAGTGGCACATGGATTGAGACGGAAGCCTGGCACAGGGGAAAAAAAAATGTCTTTCTTGACAGAGAATCTGGATAAGAAAAGAAATGATGACATTTTAGAATAAGAAAATAATGCCTTAAGTATACTTTCTTTCCCTGTCATAATATAACTCTTTTTTTTTTCTTTTTTAAATTGGATAACACTGAATTTGCATATTTTATTTCTCAATTGTCCATGGTAATGAGAGGATAGCATGAAAGAATGTAGATAATTGGTATTAATAGATACTTTCCAAGCCTTATTACTTCATTTTATCTATTAATTTTAATCTTCATCCCATCTAATCTCTTACCAGAATTGCAATAAACAGCTCATGAACATTGTTTTGATTTTTAGTTCTTTTTTTCAAAGTGATCTGATTTTTTGAAAGGTACAAAGAGACCCCTAAACAGCTTGCCATAGAGAAAGACAAATAAGGACATAAAAAGTTTTTATGATCTGAAGGTGGCCTCTGTTAGATGTGAACCAGTTTATTGGGAAAAGGTTAGTCATGGTCATTGTATTCCACCATCTCATCCTTGGAAGATTGATAGGATGGAGAGGGACTTATGAGGGTTGCAAATGGCAAAGACAAGAAAAATCCCTAAATGAAAGTGACCAAAAGAACAAATTGGATTGCTAAGACATAGATGCCAGGGTTGGAGATGGATAATTAAATCAAGATTATAATATTAGCAATGCTATCTTCATTTATTTATTGAGTGCCTAACTAATGGTATTAAGGTACCAACGAGGGGCTCATCACCACCCATCTCCATGTAAACCTCTAAACAGCCCTGTGCAATAGAGATTATTTCCCACATTATGTATTGAATTCTGGTCCTGAGGAAGATTTGCCTCCTTACACAAGGAATGTAATTAGTAGGCCTTGGGGGTCTCTGTGCAACCAGAAGTAGCAGTAGAAAAAAAAAAGAGCCTGTAGCTGAAGCTTTTGACATCACTTGGAAAATGTGGTCCTAACTTTTAAGCAAGATTACTTTGCCAAATTAACTCCTTTGAGAAGAGAGGCCAGGCTATTCTATTTGTTACAGCTTATCTATATAGGTTGCTTGATGAGTGACTTTATTAACATAAACTAGAGCTTGAAAATTTTGAGAGCAGCTTTCCAACAGCTTGGCATCCACAACCTTCCTTTCAATACAAGATCAACATTTCCAAAGCACATATTGTGGGCCCTGTAAGGAATAATGAAAAAAATATAAATCTTTGTTGTTTTACTGAAGTTAGGCTTTTGCTAGAAAACAGTACAATCCTATATGATAAAAGGGTAATATGCAAATTGACCCTAATGGCGGCATGACCAGAATGACTGTTCAGCCACTCACTATGAGGCACACTGATCACCTCTCAGTCCCTTTCCCTGGCCAGAAGACTCCAATCTCCTAATGGCAAACAGGGAACCGGGGATGGGTGGCGGGGGATGCAGATGGCACCTGGCCAAGGCCCCTGCCCCACCAGTCACACCACACATAGAGGGCAACCCGAAGCATGGGCAGGAGTGGGCAGAACAGCTGATGTCTTGGTTCCTCCCCCCTAACCGCAGCTCCGAATCACCCGATGGTAAATGGGGAAATGCGGGTGGGTGGT
The DNA here is from genome assembly GCA_011751065.1 of Lasiurus cinereus. Lineage (NCBI taxonomy): Eukaryota > Metazoa > Chordata > Mammalia > Chiroptera > Vespertilionidae > Lasiurus > Lasiurus cinereus. The sequence continues at coordinate 11,171,734 of JAAGEH010000311.1, read as the reverse complement.
GGTGGTGGGTGGGGCCAGCTGCGGGCAGCTGGGAAAGATGGCTCTGATCATAGGCCAGACCTAGGGACCGTATCCACACACAAATTTTGTGAGTCAGGCCTCTAGTCTCTAATAATAAAAGCATAATCTGCTAATTAGACCAGACATCCTTCTGGGCATCCTTCCAGATTATCTTCTGGATGAAACTGGGGCTACTGGAGGGAAGCAAGTGGCTGCAGCTGGGGGAAGGAAGGCTTACTCTTGCATGAATTTTGTGCATTGGGCCTCTAGGATCTAATAAAATGTTAACTTAAGTGACATTCACTATATATGTTATAAAGTTTCTGTGGAGAGAATAATATGTGGGGGTTAGAATTGTTAGGAAGGCTTTTGAGGAAGTTGGAGTTTGGGTTGTGCCTTAAATGATTAACAGGAAATATGTAGGTAGAAAGGAAAGAAGGGAAGACCAAGAGTGAGACTATGGTGCCCAGAAGATTCCTCCTGCCTGGTAAGGCCAAGGTGCCAAGATGTTTTCCATTATTAAATGTTGACTTGATTCAAGGATTGTGTGAGTCAAAGAGAGTCATAGGCCCACTTCTGCAGTAGCAAATATATGCCACGTGCTTTTCTTAGCACATTGTTTCAAGCAGGCACTGTCAATGTTTTTGCATCAGAGATGAAATTCATTTGCCTTTATAACTGGTGACTTTCTTGGGCACTTTCTCCATGGTCACAACTATAGAGATTTATATGAGGACAATAGAGAAAAAGTAAACTCCTCTCTCTTTGAAAAAGATCTGCACACTGCTCTTTAGTTCCTTTTATCTCTCCACTCCTATTGAGGAAAAGTAATGAGAAACAAATAAACACCTATGTTGTGAAAAGTAACACATACCCTCTACTATAATTCTTTAAAGCACTTAAAGATAAAATCTGCATTGCTGGTGGGCTAATAAGTCTCACCACTCTCCTTACTTTCTATAAGCAGGACCATATGTCCAACACAAAGTGGCTTACAAAATCCATGTACCAAGAACCTAGTTGATATGAAGGATAAATCATTCCTGACAATTATCTAAATTTATGGTGGCTGTCTCACCACAAAGGCAAAACAATGGATTTTCCCTTGTGAAAAATTTTCTCTTCACTCAGTATCCTCAAACATTTTTTTCTTTAAACAAGATATTTAAAGAATGTTTACAAAATGCTCTTAGCTACTAATAGCTGCTGAGCTTTAGGAGGAATTTGACATGACATGAACCTGTCAAATATGATCTGCTGGTAACTGGCCTTGAAAGGTAACCTGAATGATTGGACTCATCAAATGAAGATTTGGACCAAATCTTACTGAACAAACTGATTTTACTTGGTTATTTTTATATTATCTTCTGTACTGGAAAACAGAAGGTAGAAAAATAACAGAACAATTTATAGATACCGCAGAAAATTTTTTAGAGTTGGCCAGGGTTTAAGCCCAAGCCAAATATTATTTCCCTGAAGTTATTTAAAAGGAAATATAGGAAGACAAGATAATTTTAGTTGGTAAATTATGGGTGTCAATCTATACTTAACCTTTGGCTGTTACAAGTTTCTGTCGTCAGATACCTAATTTTAAAATCAAATTGTTGGTATTTTTAGGCGATCTGATCACCCCAGTGAAATACTTTACACAATGATGTCTTTAAGTGGTGCTTCTGAGGACTGTAAGTATATTGAGAGCAGGCACTACACTCTACTCTTCTGTGAATCTCCTGCAGTGCCTGGCAGTGTCTGGCACCATGAAATAACTAGGGAATTAAATTATTTTAAGTACTGTTTCCTGACATAGTTTTATTTACATTTAATTACATGTCTTGAATTTGAGTGGTATGTAATGGAATATGGTGGTATAGATCACAGTAGTATAAGAATTCTGGGGAGCTGACAATGTGAGTTTCAGGTAACATTTGAAACCAAAATCTTAAATGGAATGAATTTATAATAGAAAAATTTAGTTATATCCTCTTATTGCAAATATATGCCAATCATCATTAAGCCAAATCAATATAATAAACATGGTTGAAGGTGTAGGAAAAACATATTTATTGACATTGATTGAGGTATAGATTCAAATTATTGATTAAGCTTTCATCATCAGTAATGTATAGTGACTTTGGAAGATTTGTAACTATTAAGAAGACAAATAATAAGTGATTCAAACAGAAAGTTTGCCTAAATGAAGTTTTCTTAGTTTGTAAGTTATTAAAATTGTAACAGAAACTCTATTTTAAAAGGTAAAATTAGAGAGCTGTCAAAATGCAATGGGAAATATTTAGTGTTCTTACTGTCTCTCTTCTATGTGAAAATTAATCCCTAATAATTAATTCAGCAAATATTTGTTAAGCATCTCTCTGTACCTGAAATTGTTTTGGACTCTTGGAATAGAATGTTGAAATATTTCTGACTCCAATGAAGCTTTCTTTTTGGTGGAATAAAGACATATTATTAAAAACATAGAAAAAATAAATAAATAAATTTAGGTTGTGCTATGAAAACAACAAATAGGCTAATGTTGTAGAGTGGACTAATGTATAGGGGCCTCCTGCAGCGTGTGGTTAGCTAGGTCTTTTCTTGGAGAAGGTAACATTTGAGTTTAATTATTATTGTCAATAGTCATGTAATTACTTGGAGGAAGAGCATTCTGGGTAGAGAAAGACCCCAGAGATGGCAACATTTTCAATGAGTTCAAGGAACAAAAAGAAGGTTAATAATGAGTGTAGTGAGATGGGGGGATAAGAGGTAGAAGGCTGGGGATTGTAAAATACAAGTGTGAAATACTCATCTCAGGGAGTGGGAAATTACTAAATGAATATACAAGAATTACAGGTAGTGTTGAATATTCATTTAAAATGTGTGGTCATGACTTTAAAGGAAGACTAGGGAATACTGGTTATTTCCTTCAGTAAAGAGTTTACTGCAAATATAGAGCAAATAGTTAAATTTAATCATGCTTTCTACAAAGGTATGATGATGGAAATGAAGGGGGAAGGGAGTTAAACCTGTTTGTTAAATGATGATTGTAATGAAGAGTCATGGAAAGTAGGATGGATTATAAGGTGAGGAAGGAATTCCTGCCCTAGGGTTATGAGGAGAGGGAGGAGGACACCAATTGCCATGCAGAGCCACACAGGGGTTGCACTGGGAATCAGAGTGAACAATCAGTGATTGTTGGAAGTTGGCTTTGTAGTAGTAACAAGAGAATAAATTACCCTTTGGTTTCTGCTACAGGATGTTATTAGCTTGTTTTAATAATTTTGTCAACTTGCAAGGAACTAAGACCTGCTACTCAGGATTTAGCAAAAACTGTGCCTGGGTCTCACGATCAGGAAGGTTGCTTGCCTATCCTTATTTGTGGCAGTAGAATGAAGATGGGAACTTGCAGTTAGGCCATTTGAGGCTCTCCTAATTGTCTCCAGGTTTCAAAGTCACACATAATATTGAAATTTAAGTTTATTAATTTATTTTAAAATTAAATTTATTGGTGTGACATTGGTTCACAAAACCATATAGGTTTCAAGTGTAGAACTCAACAAAACATAATGTGCATATTGCATTGTGTGCCCATTGTCCAAAGTAAAGCTGTTTTTTCATTCTCATTTAGCCACTCCCCCTTTGTCCTCTTCCACCTCCTCTCACTCCTTTCCTTCTGGCTATTACCATTGAACTGTAAGTTTAGATCCTATACTACAACTGAAAAGATAAATGAGGTTTTCACAGTAACAAGATAATAATAGATTGGAAATCTCCATATGTTTGAAGAATTAGTAGAATGGAGATAATAGCACAAGTGAGGTAGGAGGGTAAGAGATGGTAGTCAGAGTTGGATGATTGAAGCTGTGATCTTAGAGGGGTTTCAATTGTTTGAGATAAAATGAAGGATATGCCCTTGGAAGTGGGTTGTTGAAATGGCATAGTAGTACTGGGTTGAAGTAGGTGATGATAAATGACCTTGGAGATATAGAATTCTGGTGGTAATCAAGTTGTGAGACAGGATGGGGTTAGTTTAGAATCATTTAAACATAGGTATGCAGTCAGGTTCCTGCCCTAGGTATTCACTGAGATGATTTAAAGTCACTGGATAACTCCTCTTTTCTGGGGAGGGTGATCTCACGGAGCCCAAGTGACTGTTGTAACTTCTAAGGAGGCCAGGTGGATATGATCTCATTAGCAGCACTGAGGATCCCAGGCCACTTCTGCTGAGCTTTATTGCCTAGCATAGCCCCTGACATTAGGTGGAGGGTGCTTAATGAATGTTTGTAAAAATGATCTGGATTGAATGTATTAATTAAATAGAACATTGCTAATGGCAATCCTGGGATTCCATCTTTATCCTTAAGAATCAAAGAACTGGTTGTTTCCTTTCAGGTCTATTAGATCATGGGATTATCTTGGGTACCAGGCTCAACTTCATTCAATCATTTAATATGCATTTAGTTTATGTCTACTAGATGCTAGACATAAACTAGGAGCTGAGCATGTAATGGAGAATAAGATAGAGACTCCCCCCTTGCTCCTCGCCTCCTGCCATATACACCCCAGTGGGACTTTTTGTAGTCTATATTTTAGGAAAATTGTGAAAAAACATTTGGAAGAAGTGTGATAAGTGCTATGATAGGGCAAGTATGGATACTTATAAAGGGTAATTAATCTGGAATTAGGGTAAAGGAAGTCTTCATGGAAGGGATGATACCCACACTAGAATATGAAAGATGAATAGAGTTTGATTTCAGGGGTTGGAGTCAGGGGGTGAGAAGTAAGCAAGAATGTTCCTGAATAAGAAAATAGAATATATATCCCAACCATCTTGTGCATGCTCTTTGCCTCTCAACCTTAAAATGATTTTATCTTTGACCTTACACAATTAAAAATATGAATTATATTAATTCACATAATGGCTTTACAGTTTTATTCTTCTATTTATTTTCTGTGTGTCCATAAACTCTTTTTACATCCATAAACTCTTGAGGGTCTAGCTTATTTTCAGAGGAATTGGGTGCTAACTAAATAATAAGTAAAATAACTTGTGATTACAGTAGCAATGAGCATTCACATATAAACAACAGCATCACTAACAGGAAATGGAAATATTTTACACATAAAATGTGTATGTTTAAAAAGGAAATAGACTGAAATACAGAAATGCACAGATACATGCTTTAACTTTGAATTTATGTAAGCTATAATTCCTGGCATTTCTAAAATATAAAAGCAAAATCCAGACTCAAAAATTCCAGGTTTCTCAAGAAAACTCATAGACACAGATAATGGTATGATGGTTATCAGAGGGGAAGAGGGCTGTAAGGAGGAGGCAGAGGGTAAAAAAAGTCAAATATATGATGATGAAAGGTGACTAGTCTATGGGTGATGAATACACAATGCAAAATACAGATGATGTGTTATTCAATTGTACACCTGAAACTTATATAATGCTATATAACCAATGTTAGCCTTATAATTTAATTGAAAAACATAGTTTCCCCAAGGAATATTTTTTTTTTCAAGAGCCTTTCCTTCATCTCACTCCCCCTACCCCTCAGTTTCTACCCAATATGAAAACAACTAGCAAGAAAATAGGGACATCAATCATATAAGCTTGGAATCAGATCTTTCCCTAGTCAAGCCTCCGGATGAGGATGCAGCCAGCTGACACTTTGATTTCAGCCTTATGAAATCTTAAGCAGAGAATCCAGTGAAAATGTGCCAGATTCCTGACCCATGGAAACTGTGAGTTAATAGATTTGTATTGCTTTAAGCTGCTAAGTTTGTGGTGATTTGTTGTGCAGCAATAGAAAACTGTAATAGAATGATCATTACACTTTTTTTTCCTAGGATTGTTTTGAGGTTCACATGAGAGAACACATGTGGGATATTTAGCATAGCACCTGGCAAATAGTAAAAGATTAGTTACAAAACAGTATTAATTTGAGTTTAGGTAAATGATTTAATCTAGCGAGACCTTTTCCCCTCCCCTCATTCCTGATATAACATTGAACTAGAGCTAAATTTTTATGGACTCTGAAATCTGATTAAAAATGTACAGGAAGGGGAGAATCCAAGATGGCAGCATAGGTAAACACCTACACTGCTGCCTTGCACAACAATTTCAAAACTACAACTAAAAGACAGAACGGACATCATCCAGAACCACAGGAAAGCTGGCTGAGTGGAAATTATACAACTAGAGGGAAAGAGAGGGGCTCACGGAGACTCAGAGGAACTGTAAAAATCTGAGGTACGGAGATGCATGCGGAGAGAGCGGGTGCCAGAGTACCTGGCTGGCTTTCTCTGGCAGGAAGGAAATGGAGACTCTCAAAGGCATTGAACCCCTTATCCTACAACACTAAATGCCAGATCCAGCCGAAACTCATACGGGGTGGGGGTGGGGGGGAGTCTGGACTGTGAAAAGGGAGAGGTGTACGGAAATTTAGGGGAGTCACAAAAGATCAGAGGTCTGATGGCGCACAGAGGACAGACTGCTGATTGTGCCGCTGGCTTTCATGAGTGGGCGGGAGACAGTCCTTCCCAACTGTGCCACTTCTGACTCCACTAAGCCCCAGTTTCGGGTGAAACCCTGGGGACCCAGACTCTTGTGGTCCTGGAGCGCAGGGGAGCCAGAAAGGCAGCAGTCTAGAGGCACTGTGCACGAGCACAAAGACCCCTCTAGTGATTACCCAGTCACGTGAGACTCAGGGGCCATGGTGGGTGGCGCCTTAAACCTCGAGACTCCACCCATCCCAAGCTCAACAGAGAAGCTTCTGCAGTTTTGCAAGTCTGGTATCATAAGGCTGAATCAAACACAGAAGTTCTCCCGGCATAATGAAAATGCCGAGACAAGGGAAGGGATCACAAACAAAAGAAATGGAGGAAAACAAATGACTGGATATAGAGTTCAAAACCACGCTTATAAGGTTTTTCAAGAATATCCTAGAAAAGTTGGATAAAGTTAGCGAGAGCCAAGTGGAGATGAAAAAGGACCAACTAGAGATGCAAAAGATCCAACTAGAGATGGAAAAGGACCAACTAGAAATTAAACATACACTGACTGAAATAAAAAATAGTATACAGAGTCCTAACAGCAAACTAGGGAAAGGCAAGAATCAAGTCAAAAATTTGAAATATAAAGAAGCAGAAAACACTCAACTGGAAAAGCAAGAAGAGAAAAGAATCCAAAAATGTGAAGATAATGTAAGGAGCCTCTGGGACAGCTTCAAGTGTACCAACATCAGGATTGTGAAAGTACCAGAAGGAGAGAGGGAGCAAGATACTGAAAATCTATTTAAAGAAATAATGACTGAAAACTTCCCACATCTGGTAAAAGAAATAGACTTACAAGTCCAGGAAGCACACAGAACCCCATATAAAAGGAATCCAAAGATGACTACACCAAGACACATCATAATTAAAATACCAAGAGCAAAAGACAAAGAGAGAATATTAAAAGCAGCAAGAGAAAAACAGTTCATTACCTACAAGGGAGCTGATTTCTCAACAGAAACGATGCAGGCCAGAAGGGAGTAGCAAGAAATATTCAACGTGATGAATAGCAAGAACCTACAACCAAGAATAATCTATCCAGCAAAGCTATCATTCAGAATTGAAGAGCAGATAAAGAGCTTCACAGAGAAGAAAAAGCTAAAGGAGTTCATCAACTCCAAACCAGTATTATATGAAATGCTGAAAGGTACTCTTTTAGAAGAGGAAGAAGAAAAAGTAAAAGATAAAAAATTATGAACAACAAATACATATCTATCAACAAGTGAATCTAAAAATTAAGTGAATTAAAAATTTGATCAACCGAATAAACTGGTGAATATAATAGAACCAGGAGCACAGAAAAGGAATGGATGGATAATTCTCAGGGGGAAAGGGGTGAGGGGTGTACAGAGAGAGCCTGGACAAAAATCATACACCTATGGATGAGGTCAATGGGAAGGAGGTAAGGGCAGAGGGAATGGTGGGAGTTGGATGGAGGGGAGCTATGGAGGGGAAAAAAGAGAAACAAATGTAATAATCTGAATAATAAAGATTTCATTAAAAAATAAAACAAAAAAAATGTACAGGAATTTCTAAAAGGCCAAACCACTGTTAGGACCTATTCTTCTAAGAAGCAACTGTGTTACGCTTCAGGAACTGCTGCTTGACTGGTGGGGCTCAGTGGTTGAGCACTGACCCATGGACTAGGAAGTTGTGGCTCAATTCACAGTCAAGGCACATGCCCAGGTTGCGGGCTGGATCTCCAGTGTGGGGCATGCAGAAAGCAGCTGATCAATGATTTGCTCCCATCATTGATGTTTTATCTCCCTCTCCCTTCCTCTCTGAAATCAATAAAAATATATTTAAAAACAGGAACTGTTAATATCAGAGCAACTAGTTTCTTGGAACCTGCTTTTTTGAATCATTAAGAAATGCTTTTCAGGCTTTAAAAAATGTAGTTATTTATTGATCTAATGCCACCTTATTATGAAATTGTGTGTGTGTGTGTGTGTGTGTGTGTGTGTGTGAATTGTGTTTGGAGAGAACAGAAGTCGGAATACTTCATGTCTATGGGACACTATGCCATAAGCATTTAATAGTGACTCTTCATTTCTTTCAGAAAATATGGCCATTTTATATTATAAATGCAACAGATTGAGTTTTATTAGCCAATTAATGCTGAACAAAGAACACCCCAAATAGAACAAAAAAGGCTATGGTCAGTTTTAAAACTCTTTGAAAACATCAATTTACCAAATAAGCCACCTGGTTCTGGGATGAAAGTAAAATGCAGGGTATCAACTGTTGAAAATAAAACGTAGATAGTGTACCAACTAGTTACTAATATGTCTTTATTAGGGCCCATTAATTAAAAATTAAGTTTTCAGAAAGTACTCAGATTGGATCTGATTAACCATCATCCTCTTTTAGGAAGAGATGTTAGAAGTCAGTGAATTCTCACAGCTATTTAAAAGCAGGCTTCCTGGATTTCACAGTATTTGTTAACAATGTGCAAAGATCACCTATAAAACCTAATGTGTTGGGCCAAGTAAACATGATATCCCAGCTGTGATGACATGTTTTTGGTGGTTTTGTGTGCATGCATGTGTGTGTGTGTGTGTGTGTGTGTATGTGTGTGTGTGTGTGTGTGCGTGCTCATTATAGAGCCTACATACAGCATGCATAAAAGGAGCAATGCTAAAGATATTTTCTAGCAACCTGTGATGGAAAATTCTGCTCCTATGTTGGAAGCTGGGCAAGAATGGCTTCCTTAATTCCTTTGGTGGAGGTTTTATGCAAGTTTTGATAAGTGAAGAAAGAATGAGGAAAAATAGTCTTTTTAAAAATATGTATGTTTATTGATTTCAGAGAGGCAGGGAGAGGGAGAGAGAGATAGAACCATCCATAATGAGAGAGAATCATTGATCAATTGCTTCCTGCATGCCCCCCAACTGGGGATCTAGCCCTCAACCTGGGCAGGTGCCCTGACCAGGACTCGAACCATGACTTCCTGGTTCCTAGGTTCATACTCAAATACTGAACCATGCGGCCTGGGTGAAAAGCAGTCTTGTTAAGGACCTAATGAGATTTATTTTTTTCTCATTGGTATGCACATTCCAGATTCAGGAGGACCACCAGCAGATACTCACCTCCATTTGCTTGTCATTAAGTTTACTTCATTTATAATGGCTTATGGTTGTGTGTATGTATTCCTAGTCATATTTCTCTTCATCCTTAAAGATTACAACCTGTGAAGCATTTACTTGTGCATTTCTGTGGCATTCCATTAGCTTCTAGCTCATGAGAGAGAAGTGTCAAAAGTGGTACTGGGCAAAGTTTGTTCTCATGTGACTTGGGTTTTTCAGTGTGTAGCCCTTGAGTACGGGAGGCCTGCCCTATTCATTGGTCTAGTACTTGTACCTTCTTTCCACCCGTAATTCAGCTGCTCAACAGGGACTCTGATTTCTGATGATAGACAGGCTTGTTTTCTGTACAGCGTTGCTGTGCATTGCTTGAAGTCTTTTTCCTAAATAATTAGGTGAAAGGCCATATTTTTCTTCCTGACTCTAGTTTTGCTCAACATGCTCACTCTTCACTTATCACCTGACACAACGTATTTAACCTTTTGTTACTCATAATGTGAAACTATGAAATCTGCATGTGGAGACCACCCCTGGTTCTAATATTAAGTGGTCTTTCTGGCAGGTGGTCTTCCTTTTAACAATACTCCCTATAGTTTATGCTTCTAACACACGTGGGATGGTTCTTCGGGGCTTAAATAACCTATAATTATGCTAGAGGCAATGTAGATGGCCCTGAACATCCTCCAAATTATCCCAAGGATTTTTTTGGTGATTGTGTGTGGAGTAGGGCCCCTATAATTGACCCCAGGAAACCTACAACAAGGTTGTCCACAGCCTCTCCATGAGTCATTAAACATTAAGTAGGGCCCTTGCTGGGCATTGGTTCAGCTTGTGGAACAGTGGGAAGCCTTTCTTAGGGGTATGAGAACTCAGCAGGGAAGCTTGCAACCTCATGTGGGGTGATGTTAAGAAAAGCATTGCTTATGGAAACAGGCATATGTGAAGCCAGAACTGGCTAGGCAAAGCATTTTGTTCACCTCCTTTTTCTCAATAGTTTTTTTTTTTAAATAGCCTAATGTACTGGGTAAATGCCTGCATTCATGTTAGGCAGGTGGTCTCTTAGGGCAGGTTCAGAAAATATTACGGTGCTCTGAAGGGAAATAAACTATATGCTTAGAGTCCTTATATGTTTCAGAAGGTGGCCTTTGGATATAGGTGGTCTTAGCAATTTTTATTGTATACATTCAATGTATGTATTTGGTTAATTCTGTTTCATTTGGTTGTGTGTTCTCTGTCTACAAACTTCTAATGGACAGTATCAAATTAACTTGGTTTTTTAATGAACTGAGAAGAACTATCTTTCACTATGGCTATTTTAATGTGTTTTTAATTATCAAATGTGCTGGTTATGTTAAGCTTATGGGTGGTGCTGGGCTTATTGGGCAGGCTGGTTTAAGAATGTCAAGTTACTCACCTGGAGCACGGGGTAGGAAACTCAGATGATCTATACAGAGGGTTAGGGACAATTTCATATGAGAAGGAAGTACATGTTTATATATGTAGGCAGATAAAAAATATCAGTTAAGATTCCATTGATCAGAGTATCATAGTGTGAACCAAACACTGAAGCAAAGTCTGGCTTAACCAGGGCCCATATCATCATCTAGTCCCATGGTATAAAATGACCTTGGCCTTTAAGTAACTGAATAAGTAGCTGTACCAAGTAGAAAGGAAAAAGAAGTGAAGAGCTGTTCTTAGAATGTTTCTGCCACATTTTCCTCTTTGGTTTACCTATATTTAAGCAAGACCGTCTTATTCTTTAGCTTCAAAGAACTGAGTTGTCCATCTTCTTTAAATTTTAAAATAGAAGAAGCTTTGATGTAAGTAAGAGTGGACTAACATACTATACTCTGACATCGCAACTGTGTCTGACATTTAATGTAGAATGAAGCCTTGTCTGAGGATTTTCAATATTGGTCTTCTGACTGGTCATATTTCCCTGGGTACTCCACAGCTTCCCCAAACTCAGAATGGCCAAATCTACACCTGGTGTATTTTACTCCAAAGCTTGTAGATGAATTCTCCATCTTAGGAAATACAACCACTATCCTCCTAGGGATTTGGGAGTCATTCATGACTCATGCCTTTCCTTATCTCTCATCCTTCAGCCAATCAGTGCTAATGTCTAGTGCTTCTACTTCCAGTTCCTATTCTCAAGCTGCTTCCCTAGTACAGCTCTTGTTATCTCCAACCTGAATTATTCCTATACTTCCCTGTGACCTCCCTGCCTCTAGCTCTGATCTCTCAAATCTATTCTCAATAAGCTGCTAAGAGAATCTTTCTACAATCCAGATATGGTCATGTTTCTCCCTTGTTTGAAACCTTTTAATAACTATCTAGTTTTCTTAAGATAAAAACTCAAATCCTTATCATAAACTACAATCTAGCCCTAATTTACCTCTCCAGCCTCATATCTTGCTATGTCCTTTGATGGTTATAATGAACTATTTGTACTTAATTTAATAAATCATATTTCATTATTTCTTCATTTGTTTGTGCTCCCCATCAACCATTCTGTCACTCCTTACCTAAAGAACATCTTGCTTAACTGGGAAAACCTACACATCATCCCTTGCATAAACTCAATGGTCACCTTCTGTGTGAAGTGGAAAATTCTTGAAACATTTCCTCACATTCCTCATTCATCAACTGAAGAACTAACTATTCCCTCTTTCATATTTCACTGCACCAATTCTGTCACAGCTATATCACTTAATTTCTTCCACTTGTGTATGTCACCTCACCTCTTTACTAGACTGTAAATTTCTTAAGGGCAAGGACTGTTTTATTCATCTTGCATAGTGCCTGATACCTAGTAGTGATCACACACACACACATAGAATAGATTTGTAGCATATCTAGTGATCTCAGGTATAAGATTGATGGATGACAATTCTCTTGGCTAATAGGTTTCTTGCATTTTGTTAGTGCCTTTATTTATTTTATCAATATTGTTAGATAAAAATGAAAAAAAAACAAACCCAAGCCCCCTGCCCCCAAAGTTTAAGTGACTTGCTTTTATAAAATAAATGATATCAGAATTAATTTTTGTAAGTTCAAATTTAGACTCTATGTTGCAGAAGGTTATTGAGAGGATGTGACTGCTGGTTGACCCTCAAGTTGAACCTAAATTTGAGGCTCCTCATCCCCACCCCTGTCTTTGAAATGTACATTCTGCCCACTTTTTCCATAGTGGAGCCCTTTCAAGGTCTTAGCCTGGAGAGAGTAAGCTATTTTGAAAACATCTGGATGGTATTTGTGATAAAACCCATAAGGCCTCTATATAAACTTTTAAGGTTCTGGTGGGCATGGGCAGGAATCTCCTCATCATGTGGGCTACCCAAGACAAGCCTTGTAAGTAAGTTCCCTTGCTCATTAAAACTTTCTTCCATTTCTTCTTGCCCTTCGTGTGTGGATGGCCACTTTCAGAAGAAATGGGTATGGGAAAGAGGCATCTGTTGGGGAAATCTCGAGTTGTCCTTCAACCTCTATGTTAGAAGTTTGTGGACTGTGTAATTATAGGGACAATCCCAAACACCAGCTGCTTTAATGCATGTAATGCAATGTGTCAAAGAGAAACAAATGGCCACCGCAGTGGGCTCTCTTTTACTGCTAGCTTCGGGCCTAGCAGACAAGGTGAGAGAGCAAGATATTACGTTGGAGGACTTAGTGTGCTGTTTTGCAAATCTAGGAAGGCACAAACTGAAGAGGATTAAGGTGTGAGTAGTTATGATAGAGCCTGACTAGAATGCTAAGCGGTGGACTCCCTGGGAAAGTGAGGAGAACCAAAGGGAGGATGTTGTAGTGATTGACAGTAGAGCACCCTATGTCATGGAAGTCATGAATCTGGAGTGGTCTGCCACTTCCTCTGTCTCTTCTCGCCCTCTGTGTATGGGGGGCAGTTTCAGATTTTGCCTGGGAAGCTCCCAAGTTTTCAACCAACACTCTAGTCAAGGCTGAATATCTTATCGGCTCCATTTTGAACTGGCGCTAGATTGTATTGATTTTCTGGTTGCTGTTCCAATTTTCTATTTAATATATATATATAAAATATAGTATATGTGTTGTATAATATCATATGACTTTCATTTTTTCCAAGCACATGTTAATTTCATTTTATTTTAGCATGTATTCTTTTTTTAAAAATATATTTTATTGATTTTTTACAGAGAGGAAGGGAGAGAGATAGAAAGTCAGAAACATCAATGAGAGAGAGACATCGATCAACCACTTCCTGCAAGCCACACTGTGGAGAGGTGCCCACAAGCAAGGTACATGCCCCCAACCGGAATCGAACCTGGGACCTTTCAGTCCGCAAGCTGATGCTGTATCCACTGAGCCAAACTGGTCTTGGCTAGCATGTATTCTTTTTTGTTATGAAGGTTTGCAAGGGGAAGATGAAGATTGAGATCCATGGTATTTTTTAAAAAAGGATATAAAAATGAACCAAGTTAGATAATATATATATACTTGGTGAGTGAAATGTGTTAAAACTTTGTGTGTTTTTTTGAATATATAGTTTAGTTTGCACATTATAATTTTGCCTTGGACCTTAAAGCATTTTTAAAACTAAGCTTTATTTCTTTCCACATGTTCAATGCAGTCTTTTAATAAGACCATAAAATAAAAATAAGTTTACTTGGGAAATGCAGACTGACTTGTTATGAATACCAAGAATTATCAGCAAAGACTCCCATCTTAACATTTTGAGCAAAGAAAAAAACCTTTCAAGTTTATAACTCATTTCATCTCTCAGACTATAAAGTAATCAGTCATCTTGGACTTTTAGATTTCTTCATAAAGCTATTATTTCAATTGAAATGAAGTTGAACAAAAATAATAGCCCATCATTACAATTATATATAGCCATTATAGCAAACAGTTTTCATACATTTAATTTGTTTGCATCCCCCAAATTAACTCTTTTTCAGCTCTTGAATTTATAGCAAGTTTATTTTTATTCAAAATAGGTTTTGAAAAGATTTTCCACCAGACATTTTTTTCCCTGATTTAGGAATTATTTCTTCTGTTTTTGTTTTGTTTTTTTGTATTCCCCCTCTTCTTTCCCCCACACTTTTTTTTTCTTTATTGATTCAGGTATTACGTATGTGTCCTTATCCCCCATTGCCTCTCCCTGCCCCCGACTCATTCCCTCACCACTCTGTGTCTGTGCCCATTGGTTAGGCTTCTATACATGCATACAAGTACTTTGGTTGATCTCTCCCCCTTGACAGTAGAGCACCTTGGTGTCATGGAGGTCATGAATCTGGAGTGGTCCGCCACTTCTGTCTTTCCTTGCCCTCTGTGTGTGGGCATCAGTTTCAAAGGTTGCCTGGAAAGCTCCTGTGTTTTCAACCAACACTCTAGTCAAGGCTGAATATCTTATCAGCTTGATTTTCTGGTTGCTGTTCCAATTTTCTATTAAATATATACACTGAATGGCCAGAGTATTACGATCTCTGAATGCATAATAATCTAGTAATAATCTAGACACACACACACACACACACACACACACACACACACACACACACACATCTATATATATATTCATGCACCGGGCCTCATATATATATATATATATGAATTCATGCATGGGTGGGGTCTGGCCAGCATGGCCAGTGGGAGGGGACATAAGCAGTTGGCCAGCCTGCCTGCTGCTTGAACTCCTGGTTGAGGGGACAATTTTCATATTAGCCTTTTATTATATAGGATATACACTGAGTGGCCAGATTATTATGTGTTCAGAGATCATCATAATCTGGCCATTCAGTACACACACATACACACACACACACATATATATATTATAATCCTATCTAATAAAAGAGTAATACGCAAATGAATCACCACTCCACTATAACCACTCCACTATACCCACAAACCACGCCCACCAGCCAATCAGGAGTGAGTATTTAAATTAACCCAACCAAGATGGCTATGGCCACAGAGAGAGCAGGAGGGAAGCTTGGGTTTCCCCAGCCATGGAGAAAGCCAAGCTTTCCACACACCCTGGTTGGCCCAGAGCTCCACTCCAGGCTTCAAAGTTTCAATTATAGAAGATAAATAAATCCCAACAAAAATGGCAGCACCTACAGAGTTGGAGAGAGCAGGAGGCTAGGGTTGCCCCTGGCAATGGAGGAAACCAAGCTTTCCACAAACCCTGGCCTGCCTTGGCCTTCCACTTAAGGCTACAAAGTTTCAATTATAGAATCCCAACAGAAATGGCTGCCACCACTGAATGAACAGAAGGCTTGGCTCAGCTCCAGGCTACAAAGTTTCAATTGTAGAAGATAAATAAATTCCATATACCAGGGCCTCCATTTGGGTCCCTGGGGGGGTGTAGCCAGCCTGCAAATCACAATAGGTCCCTCGCCCAGGCTGCCTCACCTCCCAAGGGAACCCCCACCCTGATCCCAGACACCCTTCAGGGCCAACCAGCTGGCTACAACCCATGCACCAGGCCTCAATCCTATCTAATAAAAGAGTAATGTGTAGATTGACCATCACTTCAACACACAAGATGGCTACCCCTATGTGATCAAAGATCCTGCTCCCATGTGGACACAAGATGGCCACCACAAGATGGCCAGTAGGGGAAGGCAGTTGGGAGGGACTAGGCCTGCAAGAGAGGGCAGTTGGGGGTGATCAAACCTGCAGGGGATGGCAGTTAGGGGTGACCATGCCTGCAAGAAAGGGCAGTTAGGGGCAAACAGGCTGGCAAGGGAGCAATTAGGCATTAATCAGGCTGGTAGGGGAGAGGTTAGGGGTGATCAGGTTGGCAGGCAGAAGTGGTTAAGGGCAATCAGGAAGGCAGGCAGGTAAGCAGTTGGGAGCCAGCAGTCCTGGATTGTGAGAGGGTGTCCCAGATTGGAGAGGGTGCAGGCTAGGCTGAGGGACACCCCCTCCCCCATGCACAAATGTCATGCACTGGGCCTTTAGTATTATATAACTTTCATTTTTTCCAAGCATACATACAAGTACTTTGGTTGATCTCTCCTCCTTATCCCACCCTCCCCTACCTTCCCTCTGATGTTTGACTGTCTGATTAATGTTTCTCTGTCTCTAGATCTGTTTTTGTTCATTATAGTCCATAAATGAATGATATCATGTGATATTTATCTTTCTCTGACTGGCTTATTTCGCTTAGCACAGTGGTTAGCAAACTGTAGCTCAGAAGCCACATATAGCTTTTTGGCCCCTTGAGTGTGGCTCTTTCACAAAATAACACATGCAGGTGCACACGTACAGTGAGATTGAAACTTTGAGGCCCATGCGCAGAAGTCTATTTTCAACTCTCAAAAGAAATGTCAATCGTTATACTGTTGATATTTGGTTCTGTTAACTAATGAGTTTGCTGACCACTGGCTTAGTACAATGTTCTCCAGTTCCATCCATGCTATTGCAAATGGTAAGAATTCCCTTTTTTTTTACAGCAGCATAGTATTCCACTGTGTAAATATACCATTGTTTTCTAATCTACTCATCTTCTGATGGGCACTTTGGCTGTTTCCAAATCTTAGCTATGGTAAATTGTGCCACTTTGAACATAGGGGTGCATATATTCTTTCTGACTGGTGTTTCTAATTTTGGGGAATATATTCCTAGAAGTGGGATCACTGGGTCAAATGGTAGATCCATTTTTAGTTTTTTTGAGAAAATTCCATACTGTTCTCCACAGTGGCTGCACCAGTCTGCATTCCCCGCAGCAGTGCACAAGGGTTTCTTTTTCTCCATATCCTCTTCAGCACTTGTCAATTGTTGTTTTGTTGATAATAGCCATTCTGACAGGTGTGAGATGGTACTGCATTGCCATTTTGATTTGAATCTCTCAAATGATTAGTGATTTTAAGTATGTTTTCATATGTCTCTTGGCCTTCCTTATGTCTTCTTTGGGAAAGTATCTATTTAGGTTTGTTGCCCAATTTTAGATTGGGTTGTTTATCTTCCTTTTGTTAAGTTGTGTAAGTTCCCTGTAAATGTTGGAAATGAAACCCTTATCTGTGATAACATTGACAAATATGTCCTCCCATACAATGGGCTTTCTTGTTTTGTTGATGGTTTCTTTTGCTGTGCAAAAGCTTTTTATTTTAAGATAGTCTCATTTGTTTATTTTCTCTTTAGTTTCCATTGCCCTAGCAGCTGTATCTGTGAAGAAATTGCTTTGGCATATGTCTGAGATTTTTGCTGCCTGTGGATTTATCTAGTATTTTTATGGTTTCCTGTCTTATGTTTAAGTCCTTTATCCATTTTGAGTTTATTTTTATGTATGGTGTAAGTTGGTGGTCTAGTTTCATTTTTTTGCATGTATCTGTCCAATTTTCCTAGCACCATTTGTGGAAGAGACTGTCTTGACTCCATTGTATGTTCATGCCTCCTTTGTCAAATAATTGAGCATAGTGGTTTGGGTGGATATCTGGGTTTTCTATTTTATTCCATTGATCTATATGTCTATTCTTGTGCCAGTACCAGGCAGTTATGAGAGCATTGGCTTTGTAACATAGCTTGATATTTGGTATTGAGATCCCTTAAACTATGTTCTTCTTTCTTAGGATTGCTGCAGCTATTCGGGGTCTTTTTTTTTATTCCAGATAAATTTTTGGAAAGTTCTTTCTAGATCTGTGAAATATGCTATTGGTATTTTAATGGGGAGTGCATTGAATCTATAGATTGCTTTGGATAGCATGGACATTTTGGTGATGTTGATTCTACCAATCCATGAACATGGTATGTTCTTCCATCTGTTTATGTCTTCCTCTATCTCTTTTTTCAGTGTCCTGTAGTTTTCCATGTATAGGTCTTGTACCTTTTTAGTTAAGTTTATTCCTAGGTATATTAATTTTTTTGGTGCAATGGTAAATGAGATTGTGTTTTTAGTTTTTCTTTCTGTAAATTTACTATTTGTGTATAGAAATGCCATAGATTTCCTAGTGTTAATTTTGTATTTTGCTAAAATGCCAAATTCATTTATTAAGTCTAATAATTTTTTGATGAAGTCTTTAGGGTTTTCTATGTACAATATCATGTCATCTGTGAATAAGGACAGCTTTACTTCTTTTACAATTTGAATGCCTTTAATTTCTTCTTCTTGTCTGATTGCAATGAGTAGTGGTGAGAGTGGGCATCCCTGTTTCATTCCTGTTCTTAGGGGAAATGGTTTTAGTTTTTGCCCATTGAGTATGATGTTGGCTATGGTTTTGTCATATATGGCTTTTTATTATGTTGAGGTATGGTCCTTCGATTCCCTCCTTGCTGGGAGTTTTTATGAAGAAAGGATGTTGGATTTTGTCAAATGCTTTTTCTCCATCAATTGATATGACTATATGATTTTTTTCTCTCAATTTGTTTATGTGATGTATCACATTTATTGACTTGTGGATATTGTACCATCCTTGCATTCCTGGGATAAATCTTACTTGTTCATGGTGTATGATCTTTCTGATGTACTGCTGGATCTCATTTGCTAGAATTTTGTTGAGGATTTTGGCATCGATGTTCATGAGGGATATTGGACTATAATTTTCTTTCATTGTGTTTTCTTTATCTGGTTTTGGTATTAGGGTAATGCTGTCTTCATAGAATGAAGTGTTCCTTCCTCTTGAATTTTTTGGAATAGTCTGTCTGAGGAAGATAGATTTTAGTTCTTCCTTGAATGTTTGGTAAAATTCCCCTGTGAAGCCGTCTGGCCCTGGGCTTTTGTTTGCTGGAAGCTTTTTCATGACTCCTTCAATTTCTTCCATAGTTATTGGCCTATTGAAATGTTTAGATTCTTCCTGATTGAGTTTTGGAAGGTCGTATTTTTCTGGGATGTTTTCTGATATTATTTATTCTAATAGGTTTTCTAACCCTTGTTTCTCTTCCTGTTGTTCTGGCACCCCTATTATTCATATGTTGCTTCATTTCATGTTGTCACAATGCTCCCTTATGCTCTCCTCCTGTTTTGTATTTTTTTTTCTCCAATTGTAGTTCAGTTTGGGTGTGTTTTGCTTCCCTGTCTTCTAATTCACTAATTCGGTCCTCACTTCTAGTCTATTGTTGAAATTTTCCATGGTGTTTTTTATTGCAGCTATATCACTCTTTATTTCGTCTTGATTATTATATAGGTTATTGATTTTTTTCATTCATCCAATTTATGAACTATATGACCCTTATTCTGAATTCTTTTTTCATGCCCCCATTTCATTTAGCTGCTTTTCTGGCAATTCCCCCTTTTCTTTCCTTTGGGGTTTCTTTGTCTACCCATTTTTGTTCTCCTGGCAGGATCTAGGTGTTGAGCCATGCCGGGGCTGCTCCTTGGATAGCAGTGGCTCCTCGAGTGGCAGCTGCTCTGCAGGCAGTCATGGCAATGGCTGTTTCCTCAGTTG
This sequence comes from Lasiurus cinereus, assembly GCA_011751065.1. Classification (NCBI taxonomy): domain Eukaryota; kingdom Metazoa; phylum Chordata; class Mammalia; order Chiroptera; family Vespertilionidae; genus Lasiurus; species Lasiurus cinereus. Next base: position 11,151,735 of record JAAGEH010000311.1, on the reverse strand, counting down.
GCAGCTGATCCTCTGTTGGGCACTGTTTGCAGCAGTAGTAGCTCCTCTAGCTGGTGGGGGGAGGCTGCTCGTGCAGCTGCTACTCCTTGGATGGGAGTGGGCTGCTCACGAGGCTGCTGCTTGCATGGTCACATTGCTGTGGGCTAAAGCATTGGGTAGGTCAGAGGGGAGCATGCTTCGGAACTCCCAGGAGACTGCACCCATGGTGGTGGAGTCTCAGTGACTGTGGGACTGCAGTGGAGGTAGCAAGTCCCTGGTGGGGGTGGCTGTAGAGTCCTGGGTGTTATGTGAGGGCACCCTGGGTGGAAGTGTGGCTAAGCTCTCAGTCACAGTAGCTCTTCCCTTCAAAAGGATGAGGACTCTGAGGAAGAGCTCCACTCCAGGACTGTTTGCAACAGTAGCAGAGGCTGCCTAGTTAGGTGATCCTGCTTAGCCTGCCCATGAAGGTCCTGTGGATTTAACTGTGCCTCAGTCACACACACACACTTAACCTACACAACCACACACTCCTCTTTAGCTCTCTCACACACTCACGCTCTCTCCCTCACTGCCGCCTTCTTACTGCCTCAGTAATTGGGTCTGGAGTGTTATTGACATGCTTGTGGATGGGGTCTCCTCTCAGGTTGTCTGGTTATGTGGCTTGGTTTCTAGCACATTGGCTAAACAGAATAAAATTCACCTTGATGAGACACAACACAAAGGTAACAAAACACAAATGTACTCACAATACCAATATCCCCAATAAAAGTAACCACCAGAAAAAAAGAGAATTAGGGGAGAGAAAAGAGAGCACAAATGATATTGAAGAGAGAAAAATGATATGAGAGAAAAGAAAAAGAAGAAAAAGGGGGAAAAAAGGAAAAAATATATATGGAGAAAACACCAGAGAACAAACAGGTAAATCAAAACACAACCACCAAATTCCCAGTAGAGTGGGTGGGGGCAGAATCTTATATACAGAAAAATAAGGTTAAGAATTAGATGAATATGGGGAGGACCTCAGTTCAATATAGAGGAAGTAGAAAGAGGATGAGTGGATAAGAAAAAAGAGAAGGAGATAATAATAATAATAATAATAATAATAATAGTAATAATAATAATAAATTTTTTAAAAATTGATTTTAAAATAAGATAAAAGTAATTAAATTAGAATGATGAAAAAATAATGCAAAAAGAAACAAATGAAAAAAGGAAAATAAAGAAAAATAAAAAAGAGATAACAAAATAATAATCAAATCAAATCAAATAAAAATGAAAAAATGAAGTGTCATTCCTTTGACTGATTTAAGATCCCACTTTTCTGTACTGTCTGTGGCTTCTCAGTTTCCTGTTGCTGGGACTGAAGACCTCTCTTTTGGCTAGTCCCTGTGGACTCTCAGGAACTATTCAGATTTTTTTTTATCCTTTGTACTGCTCAGAGCATAGTCTGGGTGTGGCTGTATTGGTTATCTGGAGACTGCAGGGAGGGGCTATTTCTTCAGGAGAAAATGGCTACCTAGGTCCTGAGGTATGACTTAGCGCCAGACTTGTGGCCACCTCTCCCAGACTGCACAAGTCCACACCTCTTCCTGCACTTCAGCCACGGATGAGTGTCCACCTCCAAAAGGTCCTCTGAACCAGGTTCAGTGAAAAAAAGCAAAGACCAAAAAGAGGGGAAAGAGCTGCACCTCTGAGAGCCCCTTTCCTCCCAGCACCATGCAGTCTGATCACCCATCCTGAAGGCCCCCTCTGGGCTCAGTCTCTCAGAACTGTGGACCCAGATCTAGAATCCCCTGCCACCAGCAGTCCTGCAGACCTACAGTCAGATGCTGTCCCTGACCCAAGGGACACGGCCTCAGTGCTGTGTGGTTTCCCTCTGACCCTCTGGGCTTGGAGGTCTCACAGTCCTCTCCAGCCCAGACCCCGATTTTACCATTCTCCACGTGTCCTTTGCCCTTCCCAGCCTAGGATTGTCTCACCAACTGTGTCTACTTCAACAATTTGAGGTAGATGTTATTTGATTTAGTTGCTTGTTCATCTGCTCTGGGACAAGGCTCAGGACACGTCCAGCTATTCTGCTGCCATTTGTCTCCTTCCTCGGGGGGGGGGGGCGCCCTTTAAAACTAAAGACCATTATCCTTTGTACTTTGTCTACAGCTTGAGAAGGCTCACTACATGGCTGTCTAATGAGGAAACCACCACAGGGATGTCGGTGGCAGTCACACCCCTTTGCCACTGCAGGTTGGTTCCATTACTGACCAAGGATGTGGGCTATATCTGTCATACATATGTTCTTCTGATGTCCTTATTTGGGATAACATTTAAGCAAAACTTGCTATAGCAAAACCCAATTGCATGACCCATAATTAGTCTGAATAACATTTTCCGTTTTAAATCCTGATTTCATGGGGTTTACTGCTTGGCCCATAAAATCTTGTTCCAAGCTTAGACTTGGCATAGTTTTTAGCATAAGCAACTTTATCATAGAAATAAGTCATGATCTAAATTTTTGAACCTATGGGGGTGAAGAGCAAATTCATGTTAATTGACAGGGGAAAAGCCCTGCAGGTTTGTGAAACAGTGGCTGTAGCTTTGCTGTTACTAGTTTTGTGCACAAGCTTTGTACCATCAACGTCAGGCCTAAATCGGGGAGGCTGAAAGGTAGGATTTAGAAAATAAGCACGTAGGTGCTGCTCTTATCTTACGGGGAGTAAAGAATTGGCTAATGACTCTTAGTGAAAGAATGAGACTCATATGAATTTGGGGGATTTGATAAATGAGCACAGGAGGCTCTCTAAAAATCTAACGCTTACATGAAACTGGTATTCTTGGTGATAAAACATACCTATTTGAATACTAGCACCTGTCCCCCCTCCAGAAGAGTATTGGCCAACATCCACTCAAATAAATAAATATTCCTGTTTCAATTTATGTATTTGACAGGGAAGGAAGTGTCAAACTTTTAGCATAAGTTAGAGTACTGCGGTGGTTCTCAAGGTGAGGTTTCTGTGCAGCATCATCATCATCACCTGGGAACTCATTAGAAATGAAAAGCCTCCCAGACCTACTGAATTAGAAACTGTGGGAGAAGGCCCAGGAACCTGTATTTTTATCAATGATCCTGAGGCCTGCCCAAGTTTGAGAACCATTGGTGGACTGATTAGGATAACGGGTTGTGTGCTCAGGTGTATCTGGCTGCTCTCCTTGGTTCTGTCTCATCTTCTGCAAATTAATTAAACTCCCTGACCCTTTATATTTTTACCTGTATCGTATAATGATGATGATATCACAACAATGATAAAGATAATGATAATACCTACCACATAAGGTTTTTATAATTATGAAATAAACTAATATATACATTGAACTCAGGACATTGCCTGGAAAATATTAAGTGCTCAATAAAAATAATTATTATATTCATACAAATAAAGAAACAGAAAGTGAGAGAGGCATCTTGAATTTATCAAGATGTGATAGAAGGATCTCTTATTTCTCTTAACCCACATGGCACATTTTGTAGGGATGTGAATTTGTGAGTCATTGAACTAGGAGCTCATGAACCATGTTGCTAAGGCAATTCACATTTCCCACTTTGGCTGCTGGAGGCTAATGACTCTCTCTGTACATAATGTAAGCCCAGACAATGAGGAGAATGAGGGATGGGTGGTTAGTATACTCCACAAATAATAGAGGCAATTCAACCAAAGAATAGTAGACAAAGATGTTGTCTTGTTAAGCAAAGAAAAATAATCTTCAGATTTTATGTTCATATTAGATGATTTCTCAGTTTTCTTTCAAGTTATGTAAATAGATGTTAATCAGTTAATAGAAATATATTAAGTGCCAATAGGGCAGAGGAATTTACTTGTTTATATGACTTGTGAGGATTTTTTTTAGCATTAATTAGCTAATGTTTTGAAGATGAATATTATTGTAGAAGTTATAAAAATCATTATGTCAAAGATTATGAATCTGTCATTACCAGTAATGATTACAATCTGTAGCTTTACTATTGCCTATAATTGCATATATTTATATCATAATTTAGAACCAAAGGAAATTTAGAACATACTTAAAGATTTAAATATAACTTCAAATAAAGGAAAATTACTCTAAATAAATAAACAATATTATGGTAAATTCTTAAACAATGATCTGTGATATTTGGCATGTCAAAGTTATACTATTACTCTGATTAAAAGCAAGTGATTTTTTCACTTTGAACTTTGGAATTTATATTTATATTTTAAAATCTTTTTGCATCTTGAAAGTAGCTTGAATTGCCATTTTCTCTCTTTGTACACGGAAATACATACACATATTTCTTCTCAAAATTGAAAAATTTAATACATGTAAATAAATAGTAAAAAGTTATTTTTCAAATAAAATAACTACATAGGCACAATTTAAAATTTTCCTTTTTCAGTTTGGTTGAAGAATGGAGATAAATGTAATATAATAATAAAGAAACATAATAATAAAGGGACCTAAGTTATTTAATTTTGGGATACAACATTATAAGTTAGATATGACACAGTGATATAAAATAATTTAACACTTAACTCTCAGAAAGCAGTATTTGCTGTATGAATGGGAGAAGTTGGGGAGAATATTCAAGAAGGAAATGGCTGGATTTCATTGCAAAGTTCTTCCATGGTGATGGTGATATGTGGGAAGATGGGAAGTTTTTTCTTCCCTAGGTAAGGTAGAAAGGATGGGGGCAGCCTCTCAGGTGGGCTATACCTCTTTTCAGACTTCCTCTTTATTTCTTGACTGGAAAAGATGCTGGAAGTAGCATGATGTATGGATCACAAAAATGGAATGTGAGACAAGTTGTTTCTGGGTTTGAGTCTCTTTTCATTACTTTCTAGTTGTGTGACCTTCAGTAAGTCACTTAACTATTCAGCCTTAGATTCCTGAAAATTATAAAATGGACACATTGAGCTCAAATGTGATAATATATATAAAATCAGGTGGTAAAGCCATAAATGTTAATTGTTACTATAAAAAATTTTATGCAACATTATGCCCATTCCCTATTTTTCTGGAAAATAATTAGTAGGTCAAGGAGCTTGTTGACTTTCTCTTCTGTAGCACTTCAAGGAAGGCAGATTGGATAACTGAACCATCTGAGCTTATAAGGTGTCTATGATACATGGATACAGCTCTGGTTGCCCTGGATCTTCAGTGGTGATATTTAAAGATTTTATACACACACACACACACACACACACACACACACACACAGTTGGATGAATTAGTATATCTTCCAAAATGCCCAATCTGCTGAACATATAAAGACTGACTTCCAATGTTTTCGGATTAGCAATACTCATTTTCTCTAACTCAGGACATCAATTGGGAGCCTTCTAAATGTTATATAGAAGGGGAACTTCAGGGGTAAAACATCTGTATATATTAAGAGCCAGAGTCTATAATGTCCAAAACAACCGAGGGAATGACTGAACACCAGGCTGCGCATGCAGCAGGCTCGGGTGGGTGGGGACTGGTGAGCAGGCTGAACTGCTGACCTCTTGGAGAGAAAGAGAGGTGGGGCTGATCCACAGCTGTCCCAGGCTGCTGGTGAGGCGTTCTCTGTCTCTGAGAGGTAAGCAGTTCAGCCTGCTTGCCAGCAGCCTGGGGCAGCTGCTGATCAGCCCCACCTCTCTGATCAGGCTTGGGGATAGGCCCAAAGATGCTGACTGGCATAGAAACTGACCAATCAGAACCTAATCTGGGTGAACTATAAAGGAAGAACCTAAGGTGGGGGCTAAGGGCAACAGTTGTTGGTGTAAGGTGTAAGAAAGCAGTTCAATTTTTTAATGACTGGTTTGGCAGTATAGTGCATATGGCTGGCTATCAGTCCAGACTTGGGGATTATGTATTTTTTGTCTGCCAAGAGCATCTTCTCCTGCTGAAAAAGGCTCTCCCTGCTCCTCATTTAAGCAATCCTATCCTATATAATCTGTACTACTAAAAGGGAACTATGCTAATTAGACTGGGTCGACTGACCATCTTCAGGATGTCCAACTTCCTTCTGGACAAAGCCAAGGTGGAGGGAGCTAAGACAGAGGCCATTAGGGGTGATCATGCAGGTAGGCAGAGGGGTTAGGGGCAATCAGGCAGGCAGATAGAGGCAGTTAGGGGAGATTAGGCAGGTAGAGGTAGTTAAGAGCCAGCAGCATAGATTGTGAGAGGGATGTCTGACCACTGGTTTAGGCCTGATCCCACAGGCAGACATCCCCCAAGAGGTCCCTGATTGGAGAGGGTGCAGGTTGGGCTGAGGGAACCTCCACCCTGTGCACTCATTTGGTGTACCAGCCACTAGTTCTATATAAAGGGCCTCTTGGAATTTTGCTCAGTCTCTTTCCTTAGATGGGATTTGGGGAGCCAGACCATGCTGTGACTTTTTCTCTATTGGTATCTTTATGATGTTGATGTTTTATCACATGTTGGTGGTTTCCTTCAATCTATCTGGGGATTTAGCAGGGGTTGGAAACTCCAGCCAAGCTACTTTTAGGAAAAATTTACAATAAAATGCCTTTCCACTTCCTCTCATTTTGTTTTCTTTTTTGTTTTTCATATGTAAACTCCAGAAAATTAATCATGCATTAGAATAGAATAAGTAGGGCCTTTTTGGTCAGAATCCCTCATTCATCTATGTTAAATGCTTAAGCATGGAGCCCAGCTTGTATTTTAATGTCTTGAGAATAAGGGGGATTGAATATATGTCAGAATATCTTTGATTTAATAAGAGAAGACTATCAGGCCCAGATTATTTCACAATACAGGACTGAGGACAGATATATTGCTGTTAATCACTCTATGAAAAGGGCTTAAGTCTTTTAATAGGAGTTTAAAGATGAAAACACTTTAAACAAGTATATCAGGGAAAGTTTCTTTTGGTGTCCTTATTTTTTTGTTTGTTTGTTTTTGTTTTGTTTTGTTTCTGGTAACCCATGATAAAACTCTGGCTTTGAGTAAATCTAACTCCTGATTGATTTTTTTCTCCTGGAAAATCCTCTGCTAGTTAATGTTGGGGTTGATTAAGCCAGTAATGCCCTGCTTCACTTCTTTTTCTCTCTTCTCCTCTTTAAAAACACCCCCACTCCAACCCCAGCTCTTTGACTCCCCTTCTACAACTATTAATTATCAATAATGTCATATGAACTGCCCATGGTATTAGAAGCACTTATTATGTATTATCCTATTTTAGTTTTGTAACAATTCTGAGTGCAAATGCTATTATTATTTCTATTTTAAAGAAAAGAAAATTGAGGTGTAGACATTAAATAAATTGTCCAAGTTATCTTGGCTAGTAAGTGTTGGAGGACAGATTAGCTCCCAGAGAACCTTTCATTAAAGATCCTACATAGTCCCTAATCAGGAGGAAACTAAAGAACATAGTTTGGTAGCTCTGGTGACTCAGTTCCTACTCAACTTCACTGTGTTGATCATGCTTCAGTTTCACATTTCTGCCTTGTTTGTGGGCTTAACTCCTGTTCCCTGATTTATGTCTAATACTTATAATGGTATTTCTGTCTTAATCCCTATACCAGGATTTCTCAACAGTGGCACTATTTGGGGCCATATAATTTTTGTTGTGGGGTCTGTTTGGTTCATTGTAGAATGTTTAGCAACATCTTTGGCTTCTACTCACCAAATGCTTATAGTTCTCTCCCAAGGAATGACAACTGAAGGGTCTCTCCAGACATTTATTCATTTCCCTAAAGGGGAAAATAACCCTTGCTTGGAGACTCCTGTCTTATAGCTACACTGCTGACTGGATGGTCTGATGCTTACTCTGTCCTGCCCAAACTTTAACTGTCTTCCTGTGTCAATTTTTGCTAAATACCAGTCCTGAGTGTCAATCCTGTGCCTGGACTATTTTATAGCACTAGAAGTCCACAAGGCCTGTTGCTTGCTAGAATTTTTGCATATTTTCTGAGTCTAGACTCCCCATTACCATGCATCTGTCTTAGGACACACCTGTTATCCAATTACCAGCAACCACCTAACTTGATGACACATTCTTGATAGACACTATGTTACCTAATTCTGTGCTCAACTCCCTGAATAGACTTTCTCTGACTGCATTCTCCAGCTCTATCACAGATTGTCTATTATCTCTCCCAATTTGTTCTATTGGATTGATGACTGAGCCTTGAGTCTCTATAGCCTTTGTCTTTCTGAGGACTGCTGCTCAGATTGGTTCAAACGAACTCTACACTTTGATGCTTGAAAGCATTTAAACTTTCACTTTTGGAAAAGTTGAGATTGCATGTTCCATAAGAATTAGGTAGGTTCCCAAGTCAATGGGAAAAGGCAAAAATGTATATGGCCAACTTTTCTCTTGACTATGAAATAATTACCTGAAGATTGACATTTTCATCTTTCAAGGAATCCATCCCAGTCATATTTTTTTCTTGCAGTATCATATGTTCCTGGAGTGCAATTTGCAAAGAATGGGCATTTAAATACTAGAACTATATACTGAGTGGCCAGATTATTATGATCTTTGAACGCATAATGGCCACTCAGTGTGTGTGCTTGTGTGTGTGTGTGTGTGTGTGTGTGTGTGTGTGTGTGTGTATTTATTAGAGGCCTGGTGCATGAATTCTTGCATGGGTGGGGTCCAGCCAGCCTGGACAGGGGGAAGAAACATGGGTGATTGGCTGGCCTGCCTGTTGATTGAACTTCTAGTTGAGGGGACAATTTGCCTATTAGCCTTTTATTATATAGGATATACACTGAGTGGCCAGATTATTATGTGTTCAGAGATCATAATAATATGGCCATTGAGTGTACAGTCCTTGTGATAAGAAACTTGAGAGCTCTTGAGAACCAAAACTGAATAACTATCAGCCTTTTAATCTTTTGCTCATCACACTTGCTCTGCTAAGGACCTTGGCTCCTGAGTGAAGTTGGGGACAGAATCAGATGGTACTGTCATGTGTTTTCTCTCCCTTTTTTTTGTTGTTGAATATGAATATGTTATTAAATGTGTATGACCATTCTATTGTAATTGAGTATTTACTGGGCATAGTGGAATAGAAGGAAATGAAAAAGGATTTGCTAGTGCAAACCAATCTTGGTCAAACACAGTGGCTTTAAAAACTCCTTTCAAGGAACTCCAAATGTTCTCTAGAGGAACTTCAGAGCTGTGGGAAGCACAGTGCTTGGTATAATAATAGAAATTTTTCTTTCTTTTCTCCTCTGATTTTTGTGTAATATTTAATTTGAGGAATAGCTCAATGGCTAAAAAAGCATTAAACTGTGCAAAGCCCTGGGACTCAAAGCTACATTCTTGATGCTTATTTTCCTGTTTAATTATTTTTTATTAATGTTTTGATCCAGGTGCATGTGTACACACACAATAGTTTTTAAGTATTTTTAAAACAAAATGTTATCATACTTTAATATTATAAATCTATAACTTTCATTATATAATAGTTTATCATGGCCATCTTTGCATGTCAAAACATATAAACTTACCTCTCTTAAAAATTATTTTGTGAGCTTCAATAACATTAATATACCAGAACAAACCTCATCATTTGTTAGATAATGAAGAGTCTCACAAAATTTATTATTTCAAGTAATAAATTGAAATAATAAAAAATTGAGAGGCAAAAGTTTTCCAATACTTAGTACTTCTTCAGGATAGATTCTGAGACATAAAACTTAAGAATATATGGTATATGCATTTACATTTTGATACAGACTTTCAAGTTGAAATCCCTAAAGTGTGACAATAGTACAAGTCTTTTTGGTACTAATATACTCATCCAAAGTGGTTATTAATAATCAATTTAACTTCTGTTAATCAGGTAGATGAAAAATAATTTGTTATTTTCATTTAATTTCCCTGATCATTAGTGAAATTTATCATATGTTCAAATATTCACTAGCTATTATATTTCTTCTGTGAATTGTTTTTTTCACATAAGTTCATTTTTTTCTGCTTGGTTGTATAATTTTTCATATATATTTAAAAAAATATTTTTATTGATTTCAGAGAGGAAGGAAGAGGGAGAGAGAGATAGAAACATCAATGATGAGAGCAAATCATCGATCAACTGCCTCCTGCATGCCCTCTACTGGGGATTGAGCCTCTAAGCTGGGCATGTGCCCTTGACCGGTATCAAACCCAGGACCCTTCATTCCACAGGCCAATGCTCTATCCACTAAGCCAAACCTTAACTTTTCATATTAATTTTGCATAACGTTTTATGTACGCAACTGTTTTCTGAATACTTTCCACCAGTTGCTTGTGTTGTATACATTGTATTAATCTTTAGTTTACTTTCTAACTTTGATTATGGCTTCTTTAACTGTACAGAAGTAAATATTTATGAACTCAAATCTCTAATTCTTTTGCTATCTGACTTTAGGGTGATATATTTTTACTTAAGAAGTCTTTCATCATTTCATATTTTGAAAAATTATTTAAAAATAATATTTAATTTGAAAAAAATTGTTTAGATATTACTTTTGTATATGATAAAACTGACTCTATTTTTCCTAAATGCACAGCCTATATTTTATTTTTTATTTAATTTTTAAAATGAATTTATTGGGGTAATATTGGTTAATAAATTTATATAGGTCTCAAGTGTACAATTCTATAATATCTCATCTGTGTATTGTTTGTGTTCACCACCCAAAGTCAAGTCTCTTTCTGTTACCATTTATCACTTCTTTACCCTTGTCTACCTCTCACTACTCCCCATTTTCCTCTGGTAACCATCATACTACTGTCTGTATCAATGAGTTTTTTCTTAATGCCTTCACCTTTTCCACCTTTTCCAACCCCCTTACCCTTTGACAGCTGTCAATCTGTTCTCTCTGTCTGTTTTTATTTCATTTGTTTATTTTGTTCATTAGATTCCACACATAAGTGAAACAATATGGTACTTGTCTTTCTCTTATTGGCCTATTTCACTTAGCATAATACTCTCCAAGTCCATCCATACTATCCCAATCCCAAAAGGTAAGACTTCCTTCTTTTTATGACTGAGTAGTATTCCATTGTGTAAAGGTATCACAGCTTTCATTATCCACTCATCTACTCATGGGCACTTGAGCTGCTTCCAAATCTTGGCTATTATTAATAATGCTGCAATGAACCTAGGGTGCATATATTCCTTTGAATTAGTGTTTTAGCTAGCTTTCCTCAGATTTATTCTCAGAAGTGAAACTTCTGGGTCATAATAAGGCATTTCCATTTTTAATTTTTTGAGGTAACTTTGTACTGCTTTCTACGGTGACTGTCCCCATCTGCATTCCCACCAGCAGTGCACCAGGGTTCTCTTTTCTCCATATCTTTGCCTACACGTGGCTTCAGTGTGACTCCAGATCCATGAGCCTTGGCTTTTCAGAATCCCGTCCTCCGCCCCCACAACTGGTCTAGACTATAGAAAGTGCAGCAATAAACTAAATAGCCTTATCATATTTTACTTGTTTTTTTACAAGAATACAAAATGATTCAACAATAATGGGAACTTAATTTTAATTGAGCACTTGACTATGTTCTAGTCATTTTTTTAGGTTCTAGAGAAAGAGATATGAATATGGCCAGCATGCTATCCATCCTCATGGGATTTGTCTTTTATAGGGAGTCCAACATAAAGGGGACACCTTCCATACTTTTCTAGGAATTAGTGCTGGGATTCTCCAGGCTTTCAGGCCCTCCTACTATCTCATGCTAGGATTTTCATTTACCCCTCCTGTCAATGTTTTGAAGAGTGCAGAGTTAAACCGAATGGAAACAAATACTTTTCATTAAAAAAATAATAAATCTTACTGAAAATTTTCAACTGTGCATGACTTTGTTTAGTACATATGCAACATGATTTATTCTTATATGTAGTCATTTCTTCTACTTGTTTGTACATTGGTATAGGAGCAAGGACTATTCATATATTTTTCATTTTTTAGAGAACAGCCAGAACCCTTGCACAGAGTTGATGCTCAGTATTTCTTGTCTTTCTGGTTGGGGTAACTAGATAATATCCCTCAAACTCTTATTTCATCTCACGTGGTTTCTAAGGGACAACTCACTGAACCTTCCTCAAAGCTTGGAGTTTTAAAAAGGCAAGAGGAAAATTGGGGATACTAAATGAAGATGGCAACAATTGTGGTCTTGGGTGGCATATTTTGCTGTGTTAAATGAGAGAACCAACTCTCATCTGTGGTTTGCTAATTATTGTTTTTTTTTTCCCTTGCAGAACAAAGAAGTAAGAAAAAATTTCTTTTAAAGAAAAGCCAAAAAATTATTATAGATCTTTTCTTTTGACATTCCTAAACAAGAACAGGCCTACATGGTGTCATTTTTAATTTTTGCCCTAACTAGTATTGATTTTTTTTTTTAGATTGCCCTGAATTTTTGCCCAATTTTGGTTGTGTATTGAATGAACACTATTTCTGTATGGAACACCTAAGGTTTCTTAACTGTCTATTTAGATACAAAATATTATTTTGTCTTCTTCTGAGTTTGATTAACAACTAACTTGGTGTATATTATTAGTGATCCTTTGAGTTTTTCTTTTTGTAAGGATGGACTAACATCTGAGGCTCTCAGAGGAAAGAATCCATGGTGATTTTATTTGAAAATTTCCCCTTATTATCTCCATATGGCAAACTTACAACTCGACAGAAACTAGCTTTTATATTATATGATTTAGAGATTTGTACTTTTGTTTTAGATTTTGTATGCTTTCTTTCTTGATTTTCTTTCTGTCCTTCTGGCTTAAGAGCCCTTGTTGGTACTGAGAAAAAGCATAGAATAAGTTTCATAAGGAGTTTATGAAAACTTCAAAATCATTTTTCCAAGCTTCAAAAATTGCTTCAGGGATTTATAAAAATGTGAGGGAAGATTTGCTATTTCATTTGTCATATTCAAACCAGAAACACACTGATGTTTTCATAGCTTAACATTGGATTGAAAGCTTCTCAGAGCAGACTTCAAATGTTGCTACAAATAAAATTTACAAGTGTCATTTAAAATTCGAATTTGTCTCAGCTCTCCATTAGAGCAACCAGTAAGCAGTATTTATTGAACTTGTTTATCTTTCGGTTTTGATGTGCTAACCCTTTTAGTTTTTTTTTTTTCTAGGGTGTCCAATAAATTTAAGATAAAAACAAAAACATCTAGCTGAATAAATTGGACATTCTTTAAAATAAATAATTTTATCTAGGGAATGGCAAGGATTGAGAAGATAATGGTCTAAAGTCACCTACATGCATCTCAGGGGACTATTCATTTTAAGACAAAGCTGGAATTTGAAGGTATTGTTTAATTGAGAATCTGGATGTCCTGGGTGTAACTGATTTTGAAGTTGAATTTATAAATTCCTGGTTACTTGTTTTAAGTCTTTTGGTAAATATGTTTGTGAAAAGACAGAGAGAGAGAGAGAGAGACATAAGGATTTTAAGCATTTTTATAGGGTACAGTCACCAAATGAATCAAGAAGAGGAATTATAGTCAGAGAAAGAGAATGATGAGAGAGAGGGACTGTGAACTGAAAGCACATGGTTTTAAATATGTGATCTTGCCCTTTGATATTTTCTGAAGAGATAATTAACTTATTCTCAAATTCATAGTATTATTTATAATTGATTAAATATGCTTTTCTTTTTGATTCCTGAAGTAAATGAAATGGTTATGTGCCCACGAGTTAAATATGAACTTAAAATTTAAGTGGGTGCTTATGCACTGGTGTTAGGCTTTTATTGATACAAAACTCTGGTATCTCCTCTTTCCCACCTCTGGATATTTTTGGTGGCCTTTCATTTTTTTGGGTTAGTTTATTTTAATGCAGTATGAAAAAAAATGATTCGTAAATCCTTTAGGTATTGAGGTGTAGTTTTTGGAGATTATGTTAACAATTACTAATCTTTATTGATACCAGGTGCTAGATACTCTGCTAAGCATTTTATAAATATCATTTATTTTAATCCACACAGCTACATACAGGGTAGGCACTATTTTTTCTGACATTGTAGACATGAGAAAATTTAGGCACAGAAAATTTAAGTAACTTGCATAAAGTTATGCAGCTAGTAAAGGACAGATTTGGGATTTGAACCTGGGCATAAGACTGCAGCCCCATAGTTTTAACTACACCTCAAAGTGCCTTCTTTCCTAACCAATAACACAGTCATTAAAGATACTGTATCAAAAGCAAAGTCAAAGTACATGTAGTCTCTGCTGTACTAGACACTTGGTTGTTTACCCAACAGCCATTTCCGCTTCCCTACAATTTTGTTCAGGTAGTTAAGAACTTCAAGCACTGCCTTAACCTCAAGAATTAAATAATGACTAGTCAAAGCCAAGACTGGAAACTTTTATTTTGCTATTAATTGCTTTGGGGATGGTCTTGTGACCCAATTATCTTCAATCAGATATAAAGATGATTTTACATAATAGAGTCTGGAAAAGTATACTTTGTTGTGAAAAGGGGATAAGAAAGAGGTGCTCTCCATTCTTCCTTCTTAAGATTGATTGGTGGGATAGAAAGCTTGGAGCAGCTGCATCCAGCCTACAGCCACTAAGATACAGATTGAGAGAAAAAAGCCCATTGAGAATGGTGGAAAGAACTTTAGTCCTTGTGGATGTCCTTAAGCTGCTGCAATAATTAATCCAGGAAATTCCTTACCTCTAAACTTCTTCTTTTGGAGAAAATAAGCATGCCCAACTGATTAAGCCATTTTGAACTGAATTTTCTCTTTCTGTAGGCCCCAAACACTCTAACTGATATATCTGCATTTCAGACCAGCCCCACTCCCATATCTTCCTATCTTATTCCCTTATAGGTGATACCATATTGTGTTTTTCTTTATGGTTTGTGTTAGGTCAGAAACTGACTGTAAGATCTTCTGAACAGTCCAGCTGGCATGGTTCAGTGGTTGAGTATCTACCAATGAACCAGGAGATCATGGTTTGATTTCCAGTCAGGGCACATGCCTGGGTTTCCAGCTCTACCCAAGTAGGGGGCATGCAGGAAGAAGCCGATTGATGATTCTCATCATTGATCTCTCTCTCTCTCTCTCTCTCTCTCTCTCTCTCTCTCTCTCTCTCT
>JAAGEH010000311.1:11094536-11136660 GCA_011751065.1 Lasiurus cinereus | reverse complement strand
CTCTCTCTCTCTCTCTCTCTCTCTCTCTCTCTCTCTCTCTCTCTCTCCTTCTCTGAAAACAATAAAAACATACTAAATAAAAAGATATAGATTATTAACCTTGCTCCTTGTTTAAAAAAAAAGAGTCTTCTGAACAGATGTTGTAGACTTTTTCCAAACAGAGACATTTTGAACAAAAGTGGATAGTTTTGACTTTCAGAACTAAATATTTACAGTGTCTCCAAGCCTCTAAAGCTGTCCAGGAAGAAAATTGTGAGTGAATGCTCTATCACATACAGAGCAGAATAAACAACACACACGAGGGCCCTCAGGGGATTGTCAAACTACATAAAATTTTACACATCTTTAAGCAAAGCTACAGAGGCCAGTGCAAAGTGAGCACGAAGAACCCTGAGTGGGTTTGAAACTCCCCCTGAGGAAGTTTTCCCATCTCTTGAAAATATTCTAGATGGATGATGCTCATCCATAAATATACTCTTATTATCATCATGAGACAGTTTAAAGAATTCAAATGGAGTAGACAAGTTCTCAGATAAAGTTTAAATCATTCTTGATTGACTTCATGTCTAATCCCATGTGTGAAAACACCACAACTAAATGGAAAGTGTTCCTGAAAGCAAAGGGCAGGTTTTAACTTTATTATTGTTACTATTTTTTTAAATTTCTTTATTGATTAAAGTATTACATATGTGTCCTCATCCCTCTATTAATCCCCAACTCCCCTCCGCACTCATGCCCTCTCCCCCCTAGTGTTCCTGCCCATTGGTTAGGCTTATATTCATGCATACAAGTCCTTTGATTGATCTCTTACTCCCTTTTCCTACCCTACCCTACCTTCCCTCTGAGGTTTGGCAGTCTGATGGATGCTTTTCTGCCTCTGGATCTGTCCTTGTTCATCAGTTTATGTTGTTCATTATACATTAGTGAGACCATGTGGTCTTTATCTATCTTTGACTGGCTTATTTTACTTAGCAATAATGCTCTCCATTCCATCCATGCTCTTGCACATGGTAAGAACTCCTTTTATACTTCAGCGTAGTATTCCATTGGGTAGATGTACACAGTTTTTTAATCCACTCATCTGCTGATGGGCACTTAGGCTGTTTCCAAAACTTAGCTTTGATGAATTGTGCTGCTATGAACATAGGGGTGCATATATCCTTTCTGATTCATGTTTCCAGTTTCTTATTCCTAAGACTGGGGTCACTGGGTCAAATGGGAGCTCCATTTTTAGTTTTTTGAAGAAACTCCATACTGTTCTCCACAGTAGCTGCACCAGTCTGCATTCCCACCAGCAGTGCACGAGGGTTCCTTTTTCTCTGCATCCTCACCAGCACTTGTTGTTTGTTGATTTGTTAATGATAGCCATTCTGATAGGTGTGATATGATACCACATTGTTGTTTTGATTTGCATCTCTTGGATAATTAGTGACTTTGAGCATATTTTCATATGTCTCTTGGCTTTCCTTCTGTCTTCCTTCAAAAAGTGTCTATTTAGGTCCATTGCCCATTTTTTAATTGAATTGTTTATCTTCCTTTTGTTAAGTTGTATGAGTGCCCTGTAAATGTTGGAGATTAAACCCTTATTGGTGATGACAATGGCAAATATGTTCTCCCATGCAGTGGGCTTTCTTGTTGTTTTGATGATGGTTTCTTTTGCTGTGCAAAAGCTTTTTTGTTTATTTTCTCTTTAGTTTCCATTGCCCTAAGAGCAGTATCAGTGAAGAAGTTCCTTTGGCATATGTTTGAGATGTCTCTGCTTGTGGATCCCTCTAGTATTTTTATGGTTTCTCATCTTATGTTTAAGTGTCCTTTATCCATTTTGAGTTTACTTTTGTGTATGGTATAAGTTGGTGGTCTAGTTTTATTTTTTTGCATATATCTGTCCAATTTTCCCAACACCATTTGTTGAAGAGATTATCTTGGCTCCATTTCATGTTCATGCTTCCTTTGTCAAATATTAATTGGGCATAATGGTTTCGGTCAATTTCTGGGTTCTCTATTTTATTCCGTTGATCTATATGTCTGTTCTTGTGCCAGTACCTGGCTGTTTTAAGAACAATAGCTTTGTAATATAGCTTGAAATCTGGTATTGAGATCCCACCTACTTTATTCTTCTTTCTCAGGGTTGATGTAGCTGTTCAGGGTCTTTTTTTATTCCAAATGAATTTTTGGAAAGTTTGTTCTAGATCTGTGAAATATACCATTGGAATTTTAATGGGGATTGCATTGAATCTGTAGATTGCTTTGGATAGTATGGACATTTTGATGATGTTGATTGTACCAATCCATGAACATGGTATGTTCTTCCATCTGTTTATGTCTAGTTCTAGCTCTTTTTTTAGTGTCCTGTAGTTTTTCGCATATAGATCTTTTACCTCCCTAGTTAAGTTTATTCTTAAGTATCTTAAATTTTATTGGTGCAAAGGTAAATGGGATTGCTTTTTTAGTCTCTCTTTCTGTAAGTTCACTATTAGTGTATAGAAATGCCATAGATTTATTGGCATTAATTTTGTATCCTGCTACATTGTCAAATTCATTTAATTAAGTCTAATAATTTTTTAATGGAGTCTTCAGTGTTTTCTATGTACAATATCATGTCATCTGTGAATAAGGACAGTTTTACTTCTTTTCCAATTTGGATGCCTTTTATTTCTTCTTCCTGTCTGATCGCAATGGCTAGTACTTTCCAGTACTGTGTTGAATAGGAGTGGTGAGAGTGAGTATCCCTGTCTTGTTCCTGTTTTTAGGGGAAATGGTTTTAGTTTTTGTCCATTGAGTATGATGTTGGCTGTGGATGTTTCATATATGGCTTTTATTATGTTGAGGTATGATCCTTCTATTCTTACCTTGCTGAGAGTTTTTATCAAGAAGGGATGTTGGATTTTATCAAATACTTTTTTTTGTTAATTCATATGATTAGGTGATTTTTCTCTCTCAATTTGTTTATGTGATGTATCATGTTTATTGAGTTGTAAATATTGTATCATCCTTGCATCCCTGGGATAAGTCCTACTTGGTCCAGGTATATGATCTTTCTGATGTATTGCTGGATCTGATTTGCTAGAATTTTGTTGAGGATTTTGGCATCTATGTTCATGAGGGATATTGGAGTGTAATTCTCTTTCATTGTGTCATCTTTATCTGGTTTTGGTATTAGGGTGATGCTAGCTTCATAGAATGAGCTTGGAAGTGTTTTTTCCTCTTAAATTTTTTGGAATAGTCTGAGGAGGATAAGTTTTAGTTCTTCCTTGAATGTTTGTTATAAGTCCCCCGTGAAACCCTCCTTCCTTGGGCTTTTGTTTGCTGGGAGCTTTTAGATGACTACTTCAATTTCTTTCATAGTTATCGGTCTATTGAGATTTTTAGAATCTTCCTGATTGAGTTTTAGAAGGTTGTGTTTTTCTAGGAATATGTCCATTTCCTCCAGGTTGTCTAGTTTTTTGGAGTTATTCATAGTATTTTTAAACCATCCTTTGTATTTCGGTGGGGTCTGTTGTTATTTTACCTCTCTCATATCTGATTTTATTTATTTGAGTCCTCTCTTTTTGTTTCTTGATGAACCTGGCTAGAAGTTCATCAATCTTGTTTATCCTTTCAAAGAACCAGCTCTTGGTTTCATTGATCTTATATATATATATGTTTTTTTGGTCTCTATGTCATTCATTTATGCTCTGATCTTTATTATTTCCTTCCTTCTGCTTACATTGGGTTTTTCTTGTTGTTCTCTTTCTAATTCTTTGAGTTGTAGAGTTAGATGATTTACTACCATTTTTTTCTTATATTTTGAGGTAGGCCTGTAGAGCTATAAATTGCCCTCTCACTTTTAATTATGTCCCATAGATTTTGGATTGTTGTGTTTTTTGTCATTAGTTTCCATTTAATTTCTTCTTTGATCTCTTTGGTAACCCAGTCATTATTTAATAGCATGCTATTCAACTTCCAAATGTTTGAGATTTTTGGCTTGTTTTTATTATAGTTTATTGCTAATTTTATGGCATTGTGGTCTGAGAAGATGCTTGGTATGATTTCAATCTTCTTGAATTTGGGGAGACTTTGCTTGTGACCCAATATGTGGTCTACTTTTGAAAATATTCCATGTGCACTTGAGAAGAACATATATTCCGTAGCTTTGGGGTGAAAGGTTATCAAGATGTTAGTTAAATGCACCTGATCAAGTGAGTCATTTAGGATTGTTGTGTCTTTGCTGATTTTTTGTTTAGAGGATTTATCCAGTCATGTCAATGGGGTGTTAAAGTCACCTACTATGATTGTATTGTTTCTGATCTCTCCCTTAACATCTTCCAGGAGTTTTGTTATGTATTTAGGTGCTCCTGAATTGGGTGCATATATGTTTATCAGGGTTATATCTTCTTGTTGTATCAATTTCTTTAGTATTATGAAGTGGTCTTTCTTATCTCTTGTTATGGCATTCACTTTGAGGTCTATTTTGTCAGATATTAATATTGCTAACCCAATTTCATTTCCATTTGCCTGAAAGATATTTTTCCAGCACTTCACTTTCAATCTGAGTCCCTTGTTCTGAGGTGAGCCTCTTGTAGATAGCATATATGTGGGTTATGCTTTTATTATCCATTCAGCCACTTGATTGGAGCATTTAGTCCATTTACATTTAAAGTTATTACTGAAAGGTACTTGTTTGTAGTCATATCTATTTTTGTGTCTGTGTCCCTCTTACCTGTTTATGTCTTCTTTTTACAGTATTTAGCATTTCTTGCATTGCTGGTTTGGTGGTGATAAACTCCCTTAGCCTTTTTTTTGTCTGCAAAGCTCCTGATTTTCCCTTCAATTTTGATTGATAGTCTTGCTGGATAGAGTATTCTTGGATTCAGTCCTTTGCTTTGCAACACTTTGTATACCTCCTTCTAGTCCCTTCTAGCTTGATGTGTTTCTGTTGAGAAGTCATTTGATAATCTGATGGGGGTTCCTTTGTAGGTAACTCTCTGTTTCTCTCTTGCCACTTTTAAGATTCTCTCTTTGTAGTTGATATTTGCCATTGAAAATTATGATGTGTCTTGGTATGGATCTTTTGGGGTTGATCCTGCTTGGGACTCACTGTAGTTGTGTAACTTTTTCTTCCCCATATCTGGGAAGTTTTCTGTCATTATTTTTTCAAATAGATTTTTTAATCCTTGCTGCTCTTCTTGTTTTTCTGGCAGCCCTATTATATGTATGTTACTTCATTTCAGGTTGTCCCAAATCTCCCTTAGGCTTTCCTCCTGCTTTTTAATTTTTTTTTCTCCAATTGCTGTTCAGCTTGAGCTTGTTTCTGTACCTGATCTTCTAACTCACTAATTAGGCCCTCTGCTTCTTCTAGTCTACTATTGAAACTTTCCATGAAACTTTCCATGGAACTTTCCACTTTTCATTTCTTCCTGATTCTTGCAAAAGTTGTTGATTTTCTCATCCATCCAATGTATAAATTCCACGACCATTACTCTGAATTCTTTTTTTGGTCATGTTGCATGCTTCAATTTCACTAATTTCCTTTCTTAGTGACCCCTCATTTTCTTTCCTCTGAGGAGTGTGTTGTCTCTTCATTCTGATTAACATCAGAAGGTTCAAACTTTGAGTTGCATGGACCTGGACCATGTGCTGTGGGAACTTTGCACCACCCGAGTATCACTGAGGTGCTCTGACACTAAGACGTGTGGCTGCCATGGGTTGGTGGGAACTAGGTTTGTCTAAGGTCAGTGTTACCAGCATTCAGTGTGGTCTTGTTGCACACCTAGAATCAGGGACCCCCCTGTACCGTGCTGTTGGAATGTGCCAAAAAATGAGTCCCCTAGCACATGCCAGGAGTCAGAGTTTCCCTGTGTCTGGACCAAAAATTGAGTATCAGAGTCTCTGTTGCCTCATGTGACTTCTCGCTGAGAATCAGGGTCCCCGTGTGCGCATGAACCAAGAATTGGAGTCACTGGCTCTTAGTGTGCATGCGCTGTGAGTCAGGGATCCCAGGCATACACAGTAAGAAACAAAGTCAAGTCTGTGGTGCTCAGTGCTGCCTCTTGCCAGGAGAATCTGCGTCCCAGTCACCCTGGAGGACTGGGTTGCACAATAGCTCTGTGGTGTGCCTGCACTGCAGAAAACTGACTTCTGTGTGCTCTTGCCCAAAATTGAAGTCAGGTGGAACTCTCCCCCTGTGTGGTCTTTGGGTTTGGTTGTCCGATTATGTTGCAGGGAGCAGATTCCAGTCTCTCAACATCCAGTAGCAGTGCTGCAGCCCATGCACATGCTCTTAAGCTCAAATTCCCCATAGGGGCACTGTGGCTCGAGTGAGGGGGCAGGGGGTATATCAGTTACTATGGTGCTATCCATCAGCCTGTGGGGAGAAGGATAGGCTCTTTGACTTACAGAAATTTGCGGCCAGGAAGTCTGGATTCTTGTTGTCTGTTGGTCTGAAGCTGTGGTTGCAGTTCTCTGTCCCCAGTGGCTGCAGGGTCCTGGTTGTGTCTGAGACGCGACTGGGTGTTGCTGAGGGCAGGATCCTAGTCTCAAGCAGCTCTGTTTCTCAAGATGGAATGGTTTCTGTGACTGTACTGGCCGCCCAGAAGTGTCTGCTTTGTGCGCGGGGCTCTGCCATCTAAGACTGCCTGGTTTGGCAGCCCCCTGGAAGACCTGCAGAATCTAACTGTCCTTAGCTCATACACACACATACCACACACGTCTACACTCTCCTCTATGGCTTGCTCACTCTCTCACACTCTCTCCCTCCCTACCTTCCTGCCAGTAGCAATCTTCCTTTATTATTATTATTATTATTATTATTATTATTATTATTATTTTAATTTCTGAAGCCTATGGAAATCTTCTAGGAGAGTGAAAGACACGTTTCAAGGCCTCCTCAGCTGTGGCCTGTTACCACCAGCTGTGACAGGTCTTCTGTGTCTGTAGCACACATGGTGCAGTTCACAGAATGAAGTTCAGAGTTCTTTCTTTGGAGTATAACCCCTTGGTGACAAGGGGCATTTCTTATTAATGGCTTGTTTGGTTTTTCTTAGGGTGGGGCATCTTAAACTCGACATTCAGAATAGGCTTGGCATTATCTCTAGAACTGGCTCAGACAACCTGGCAAATTATGAAATGTTAATTCCACCCCCTGGATCCCTGGAACCAAATAGTGTGTGTCTTGAGGCCCTTCCTATGCGGCTTGGAGGTGCTCTAACTCCATCTGATGAGATGTCTGACTGTTCAGGAAATGTCTCCTCTAGTTTTTTCTGCTTCAGTTTTTAATTAAGGATGGTAAGTTTATCAATTTGTTTATGAGCGTGTGTCCCTCAGTAGATGGTGAATTCCTTGAGGAACAGGCACTTGGATTTTTGAATTCCTAGCATGTAGCACCATGTCTGGCTCATATTAGCAGCTAATCAATAAACTCCATACTTTTTCCCCCTCTTCAGTTGTCACTAACAGAGATCTAAAGACAAATGCAGTGATATGTCCTACCCTGCTCCTTTGCCAGAGAACAGAATGGGCTAAATCGACTTCAGCCCAGTTGGTGTTTTGTATGCAGCCAAAGATTTCAAGGGGATGGATAGCCTCCTGGACTTGATTTGTCCTGGACAACAAAGGCAAAAAGCCAGTTGTGTATTTGTAGGAAATCCATGGTGCTCTTGTTACAGCTCTAGGAGCCAAAGCAAAGGATCCTTCCCTTTCCTCTAAGCGCTGAATTTTGGAATTGGCAGGCATATAATAGGGCATGTCTATGGTTACTAAAGAATGGAAAACTAGAAAAATATTAAATCTAGGGTTATAATTATCTGATTAACCACAAATGGTACAAAAATTGAAAAATCTAATAAGGAAAGTGGCGTGGCAAGCAGGACTGAGGCTTTCATAAAACTGATCAACATAGTGAAACGGAAATGCATAAAGTGTGGTACCTGTGATGTGACAAGATTAAAACCCCCAGCCCCAAATATGCATATGGAATTCCAGAGAAAAGGAAATTCACAATTGCAATATGCTTCTTTATGCTTCTCCTAGTGATAAAAATTCAGGATGCTTTTGCAAAAGGTAAGGAAAGCTGCATGGGTAATTACAAGCAGAATGTTTTTGTTGAAATATATTCTTTTATGCTCATCAGTTATCTTCCTTCTCAAAATGTTCTGGGAAGCATATAAAAACACTAAAACACATTAGTTGTTAAGAAAACCAATGCAGAGTAGAATGAAGTGAAGGGAGGAAGGTTGGCACAGAAGGTGAAACTGGACTCCTGCTCTTTGGAAGGAGCCAGGGAATAGTGAGTGTTTAAACAGGCCAAAAGGAGCATTCCCTTTAAAATATAAATCATTTTCTAGGTCGGAATGGCTTTGTAAGTCCTTAGCCGTGGGATGGTGTCTGTTACTATGTGCTCAGGATTTCTTGAGCAACTGGGATTCCATCAGCAAAAAAGGAGTATCTTCCAGTTTGGTTTTCTTCCCACCCCATGGTTGCAGCCAAACAACAAATTTCTCCATATTGCACTTCAGTGAACGGTGACTGGGGCAGGACATTCAAAGAGAAGTCTGTATTTATAAGTTGCTTTAATGGGTATTTCCACAATATCCTCTCACCTTTCTTTTCACTGTTGCTGACAAGGGAGCAGGCATTTCCAGTTCGAGAGTGTTTGTGGAATGGTGATAGGGATGATCATATGTAACAGCGTCCATATGAGGGGTTAATACAGTGGTCAGCAGACTGTGGCTCACGAGCCACATACGGCTCTTTGGCTCCTTGAATGTGGCTCTTCCACAAAATACCATGGCCTGGGCGAGTCTATTTTGAAGAAGTGGTGTTAGAAGAAGTTTAAGTTTAAAAAATTTGGCTCTCAAAAGAAATTTCAGTCGTTGTAGTGTTGATATTTGGCTCTGTTGACTAATGTATTTGCTGACCACTGAGTTAATAGGATAGAAAGCTCAAAAGGAAATCCTGATGGATACCATTGCGTCTTGACTTTGTATCTGACACTGTTTTAAGTGCTTCACATATATCATTTTATTTAACCCTTACAACAAGCTTATTAGCTAGGTGCCTATCAGCTTTTTAGAGGCTCAGAAAGGTTAGGGAAAGGTCACAGTGCTAGCAAGGAGTGGTTCCTGGATTCAAGTACAAGCAATCCAACCTGGAGGTGAACTCAACTCCTACAGTGCAGCCACTCCTGGTGGAATAAGATCACACCACAGGGCCTTGAACAGTATAGGTAATTAGTTACTCTTTATGCTTTATGTAGGTCAACGGTATGGAAACATTTTCAACATGGTGAAATGCTCTTTCAAGTGATCTTTTGCCAATACATTGAACAGATAATATTGAAAGCGCCAATATACTAAAAAAAAAAAAGACATTTAGTATATTAACAGATCACAGTGAACTTGCTCTGGTTGAGAGGTGGAAGAATGTGAATCCCATGTACTCAGCTTCTTTCTCTGCCATGGCCTGGGAGATTCATCTGTGTCACTCCCAGGGTCCAGGTTGGCAATAATGGCTGTGTGCAAAGACAATCCTGGAGTTTGTTTAACAGAACAGTGTGTTGCTGAATGGGATATTTTAGAAATGTTTCTAGTACTGATCTGCAAAGTGATGATAGGAGGAGAAAGAGAGCAGGCCAATGAACAACCAGTCACAAGGTCGCTGCAGGGGCCCAGGCCTGGTTTGATTAAGGCCTGCCCTGGGCGGTAGAAATACGCAAGAGGAGGCTGTGAAGGAAGAATTAAAGAAAAGATAAATGGTTTATAGTGAAGAGTAATGAAAGAGGAGAACATAAATATTTCAGACAAGAATACTATTTTTTATTAAAAATACAAGGTGTCAAGAATCAAAGACCTGGTTTGTGAATTCTTTTTAGTGTATTCATTTAGTTCATTTTTTATTTTTTTAGAATAAAATTTTTTTAGTTCAAAATATTTTTTTAGTTTAAAAAATTGTTTCCTTGCCATATTTCATTTTAAAAGGCAGATTTAAGATGCGGGATGTATAGAACATGTTGTAATCCATAAGCACTTGGCATGAACTGAAAGGACATGATTGATTTAAATCTCAGAATGGTCTGTCACTACTCTCTGATAGCACACAGACAAGAGATTGATAGAGCGGCACGGGACCCACAGAGGGAAACCCAAATGTGTTTAGTGAGCAGCAGGGTTGTGGTTCCACAGATTTGAATGCCAGGAATGTACTCCTGGTTTTAAGAATCAATAGAACATTCATGCTGATTACATCAAGCTCTTAAATCTCTTTCACCTCTTGATGTCAACCAATCAGATTATGAAATTTTTGAAAAAATGTTCAGTCCAAAGTTAGATGGATATGTTGTTATAGATGGATGAACTTTCTCCCCCAAAACTACAGTTTAGACCCAGAATCATAAATCATTTTTCATTGACTAAAGCTGGTCCCTGAAGAAGAGTAATCAAAATATTGTGCTGGCTAATGAATCCACTGCGAAAGACAATTGTAGCACTTCCAGTGGATGACATTGTTTTTAAGCTGGCACTATAAATTGCTTCAATTAATTCTATTTGGATTTATGAATAAACATTTGTTCTCTATTGGGCATTCTAATGTGGCTTTGCCTGAGAAAAATCACCTCAGCTCCTTCAATTCACGGCATTTTTTTCCCAGTGAGTGATATGATTTATACACTAATGATTTCCTAATTTCTATTTTTTAGAAAGCCTATCTCTGGGGACATCGTGTTCTTGGGTGGTTAAAGCAGTCTGCTGGGTAAAATATATGGAAATGACTAACAGTTGGAGACGTTAATGTAAAGAGAAAGTGTGATTTAATGAGCTGCTTTTGGAACAAGTTAGAACATTGATGTTGTTGGGGAGGGGATCGCCTAGCCCACTTCTGGCTTTAGGACTACTCCAGAAGCAGTAAGCAGAGTATTTCCTTAAACCGCTAGAGTGTGAAATCTTTTTAAAGCTTCTCAGAAAGCAAAAGGGAAGGGGGAGGGTACTAATGAACACAAACTATAATACAATTCCAATTTTACAGCACACTTAACGTTGCTGATAGCTTCTCAGAGCACAATTAAGTCAAATTGGAAGGAGATTTTGGTAGGAGAATAGTCCTCCTGGCTGAGAAAGTGGGTACTCATTTAAGTATTATTTACCCTGGGTTGACAGTGTGCAAGGCAGCCCCGGGGAGTTCCTACGGGGGGCTGCAAGAAGCTATTCAAGCTGTTTGGAGTGTTTTGTGATTTCCTCTGTAGTATAAAGAAATATCTACTTTGGGACGAGAGAAGAAAAGGGGCAATTATGTTTGCACACTTAACTTTCTCTCAATAGAGGACTAAAAAAGGCAATACTACCCCTCCAAAAATATAACCTAGCTTTCAAATAACAGGTTGCTTAAATTAACTTAGGAAGTGGTCTTATAGTAGAATGCATTAGCTTTTAAAAGCAAATTTCCCTGAGTATTTTACTGACTTTTTCCTCTCATCCCAGGATTAATAAATAAAAAAAGCTGTACACACTTGCTTCTATGATGCCTACGTTATAATTTTAAAATGCTGGTTAAAAAATGAAGGGTGATTGGATTATTTATCTTCTTTTTGTTAATTTGTATGAGTTCCCTATAACAATTCAATCAAAAAATGGGAAAATAGACCCTTTTTGAGAGAAGAGATACAGAAGGCCATGAGACATATGAAAACATGCTCAAAGTCACTAATCATCCCAGAGATATAAATAAAAACAACAATGAGGTACCATCTCACATCTGTTAGAATGGCTATTACCAACAAATCAACAAACAAGTGCTGGTGAATATGGGGGTTGAGGGAGTAAGAGATCAATCAAAGGACTTGCATGCATACAATGGACACAGACAGTGGGAGGGGTGGTGAGTGCATGTGCTGGGAGGTTGAGGTGGCTAGGGAGTGGTTAAGGGGGGGAAAAGGAGACAATAAAGAATTTAAATTTTAAAGAAAAGTGAAGAGTGAGCCCTGTCAGCATGGCTCAGTGATTTAGTGTTGAGCTTTGAACCAGGAGATCACCATTTGATTCCTGTTCAGGGCTTGATCCCAATGTTGGGCATGCAGGAGTCAGCCAATCAATGATTCTCATCGTTGATGTTTCTATCTCTCTCCTTCTTTGAAATCAATACAAAATACATATACTTTTTAAAAATAGCTGAAACCGGTTTGGCTCAGTGGATAGAGTGTCGGTCTGAGGACTGAAAGGTCCCGGGTTCGATTCCGGTCAAGGGCATGTACCTTGGTTGCGGGCACATCCCCAGTGGGGGACGTGTGAGAGGCAGCTGATTGATGTCTCTCTCTCATCAATGTTTCTAACTCTCTATCCTTCTCCCTTCCTCTCTCTGTAAAAAAATCAATAAAATATATTAAAAAATAAATAAGTAAATAAATAAACATGTAATTTCAAATTAATTACTTAAGAAGTTTTTCCTCAACTGTGTTGATTCCCCTTGGAAACTGACAGGTTGGCTTGGAAGTTGTTGGCTTGGAAGTTGTTGGCTGAGGCCACACCTTTCAGCTCTCAGCAATCCTTACTGCAGGTTCCCTAGGAGCTCCTCTCAAGTGGGTCTGAGCCCTCCCTGCCTCCTTCCTTCCCCTTCTCTCAGCAGCCTCACTAGGCAGCAGTTGACTTGGCCATGTCTGTTTAGGAAAGGGGTTACAAAACTGTCTGATTCTTTGCTATCTTTCCTCATCTCACTTTTTTAATTTTTTAAATTGATTTCAGAGGGGAAGGGAGAGGTAGAGAGAGGTAGAAATATCAATAATGAGAGAGAATCATTGACCAGCTGCCTCCTCCATGGCCCCACTAAGGCATGTGCCCTTGACTGGAATCAAACTCACACCCTTCAGTCCACAGGCCGACACTCCATCCACTGAACATACCAGCCAAGGCCCACTTCTTTAATTTTTAAAGTCCTTCTTTGACTCCTAGAGCTTCTGATATACCACCTCAAACACTGTAGTTAAGGACAACAGAAAGATCAAATGGGCTTAGGTCAATGAAGGAGTTAAAAGAGAAATTTTTCAGGCATTCGGCCTCAAATTAGCACTCTGGAATGTGGGGAATGTTTTAAACATAAAAAGGCTGAGCTATATATTATAATACATGGTAACTTTTTAAAATGTTAGGGTTTCATATCACAGAACATACACACTGGAAATTAAATGACCCATTGTTTTGAAACTGCTGCTGTTCCTATACTTACCTAAGCACTAGTTATAGCTGATTTAAAGACAGAGGCAGGGACCTCAAAAGATGTGTGTGATTTGAGGTTCTTGCTTCCATTACTTTTTATAAAAGCTTGGACGAGCCCAAGCATTCCCAAACATTGGTCTGAAGATTTAGGGCTCTTTTTACCATTACCTTTGGATTAGGCGGGTGTTTAATTTCTTGGAATGTGGGAGAAAATGAAATGTGAGAGCAAACAGAGTTACAAATTGATTTTCAATCTGCCCTTTGTTGAAAAAGTTTTTCTTGGTACATCAGGTACATTTCCAAGCCTGAGATTTCTACCACGGAAAATTAGACTCTCAGCTCTTTGAGAACATGAGATCTATGTGATGTCTTTCTTGTAACCTCATGTAATTGTTCAGTTTGCTTCAAGGCAGTAGATAGAGATCTTTGAAGCCTTGATGGCACAGCTGTCCAGTCAGTAGACAGACTGGTAGTGCCTCAGGGACGATGGCTTGGCAAGTTTAGCAAAATCTGCCTTGTCCCCGAGTACCTCCCCATACACTTTCCTCTCTCCCAGAAACTCCCCTTCTTCTACTCTAGCATTGCTTTTTCATGAAAGCTGAGTCACTCCCTTAGTTACTTCCCAAAGGCCTCAGGGAGCTCAGTCCTGGCCAAAGGGGCTCTGGAGGGGATCACACCTTTCACTCCTTTCTTTGTTCCCTCTCTTTCCTTTTCTGCTTCTCTTTCCTTTTCTATCCCACCATCTCTGCCAGACAGGACTTTTGATAGTGATTATTTCCTTAATTTATTGACCTGGAAACTTTTGATAGGATTAGGATTAGGGAGGAAAGGAAAACGTAGCTTTTTGTTTTCTGCCTCCAACACATGAATAGTCACACCTTCCTTCGTGTGGTCAGTCCTGTTGGGTTCTGTTAGCACCTTCCGAATGATCCAGATTGATCATGGGGTTCCCTCCAGGAGATGCTACTTAGCCAGGGAGCAATGTGGAAACAATTGGCTTATTGGCTTCTTTTTCTTTTCCATTTTCTGTAAAGAGAAGGCTTGACAATAAAAGCAGGGAATATCATGTGTAGAATTATGGGTAGCATCACTGAGTAGGAAACTTCATTCCCTTGGAAGTAAATGTGTGTTGTATGAATGACTAAAAAATCTTTGCCTAGGGTTCCCCTTGTGTAGCCTCAGTTACTCCAGGATGACACAGTAGACAAAAGAAAGATGGTTTGAGATAGTGAAGAAACTCATGGCTGGAGTCAAAGGAGATGCAGAATCAGATGTCAAAGTAAAAAGAATTTTATAATATATAAATGTTATGTCTTAATGCAAAAAAAGTCCTTCAGGCATCTGTCTAGAATCTAGATCATCAGCAGGAATTCTATAAATAAACCAGAACACCTCTTAGGCCATTATGAAAGCTCATCTGAAATTGTCATGTTAACTCACTTACACATTCATTTTAGGAAGATGATAGAACCTGCCAGAACGTTTAGGAAGAGAATATAAATAGTGAGATCAAATTTATTGTCTTATACAAGATTATCTATCTATCTATCAATCATATATGGATTCAATTTCTGCTATGAAGTTAAAATATATGAATATGTTAAAGTTATCCTGTACCTTCATGTTACTGGCATGATGTTTCTCTCAATTGGATTATATTTGGCCATAATATATGTTTCAGGTTTTTAGACATCTTAGAATATTTCCCCCTCCTTTCTTAAAATGCTGGCTTTTACTCTGACCATTGTTCTAATGCATAAACTTCTTTATTGTTGCTGTGGTTTAAATGAATTGATGAAGAATCTTCCAGGCAAGTAAAGAATCTTCCTTTACTACAAGGATTGCTAGTAAAAATGAGAAGAGTAGAAAGTTATCTGCAGGAGATACTAGGTTTCAAGAGAGGAGTAAGTAAAACAATAATTGTGGTCTTATAATATTTTACTTTTTTGTGTCACTTTTTTATGTCAATTATATTGCTACACTTATAGTAGGATAAAGAAAGAAGGTAAATGATAGATGTTCTTATGTGCATCCTTGTACTACTGATGTGTGAGGAAGTGCACTCAGTGGAATACAGATACCATAAATTGATTCTTTTGGAGATGTTTTGCTAAAAGGAACCTTGGTTTTAAAATGGGAAAGAGTGTTGTATTAAGGAGCAATGATCTGTCTTTTGTTTCTGTCACCATTAGAGAGAGTGAGGCGGGACATGGAGGGCATGCAGAGGTTAGAAATCAGTCTTACAAATTGTGTGGATATAAAAAACAAAGAGTTCCTTTCTGCACTTCTGGTTCCAGAAGAGATGTCAGTGTAACCACATCACGTAACAACTATAATAATAGGCCCCTGAATCATTCAACTGTATTGCCTTATTCTTTTGTTCTTGATATTGGTTGTTTTTTTTTTTATTCACTGTCAAACATTGAACTGTTCATAGGTACAGGTTTTATGATTTAAATACCAAGCTAAGTCTATGAGCAAATTCATCATTACAATAAATTTGTTGAAATGAAATTGCTAGGAGTATTTGATGCTTATTGGCAATCTTAAATCAAACAGTGTTGTACTGATCTATATAATCACAAATAGTATTCCCCCCAGTACTTGTCAATAATAAGTACTCTAATTCTTTTTCAATATTTGTCAATGTGAGAGATGAAAGATTAGATATATAATTTAGTTTTCTTAGCTTTTAAATTGAATACTTTGTTTATTTTTATTTATTCTTATTTACTAATAATGCATTTAAAGCTATAAATTTTCCTCTGAGCACAGCTTTTGCTATACTTTCTGAGAGGTAGCTCCCACTGTTGATATTCTCTAAATAGCTTACAAAAATAATTTAAATTTTTTTGCTTAAGTTACTTATGAGTATTTTTTAAATTGCTAACTTGTTGTCCAGCCAGCATGCTCATGGTTGAGCATCATCCTATGAACCAGGAGGTCAGTTTGATTCCCAGTTGGGGCACATGCCCAGGTTGCAAGCTTGTTTCCCGGGGGGAGGGGAGGGGGGAAGGGGCATGTAGAAGGCAGTCGATCCATGATTCTCTTTTATTACTGATGTTTCTATCTCTCTCTCCCTCTCTGAAATCAATAAAAATGTATTAAAAAATAAAATTGCTAAATTGTTGTTATTAGCTGCAGTAAACCATTTAAAACTGTTTTACAAAATCACATAGTTAGGACCATATTATATCACTCACTGAATTTTTCCTTGTAGTATTTTGTTTTATGCTTAGTTAGACATTCCAAGAACATTTAAAAAGAAAGTGTATTCTCAGTTTGCAGAGTTTAGCAGAAATTTATTACTAGGCTTTATATGTTATCCAAAACGATTGTATCTGTATTTATTTATTGCCTAATCTGTCAAAGATAAGCCTACTTACAATTACATTTAAAAAATTATTTGTTGTGTTTCTAAAAGCTTTTGCTTTATACTATACTTTGCTATTCAAATTTAGCATATCTATATTTAGTGCTGTAATAGCTTAGCTATAGAGTATACCTTTTGTTGACATAAAATAACTGTCTTTTTTCTTTGACTTTAATTTAACTCTGATGTGTTAAAAAACAAAGTTCAACTAAGTAAATTTGAAGATCTAACTGACTTTATTCAGTGATTCATGTGTAGGACAGCATGCTATCTAGCAACTAGAAGAGTGTTCTTAGGGGTAGAACCAAATAGAAGGTTTTTATAGGAAGCAGTGTGGGGCATAGGAGCTATTAACAAAAGAAAAGGAGAGATTATTTTGAGAACTGGACATCTTTTTTAGGAAGGGAATTGACAAGGTTCTTTATCATGCAGATTGCCTTTTCTTTCCTGAGGGTGAAGGATGGAGAGGCCTCCTTGACAGATTGCCTTGCTGGTGCTTGACCAGAACATTTCAGACTGGTTAAGATTGCATTTCTGGGGGAAACTGAAACTGCAATTAAATCAGTTGTTAAATCTAGGTTTGTTATCCTGGGATTTTAGCTTGAGTGATGCCATTTGGGTCTGTGATTTCTTCTTTAGGAAATGTTAATAGTGCTACTTTTTTCTTTTTGTTTGAATATTTCATGGCATTTTAATTTAGTTTTGTCCTGTAAACAGCATACAATTGTGTGTGTGTGTGTGTGTGTGTGTGTGTGTAATTAATCCGAGAGTGTGTTGGCTCTTAGGGAGGAGTCTTACTCATTTAATTTTCTCATAACTGAAAAATTAGGCTTTAACTCTGCCATCTTATTTTATATCTGCATGCTGTCCTCTCTTGTTCTTTATCTCTGTTTGCTATATTAGATGTTCTTAGTTCTTTTTTCTTTACTGCTTTTTAAAAAATCCTCACCCAAGAATATTTTATTTATTTATTTATTATTATTTTTTATTTGTTTGTTTTTAGAGAGAAAGGAGGGAAGGGAGGAGGGAAAGAGAGACAGAGGGAGAGAGAGAAACATCGATGTGAGAGAGACACATCAATTGGTTGCCTCCCATATATGCCCCGACCAGTATTGGGGATTAAGCCTGCAACTGAGATACATGCCCTTGACCAAGAATCAAACCTAAGAGCCTTCAGTCTGTGGGCCAGCACTCTAACCACAGAGCAAAACCTGCCAGGACCCTTCACTACTTTGTAAGTTATGAGCTCCTTATTTAAATAAACAGTGATTATCTTAAATATTTAAGTATCATTTCCCCTATGCATACCTATCAACATAAAAAATGGGACAATATCTAAAACCAAAATGTGGGATGTTGAGTTTGAATTCATTTTCTCATGAAATTAAAGAATTAAATCTCTGACAAAAACCTTTAGTGGAACGGAAGTTTATCGAGAGAAGCCAGTCCTGGAAAAGGTGCAGCAGTGTTCCAGGAGCAGGCCAGTGTCCGGAGCTTCCTTTCCATGTTACAGTCAGGAGTAGTTTAGTATCCAAACTGATTAAAGTTTACTAGCCCACATGGTTATGAGCCACCTAGGCGCAGGAATGTGCGCTGCCACCACAGGAACAAACACCAAGCACCCATTGCATGCCAGGGAGAAGAGTGAGAGGAAGCACAGGCCTTTTAATTTAGAGGATGAGTACAGTCTTGCTAGCTCCTGATTGGTCTTTCCAAAGAATTCTGCCTTAATAACATTCTTGGGATTGGTTTTACATCTCACAGTCTTATGATCAGTTATCTGTAAGCTGCCTTCGTGATATAGAAGTTTTAGACTGGAACAGTTGGTGTTCCTCTGGGTAGGATGGCTTCCACAGGCTTTTTTGTCCCTCGGAGCTGAAGAATGAAACCACAGACGGAAGATAGTATAGCAAAAGTGGAAATTTATTGAAGAACAAACACAGATTCCCATGTGGAGAGGGGGAAAGAGTCCCTCTGAGTTCCTTTTTCCCTGATTTATAAAGGCTGCAGTATTTTTGTCTCTCCATATCCCTCTGTTTGCTATTTTCCTTTGATTTGGTCACTTCAGTAACTCCTAAGCTTAAAGGTCAAGCCTCACAGGGGACCTTCTCCCTCATGTTCTCCTATTCCCTTTGAGCTTTCTTATTCCTTCTTTATTTTGTAAATATTGACCTTTTGCTATATCTAGTTCCCTTGTTTTATGGAAATGTAATTGCTGCCTCTCCCAATGTCCTTGTCTTACAGAAATGTAATCTTTGTAGCTCTGTAGCCCTGTGTTTCTTCCAGGGCCCCCTTAATTTAAAAAATTCCCTAAATCTGCCTATTTCACCTCTACAAATTCCTATTTCATTAGCAATAGCCAGACATTTCCAAGTTCACGTCTCTCGCTCACTCTTCCTTCTCTGCCCCATTGGTGGTGCCTTAGTAACTTTGCCTGAGTTCCTGGTTTCACTTCTCCCATGGTCCTGTCACTATCTACATAACTTTTTTTCTGTCTCATATCTACTTATTCTTTAGTAACAATAAAAAAAATCATTGTATTTACTTATTTAGGAAAAGACTTTCCAGTTATTTTTCTTAAAAAATTTCAGATTGTTCCATTTTAAAGCAAATTGTATCAGATAATAATGGACAACAGCATAAGAAGATATAACAGAAGGATGGGAGTTGTTTGTAAGCAATGGTGGAGGTAGGAATAAAAAATATATATTAGGTAGCTGGAACATCAGGGCTAAATTAAGGAACAATCTATATGATAATTCATTTTTGAATTAAAGAATTCACTTTTGTTTTATATTGATGCAACTGGACACAGTTTTACCAAATTTGGGTTTGTTTGGGATGGTCTGATTTAAAATAGAGGACATGTGTTGGGGTAACCAGCGGGAGGCACCTCCAGAATGATGGCCTCTGTGGGTTTGCCATTGAGATGTGAAGTGTAAGTCCATCTTAGTGAATCCTGATCCGAGATGAGCAGGAATGGGGATTCGTCTAGTTTCTGGTGCCTCATGAACAACTCAGAATATCCCACGAGAGTACAAAAAATGTGGATATACTGTAGGGGTCAAGTGAACTGACTCTACAAATTCTGGCGTTAAGAGTTTAGGTCTAAATCTTACTGGCTAAGAATGCATTGCTGGTCCCTAAGAAAGAAATGACCTCTGAACCAACTGGCACCTGTTACAGTACTTGGCCTCCTTTAGGTCCAAGAAGATTTTAAGAGAAATCACGCATTTCTCATCTTTGTGATCACATTAGAAATTGTCCTCAATACTTTTGGTATGCAAAGAAAAAGTTATTTCCACAAAATGTTTTATTAAGTACCAGGATTTTAATTCCACACAGATGTAGTTCTTATGAAGCATTTTAGCTACTAAAGAAAAAGTCATGATTTAGGGCCATCTGTGGTATTTTAGGTGTGCTTTGTACAGCCTGTTCTCTGTAAAGCTACAGAAAATTTCTATTCCAATTTTTCTTTTACATGCATTTCTTTAATCAGTTAGTAAGATCTATAGTGAAACTATGACTTGCCTGACCAGTTCTTACTGAAAAGGTTAAAAAAGGGTCTAAGAACATTGCTTTGGAAACTAACCAACACTTGCTTCATTAGGAGTCAAAGCAAAATGAAGAATCAGGAAATATCAGTTAAATGTGTATGTGTGTGGGGGGCAGGGGGAGTTCAGGGGAGGGTTATATTCCTGATTGATCTTAGGGAAAGTAAGTGAAGAAAGGTATCAACCACTGCATTTGGTTTGTGAAAAACAGCATGTTTAGTGTCTGTATGAGACTTCATGCAAAATGCTTCTAAACCACAGCTATTATCAGGTAATATAACTGTTACCCAACCAAATGATAATATTTAGCATGAAGTGTCTTACTTCCCATTATTCAATCATCTAAATACTATTCATTCTCCTTAGAATCTTCTCTGATTTCTCAAATCAGAGTTTTTTGTACTCTCATGATGTTACTTGTATATCTATTGTATAATTTATACACAAAAATATTTACTTTAAATGCACAGTTTGATGCATTTTGTTGGCATGTAGTTATTAGTACAGTCAAGATACAGAATGTTTCATCATCCCTCTAAGGTCCCTTCAAATCACTTTAGAGTCAATCTCCCTCTATCCCAAGACCCAGCAATCAATGACCTCTCCTCATCCCCCCAGTTTTTTTTAAAGTATCATAGAAGTGGTTTTATTGTGAAATGAAACATGAATTGATTGTGCTTTGCATAGATGCTGCACAATGTAGGGATTAAGTGAATGAATGAATCTGTCCCTAGATTCTGCCTTTTATAGAATGCCTTATAAAAAGAATCATACAGACTATAGTCTTCCATATCGAGCTGCTTTTCCTTAGCAAAATGCTTTTAAAACCCAGCCATGTATCATGGTTCAATATTTTTTTTTATTTTGAAGTATTTCACTTTATAGGTATACCACAATTTATTTAGTGTTATTTGTTTTTATTAAAAATAATCTCATCATCTGTAAATGTATGTTGAACACTTACTATCATATGCTAGACGTGTCATGGGTGCTGGGGGTAAAAATGTTAATTAAGAAATAGTTCCAATACTTCTGGAATTTTTATGAAGACAGATAATGCTACTATAATATGGCTGCGCTAAGATGAATGTATATTCTGGAAGTATAGATAAGGGATGTTTAGAATAAGTTGAGCCTTTCAAATGTATAAGGGAGAAAATCAATGGGGAGCTGAAAACCAAGAATACAGGCTTTATTAGGGGAAAGAGACCTGCCAGGCTGTCTCACCAGGGGAGAACAGCAACATGTGTAGAAGTGCACACACCTTTTGAGGGGAGGAATGGGAAGTAATGGGGGCTTAGTGTACTTGGCACTCGCTGATTGGTGGCTTAATGTATGGTCATATAGGAACAAGGGCTTAGGGTATTTGGCACGTGTTGATTGGTGGTTCAGTGTATAGTCCATATAAAGTGCCTGGTTAGGTACTCAGGTATGTCAAGGCTCCAGGTTATGTCATACTGCACCCACCAGTTGGGGGAAGGGAACTAGCACAGAGAAGGAAGGGGCAGAAAGGAGAACAAGGAGAGGCAAGAGCATGAACAAAGAAATGAAGACAGATAATTATAAGGATTTTACTAGAGTGTTAAGTTTAAAGCCTGGCATGGCAAAAGAGGGTATAGAAATATGTAGTAGCCAGAAAATGGAAGACTTTAGGTATCATGAAAACAGCTTATTTTTTATTATGCCATGTTAGGAAGCCTGATATGTTTTAAGTTGGGAGAGATTGTTGGATTTGCACATTAGACTGGATTCAATGAGGTGAAGTCCAAGAGAACAGTTGTAGGTGCAGATCAGTGATGATGAGGACCTGAATCAGCACCGGAGTCTTGAGGGCAGAGATGTTAAGATCAGTTTGAGAAATAGTTAGACAGGAAAAGAACATAGTGACCGTGTGGTTATGGATAGTAAGGAACAAAGAAACAGAATCTTGAGTCCCATGTTCTAAGACAGGTGAAAGTTTTGATTCTTTAAAAAGGTATTTTATTGATTTTATTGATAGGAAGGGAGAGGGAGAGAAACATCAATGATGAGAGAGTGTCATTGATTGGCTGTCCCCTGAACACCCCAAACTGGGGATCAAGCCTGCATCCTAGGTATATGCTCTGACCATGAATTAAACTGTCACCTCCTGGTTCGTAAGTCAACATTCAACCACTGAGCCATCATGACTGGGTTGTTTTTGAATGTTTGAGGAGGAGAGGTAAAGATTTTAGTTCTGCAATAGTGGGTTTTGACATGCCTATTGTGCATTCAAGAAGAGATGTGTAGTGGCCAATGTGTTTATGAATCTACACTTCATGTGTAAACATATGGCTGGGTTTAAGAATAATTAACATATAAATGAAACATAGAAATGGAAGAAATTAAAGTTCTTGGCGAGTAGAGACAAAAATCCTATTTAAATCTGTGTTCTTCATAGTTCACAATACAGAGCTTGACATACAAACGATGCTCCAAAAATATTTGATGAGTAGATGAATGCATTGATGCTTATTTCCAAATTAAATTCTGTCCTATGCCTTGCACACTGGATTTCATGGGCATGAGACATATAACTAAGAAGTGGGATTGCATGACCTATTTAAAGGCAGCCGGATAATGTTCTATGTCAGAGAGAGCTTTGTGCAGTGAACATACAATAACCTTTTAGTTATTTTCTATTTATGAGTTGCTGAGGGAGAGAGGGAAGGCCACCTGGAACCTGGGTTATATGGATTGCTAAACCACCTTGATATCTACCATTTAGTTCTACTCTGATTAGGCCAGGACTGGATAATGAATGTTTCATCTTGCATTTTTCCACATAAACAGATGTCCTTACCCACAGACAAATTTAGAAAATTGTGTGGTTACAAGGAAAGAGAGGCTATTTTTCCAGTGAGGAAAAAGGTGGCTGCTTATCATCATTTTTAAAGACATGTTTATACTTCAAAACCCAGGTAACAAATCCCAGCTCTTCCAAGGAGGTGCCCAGATCTTGCCAGTTGGAATTAAACTCTGTCCACTATTTACTCTCATATGTGCTCAGGAAGCTGCTTGATACATAGGGAAGAGTATGAATTTTGGCATTGGGTAGTCATCAGTTCTATCTTAGCATTGTTGATTACTAAATGAATCCCACTCTTATCTGTAAGTGATCTATAATGATGCATGCTGGGGTTTGAAGGGATTCTGTAAAAAAACTCATTTCCCTCTTATAAGTTTCAAACCTTGATCGATACAGGAGATGGATGGACATAAAATGCTAATTATTCCTCCCTAATTCATCAGCATTTAAGCCTCTCCTTTGGTAAGAGGTTGAAGAGAAGCTGCTGGTGCAAGTCATATGCTTTTCTTTAGAGTGGAAATGAAGAATAAATATTGCCTCATAGGAATACCTATTTTTAATTCGATCTATTCAAAGGCCTACAGTGACATGAGGCGTGTGGGTAGTACAGGTGAGAGGCAGGCAGGAGAGAGTCTGTCTTTCTCCCCTTAGTGCTTTTTATAGCACTCAGTATAATATTTTAATATAATAGGCCAGTGGTCAGCAAACTGCGGCATGCGACTCACGAGCTGCGGTTTGCCGCTCTGTTGACTGATGAGCTTGCCGACCACTGACCTAGACTCTCGATTCCAATAATTATAGGCTGTTGTTGTTCTTTGTGATTAAGCCCCTATTCCAGTGGTCGGCAAACTCAGTCAACAAAGCGGCAAACTATGGCTCGCGAGCCGTAGTTTGCCAACCACTGTATAGGCTGTCATCTGATGTTTGTTGAGTTGAGTCAGAAACAAATCTTACCTGTTTCATTAATATTAGATGTTGAATTTATCTCCAGAATTATAATTCCTTTTCCACATGATCTTTAGATGTTGTAGGTTTATATAATTTTCTTTCTTCAAATAAGTTTTTATTAGTAATATCAATACAGAAATATACAGAATCATAAATATACAGTTTGATGAATTATAACATATTGAACACACCTGTGTAGCCATAACCCAGGTGAAGCAATAGATCATTAATATTATATTAAAATACTCCCTTGAGACCTCTCCAGAGATAGCCATTAGCTTATTGCTAATCCTTATATTGATTTTATCTGTTTTTGAAAAAGGTATGTGTGTGGTCTTATTCTTCTTATTATATATATATATACATATATATATATATGTATATATATATTATATATGTTGTTTTGTATAAAAGTGACGTTTCATTTTTATTTGCTGTATCATTTTCCATTGTATGAATGTATTTCCATTTATTTTTCCATTTTACTATTTATGGACATTTGGATTATTTCTAGTGTTTTGTTAATGAATAAAGTTGCAATGAATATTCTTGTACATTTTTTGCATATTCATCTTAAGTACATACCTAGGAATGAGATTAGTGGGACACAAGGTAAGTAAGTATGTATTTAGATAATAAAAAAATCAATTTTTGAGGTGGGTTTGGTACAGCTAAAAACAGTCTCAATACCCAGGGAGCTCGGAACAAGAGACTCCTGCAGCTTTATGGAACAGGGGAACTTGCTAGCAGGGTATGGGAGAGCTCACAGTGAAAAGTTAAAAAAAACTGAGTTAGAGTGCAGAGGAATGTCTTCACTCTCAGGTCCCCAGAGGGGGTCTCAATGGAGGCATCTGAGAAAGGCCTCAGCTGAAAAAGTGGCTTCTGAGTCAAGGCATCTGAGCTAGAAGTTTTATGCCACAGAAGCAGGGCCAGCGGGGCAGCCTATGTACCTGCTTGCAGCTCCCTCTTGGGACCCCAATGCTTTGGCTGGACACCCAGTTAGTGTGAGAAGGGCCGCTTTCCTGAGAGGAGGCCTGCCAGATGACAGAAGCCAGAAAAGCTACAGCTGCCACACTCAACAAACAGCTATGAGACCCAGAACACCACTCCCCAATTGGAGCAAACAGTTGGATTCAGTGGAGCTCTACACACCACATGGTAAAGTCATATTTTGCCAAGGACAAGGAGAGAGAGAACTACATAACCAGACACACAGAGAAGAGAGAGCATGAGCAGACAAAGAAATAGACTATATATGAAAGAAAAGCAGGCATCACCAGAAAAGAAAGTAAATGAAATGGAGGCAAGCAACCTGCCAGAGAAAGAATTCAGAGAAATGGTCATAAGGTGGCTGAAAAGAATGGAAGACAAATTTGACAATATGAGTAAGAACCAAGAGTAAATGAAGAAGAACCAAGAGGAAATGAAGAAGAAACAAGACAAAATGAAAAATGACATTGCTGCTGTAAAGAACTCAATAGAAAGCATCAAAAGTAGACTAGAAGAAGCAGAGGACCACATCAATGAGCTAGAAGACAAGGTAGGAAAAAATATTCAAGGTGAGCAGCTTCCAGAAAAAAAAAAATTAAAAGGCAGGAGGAGAGCCCAAGGGAACTTTGGGATAACACAAAACAAAACCACATCCGCATAACAAGGGTCCCAGAAGGAGAGGAAACTAAGCAAGGACTAGAAAACCTGTTTGAAGAAATAATGGCAGAAAACTTCCCTTATAAAGGGAAGAAAAAACCCACACAAATCCAAGAAGCTCACAGAGTCCCAAGGAAAATGAACCCCAAAAGACTGACATCAAGGCACATTATAATTAAATTCGCAAAAATCAATGACAAAGTAAGAATCTTAAAAGTGGCCAGAGAGAGAAAGAAAGTTACCTACAAAGGAACCCCCACCAGACTAGCAGCTGATTTCTCAACAGAAACTCATCAGGCCAGAAGGGAATGGAATGAAATATACAAAGTCATGCTAAGGAAGGGACTGAATCCAAGAATACAGTACCCACCAAGGCTTTCAATCAAAATTGAGGGTGAAATCAGGAGCTTCACAGACAAAACAATACTAAGGGAATTTATTACCACCAAACCAGCAATGCAAGAAATGCTAAGGTTCTGTTATAAAAAAGAAAAGAAAAGAAAAGAAAAGAAACAGGAAGTGAAGAAGGAACACAGGGGTAAAGAATAAAAATGGTGACAAATAAGTACCTATCAATAATAACTTTAAATGTAAATGAATTAAATGCTCTAATCAAAAGACATAGGATAATGGATTGGATATCTGCTATCTACAAGAAAAAAGATACACACAGATGAGGGTGAAGGGATGGAAAACAGTTTTTCAGGCAAATGGAAATGAAAAAAAAGCTGGGGTAGCAATACTGATATCTCACAAATTAGATCTCAAAGTGAAGGACATAACAAGGGATAAGGAAGGCCAGTTCATAATACAGAAGGGAGCAATCCAACAAGAAGAAATAACTCCGGTAAACATATATACACCCAATACAGGAGCACCTACATACATAAAAATCTCCTGGAGAATATCAAGGGAGATATTGACAACAATACAATCATATTAGGAGATTTTAATACCCCACTATCACCATTGGACAAATCCTTTAAATAAAAAATCAGCAAAGAAATATCAATCCTAAATGACTCACTCATCCAGATGGAATTAATGACATCTTCAGAACAATTCACCCCAAAGCCACAGAATATATGTTCTTCTCAAGTGCACATGGGTCATTTTGAAAGATAGACCATATATTAGGTCACAGGCAAAGTCTCTTCAAATTCAAAAAGATAGAAATCATATCAAGCATTTTATCATATCATAGAGGTATAAAATTGGAAATCAACTACAATAAAAACAATCCAAAGGAATCAAACACATGGAGACTAAACAACATCCAATTAAATAATGGCTGGGTAACCAGAGAGATCAAGGAAGAAATAAAAAAAAAACATCATGCCAACAAATGACAATGAAAACACAATATTACAAAATCTATGGGACACAGTGAAAGCAATCTTAAGAGGGAAATTCATAGCTTTACAAGCTTACTGCAAAAAACAAGAAACAATGGTAATAAATTACCTAACTCTACAACTCAAAGAGTTCGAAAGAGAGCAACAAGAAAAGCCCAGTGTAAGCAGAAGGAAGAAAATAGTAAAGATCAAAGCAGAGATAAACAGCTTAGAGACCAAAGAAATAATTCAAAAGATCAACAACACCAAGAACTTGTTCTTTGAAAGGATAAACAAGATTGATGAACCTCTAACCAGGCTCACCAAGAAGCAAAGAGAGAGGACCCAAATACACAAAATCAGAAATGAAAGAGGAGAAATAACAACAGACCCCACCGAAATACAAAGGATTATTAAAAAAAATACTATGAACAACTCTATTCCAACAAACTGGACAACCTGGAGGAAATGGACCTATTCCTAGAAAATTATAATCTTCCAAAACTCAATCACAAAGAATCTAAACATCTCAATAGGCCAATAACTATGGAAGAAATTGAAACAGTCATCAAAAATCTTTCAGCAAACAAAAGCTTGGGAACAGACAGCTACCCAGGAGAGTTTTACCAAACATTCAAGGAAGAATTAAAACCTATCCTTCTCAGATTATTCCAAAAAATTCAAGAAGAAGGAACACTTCCAAACACCTGCTATGAAGCCAGCATCACCCCAATACCAAACTCAGATAAAGACAACACAATGAAAGAGAATTATAGGCTAATATCCCTTATGAACATAGATGCCAAAATCCTCAACAAAATTCTAGCAAATCAGATCCACAGTACATCAGAAAGATCATACACCATGATCAAGTAGGATTTATCCCAGGAATGCAATGATGGTACAATATCCACAAATCAATAAACGTGATACATCACTTAAACCAATTGAGAGATAAAAATCACATAGTCATATCAATTGATGCAGAAAAAGCATTTGACAAAATCCAACACCCTTTCTTAATAAAATCACTCAACAAGGTAGGAATAAAAGGATCATACCTCAACATAATAAAAGCCATATATAATAAACCCACATCTAACATCATACTCAATGGGCATAAACTAAAACCATTTCCCCTAAAAACAGAAACATGACAGGGATGCCCAGTCACCACTCCTGTTCAACATAATACTGAAAGTATTAGCCATTGCAATCAGACAACAAGAAGAAATACAAAACATCAAAACTGGAAAAGAAGAAATAAAGCTATCCTTATTTGCAGATGACATGATATTGTACATAAAAAAACAAAGATTTCCATAAAAAATTAATAGAATTAATAAATGAATCTGGCAATGTAGCAGGATACAAAATTAATCCCAATAAATCTATGGCATTTCTATACACCTATAGTGTGAACATACAGAAAGAGAGACTAAAAAAGCAATTTCATTTACCATCACACCAAAAAAAAATTAAGATATCTAGGAATAAACTTAATTAAGGAGGTAAAAGACATATATGCAGAAAACTACAGGACACTGAAAAAAGAGATAGAGCTAGAT
Organism: Lasiurus cinereus; assembly: GCA_011751065.1. NCBI lineage: Eukaryota > Metazoa > Chordata > Mammalia > Chiroptera > Vespertilionidae > Lasiurus > Lasiurus cinereus. Next base: position 11,108,231 of record JAAGEH010000311.1, on the reverse strand, counting down.
ATAAACAGATGGAAGAGCATACCATGCTCATGGATTGGGATAATCAACATCATTAAAATGTCCATACTACCCAAAGCAATCTATAGATTCAATCTATTCCCCATCAAAATACCAATGACATATCTCAAAGACCTAGAAAGAACTCTACAAAGCTTCATCTGGATAAAAAAAGACTCAGCCACAGCAATCCTGAGAAAGAAGAATAAAGTAGGTGGGATCTCAATACCAGAATTCAAGCTGTATTACAATGCCACTGTTCTCAAAACAGATTTGTACTGGCAGAAGAACAGCCACATAGACCAATGGAACAGAATAGAGAATCCAGATATCAACCGAAACTACTATGCTCAATTAATATTTAACAAAGTTGGCATGAGCACACAATGGAGTCAAGACAGTCTCTTCAATAAATGGTGTTGCGAAAATTGGATAGATACATGCAAAAAAATGAAACTAGACCACCAATTTACACCATACACAAAAATAAACTCCAAATGGATACAGGATTTAAACATAAGATGGGAAAGCATAAAAATACTAGAGGAATCCATAGGCAGCACAATCTCAGACATATGCTCAAGGAACTTCTTCACTGATACTGTTCCAAGGGCAATGGAAGCTAAAGAAAAAATAAACAAATGGGACTACATCAAAATAAAAAAGCTTTTGCACATCAAAATAAACCATCAACAAAACAAGAAGAAAGCCTATCGTATGTGAGAACAAAATGCAAAGTAATCACTGATAAAGGTTTAATCTCCAACATCCACAGGCAACTTATACAACTTAATAAAAGGAAGATAAGTTATCCAATAAAAGAATGGGCAACAGAACTAAATAGAATCTTTTCAAAAGAAGACAGAAGGAAGGCCAAGAGACACATGAAAATATGCTCAAAATCACTAATTATGCCAGAGATGCAAATCAAAATGACAATGCGATACCATCTCACACCTGTCAGAATGGAAATCATCATAAAAAAAACAAACGACAAGTGTTGGCGAGGATGTGGAGAAAGAGGAGCTCTCATGCACTGCTTGATGTGAATGCAAACTTGTGCAGCCACTGTGGAGAACAGTATGAAGTTTCCTCAAAAAGCTAAAAATGGAACTCCCATTTGACCCAGTAATCCCACTTTTAGGAATATATCCTAAGAAACTAGAAACACCAATCAGAAAGGATTTATGCACCCCTATGTTCATAGCAGCACAGTTTACAATAGCTATAATTTGGAAACAGCCTAGTGCCTGTCAGCAGATGAGTGGATCAGTAAATCATGGTACATCTACATAATGTAATTTTATGCTGCCATTAAAAAGAAGGAATTCTTAACATTTGCAGCAACCTGGATGGAACTAGAGAGCATTATGCTAAGTGAAATAAGTCATTCAATGAAAGAAAATTACCACATGATCTTACTCATTTATGGGTAATAAAGAACATTATAAACTGATAAACAAAAAGATAAATACAGAGGCAGTAAAGCATCAAACAGACTGTCAAATTACAGCAGGAAGGTTAGGGAGAGGTAGGGTAGATAAGAGATCAATCGAAGGACTTATATGTATGTATATAAGCATAACCAATGGACACAACACACTGGGGGGTTAGGGTATGCATGGGAGTGGGGGTGAGCAATGGGGATATATATATATATATATATATATATATATATATATATATGTAATACATTTTTAATACAAAAATTAAAAAAATCAATTTTCAAAGGGTTGAACCAATTTATAATTCTACAAGCATTGTATAAAAATTCAAATGCTCCACATATCATCAACACTGAATAATCTCAGTCTTTTGAATATTAGCTACTCTGCAGATGGTGTAGTAATATCTCATTGTGGTTTAAATTTGCATTTACCTGATGAAAATTTCCTTCACTTCATTAATAAATACATAGCTTTCTTTTGACTTTATATCGTATGAAGTTCTTGTTCTTGTCTTTCATCTACTTTAATGAAGTTATTTATATTTTTATTACTAACTAGTGGGGTCCTTTGACCTGGCCTGTGGGAATTGGGCTGAAACCAGCTCTCTGACATCCCCCAAGAGGTCCCAGAATGTGAGAGGGTAGTTCTCAAGTGACGTGCCCCAGAATTGGGCTCCCTCCTCTCTGGTTCCAGGTGCATCACCTGAGAACCGCAGCTGCCAAGTCACTGCAGATCAGCAGCTCCACATTGAACAGCTGCCCTTGGTGGTCAGTGCACATCATAGCTACTGGTCAGATGGTCACTTAGACTTTCATATATAGAGATGTGTAGTCTACTTTAGAACCTATTTTCATTATGATTGATGCTTTTTGTGTACTAGTTTAATAAATTATTGCCCACCTCATGTCATTGAGATACATGTCTATGCTATCTTCTGGAAACTCCCCCACCCCCTTTTACATATACTTCTACATTCTACCTAGAATTAATTTTTTGTGTTTGGTATGGGGAAGGATCCATGTTAATTTTTTTTATGAATATCCAATTGATTAGGACTTTTAAAAAAATATTCCCATTGTCATTAGACCCTCTTTTATCATAAATCAAGAGTCTATATTTGAGACTTTGTTTCTGGACTTTCTATTATATGGCACTGATCTGTTCTATTCTTGATTAATACCACAATGTTTTAATAGTTGTAGATTTGCAATGTCTTGGTATTATGTGGTATAAGTCTTTTAGTTTTTCTCTAGAATTGTCTTGGCTATTCTTGCCCCAAAGAATTTCCATGTAAAAATTAGAATTATCTCATTCTACAAAAAAATCTATTGAAATATTTTTTAAAACTTTAAATTTTGGCATAATTTTATATTTAGAGAAAAGTTCCATAGATACAACTTGTGTATCCCTCATCGAGTTACTCACATTGTTCACATCTAATATTACTATGGCACATTAATCAAAACTAAGAAACTGACACTGATGTAATATTATTAACTAAACTTCAGTCTTTATTTGAATTTCACCAGTTTTTCCATTAATGTTCTCTTTCTCTCCAACATATCCCATTACATTTACTTGTCATGGCTTTCTACTTTTCGTTGGTTCATGACAGTTTCTTAGCCTTTCCTTATGTTCCATCATGACTTTAACAGTCTTAAGGAGTCCTGGCTAGTCATTCTATAGAATGTCCCTCATCTGAGATTTTACACTGTGTTTCTTCTTGTTATTCTGGGATTATGGGTTTTTGGAAAGAATGCAAGAGTTAAAGTGCCCTTCTTATCATATTATATCAGAGATACATGGCATCCACATGAAATCCCTGGAGATGGCAACCTTCATCAATTGGTTGAAGTAGTGTTTACCAGGTATTGGAAGCCACCCATTGCTTTCACTAGAAGAGAGGTGTGGACAAAGAACTGGAAGGCTAGTCAGCCTTGAAGCTCTGAAAAGTCAGAGCCAACCTCCCACTGTTTAGTTGAGAAAATGGTAGCTAAAGCAACTTCCACCTTTTAGTTTTATGTAAATTTTTGCTGATTGGCTATTATTGGAATTCTAAATAATAGAATTCCAATAATAGCCCCAGAATAGTAGATTTCTTCAAATAGTCTTAATAAAAGGGATAGCAAGGCCAGAGTGGGGTGGAGTCCTTCCCCTTGAGTTGGGCTCCCTCCTGGCTTTCAATATTTCCAAATTAATATTTTCTAGTCTCTTTAATTTGCGTGCGGCCTCCTCCAGAGCCTGAACCCTGAACTTGAACCCTGAACCATGTGGGATGTGGGCGGGACGCTTGCACTGCAGCCCAATGTGGGGCACTTGCAATTGGCAGCCCAAAGTGGGACACTTGCAGCCAGGTTTCTCACGCTATTTTTTGGAAATAAGTCATTAGGTCTGGTCCATCCTGGTGGTAGTTGTGGTGATGGTGGGGTATTAAGCTTCACCTCCAGTAGTATGTATTATCTTCACATATTATTTAGAATTCTTCTGTAAGAACTTCCTTCCTTCCTTCCTTCCTTCCTTCCTTCCTTCCTTCCTTCCTTCCTCCCTCCCTCCCTCCCTCCCTCCCTCCCTCCCTTTTTTCCTTCCTTCCTCTCTTTCTCTATTTATTTAATTAATATGGACTCATGCCAAAAACGGTTTGGCTCAGTGGATAGAGCAGTGGTCTGCGGGCTGAAAAGCCCCAGGTTCGATTCCGGTCAAGGGCATGTACCTTGGTTGAGGGCCCCAGTAGGGGGCGTGCAAGAGGCAACTGATCGATATCTCTCTCATCGATGTTTCTAAATCTCTATCCCTCTCCCTTCCTCTCTGTACAAAATCAATAAGATATATTTAAAAAAATAATATGGACTCATGTACATATATTTACTTTATACTTTATTAATTTTATTGTTAAAGTTGTCCTAGCTTTTGCGATAGAAAATATTTTCAATTTGGTTCCTGTGTCCCTTTGATATGTTCCTATACTTTTGTTTTTGGAGGACTTCCTTACATTCTGGCATTACAGGCCCAGCTTGCATATTCTCAGTCTCAGTCCTAGAATAGTCAATTTCTTCAATGATTCTTTGATACTTTTATTGGAGAATGGTTGCCAATGCTTTTAGATTTCATTGTTTTTAAATCTTTTCAATGGACAATATATATATTTTTACACACATCTACACATCTACACACAAATACATGTATATATGTACATGCATATTTATGTGTGGATACTAACCTATGCATATACACATTTATAGCTAAACATGAGCTTGTGCGATTTTCAGCACTGCCAGGTTCATAACCTTTCTTTCTTATTTACCTGTAATGCCCCCTCTGACAGTGAGAAGCTCAACACCCACTGTCTATTTACCGTTTTCTTCAATCTTAGTATACAACTAGAACAGTTTCAAAATTGTTAATCTGTATCTCTATGACTAAGAAATTCACCAACTAGAGCATAGTGCTTATATATGGTTTCTTTTGTTTATACCTTGTAACTTTTAGTAAAAATACTGTTTTTCAAATGATTAGTTCTTTTTTTTAGTTTGCACACATGAAATGTACAATTTATAAGTTTTGATTAATGCCCACAGTCATGTGTCCATTGTCCCAGACGATTTCCTTTACCCTAAAAGTTCCTTTGTAAATCTCTTTGAGGTCAAACATTCCCTCTACTCCAATCCCTGGCAACCACTAATCTTTTTTATTTTTTATAGTTTTGCCTTTCCCAGAATGTCATATGAATGAAATCATACACTATGTAATCTTTTGGATATGGCTTCTTTCACTTAGTACAATGCATTTAAGATTCATCCATGTCTGTGTATGAATCAATGGCTCATTCCTTTTTATAGCTGAATAGCATTTCATTGTACTGCCACTTTGTTTATCTATTCCTCTGTTAAAGGACTTTTTTGGTTGAGTCCAGTTTTTAGCAATTAGGAATAAAGCTGCTAGAAACATAAACATACAGGCTTTTGTTTGGACATATAACTTTAAGTCATTTTGTTAAGTTCCCAAGAATGTGATTGCTGAATAGTATGGTAGGTTTATGCTTATAAGTATTGCCAAATGTTTCCCAAAGTGGCAGCACCATTTTGCATTCCCACCAGCATTGAATGAGACTTCCTGTTGATATGCATTCTTGCCAGCATTTATTGTCAGTTTTTTTAGACTTAAGCCATTCTAAGAAGTGTGTAGTGGTTTTAATTTGCACTCCCCTAATGACATAATGTTTTTATATATTTTTTTCATTTTTATGTTTTTTTAAAAATGATTTATAGCTTCTTCATGGAAGTGTCTGTTCATATCTTTTGACCATTTTTAAAATTAGATGTTTCTTTTTCTGTGTTTTAAGACTTCTTTACATATTCTAAAATAGAAGTCATTCATCAGACATGTGATTTAAATATATTTTGTCTGTGGCTTATCTGTTCATTCTCCTAACAGTGTCTTCACAAAGCAAAGTTTAATGTTAATGAAGTTCAACGTCTCAGTTTCTTTCTTTTATAGATTGTATTTTTGATGTTTTATTTAAAAAAGACTTCACTAAATCCAAGTCATGTAGTTTTTCTTCTTTTTTCTCTCTAGAAATTTTAAGTTTATGCTTTACATTTATTTCTATGATTTATTTTGAACTAATTTTTGTTTAAGTATTAATTGTATATCTTTTTTTATGTGTATGGATCCCAAATGTTCAAGCACTATTTGTTGAAAGGACTATGTATTTTCAATTGAATTACATCAGACCTTTTATCAAATATCATTTGGTCATGTTCTATATTATGTTTTATTTGGAGATGGGGTGGGATTTTGAATGGGGAGTCCATATGAGAAATCCATAGATCACTTAAAAAAATTTATTGGTTTTTCACAGAGAAGAAGGGAGAGGGATAGGGAGTTAGAAACATCAATGAGAGAGAGACATCGATCAGCTGCCTCCTGCCCACTCCCCACTGGGGATATGCCCGCTACCAAGGTACATGCCCTTGACCGGAATCAAACCTGGGACCCTTCAGTCCTCAGGCTGACACTCCATCCACTGAGCTACACCAGTTTCGGCCATAGATCACTTTTTAAAAAGATATATATTTTTATTGATTTCAAAGACTAACAGAGAGGAAGAGAGAAATAGAAACATCAATGATGAGAGAGAATCACTGATTGGCTGCCTCCTGCCCAACCCCTTCTAACCGCCCCTCTCCCCCCCAAACACTGGGGATTGATCCCACAATCTAGGCATGTGCCCTTGACCAGAATCAAACCCAGGATCCTTCAGTCCACAGGCTGATGCTCTATCCATGGAGCCAAACTGCTAGGGCTTCATAAATTACTTGTGACACAATTGGTATTCTTATAATTGTGAGCCTTATAATCTATGAGTATGGCTTATCTTTACATTTATTTACTTTTTTCTTTAATTTACTTTAATAATGTTTGGGATAGTGGTCATGTATATATTTTATTAAATGTACTAGAGGGCCGGTGTATGAAATTTGTGCTTGGGTTGTGGGGGAGGATGTGGAGGGTGTCCCTCAGGCCAGTCTGCACCCTCTTCAATTTGGGACCTTTTGAGTGATGTCCAACCACCAATTTAGGCCCAGTCCCACTGGTGGTGGTCAAACATTGCTCTCACAATCCAGTACTGCTGGCTCCCTACAACTTGCCTGTCTCTGCCTAATTGCCCCTAACCATTTCTGACTGCCAGCCTGATCATCCCCTAACCACTCTACTGCCAGCCTGATCAACACCTAACTGCTCCTCAACCAGCTCGATTTCCCCTAACTGCCCTCCCCTGCCAGCTTCGTCACCCCTAATTGACCTCCCTGCCAGTCTGGTTGCCCCAACTGCCTTCTCCTGCTGGCCTGGGCACCTCTAACTGCCCTCCCCTGCTGGCCTGGTCACCCCTAACTGTCCTCCCCTGCAGGGCTAATCCCCCAACTGCCCTCCCCTGCAGGCCTGGGTCCCCATTTCCCCAATTGTCCTCCCCTGCAGGCCTAGTCCCCCCACAACTGCCCTTCCCTTCTGGCCTGGTTTCCCCCAACTGCCTTCCTCTGTTGGCCTAGTTACCCCTAATTGTCCTCCCTGCTGGTCTGATCACCCACAACTGCCCTCCCCATCAGGACTGGTAGCCCCCAACTGCCTTTCCCCGCAGGCCTGGTCCCCCAAACTGCCTTTCCCTGCAGGCCTGGTCTCTCCCAACTGCCCTCCCCTGCAGGCCTGATGCCTCCCAACTACCCTCCTCTGCTGGCCTGGTCCCCCTCAACTTCTCTCCCCTGCAGGCCTGGTCCCCTCCCCCCCAACTACTCCCCAGCACAGGCCTGCCCCCTCTCAAACTGACCTCCCCTGTAGGCTAGTCCCCCTAAACTTCTCTCCCTTGCATGCCTGCCTCCTCAACTGCCCTCCCCTGCAGTCCTGTTTCCCCCAACTGCCCTCCTTTGATGACCTGGACCCCCCACTGCCCTCCCCTGAAGGCCTGGGTCCTCCTCAACTGTCCTCCCTTGCTGACCTGGTCTCCCCCAACTGTCCACACCTGCCCTCCCCTGTCAGCCATCTTGTAGTGGCCATCTTGTGTTCACATGGGGGCATCCATCTTTGGCCACATGGGGGTGGCCATCTTGTGACTTGGATTGATGGTGAATATACATATTACTCTTTTATTAGATAGGATTCTTGAGGATTTCCGGATTTTTTGATGCTATAGTAAATGACATTATTTCTTTAATTTTATTTTCTAATTGTTTGTTAATTGTATATAAACATGCAGTTGATTTTTTTTAAATATTAGTTTTGTACCCAGCAACATTGCTAAATGAATTTCTCATATTTTATCTCTCATAGTTTATTTCTCATAGTTAATCTTAGATTAAAAAGAAAATTTAATTACATAGATTTTTCTTCTAAATAATAACATTTATTTCTGTCATTTCACATTTTAATCTTAAAAAAAAATCTTACTGAGTTAGCTAGAACACCCAGCACAATTCTGAATAGAAAGCATTATCACATATCATTGTCTCAGTGGGAAATCTTTCAATATTGAACACTAATATAATGTTTTTTATGAATTAAAAAAAACTTTATTGAGTTAAGTAAATTCCAATTTATGCACAGTTTGCTAAGAGATTTTAATAATAAATATATCTTGAATTTTGTCATTGCTTTTCCTGAATTTACTGAGGTAATCATGTAGTCATGATCACTATCTTTTATTTTTTTTAATGTGGTGAATTACATTTATTGCTTTTTGAATGGTAAACTAACCTTGGATTCCTGGAATAATGTCCCCCCATCCTTGATCACATTGTATTACCTTTTAATTCATTACTGAGATAAATATAGAATTTAGTTAATTTTTTTATATACATTGTATTTTTCTTTTCTTGAATATTTTTGTCTGGTTTTGACATAAAAGGCAGTGATAGCCTCATAAAATAAGATGGGAATGACTTTTTCTCTTTCTTACATGAAAGATTTGAGTAAGATGGGTATTACTGCTTCTTCAGTTTTTTGAGGGCATTTGCCACTGATGTCATCTGGATAATTTCTGTCATTGGTAGGTGCAATCTTCTATATACGTTAATTAAGTTTGTTATCTACTAAGATATCATTCAACTCTTTATTCTTATTTTTGTTGTTGTTAAACCTCACTCGAATATATTTTTGCCATTGTTTTTAGAGAGAGTGGAAGGGAAGAAAGGAGGGAGAGAGAAAGAGAGAAAAAATGGACAATGAGCCTAAATAGAATCTTTTCAAAAGAAGACAGAAGGAAGGCCAAGAGACACATGAAAAAATGCTCCAAGTTACTAATTATCCAAGAGATGCAAATCAAAATGACAATGTGATACCATCTCACACCTGTCAGAATGGCAATCATCAACAAATCAACAAACTCAAGTGTTGGCGAGGATGTGGAGAAAAAGGAACCCTTGTGCATTGCTGGTGGGAATGCAGACTGGTGCAGTCACTGTGGAGAACAGTATGGAGTTTCCTCAAAAAACTAAAAATGGAACTCTCATTTGACCCAGTAATCCCACTCTTAGGAATATATTCTAAGAAACTAGAAACATCAATCTGAAAGGATTTATGCACCCCTATGTTCATAGCAGCACAATTTATAATAGCTTCAATTTGGAAACAGCCTAGGTACCCATCAGCAGATGAGTGGATCAGAAAACCATGGTACATCTACACAATGGAATAATATGCTGCCATAAAAAAGAAGGAATTCTTATCATTTGCAGCAACCTGGATGGAACTGGAGAGCATTATGCTAAGTGAAATTAGGCATTCAATAAAAGAAAAATACCATATGATCTCACTCATTTATGGATAATAAAGAACATTATAAACGAACAAAAAGATAGATACAGAGGCAGTAAAGCATCAAACAGACTGTCAAATTACAGCGGGAAGGTTAGGGAGAGGCAGGGTAGATAAGAGATCAACCCAAGGACTTGTATGCATCCATATAAGCATAACCAATGGAAACAACACACTGGGGGGTTAGGGTATGCATGGGAGTGGGGGGGGGCAATGGGAAGATATGTATACATGTAATACATTAATAAAAAAATTAAACATGAACTTATCTGCTTGTTCTATTAGTTATGAAGAATAGTGTGTTAAGGTTTACCACAGGTAATTTTGGATTTAATAATTTATCTTTAATTTTTTTTGTTTTATATATTTTAAAGTTATGTTATCAGGTGCAAAAACTAGAATTATTTTATCTTCCTCGTACATTGAAAAATTTATCATTGTTACTTATCCATTTTATCTCTTTTAATTCCTCCTACTTTAAAATCTATTTGATATTAATATAGTCATAACAGCTTACTTTTCATTACTATTTGACATATATAACACATATGTATATATCAATACATACATATGTATTGCTTTCAACATTTCTATGTTCTAATATTTAAGGTCCGTATCATCAAACAGCTTAAAGTATATTTAAAGTTCAGTGTTTCACTTATATTTTATTGGAGTATTTAGTCTACTTTAAAAATAAGTTATAGTTATAGTTATATTTACCTTTATGTTTTGTTTTCTATTTATTCCAAGTCTTCTATGCTCATTTGTTTTTAATCCTTTCTAATCTGCTTTTAAATTTTTTTCTTTTTGATTTTTTAAAATTTAATAAATCTTTATTGTTCAGATTATTACAATTGTTCCTCTTTTTTTCCTTCATAGCTCTCTTCCCCCTGGTTCCCACCCCACCCTCTGCCCTTACCTCTCTCCCATTGTCCTCATCCACAGGTGTATGATATTTGTCCAATCTCTTCCCCCAACCTTCCTCACTTTTCCCTCTGATTTTATTATATTCACCAGTATTCTGTTCATCAGATTTTTAATTCACTTGATTTTCAGGTTCACTTGTTGATAGATATGTATTTGCTCATAATTTTTATCTTTACCTTTTTCTTCTTTTTCCTCTTAAAGAATACCTTTGAGCATTTCATATAATAGTGGTTTGGTGTTGATGAACTCCTTTAGCTTTTTCTTCTCTGTGAAGCTCTTTCTTTATCTGACCTTCAATTCTGAACGATAGCTTTTCTGGGTAGAGTAATCTTGGTTGTAAGTTCTTGCTATTCATCACTATGAATATTTCTTGCCACTCCTGTCTGGCCTACGTAGTTTCTACTGAGAAATCAGCTGACAATTGTATGGGTGATCCCTTGTAGGTAATGAACTGTTTTTCTCTTGCTGCTTTTAATATTCTCTCTTTGTCTTTTGCTCTTGGCATTTTAATTATGATATGTCTTGGTGTGGTCCTCTTTGGATTCCTTTTGTTTGGAGTTCTGTGTGCTTCCTGGACTTGTAAGTCTATTTCTTTCACCAGGTGGAGGAAGTTTTCAGTCATTATTTCTTCAAATAGGTTTTCAGTATCTTGCTGTCTCTCTTCTTCTGGCACCCCCATAATTCTGATGTTGGTACACTTGAAGTTGTCTCAGAGGCTCCTTACACTATCTTCTCATTTTTGGATTCTTTTTTTGTTTTTGTTTTTGCTTTTCTACTTGAGTGTTTTCTGTTTCTTTGTATTTCAATTTTTTGATTTGATTCTTGTGTTCCTCTTGTCTGCTATTAATTCTCTGTATAATATTTTTTATTTCAGTAAGTGTATATTTAATTTCTAGTTGATCCTTTTCCATATCCTTGAGGGTCTCATTAAATTTATTGCCCTTTTCTATAAAATTTTTGAAAAACCTTATAACCCATTTTTTGTACTCTATATAGAGTTGTTTGTTTTCCTTATTTCTTTCATTTGTGATCTGCTCCTTTGTCTCTGCATTTTCGCTGCTTCCCTGAGTTGATAGAGTAGCTTTGTGTGCTAATTGTCCTATATGGCCCAGTAGCTCCGCCTCCCCAGTTACCTGAGGTGGACTCTGTTGGTGCACCCCTTTGTGGACCATGTGTACAGCCTTGTTGTATTTAAGTCTTGATTATTATTGATATCACTGGGGGGAATTGACCTCCAGGGCTGTGAGTATCAGCTGTGTCTACATCAGGAGAACTTCTGTGCTGGAGTCAGCCTTATGAGATAAGACTTGCAAAATTGCAAAAGCCTCTGTGCTTGGCTTGGATGAGGCAGAGTCTCAGGGCTGAGCAGATAGCCTTGGCTTCCTGTCAGCCCTGCCCTTTAATGTGGATCTATTTTATTTGTCTGAAAATGTCTTTTTGCTTTTGGTTTTGATGAATACATATTTTTAAAAATATATTTTATTGATTATTTTACAGAGAGGAAGGGAGAGAGATAGAGTTAGAAACATCAATCAGCTGCCTCCTGTACACCTCCTATTGGGGATGTGCCCACAACCAAGGTACATGTCCTTGGTGGCAATCGAACCTGGGACCCTTCAGTCCACAGGCCGATACTCTTATCTACTGAGCCAAACTGGTCAGAGCTGTGATGAATATTTTTGTTGAAAATAGATTCTAGGTTGGCATTTAGAAATTAGTTATTTTCTTTCACCACCTGTAGTTTTCATTTTTATCATCTGGATTCCATTGTTCCTGCTAAGTAGTCAGCCCTCAGTCATATTGATTGTCTTTAAAGAAAGTATTTCTTGTTCCCCTCTGGTTGTTTCAAAATTTCCTTTGTCTTTGTTTTTCTGGCCGTTTTATTATCATTCTTAGGTACAGTTTTCTTTGAATTTACCCTGATTAGGATTTGTGGCACTTTTCAGTTTTGTGGTTTGATGTCTTTTTTATGTTATGAAATTAAAGGCCATTATTTCCTCAAAATTACTTTTGAACTATTCTCTCTCTCTTCTCTTCTGGGACACCAAACATTATTCTGGAATATCGTATGTCTTTTACATTCCCTCTTCTGTATATTCCATCTCTTTTTCTCTTGTTCTTCAGTCTGAATTTTTCTTTTGATCTTTATTTTCACTAATTATCTCTTTATGTCTATTTCTGTTGTTAACTCATCTCCCCTCTACTACAATTTTAATTTTAGTAATGCATTTCTCAGTTCTAGAATTTTCATTGGATCTGATTTTTTTAGATAAAATTCTCCACTTTTTCAACTAATTTCTTCAACAAACTTATAAAATGTATTTCAAAATATATGTCTGATAACTTAATGGCTATTTCTTCTATGGGTCTGTTTCTATTTTATTTATCTTGCTTTTAACCACATAGTCTTAGTTTCTGAAATGCCTAGTAATGTTTGATTTACTGCAGGACATCAGATATGAACAATTGTAGAGATAAATTGAATCCTTGGATGGTGCTTTCTACATCCCTAGAGAATTTGATTTGTATCTGTTAGGCAGCTAGGGTATGGGTCATCACCTTAACCCAATCAGCAATTGAGTTGATTAAAATCTGGGATTCAGTCTTTGTGAGCACTGATCTAATTTTGATTTCTCTCTGTTTTCTATGTAGAGGCTTTTTGTGATTTGAAATGCAGGCCTGTGTAGTTTTTATAGAGATTTTTCTTTTTGAACATCAACTATTGTCCCTCAATTTTATAAAACTGTAAGGGTTTTGCTCAGCATTTTAGCCACTTAAGCTGCTATTTATTTTTCGGCTTCCTGATGTCTCAGCAGCTGCTTGCGAACCCAAAAATTATGTAAGGGAAAAGTAGTACCAAATGTTGGTGTTGATCCTCTAACTTTCCCTTTATTTTGAGGCCTTGGCTCCTTAGTAGTTACAGCTTTGGCTACCCTAATGCCTTCAAAGAAATTATGTGTGTGTGTGTGTGTGTGTGTGTATATATATGTGTATATATATATATATATATATATATATA
>JAAGEH010000311.1:11060361-11094136 GCA_011751065.1 Lasiurus cinereus | reverse complement strand
ACACACACACACACACACACACACACACACAATTCAGAATTTTTGTTTGTTTTCATCATGGTATACTACATACTTATTGCAGAAAGATATTATTCTCAATTTATAGAATTACTGTATATGATATATATCATATAATACTGAATATTATTTTAAGAATCAAATAAGATCATACATGGGAAAACTTGAGCAAACTGAAAAGCTCTATGTGAACAAAGTATTATTATCCTAATACTAGAGGCCCAATGCACGAAAACTCATGCACTGGAGGGGGGTGTCCCTCAACCTGGCCTGCCCCCTCTCACAGTCTGGGAACCCTTAGGGGCAGGAGGCAATCCGGCAATCAGGAAAAGGCAACACCCCTGTGTTCTGTAACAAATGTATGGAGGAGTTTTTAAAACACATCAATTAAAGTAATAATTGTTACCAAATAATTATAGATAAATTTTAGATTAAAATCTCTCTAGTTTTAAATACTTCTGAGTTAATACATGCAAACTGCTTAGAACTCGGTATGGAATGGAATGAATTCAACATGGATTAAAAACTAAATGATTTCTTTCTATTTGAATGGTTTCTTAGGATGGGTATGATTGAGGTGTAACTGATGTAATGATTCTGATTCTGTAAGTAGTTGGATCCTTGCATGGATGACACCTTGCATTCATTTACCACCAGTCAGTGTTTGAATTAAGAGACCCAGGTGAACCACATGCCAATGAGGAGGCTTTTTCATCTCCTTCACTCTTTGACAGTTTTTCATTTTAATTCCTAATCCTTCAGTAGAGCTTTCACTCAAAACTGACACTGGGTGAGGAAGAATGAAAAGAGGGAGCTGTGAGCAAAGAGGAAGATATGAAAGGGCCTGGAGTAGGGGAAAGACTGGAAAATAGACATAAAAGGCAGGAAGAAAATTTCTATAGGGAGGCAGGGGAGTAGTATAGAATCAAAAATTATCTCTTGCATATTAATGTTGTCAGAGACTTTTCAGTGGAAATGATTTCCCTGAAAATACATTTAGGAGATAGAGAACCATTAGAATTTTAAAGCCAGAATGAACATTGCAATCTGTCAGATAAAAGCAATTTAACAGGTGAAAGTAGAGTTTGCTAAAAATTGTAATGGGAAAGTTAGTACAAAAACTAGCATTTCAAGAACAATTCCACTTGTTGAGCCCATGTTACCTGAAAGTTGCTTTGCTCTATTTATAAGTTATATTTAATATATATAATTTTAAGTACATCTTGTTTTTATTGGTAAAGCAGATCATATATGATTGGTAATGCAGTCATTATTATATTTTTAAAAATCTTGTATGTTGAAAGTATTACATATGCCTCCTTTTCCACCCCACCCCATTGACAACTTTTATCTTCCTCCCCCATCCCATAATGCAGTAATTATTGACATGAATAATGTTTTATTTTTTTTAGATGCAGAATATAGGTGTTTTCCAAAAACAGGAATCTACTCAAAAGCATTGTCAAAAGGTAATCATTGAAAATGCAAAGCTTTATTTGATTTTTGGACATCTGAAAGGCCACAGACTCTGCTTTACACTGAACTTAATTATCGCTCTGCTGCATTCACCCATTGTTGTTCAGTTCTTTGAAGTGAAACAGAATGAGCCTTATCCATTTTAGGTATTTACAGATAGCTATGAAATCCCAGTTCTCCTTTAAATTTTCATCATATGACATGGCCCCTTTGCCTTTACAATCTTATTATCTTTTTTGATTCAAGATAACCAAGGTCTATCTTGAGAATAGAGATAAAAAAGAAATATAAATATGTGCTGCCTACTATTAAAGGATTTATGAAATATTGACCCACCCCCATCACCACAATGCCCATCATGTATCTTTATGCCCAGTAGGTTAACAGCTACAAAAGAGGAATTCTCACAGATAAAATCCATTTTAGGAGCCTGGTAAGTTCTAAGTGGCAGTGAAAGTTTGTTTGCAGCATGTGCTATCCCAACAAATACATCCCATTAAAAAGAACAGATGCCAATTAGCAAATCCATTCAAAAATTATTTTACTCATCTGTTCAATCTTATCACACTTCTCAAAATGTGTTCTGGGGACCATTCTGCTGAGAAAAGTTTTGTGTGTTTAAGTAAATTCTGCATACTGTGTTGCCTCTTTGAGGTTCTCTGCAATAATTTTCACATAAGGGATTCTGATCAATTCTATAGTAAAGAAACTCCTTTGTCATTGTTTCACTCAGCTTCTCTAAAGATGATTTTGCTATGGAGAATTCTGTGTGTAACATCCTTTGACCTCTTGAAGAATGTCTTTTGGAAAGCACTGTCTTAAAACACCGAACCAAAGGATTGACTGAACTTCCTATGCCAAACGTTTCAATGTGAGTATAACTACTTTAATGAAAAATTATTCTCCTGGGAGAACTGAGTGGCATCTGAACGTGACTCCAATTTCTACTGAAGATTGATCACAAAACCCTGGGAGAAGGGATAGAGGAAACCAGTGGAGCACTCTGGCATAAGATTTCCAGGGAAATTCATGAAGGAGCTAGATGGTAGGCATATCTTAAAACTGGAAGGAAACTTGACAGGTTTTTTTTTCCTTTTGATCTCTATTCCATGGCTTCTTTTCTTTAATTAAGACAGTAGTTATTAAACAATCATCCACCATGAATATATTCTGACTAAGTCAGAGTATTTATAGATCACTAACTACAAGCAAAGACAAAACCGTTGTTGCCAAAGAGCCTAGAATTTAATCACAGAGAAAAGCTCTATATTCACAAAATAATCAGACGTTGATACGAGGCAGTATATAATTAGTTGTTGAGTTGCGTGGCTCAGGTTATAAATACTCTGGAGTGAAGGAAGTTATCCTTTGCAAATGGAGTTGGAGAAAGTCTTCTATTTATAAGAACTCAAAAAGCACAGTTTTAACTTTTCTGTTGAAAGAGAGCAACTACTTGAAAGTTATTTAGGTTTAACAAAGGTATGATTACTGTAATTCAGACCAGTTTCTCTTTGTCAGGCTTTGATGGGAATGGAGAAAGTACATTTATATCTATATAAAGTCTAATATGCAAAGTGTCCTCTCCCGAGTTTGACCAACCAGGAATTCGGTCCCTCACTATGACATGCGCTGACCACCAGGGGGTGGTGCGGAATGAAAGAAGGCCCTAGCCTGCAGCTGGCAGCTGGCAGCCAAGGAAGGGAGGCCCCAGCCAGCAGCTGGCAGCCGTTAGGGAGTCTGCGCGTGCACAAATTTCATGCATTGGGCCTCTAATATAATATACTAATACTACTCCATTAATACTTCATGAAAAGATCATTACAATTCTCACCAGAGGATTTTTAAGAAACTTTTAGGTCAACAACAGATGGGTCTGCAAATCAGCGATAGCATTTGAAATGTTGGCTTCAGAGAGCAGTTGAGGAAACTAGAAGAGTTATGTAAGGCATACGTAAAATATAAGGTAAAATCTAACAAAGGCAACTTGATGTAAGCATCAGAAGCAAAAGAGTTAGTAGGGGATGTGTATTTAAGTCATAGAAGAAAACAGAAGCAAAGGAACAGAAAGGATGCATAGGAAGCAGGTCCACAGGATAAGTGAAAGGCTGAGATTAACATATGGAAACCAGACAGCAAGGATGGGTCAGAAGAAAAGAACGGCCACCTGGGGATGAATACAGCAGCAGATAAGAAGGAAGGGAAATATTGGATGGGAGTTTCCTTCCTATCTTGGGGAGATGGGGAAAAAGAATGAACTAGCTACTTTAAACAGCTTAAAAATTATATACTTCCCTTTTCTTAAAAGGGTTATATAATTTGTAAATGCAAAAGCAGACCTTTGAAAAACACTGGCATCACTCTCCATGTTATTTTTAATCACCCTTTTATTCATTAAGCACAATTAAGCTATCAAGTCCTCTACTCTAACTATGCAGAACACAGTTCCCACAGCCAGGAGTGTACAGCAATATTAGAAACATCATGAACAACTCTGAACTTGCACAAAGTATAATTGGCCAATTTGGAGACATTGTTTTGCACAGTACGATGTGTCTCATACATTTTTCATATAGAGGCAATGCATTTTAGGAGACACGCAATACACATATGGAAATACATGCATTCTCAGGAGGCTAAGAAAAAACAGTGGGGGGGGGGGGGAGGGAGGGGGGGATGGGAGACCAAGAACTGAAGTTGAGCTGCGTGACAAGATTTGTGAGCTCTGAAACTTGACAAGCTTTGATAAAAACTATTCTAGGCAGTCTTTCCAAGGCACTTACAATGCTAATTATATCTGGTGCACTCCATTTTTCCCTGGCTATACTTTCTTTACTGGTTTTAATTAAGTGCTTTTAATGTCTTTTAGGGAGCAAGGAAGGTGAAAATTTGCTTACCAGACAAGTTTTGCCTTGCCCTCACTTATTTTATGCCCTGCCCAGCCTGTGCCTTTGCTAATCTTTTATATGATTACCTACATTTCTCCTAATTAATGGTTTTTTAATTCTCTTCTTTTGCTAATTCTACAATTAAGCTTCTACTTAATGTTGTCAAGTTCAATCAATATCCTCTTTTGAGGTGTGTTCAGGTAAATGGGTAATAGTATTTTGTTGATTGAAATGTGGTAATATTAAAAATTACTGATGCAGCTTGAAAGTATCATTGCAGAGAATACGGAGGAGCCATTGAAATGCGGTGAGAAAGGCCTTCAGTGGAGAGTGAGCTCCTATTTGTGTAGACAGACTTGGATCCGGACTATAGAAGGAGCCCCCTTTATTCCTGCATGCTCTGGGTCAGCACTGCCTGACTGCTGTACTTGGGACAAAGCACATTTGTAATAATTTCAGAATTACACTGAAAAATTTAAACTTGAACATACACATTATAGCATTTAATTTGTTATGCTCAGTTGCATTTAAAAAGAAGAAAGAAAGCCCTTTTTATTTACTCACCCAACCACCCAAAATGTATTGGGTACTATCTGTACCCAAGAATTTAATGTAGAAATGGATGGAATGAGACCACCAAGCTGACATTATAATGGGGGAGAGAGAACATGTGTAGAAATAAGAACTATCCATGGCATCCATTCTTCTCCCCACAACCCCCCGCCATTAAGCATGTATTAGCTGACTTTTCTTGTCAGGAACAATGCTAGGCAATATGAAGATGAAGAGTACACAGCTTGGGGAACTGTCATATAATTTCACGCGAGTCGTTCTCAGAATCTTGAGAAAGAAGTACTGAACTCTATTAGAGAGGCAAGTTGGCTTCCTGGAAGAAAAGAGAAGCCTTCTCTGTGTAATTAGAGTTGCTAGTTCCACACAGTTTTCACTCTCCAGTGCTAGATAATGTGAGCAAATCAATACCTCCCTCCTCCTTCCATTTTTGTCTAAGCAAATTTGAGTTGGAATTCTCTCACTTACAGTAAAAAGAATCCTGTAAAATTCTGGCTATGAATGAGACTTGTACATATTGTTGCAACACTGTTAGGAGAGATGCTAAGGTGCCACAGCAGATACTTGTTTTATTTTTTAACCGGAAAGATTACTTCATTTACATTTGAGTTATCTTCTTGCACATTTACAATTCTTACTTATTTTATGTTTAAGTGTCTTTCTACCATCTTGTGTTTTCTGTTTACCATGATTTTATGTGTTTTTCTGCTTTTTACTGGATTGATTACATTTTTATCATTCTTTGTTTGCCCTTTACTTATTTGGAAGTTAAAATTCTATTTCTATTTTTTTTGTAGTTCCCATTCCATTTTAAACATCAAAGGTTAAGTAAAAATTTAACAAATATCCTCTTTCACTAATACAAATATTTTGTTTTATTTATTCTTTTAAAAATGTTTTTTGATTTTAGAAGGAGAGGAAGGAAGAGGAATAGAGAAATAGAAACATCTATGAGAGAGAAATACTCATTGGCTTCCTCCTGCTTGCCCCTAACTGGTGATCAAGCCCAAAACTCAGGTGTGTACCCTGACTGGGAATCAAACCAGTGACCTCTGGGTTCATGGGTTGACTCTCAACCACTGAGCAACACTGGCCAGGCCAATATAAATAGTTTAATGCTGTAATGTTACTCACCATTCCCTTCTATAAAAAAATAAAATCATGGTTGGCATTGTTTTTACCACCACCCCACATTAATTATTATTATTATTATCATTGTTTTTAGAATCTATACTTATGTAGGTTTACAGATGTTATCACTTTAACCTATTATTTTCTTTTGAACTTATTTCCTTCATATATATATAAATGAAGGAAATAACTGCTATATATCCTGCTCATTGTCCCAGAAACTGATCTGTATAGACCAAATCAAAGTCTCTTTGGTTTTGAATTGGCTAAAGCAATGGGAAACTCTGGCAGGAGGAGGTTTGGAGGGAGAAGAAGGAGAATGAGGTATTAATTTCCTCCACTTCTCTCTGATATGTTACTATAGGTTGGTTCCTTCCCTTGATCAAAGACCAAAGCTACCCATAGGTGGCCTTCCTCATGACTTCCTACAGGTTCCAGTAATTATCCCTCCCTTTTGTTTCTTCAGATTTAGGAGGTGGATCATTTTCAGGAGTTATTAAGCCTGAGTACTATAGCACCTTTTGTTAACTGCTCTTAAACCTTCCTCCTACTTTTGGAACTAGTCAGTCCCCTTATTAAATTCCCCTCAATCATGGAGATGAGGTGCCATCTTTTTTCTCTTGGTTGTAATAGTTATTTTTCTTTTAGTATTTTAAGCACCTTTTCTTATTATCTCCTGCTCTGTTATTGATGATGAGAAATATGATACCTAACATTTCTTTCCAGATTATCTATCTTTTCTCTCAGCTTGCTATTAAGATTTTTATCGTGTCCTTGGTGTTCTATGCAGTTTCATGATCATGTATATAAGGGAGGGATTCATTTTTATTAGTGCTTCTTGAAATGCTTCTTAAATTTGAGAATTTATGCCTTTTGGTCAATTCTAAAAGTTTCTTAGTTATTATCTTTTCACATATTACCTTCTTTCACTGTGCTATTCTCTCCTCTTATTTTTATTCAATATATGCTCGACCTTCTCATTCTGTCTTCCAGATAGAGCTTGTTTGAATCTTTCTTTTCTATTTCTACTTCTTTATTTCTCTGTGCTCCAATATGCATAAGTTTCTTAGAGCCTCCCTCTCATTTCTTTAATTATTTTTAATATGCTGTTATGTGGTTCATTGATTTTTTAATTTCAATTACTAAGTCTTTCATCTTATGATGTTATAATTGTTCTTTTTCAAATTGCCATTATTTTCATATGGCCCTTTCCTTCTTTTACCTCCTTGATAGTTTTAAGAAGATACTTTTATATTATAGTCACTTCTAGATTGTTGTTTTATCTTATACTAGAGGCCCAGTGCATGACAATTCATGCATTGGAGGGGGAGGGTCCCTCAGCCTATCCTGCCCCCTCTCACAGTCCAGAAGCCTTCAGGGGTGGGAGGTGACCCAGCAATCAGGGGAAGGCAACACCCCATTACACCTCTGCTGCTGCCACTGCTGGCAGTGCAAGCCTTGGACAGCTCTGATTACCTGAGCCTCAGGCAACCCTGGGTGGGCTGAGCGAACTGGGCACCTCCATCTTGTGGCTGTAAATGCTGCCATCTTTGAGGGCAGGGCGGTCAATTGGTATATTCCCTCTGTATTGGCTGTGGGCGCTGCCATCTTTGAAATGGCATATTCCCCTCTTTATTAGATAGGATTCTTGGTAGTTAAACTTTCTCTGTTACATTTGCTGATTCTGTCAGCAAATCGTTTTCTCTGTTACTGTGAATTCACTTTCATCCCATATTTTTTTTTGTGTGAGGGTGACACACACTTGCTGAATAGTGGAAGGGTTGTGATAGAGTAGTTTTGCCTTTGCTCTGTTAGATATCAAAGGTTTCGTTGATCCAGAAAAGCCTTCACATTAAAGTACTATTATCTTGTACAAGAGTCTCTCAGGCTTCAGGTGATATTGTACTATATTCCATACCTGTGTGTGTGAAGGGCCTCAGACTTCACTTTCTCATGGGCGACTTTTATCTCTATAAAAACTTGAGCAGACATAATCTTCCTTTTATTTCCCAAGAGCTGGTGGCAGACTTTCCTGAGTCCCAGTTAGGGATTTGGTTTCAGATCTTCACCTTTCATAGACTCTAAGCTATTATTCCTATTACTACTTGGATATAGTTTCCTTATGGCCAAATGAATCCAGATTTATGTTCTGGTAGATTATTCTACTTGCCTTTTGAATTCAGCTCTGTCTTATTGTTATATTTTTTATTTCTATATGTTTAGATAGGGATGTTTTCTCCTCTGTCCTCTGTGATGCTTAAACAGGATATTTATATATTTAAAAGAAAGCTTTTAAAACAAAGGTTTAAAATGGACTTCTTTTTTTTTTATTTCAAAGGGCTCATGTTTAAAAGGATTCATAAAAGCCTGAACAATGACAGGGTGTGAATGCAGGTTTGAGTAATATTTAAGAGGCATAAAGTAAGTATATTCAAGAAACTCAAGCCTAAGTACTTGATGAGATTTTAAGGTGGTAGCATTTTGGTTTGAATCACTTAGTGAATCATGGTGCTGTTGGCTGAAATCAGGAACGGGAAAAATTCACATATTCCATTCTGGTCTTTGTAGGATATATAGGTAGAAAAATCCAGAAGGCAGTTGGAAATAATAATCAAGAGCTTTGTAGCTCTGGAGATAAATGAGAGGCTTTTTTTGGAGGCATGGAAGTAGAGTAAATTATATAAGGGGGGTATATGCAATGAGTAGAGACTGGTACACTGAAAACTATTAATATAAAGAGTAGAAAACACTGATGTTTTTAATATATGTGAAAGGATAGTTGGTGATTTGAGAGTAAAGTATGGACAATAAAGATGAAGTAAATTAAGATTTTAAGGATTAATATGATTAATTAATAAGGTAAGGCTATTAGAACATGATACTTCTCACAAGAGAAAGTGAGTTGCTTATGTTCAGGTGATCAAGAGTCGGTATATATGGATGATGGGGGACTGGAGAGGGCCTGCAAAGCCTGACCACCAAAGTCTATGGAAGAAGAGAGTTAGATCTCCTCTCAGAAGGTACAGGGTGCAGTTCCTATTGATCCACTATTCGGTGACTGGCAATGGTTGTTGATATTAGGATGCTTTCTTCATTTCACCATCTGCATCATGTGGCTGGCCAGACCTAAGTAGAAATTACTAGAAGTTAGTACCCAGCCAGGAAAGAATATTTCTCTAAATATAACCAATTTGGGATTCTTCACTATATGAGATTTTAAGGCTATTAAGCTGCAAAAATTGTGCCATTCAGCTGGGCAGTGAGAGGTATGTGTGTGCAAGTGAGCATGTGATAGAGTTGTTATACAGGAAAGATCCTTTAGCCAATCGCCTCTGAACGTTTGTAGGTTGTATACAAACTAAAACCTGCTTTCCTCTCTAATTCAGAGCTCTCTCCTTTACTATTGTTTTCCTGTGAACTGGAGTTGCCTGGGCCTCCATGGACATTCACTCTGTCTCCTCCCAGAACAGCTTGGTTTCCTTCCTGGTCCCTGGGGCTGCAGCCTGGAAAAGCGCTCCAGGGAGCAACGTGGGGCAATCGGGGGCCCACCACTCAGGGATTACCATCATGTGTTACCTGGTGCCCAATACTTTACGTATCTATTTTTTTTTCACTTATTTGGCCAGTTATTTTAGTAACTTTCCCATCAATACTGCTTCTCTACCTGGGCACCAGTAATTTATAAGGAATCCATGTAGCTTGCATTTGAATAACTTCAATATACTCGAGTTGTATACATTTTAATTTGACCCTTTGGTTTGACACATTTTTCTTAAACAATTTTAATCATGTTAATAGCACTAAGAGTGCAATTATACAAAAAGCTCCATATTTTACATGCTTACATTGTTTTTCTTTGTCTTTCCTCTAATGTGTTGAAGGTGGGACCTAGACCTGAATCTTCTTTCAAGCAAAGGGGAAAATGACCAAGAAGCCCAATAAGCACGAGATGCATGAGCTGCCGCTGGCATAACGCAGCATAGGGTCTTACAGCAAACTTTTTAAGAAGTAGAAAGGGTGCTCAAAAATAACAATAAAAATGTATCGTAAATAAACTAGTAACATAGTCATTTATTATCATTTGCAAGTATTATGTGCTGTATATGCTATAGTTTGATACCAGTGGCAGCACAAGAGGTTTCTTACGCCATCTTCACCACTAACACCTGTGCAATGCCTTGCGTGGGCTGCAATGTCATTAGATGGCAGTTCTCAGCTCCGCTCTCTCATCTTGTGGGACTGCCTGTTGTCTTCTGAGTATTTGTTTCCTTGTTTGTCTTTCCTCACTAACGTACTAATCCTCACATCAGTGGCCTTGAAAGCAGCAGAGGCTCCTGCCGCCTCACCTGCTGCACCCTGTACTTCAGAACCTGCAGGAAGGCCTTTCAATCTCGCAGGCCCCGCCCCAAGCCCCGCCCCAGGCCCCGCCTCCCCAGGCCCCGCCTTCCACCTGCAGGAAGCGGCCACTCAGCGGTGTGGAGACCACCAGCCCCACAGTTCAATTGCTGGAGGATTCAGACTCCTGCTACTTCTTTTTTGGGTAAGAATTAGAAATTGACTTTATGCATTTCAACCCATTCCTTTCACTTTTACAATACAAATTTAATTTAAGAAACCCATTAGGTTGCATATAAACATATATATTTGATAGCCCACATTCTGAGTCTTAGAAGGAGCCACACTGGTAACCAGAACCTTCTGGAAAATGGAGCCCTAACACTGCTAATTAGACTGTCAATCCCAGTAATTACAGGCTGTTGTTGTTCCTTGTGATGAAGCCCCCTGTTTCACTTTATAAAACAGCATTCAAACAGTGTTGTTTTTTTTAGGGTTCTGATTGGTCAAACTGAGCAGTTTTTTAATTTAAAAACTTTTTAAATCATAGTTTACATTTAATATTAGTTTCAGGTGTATAGCATAGAGGTCAGACATTTATATAACTTAACAAAGTGATTCCTGTTGTTAAGTCTAGTGCCCACCTGGCACCATACCGTATTACAATATTACTGAGTGTATTCCCTTTGCTGGCAAATACTTCACTTTAAAAAAAAAATTGTTTGTTGTTGTTGTTTTTTGTTTTTGTTTTTTTAATTGATTTCCAGAGAGGAAGGGACCGGGAGATAGAAACATCAATGATGAGAGATGCACTGAGCCATGCCAGCCAAGTGTAAGTACTTCAGTTTTAATGAACTCTCTCAAACAGGACAAACCTGATTTGCAATAGTTGGTTAAAAAATTGCTGAAAATTAATAAAGAGTTGGGAATGTTTGAAAGGTATTACCTTGGACTATTGATAATTAGAATTATAATTGATTTTCAGTGGTACAACCAAAAGTTTGTATAAATTAAGTTATTAAAATGGAGGAAAAAATTCAGAATACAGAGATATTATGAAGACCAGGAAATTATTTTGTTCATCATGGTATACTCAGGCCTAATAATATGCTAGTAGATTGTAAAACTCCATAAATATTTGTGAAATAAATAATAAATGAAAGAATGAATGCTGACTTTTTGAAGTCAGGGATTATACTTATCTTCTTTATTGTTCAATGTACAACACCAAGGTTTGAGTTGGGCACATCATACTCACTGAACATTTTGCTGATTGGATTAATGAAGTGATTAAAATTGCATAGCCTCCAGCTAATATTTTTTTGCATGTAAATTTGAAGATATCTTCAGGTCTGGACATTTGTAGTCACTACATAGTTGAAAAGTTATTCTAAAAATGGGAGGCAGTATGAGTAAATGGTACAATGGTTAGCAGAACTTAAACATAGTCTTTTCCAATCTAGTGAGGAAAGAATGTTGAAAATACAAGTTGAGCTAAAAAAAAAAACTAGAAAAATGAAATAGTTCATATGTAGGCAATACTTTTCTCTGTTTCTATTTGAAGTTCATTCCATAAAGAAGGAATGGAAAGATAAAAATGCCAAAAAAGCAGACACAGGAATATAAAGAGAAGAATTACTCAGCAACCCTGCACCACAAATCACCACTCAAACAATGAATACTCATGAGATCAGAAGGTTGTGCCAGACAATAGTTGCTGCAAGGCCAAGGGTGGACCTCAGGGAACAAAAGAGAGCTATTTCCTGAGGCTCCCTCCTCCTTAGTTCACAGGGCTGTTTTATCATAAATCCTTTGTTCATTGTAAGTAGGAATGCTCAGTTTTCTAATGCACCTCAAAGCCAGTTGTGGGATAAGTGAGATGCTCTTAATGTTACCAAGTCACTATCAGCCAAAAGCAGAGGGTGAGGATGCCTAGAGGGAGCAAGCAGACCAGGTCAACAGCTCTCACAGCGTAAGAGCATCTTCACTGGTTTTATTCTTATCAGGGGGCCCAGGAGAAGGCTTTATTGGCATTCCATCGTGAAGCAAACTGCCACAAAACAAGACTGTAAAACATCAGAAATGATGATTTTGAAATTGGGTCATTTCAATCTTATTCTCTGATGTGAAGATAATTCTGGGCAGTGAGGTTTAACACACACACACACACACACACACACACACTCATTCACTCACTCACCTACACCTCCCTGGTCAGATTGTTCCCCATCCCTGCCATGCCTGGTATGTTGGAGGGTGTCTGTTACCTGGCAACAGGGCAGCAACCCTCCCTCCCTTTTCCATTTGGACCCCAAGGAAACAGACCTAGTTTATCAACGGTTTGCTTGTGGGGACATCACCATTCCTCTGCTCAGCAAAAGACCGTTTCCTCTGTGTTGCAACTCTGTATTTGGCGAGAGGATAGGAGTGTTGGCAGGACCAGAGTGGCTACTATGGTAAAAGCAGGCACAGTGGGACCCCACAACGACTGGCCTCTTTTTCAGCTTGGCACATCATGTTAGGAGCTGGAAGAGAGGAACATTTGTCCTAAGTTACAGTTGGGAGGAGGGTGATGGCGCTTCTGTGGAAATCCTGTGATCATCTCCCCACCCCCTTTCCGTGGCATAGTCATGAGTCTCACTTTTGTTTTTCATGTTTTAAATCCGGCCTCTATGGAACTTGCCACAGAAATAGATCTGCACTGACACTCCCACTCTCAAGCTGCTGGTTCGACAGTGGCAGGCTTTGACATTGCTTGAGCCAACCCAGAAACTAGAAAGTTGAAGGAGAATTTAAAGAGGGAGCTGTGCGAATAGACCCACTTCCTGGTTGGAGAACCAGGATCATATTTCATTTCCATCTGTGACACTCTTACACATCCTGCACACCAACACGGTACTTGTCACATAGTGATTGCCCACATTCACAAGGTCTTGCTAAAAAAGAGAATTGCTTTATGACACAGGCATATTTTTTGCCTAAGTGAAAGGGCACAGTGGGACTTGTCCTCATTTGGATTACTCCACTGCAGATGCCGAATTCCTGGAAGTTGGATGGAACCACTGGGTGAAGGCCAGCCCGCAGAGTGGGAGGTCAGCATCAGAGAGGCCGAGAGGGAGGCAACAGGAGGTCCTGGCTGGCAAGTGAGACTGAGCATCAAAGGTGGAGGTCTGGAAAGGCAGGCCAAGGTTTCAGGGACACTTGCCAGAGGGAGTCTCACTCTAGGGCTGAAAACCAGAGCAGCCCTTAAATGCTAGGCTGAGGTAGGAGAAAGGAGAGATCAGTGCTCTGTCCCTAGAGATGAGTAACATTTATTGAGCAACTGAGCCTGGCCTGGGCTAGCCATGTTCTGCACACACATCACAGCTCTTTCAAAATGCATTTCATCTGTTCACTTATTCTTCTCTCTCTCACTGGGTTGTGAGTTCCTTGAGGAAAGGACTATGTCTTGATCACTTATCAGGGAACCTGGGATATAGAAAGCATTCGGTAAATATTTATTGATTGACCAGTAACCCTATATCTTTCAAAACCCTGCGAGTCCCATGGTCCCATTAACCAAACCAAGTGTTAGATTAAGAGACTTTTCCAAGGTCACATACACAAGTAATTGCAAAGACAAGTTTTATTTATTTTTATTTTATTGTTGACACTATGACAAATGTCCCATTTCCCTCCTTTCTCCCACCCCTTTCCCCACCCCACAGCCCCCTTCCCTCTGGCTTATCACATTGTTGTCTGGGTCCATTGTTGTCTAGGCATCTATGTTCTTCGGCTAATCCCTCTTTAAGCCATACTACTCAAAGGACCAAATCAGAGTTTAAGAATGAAGATGCATTAGAGGTCCCAGAATCTGGAGGGGGAAGTTCAGTGTAGGGAACTTTTCAAATCGAAATTCTGTGGAAGGTGAAGTGCAACCAGCACCAGGGCTGGACTTGCTATAGAACTCCTGAGCTACTGATATTATGCTAAACACTTCCTGTGCTCTGCCCTGCTTATGCAGTAGGGATAAGATTGCCAGACAAAATCTAGGGAACCCAGTTAAATTTGAATTTCAGATAAACAACGGATACTTTTTTTAGTGTATGTCCATCCCAGGACATACTTATATTTAAAAAGTATTCATTGTTTATCTGACTTTCAAATATAACTTACTTCCTGTATTTTTATTTGCTAACTTTGGCAACCTAGATGGGGATGATTTTAGGGGTACATGTGGAAATCAGGAGATACGTTAAACCATCTCAGCAGCCACAAAGCTAGCTACATAGTCGGCCAGCACCTCCATGACTGGGGTATTCAATGGGGAGAAAGGAGTGCTATAAAAACAGGCCACTGGATTCAAATTTAGCAGCAGCTAGCGTGCCTTCTGGTCACCTCCTCTTCCTGGTGCTACTTCATTCCCACTGTTCATCTCACTACCATAATTCCCAAGATAGCATATGGCTGGGCGAGCTTGTCACTGTTGAGTATGGAGGACCTGGTATAGAATAGGCACTCATAAATGTTTCTTGAATGAATGAACAATAAGTTTCAAAATATGTCATCTCTCTTATGTCTTACCTGTCCATGGTCAAGTTTGGCTTCAGTTTGACCAGTTATGGCTAAGGTATCAGGGCTAATTAGAGTCTCAATGCAAAAGCGTAAGTTTTCTTTTTTTCTGAAAGAGCCCCTTGGGCTGCTTTACTACTAGGATCTGGGAGTATGGCAAGCGATGTAGAACATTTTATCGTGTCTAGTTTGCATGGCCTGTCTAGCATACCTATTTAGTACACACCTGTCTGATAAACATGGCCTGTCCAGTCGGAGACTATTAATAACCAATATGCTCTAGTCCCATTAACGTTGGGGTGACTAGTATATAATTTATTATCTAAACTGGGATACTAGGATGCATAAAGAAGATGCTGTTCATAAATGCTGTTAGGACAAATGATAATAACCTGAACTGTTCTGGGCAAACTGGGTCATGCTGACATCTTAGTCTTTGTGAATAAGAAATACCCTCCAGAATCCCCTGGATTATGTCGTTTGCAATTGCCACTCTTTGGACACAGTGACCATATTACCCACCCAGCCACAGTGTGAACCTCTACTGATTTTCCTCAGAGTGATGTATCAGGAGAGATTCTGTGAGATTTTCCTCATAAATCTGCTTCATACAATAT
This sequence comes from Lasiurus cinereus, assembly GCA_011751065.1. Classification (NCBI taxonomy): domain Eukaryota; kingdom Metazoa; phylum Chordata; class Mammalia; order Chiroptera; family Vespertilionidae; genus Lasiurus; species Lasiurus cinereus. Next base: position 11,078,553 of record JAAGEH010000311.1, on the reverse strand, counting down.
TTTGCTGAGTATATTTCTGTCTCCATCACTTGATTGAACCACTTAAAGATGATGGCCTGTACCTTTTACCTTTGTATTCTAGACCTGACACAGTTCCCTACACAGTAGGAAATCTACTTATATCAATAGTAACACACTGTAACAAACTACCCTCAAATTCTGGTGGTATGTGAGGATAAGAGTTATTTTCTTGTTCACACCATATGTCCACTGTTGATCAGCTCGGGCTCTGCTCCGAGTTCTATTTAATCTGGAATCCAGACTGATGAGCAGTTTTCATTGGGAATGCTGCAAGTCTTATGGTCAAGGAAAAAGGGACAATGTTGAACCACAGACTGGCTCTTAAAGCTTCTGCTCAGAAGAGACAGTTACTTCCACTAGCATTTCTTTGTTAGAGCAAGTCATATGGCCAAGTGTGCTCCAATAAGGAAGGAAAATAGAATTCTCTTGCAGGGTAGAATAGCAAAAGTTTTGAACAATTGTTCAAAATCTGCCACTGTAGATTTTGGATGAAAATGTGAATGGAATTAAATTTAGCATTATTATTTAACTCAACAGGGCCCCTTAGCTTCTAGGTGAGCTGTGCTCCCCATCCATATCTCACCAAGGAGTTTTGGGAAATTTCAGAATTATGTGTCCAGGTCCCAGGACACATCTCTTCAAATGTCCAAGGTTCAACTACACTTCCAGGTATACTTCTCTGTGGATTCCAGAGCTCTGGTCCACTAATTTTCTGATTTCATGTTGACATTGTACTCATGAAAAACTAAAGTCTAAAAAGATGTAAGCCGTTTGCCCAAGGTCACACACTTGGTTGATTGAAACATTCTACACTCTGAAAGATTGACCCTCTTTATGAAGTGAAATCCATTAAGACAGTTGATCACAAGAATGAGAGGACAAGTTTTCCTGAGTTCTGTGTTTGTAAAGACATCTCTTCATAGACTTTCAGTTTGTTATTTGTCATGTTGAATAAGGTAACCCTGGTAACATGTACTGCCTTGTTCACAATAGTACTGGTTCTTTAAAAGTCAGATTTATGAGTCATGTTGAATTATTAGCACAAACAAAATCAGAATTCAGCAAATGGAGTAACATGGACAAACAGTAATAACACATGTGTCTTCTATAAAAGGCTGAAGCAACTCAGAAAGGAAGTTTCTCCATGAATTAAGGCAAAGTTGAATACTGAACATAAACTAAGTATAATGATAGATAAAGAAGAACCATATCTGGTGAACTAGACAAAATTGAGATAGTGTCTTTAATAAGCAGTAAAGTGCTATTGTTAGGGACTTGACTACTTAACAGTTAAAACTAACCTGGATATAGACTTTGCTTAACTGACTCTGTGACGATCCCCCTACTTCTTGGGTCCCTTTTGGACCCTCCTGCCCCTTGGTCCTCTAATGACAAGTTGGATAAGTCTCCCTTAGAGTCCTTATCATATCCTAGCCAAGCACATATAATAATTATCTTCATGTTTTATCTCCTCTGCTGTATAATAAGCCTCCTGAATACAGGGAATTGATCTCTTCATCTCTGTGTCCTCACAAGGTCTAGCGCTATGCCAAGTACATAGTCTACATTTTCCAAATGTTTGAGCAGTTAAATGAAAATGAATTACATTTGAACTGATAGGACTAGAGCTGAGATAAAGCCTGAAAAGCATTGTCTGTTGACATAAAAGAAATCAAAGAAATGGTGAGAATTTCAAATATCAGTTAAAATGGGAGAACATGTACTTTTCAAATTCGAAAATATTTTTCTTCTTTGTTCTTTGTGTATTTTGTATGATAGGATTAATATGTATTATCAAAAAGGAATTAACTATATTATGTTTTGTGCTTATAAGAAAATCTGTTTCCTTATGAAAATATTAAAAAGACTTTGATATATTACTTTACTCCTTTTCTGTGCTTATACCATCCTGAATAATACAGAGGCCATGTTAATGACCTGCATAAGAAAGCATTTTTTATCATTATAAGTGTTATATTTTTGTTTAAATTCCAGGTGCAGTCTTGATAGCACATTTGTTTATATGTTTTACCCTTTTTAGTTAGTGGCAGAATAGAGGACCAGACCATGTGGAAAAACTGGCATGTTTTATGCGTGGACAGAACTGAGACTAGCTCATCCTAGGCTGAGAAAAAAGATTAAAGGGACAAAGACCAGCTTATGACAAAGCATCAGCCTGTGAGCTCTGGTTAAGTGCCTGGCAGGATGTAGTGCCCACTTCTCCATCGTAGATTCCTTGAGGAGATATGTTATTCCAGCCTAGAGTGAGATTTGGTGTAGTTGAGTTTGCACCCTTTTCCTGTGTGAATAGGGAGTTTGTATAGAAAACATTTGAAATCTATCAATACCCTAGGTCTTTGTACATATGTGTTATACAGAACCCATGAATAGGAGGAATGGATAAAGGAAATGGTATTTTTTGAGTCCTTGCCATGGACTCAAATGGTAATGTGCCTTTAAATAATAATGATTGTAAAAATAATAATGATGATGATAGTAAACACTTACTTTAATGAATGCTTGCTCTGTGTATACATTGAGCCATTTAATCCTTTCATCAACCTTACCACATATTCTGTTCATTTTACAGATGAGTAAAGAAGCTTTGTGATTTTGAGTAAACTGTTCAAGGTCACACATCCAGTTAGTGCCAGAGCTGGGATTGGACCTGATCTAGCCAGGGAGGGTTTTGTTGTAGGGCCAGACCTCATCTCAGTCTAGTTCAAGGAACAAGAATTCCTTTTGTGTATCGATACATATAAAGAGGTAATATGCTAATTTGTCGGTTACAGTGTCCCAGTTATGACTAGTCTGTGAGTGGGGATGAGGGCCCCAGCACTAACATCACGCTGCCTGTGTATATCCCCACCCAGTGCTGAGGTGAAGCTGCCTGTGTGTGTCCCCAGCAAGGGACATGGCACTGCCTGTGTGCATCACCATTCAGCGCTGATGTGATGCTGTGTGCAGGGGTTAGGGGTGGGGGTGGGGGCTTGCGTTTGACAGGGGACCTTAGGCCATGCTCCCTGGCCCCACAGGGTTTGTTGGGGGACCTTAGGCTGTGTCCCTTGCCCAGCGGGGCTTGATGGAGGCCCTCAGGCCACGTCCTCCCACCCTAGTGCCAGGCCGGGGGACCTCAGGGTATGTCCTCTGTCCAGAGGGGCTTGACAGGGGTGGGGCCAGCCAGGTCTGGGTCTCACCCAATGGGGGTGGGTCCAGCTGGGTCAGGGTCTCCTGGGTTTTTGAAGCACATGTGGATGGTGGGCAGGGACTTGACTTTAGGTCCCATAGTGCACCCCAGACTCTGACAGGAGGGAAATCTTATATACATTTTACTAATTTTCTTTCATCTCTGATACTTCTATTATAGAGAAAGGGCAAATAGCAATATTAAAATATTTTTTCTAATTAATTCCCTTTTAATGTGCATGGATTTTGTGCACTGGGCCACTAGTATATATATATATGTTTTAGAAGCCCGATGCAGGAAGATTCATGCAGGAAGAGGCCTTCCTTCTCCTGGCTGCCAGCAAGCCGCAGGCTCACTCAGACAGCCTGTGCAGCAGTGGTGGCGGGTGGCAAGCCCTGTGCGTTCTGGGTGCTGCTTCCGCCTCGCTCTCATTCTCTGGAGAATTCCTCTGTGCAGAGCTGGCGCTCCTGGGGAGGCGTGGAGGGGAAGAAGTCAGGGGAGCTAGGGAGGTGGGAGGACTGGAGAGGTTGGGTACGCTAGTTCATTTCACTTTCCCATTGTGAAAGTGGAATGCAAATAGCCTCCTTCCTCATCCTCTTCCTCCTCCACCCTCCGCTCCTGCACACCCACCCTCCCTCATGCCCATCACCCCTCCCCTCTGGATTTGGCAAGATAGAGAGGAGGGAGATCTGATAATTTGGGTTACTGTGAAGGTGGCCTCTTTCATCTATTCAAAACAAAACTGAGCCACCTGCTGCCATGGCCACCACCATCACACCTGGGCTGGCCTGGGGCTTCTGGGCACACTAACTGTGCACCGAGCGAGCTCCTGGATGCGTCTGTGCCTGCAAGGCTGCTCCAATGCTAGGGTTTTGTTTACTGAAGAAGTAGGAAGGGGTGGGGTAGAGGGAGATGCCAGACACCAGGAGCTATGACCTCAGGCACCAGAGGGTTGCCTCTGAGGTTGGGGGCTGGGCCACAAGGAGGCTGCAAGGACAGTTGACAAGTGTAGAGCATGGCAGGGAGGCACTGAGGAGGCTCGCAGCCCAAAGGCCCTGAGCGGCCAGGGGGTGGGGCTGCTGCCATTTTTTCAGGTTAATTTGCATACTCCTAATTGGCAGTGGGCATCGTGAAGTGATGGTCAATTTACATGTTTCTCTTTTATTAGTGTATGTGTGTGTGTCTCTCTGTGTGTGTGTGTGTATTTTTTTTGAAGAGTTTAGACAGAAAAATTCCAAATATAGTACAGAGTTCTCTTATACTCAACGTTTTCCTTTATTAACATGTTGATTTAGTACAGTTTGTTACAATTAATAAATCAATACTGACACATTATTATTAAACAAAAGCCGGTGCACAAATTTGTGCACAGGTGGAGTCCCTTGGCCTCACCAGTGATCAGGCCGATCAGGGCTGACGGCTGGAGGGAGGGACTGTGGAAAGTTGGCTGGCTGGGGGAGGTTGGTTTTGGGAGAGCACTGACCACCAGGGGGCAGCTCCTGCATTGAGCATCTGCCCCCTGGTGGGCAGTGTGCATCATAGCTACCAGCTGGTCATCCGATTGTAAAGGTCGCTTAGGTTTTTATATACAGACTAGACGCTTGGTGCATGAAATTCGTGCATGTGGGGTGTCCTTCAGCACAGCCTGCACCCTCTCCAATCTGGGACCCCGCAAAGGCAGTCAGACATCTCTCTCACAATCCAGGACTGCTGGCTCCCAACTGCCTACCTTCCTGATTTCCTCTAACAGATTCTGCCTGCCAGCCTGATAACCTTCTAACCACTCCCCTGCCAGCCTGATTGATGCCTAACTGCTCTCCTGCCAGCCTGTTTGGCCCTAACTGCCTTCCTCTGGGGGCCTGGTCACCCCTAACTGCCCTCCCCTGCAGGCCTGGTCTCTCTCAACTGCTCTCCCCTGAAGGCCTGGGTTCCCCCCCCCCACCCCTGCTAACTGCCCTTCCCTGCAGGCCCATTCACCCCCAACTTCCCTCCTTTGTTGGCCTGGTCACCCCTAGCTGCCCTTCCCTGCAGGCTTGATCACCCCCAACTGCCCTCCCTTGTAGGCCTAGTCCCTATCAACTGCCCTCACATGATGGCCATCTGTGATGGGCATCTTGTGTCCACATGGGGGCAGTCATTTTTGACCACATGGGGCAGCCATCTTGTGTGTTGAAGTGATGGTCAATTTGCATATTATTCTTTTATTAGATAGGATAGAGGCCTGGTGCATGGGTGGGACCAGGTGGTTTGCCCTGAAGGGTGTCCTGGATCAGGGTAGGTGTTCCCTTGGGGCATGGGGTGGCCTGGGCGAGGGACCTATTTTGGTTTGCAGGCTGGCCCCCACTCCCACAACTCCCCATCTACGGCAACCCAAGTGGAGGCCCTGGTATCTGGGATTTATTTATCTTCTACAATTGAAACTTTGTAGCCTGAGCGGCAGCCATTTCTGTTGGAATTTATTTAACTTTTATAATTGAAACTTTGTAGCCTTTAGTGGAGGCCTGGTTGGCCAGGGTGTGTGGAAAGTTTGGCTTCCTCCATCACTGGGCCAACCTAAGCCTCTCTCCTGTTCTCTCTGTGGCCATAGCCATCTTGGTTGAGTTAATTTGCATACTCACTCCTGATGGGCTTGTGGGTGTGGCATGTGCGCATGGCTTGTGGGTATAGCGGAGGTATGGTCAATTTGCATATTACTCTTTTGCATATTACTATTATTCTATAGTTTATTCCAGATTTCCTTAGTTTTTACCTAATGTTCTATTTGTTGACAAGCATATCATTTACATTGAGTGATCCTTCTGACTGTCTCACGCCAGAAACAGAGCCAGGTCTAGCTTTAGGTGCCATGGAGAAACCTCTCTTCTGAGACTCAAGGTTTATTCAGATGCTCTGTGCTCCCAAATATCTCCATACTCAACTCCCACCCTCAACCAGCAGTGTACTAAGCATTTCCCATTACTTACGCCTTTGAATAAAAGCACTAATGTGTAAATACTATCTTGGAGTGATAACTTGTAAAGTAATGTTTTTAAAGATAAGGCACCTCATTACCTCTGGAAAACATATTTAGATATGGAAATAGCTAATTAAACACTCAGCACCATGTTAACCATTTTGGATTATATAAACATATTTTTCCATGCCCTCTTCAATTTATATACTTATTTTAAGCTATTCCAAATAGATGAGAGAACTAAGTATTTATCTTAACATTGTGAAGTCAGAAGAAGAAAGTAAACCTGGAAAAGCAACCTATTCTTTTTTAAAAATGTTTTTATTGAAGCAATGGGAGAGATAGAAACATCAATGATGAGAGAGAATCATTGGTTGTCTGCCTCCTGCATACCCACAACTGGGGATGGAGCCCACAACCTCAGCATGTGCCCTTGACTGGAATCAAACCCAGGACCCTTCAGTCTATAGGCCAAGGCTCTATCCACTGAGCCAAATCAGCAAGGGCAACCTTATTCTTTTTTTTTAAATGTATTTTATTGATTTTTTACAGAGAGGGAGGGAGAGAGATAGAGTCAGAAACATCGATGAAAGAGAGACATTGATCAGTTGCCTCCTGCACGCCCCCTACTGTAGATTTGCTCGCAACCAAGGTACATGCCCTTGACCGGAATCGAACCTGGGACCGTCCAGCCCGCAGGCTAACACCCTATTCACTGAGCCAAACCGGTCTTGGCGCAACCTTATTCTTAACAAAAGGAAAAATGACCAAAAGATATCCTAAGTTTAAGCTAGATATTTTAGTGGCCTCGTGAGGAAAATAAAAGTAGCCAGGTATCCTCTGCAAGAGAGTCAAAATTCCATTCTAATGGCTCATGAATTTGCCATTCCTTATTTAGCAATATTAGTATTCTTTGTTCTCTGTACCAGTCATTCATTCATTCATTTAATGCCTAGAGAGAAAGAGGTGGGAGTGGAGGGAGATACCAAACATCGATGTGAGAAACATTAATCAGTTGCCTTCCTAAATCTCCATGACTGAGGATCAAACTTGCAACCCAGGTATGTACTCTGACAAGGAATTGAACTTTCAATTGAGCATCAAACTTTTGTTGTAAGGTATGATGCTCAATCAACTGTGCCATGCTGGCTGGGCTCATTTATATTTTAGATTTTAATTTTTTTATACCCATGATTGATTCACCCCCAAATTGACTCCTGGGTGTGGATTTTTGCTACTATTATTCTTGGCCATTTCCCTAGTAATCTTAGCCAATCTTGACTGCACTGAAATTAAGACTCAATGACTTGGGAGTTACCTTGACACCTGGGCCTACCTGTGCATGAGAAGAAAGGGAACTGCTTGTCAAATAATACTATTTCCCTGCATTCTCAGTTCAGGGAGTTTACTTCTGCTGGCCTACTTCAGCTATGGACCCTGGAATATAAATAAATTTTTTCACTTTTCACTCTCCTGTCCCCACCCCTGAGTTTTGTCTCTGGCTGTTTTCCTAATCACCTGTACTCTAACCATTATCCAGCAGGTCCTACATCCCCCTTATGAGCTTTATACTTCTCTGCAAGACTGACTCCTCAATGTTCTGTACAGTGTCATTCTGGATGACTGTGGTCAGTAACCAAAAGATGGACATCTAATGAGTCAGAACATATCAGAAATGCTTGGAGAAAAATAGTTAAAGAAAAATTATATGGGTGGAAGGTAGAAGCCCAATATGTTTTGATTTGATTTCGCTAAGAGTATGGTATTAAATTATGCAATCATCCATATTCATAGCCAAAAAGTCATTTTTGTGGTAGCTAAATATAAAATAAATCTGTAATAAATAGACATCCATAAATAAAATCAGCTGCCTGATGATTTATATTGGCTGCAACGAGAGGATAACATAAATAATATTTTATTTCTATCATAACACAGTTATTAAGGCAGAATAGTCAAACATTATTATAGTTTCTCCTAATTATATAATTGCTATTATATAAACCAATTTCCGTTCTGCTGGTTAAAGAGGAGACTGTCTATTTTATAGCAGTTCAACAATGTCACTGGTGTGTTAATACAGCACTATTTGTAACATCCATAATTTTTACTTAAAATTTTTAATTAATATTATCATTACCTCTATGGAAGGTAAGAATTTTACTTCTGAAGAAAAACACAGATTTGCCTTATATTTAAGGTGAATATTGATTAAAAACTTATTTTCATATAAAAATGTGATGAATATTAATTTTAGTTAGAGGGGACATGGAATATATAGTATATTCTTTCTTTAGGGATTATGTATTTCTACCTTTATTTATAGACTTGCATTAGAAGTCATTGCCTGCTTTGAATATGGGTAAATTTGAGATGTTCTTAGGGCATCTGTAATAAAATAAATAGAATAAGTAATATTTTAAAAACAATAGCATTATTGTATTCTTGTCCACAGTGCTGTGCAGTAAAGACTGCATATTTACTTCACTTTGCTTCTTGGACATGTCTAGAAAGGCCACTTACTTTCCTGACATTGGGAACTCTAGCTCCGTGATGCTGATAAAGAAATTTAGTATATTTATGCCTCAATGCCTCCTCTGCAAAGTAAGAAGTTGACTAGGATGTTCTTTGAGTTCCCTTTTAATTGCATAGAAATTATAAAAGGCTCGTTGAGCAGACTTTTTAATGCTTATTAATGAGGGTTCTTTGAAACAGATGATGGAGGAAAAAGCAGCCAAATAGTAGAGGAAGAAAACCCCAAAAATGGAGAAAGTGTGGGAAGACCCGGGGGTGGCTCATCATGGCTAGCAGCCTGGCTCTTCTTCCCTCTGTATCCGATAAATTTCTTTATGATACACTCTGAATGATCTCACACTAAGAAGAAAGTCTGGGTGTGGGTTGAAAAGGAAGGGGATAAACTTTACCGGTTGAGAATGCCAAGCTTAGTCTAAAATCCATTAGTTTCTTAAGTGATAGTTAAAATGAAAGAACATTAGGTCAGAGGTGTGGTAATGAAGACAGGCAAAAATATCTGCAAATCCACAATTCCCCTGTAAGGTCATTCAAGGCAAATTTTTACCAGATTTAGAAAATATATATTTAATTATGTAATTTATATGGTCAACATATGTCACACCCCTACAACATATGCTTCTCCCTCAAATGCTGCTAAGAGGATGTGTTTTCTTTCCTAAATTTTTATCCTAGTCACTTGCTCACTGTGTACATGTATATGTGTGTACATATGTATGTGTGTGCATGTATGTTTTTTTTTTTATAAAATCAGCAAGAAATCTATGATGGTCCCAAATAAGTCTACCTGCTGGCTGAGGTACATCTCCTCTGTGAGCATGTTTTCTCTAGCTCTGTGTTTGCCAGTGTACTGTGGTGGTTTGTCTTCATTTAATTGCCCCTCAACAAAAAAGTCCCTTGAGAACACAAATTATATCCTATTTTATTTTCCTACAACCAAAACTGCCCTTGGCTCAGAATGGATCAGACATGTTTCTGGGAAGAGTGATGGGCAGATGCAGGTTCAAACTGAGAAGCTTATAGTTCAGTGGGGGAATCAGGAGTAAAAATGTCTATGATGTCTACAATAAATACTCTACTTGATATATGACCCAGGGGACAATAAGTCATTACAAATTTGGTTGTAAAGGCAAAAAATATGAGAAAGTGGTTGTAGATTAGTTTACCTTGTAATCACTGAATATTAACTAGACGTTTGCCATTACCATTAGATACTGCATCACTACGATGGGAAATGCTGAGTTAGAGGATCAATTTCTTTTCTTTCAGTTAGATGGTGATGCCACATAGTTCTACACAGGTGCAATGTGGAGTAAGGAATTGCAAAATTGAACTACTGGCAATAGACTCACCTTGCCTCCAATTCCATCAGCATATGGCCTATACTCCTAACTGGGAGAAGATGAACACTTGGTCTGCCCAGTCTGTTCCACCACTTTTCTGTTTGCTGACTTCCTACACAACTATGATAGATGAAAGATGGCTGAAAATTTTTGCTACTCTTGTCATTGAGAGGTATGGTATATATTCCTTCACTTTGAATTTGGATGGGCTCTGTGACTGCCTGGCTAATAGAACAAGACAAGCCCAAGCTTCACAGACTGGCAGCTTCCACTCTCTATCTCTTAGAATGCAAGCTCTGGAGGTGGCTTGCAGTCATTAGCAGGTCTGGCTACACTGAAAATGCCATGCTATTGAGAAGCCCAAGGCCCATGGAGAGGCCCTGAAGGATGAGATGTCATGTAAAGAAAGGGAGACGCCAAGGGACACTGAAGTAACAGACAAGTGAGGGAGCATTTTGTGAGTGAACGCTTATGCTCCAGCTGCCTCAACTGATACCACATGTGGAGATGACCTCCCTCAACCCCCCCCATCCCCACACCCCCTGCAGCCCTTCCTGAATTCCTGACCAGCAAAATCAGGAGTAACATGAGAGGGCTATTTTAAGGCTGTAGGTTTTAGTGTAGTTTGTAACAGAAAAATAAATGCCTGAAGCAATATCCTTCAAGACCTGGTTGACATATTATTTCCCCTGGGCAGTAGTTGCCCTGTTTTGGGAGCATACATGGCCGTTTGCTCCACTTTTCCCCATGTCCTTGGGTCCAAAGCAGCAGAAGCAGTTACATTTTGTTGACTATTTTCTATGTGTTAGGGACATCACGTGATGCCTCACATATATTTTCTCACTAGTCTCTTAAAGCAAAACTATGAAGAAGACATTTCTGTGATATTGATCAGGAAGTTGGAACTCAGAATTATCCAAGATTATTGAAGTTCATGTAGCACTATGTTGAGGAGCAGGAATCAGACCCCAGTTCTGTCTGATTCTTTCCACCAAAGGGCACTGTACTCACTTAGCCACTGTTGCTTTAGATGAATGAATCTTTCTCTTCTATCCTCCCTCATTTGTCTGTCTCAGAGAGTTTCTGTTGACCACCATGCACCAAAGATCTTACACTAAGTGTTCCTTTAGTGAGTAGCCTGCAAACACATTTCTAGAAAATCAAATAGGAGGCTCTATTCAGGTAGAAACAGAGTTGCTTTCCAGTGGAAAGGAAACAAGTCTTAGCAGGCCATTGACATCCAGATTCTGCAATTCCTACCTGCTCCATCCTGAGAATGCTACTGATGATATCAATCCAGTGGTTAGCCACGGGCCTGGCCTATCTTTACCAGAATCTTGAACAGACAATACCTCAGCAGGTTCACAGGGAACTAATATTGTTATCTGCAATTGCTGTTGAGAAACACCTGTGTACCAAATGAGCTTGCTTAGAACAATAGTGGACTCAGTCACCTCTGAAGCGAATGTATTTGCTATCTTTTACAGCAAAAGCTATTAGAGTTCAGAATGCCGGGCTGGTGCTTACTTAAAAGAAGGGAGACAGATAAGCAGTGCTGGATGATGCAGCACAGGCTAGATAGAGATAAGATGTTCAAGAGGCTGGGCTTCCCATTTGGCTGCTGCTCTCACACTTATTACAGAGAAGAATTTTCTCTGGGACCCCTTAATTTTGCTATTTCTGACATTGCACTCTCCTTGACACTTTATTGGGTGGACTCCATAAGCATTTGCTAACACGATTCAGCAAAGAATATTTCAAAGACAGCCACGTGGCCTGACTCCTTTTGTGAAAGCAGAGCTGATGTAGAGGATTTCTATAGAGTATACGGTGAATAAGATGCCAGCTTAGAGCTTTACTCCTGCCAGGGGATCTGAGTTCATGTAAAAATGTGCCCTTTTCACAAGCATGTTTGTATTCAGATATGGCTATAATAGGGAGCAAGGAGTTTTCTGCAGAGAAATTAGACCTTGAGATGTTGCTTGCTGTATCTTGTGGGTGCTCTGCAGTGTGCAGTTACAGGCACATGAATCATTTTGAGGAGGGTAGAGATTTTGTTAATTTTGTCCTATATTGAAAGAGGGAAATGAATTCCCATTATAGTACCTTTACATTTTGTTCATGGCTTTGAGAAAAAGAGAAAGATTTTGTGATGGATTGATTTTTAATTAGCTTTTTTGCTCCATTCTCTGAGTACATGGAGGCTTAATAAAAGAAAGGAAAAGAAAAGAAAAGGGAAACAGCCACCGTAGTCTTATTGGGGTCAGCTGTATTCTTGTGGGTTTTCTGATGTGCAGGTACCCTTTACTGGCCATGCAAGGCTCTGCACTGTTGTCAGTAACATGTCAGTATTATTGCTAAAGAATGTGTTTGAGGCTCAAGGGGAGAATATGGATCATCCATTGCTTATATTATATTTCTTTCTTTGCATGTCTGTCATTTTTGTTGGAACATGCAGTGAAATTAGGTCAGTTATGGTTTTAGTTAGCAATGCAGCTCTTGTGTTGTACACAAATCATATGATGTTTCTAATTATCTCTGCTTTTTAACATTGATCTGAAACCAAATCCTTAATTACACATGGCTTAGAGGTGTTTCCCTCTCCCCCTCTCCTTTTTGTTTTGACTTCTTTCTGGGGCGGATATGAAACTTAATCTTACAATAGAAAAAAATATTTTTGGCTTTATAGGCAGCTTGAAAGCCCAGGCTTAAGAGGAAAAGAAATTGATAATTTCTGAATGTGCAGTTGTAGGTAGAAATTTTGGGAGTAGTTAAATTGGGTGATCCTGCCACTCTACTTCTAAGAGGTCCAGTGATGCTTATCTGCACTTTATCTCTGCATAGACCAGCCTTTGGAATCTCAGTGGTCTGCCTGAGGCAAAGAGCTCTAGGTTTTCTGACTCTTGAGCTGTGTTCCCTTTCCAAGGGTAGGAGAGCAAATGGAATGGGTTTTCAAGGGTCTTTATGTGGTTGGCAGAGGGAGGAGAACTTGGGAAATGCAACATAATCTGTAAGGAAATATTGGGTATGTTTGTGTTTTTTTTTTGAAAAAAAAAAAACACAACAACACAAGTATTAATAGGAATGGCATCACAAAAGGAGGTTTTCAAAAGTATTTCTCCCATGGCTTCCCCCCTCTTCTTTTTAATTAAATTTATTGGGATGACATTGGTTAATAAAATTATGTATTTCAGATGTACAAGTCTATAATACATCATTTGTATATTGTATTGTGTGGTTACCACCCCAAGTCAAGAATATAACTATGAAGTACATTGTCATTAAAACAAGCTTAAATTGAAGAATGGTGTGTATTACATAATCCCACTACACATACGAATATATAAATAATAACCAAGCTGTTAACCAAACTCATTTACTGGGGGTTGCAGATTACAGAAGGCTTCTATGTTCTTTTTGATATCCAAGTTTTTTACAATGTGCAAGCATTGTTAGAATAAATGGTTGAAAGTTTTTTTATTCTCCTGAGTGTAGTTTATTAGATGCTTTTTAGACACTAACTGTGCAGATGTGCCTCAAAGCAGACACTAAATGACTTCTGAATGCTTTCAAATCTGCAGCTCTGTAAAGAGAGGAAGACCTTCAGTGTCACCTGGCCTTTTGGGGCTGGACTTGGTAATGTTTGTTAAGATCTGTTGGCATAGAACACCCTTTGAAGCTTAAGGGCAGAGAGAAGCTGTGTGTGAGTAAAAGAGACAATTTCACTTAAAATCCATCTGCTTTTTTTCTTCTTCTTCTTCACAAATGTATTTATTAAGTGCTTAGTGGGCACTTGGAGCTATAATAAACTGTGGGGATTGTTGAAGGGTAGATGGTCCTTGCCCTCAAAAAGCCTTTGGAAGAGACATACACAAGAACAAATTATTGTCTGACAAAAGTATTGTAGTAGGTTGAATTGTGTCTCACAAAATGATATGTCTAAGTCCTAACACTTAGCACTTGTGAATGTAAGCTTATTTGGAAATAGAGTCTTTGCAGATATATATAGTCAAGATAAAGGTCTTGGAGTAAGATCATCCTGGATTTAGGGTGGCCCCTAAATCATTGACTGGTGTCTCTATAATAGAATAGAGAGGGCAATTTGAGACATGGAGACACACAGAGAGAAGACCATGTGATGACAGAGGCAGAAATGGAATTTAATGCAGCCCCAAGCCAAGGAGTGAGGCGAAGATGAGAAGTTAGGAGGCGGTAAGGAAGGATTCTCCCTCAGAGTCCCCAGAGGAAACCAACCTTGCTGACACCTTGTTTTTGGACTTCTGGGCTCCTAAATGGGAGAGGATACATTGCTGTTGTTTTAGGCCACGTGTGGTAATTGGTCAGGACAGCCTGTGGAAACTATTACATTTAAAAATACTGTGCAGTAAGACCCAAGGAACAACTAAGTCTAAAAGAATCCTGGAGGGCTTCTCAAAGAAGTTGCTATTTAAGCAGAATCTTGAAAGGAGAACAGTTCACTAGTTGTACAAGGTGGGGGAATACATTATAGGCAGATAGAACATAATGGCAAAATCAGTGTTAATAAACATGATGTCTTCAGGAAATGCTGTGGAATTCAGGGTCACTGGAGTATAGGGCATGGTTTGGGGAATTCAAGATAATAACAAAAATTGAAGGAAAATTATGAAGGATTTGAATAGTACGCTAAAGTGAATTGAATTTTTCTCTAGGCTGTTCATCCATAATTTGAAGTATACCTGTGAGATAAATTGCAAATAATTTATTATGAATAATTCTAAAATTTTCTAAAATAATTTTACTTTCAACTAGGAAATATTTAAAGTTATTCAGGTAAATATGACATCTTTACTCATTTGTGTTTTAATGTGTTTCTTCATTGGAAGAGAAAGGGGCTATGATAAACATTAGAGGGTTGTACTGTGAAGAATTGTGACCCATTGGTGCAAATGTGGAAGAAAATACATTGAGAATCACCTTTTTGGGCAATAAGAATCTAACAGAGACTTTGAAGTTAAACAGTGAGAAGAAGATGATTTTGGCTTTTCAGGATAACTGAAGGTGATGATGAAAATGGACAGATGGAATGATGTTTGTCTTAAGGATCTGGGAGCAGTAGTGACCAGGATCAATGGCAGTAGTGATCTGAGACGGTAAAGTGGGGGATGGGAGAGTGAGGTGTTCAAGAAATCTTTCTGAGCTAGTAATGACTAGTGTATATGATAAAGATGATTCCTTTGAAGATTAGAAGAATAGATGATGATGCCATTGACTGAGTTAGGGAAAAGGGGCAGAGGAAAAAGTTTGTGGTAGAAGATAATGAGTTTGAGTTTGTATATATTGAGTTAACAATAGGACATCCAGAAAGAGGTGCCTGGGTTCTTGAGAAGATGGAATACTGACTATCATTATGGTGTCTGATACCAAGATAGGGAAATGCTCAGGTGAGGAACACTATCTATATAGTATAGAAGAGGACCAAAAACAGAGCTTTGCGGGAATGTTTCGTTATATAAGTCAAGAAGGGATGAGCCAGTGGAGGGGCCTGAGAAAGACTGGTCATACATACAGTATATGGTAAGAGGGGACACAAATGAAGGCTTCTCTCTCCTTTTTTTAATTTTAACTTTAGTGTTGAAAGTCTTTCTCCCACCATTGACCCCCTCCTCTCTGTTCCTTCCCCATCCCCAGGCTTCCACTGCACTATTGTCTATGTCCATGTGTTATGCATATATGCATGTACTGTAAATTCTTTGGTTAATCTCTTTCCAAGTTCACCCCTTCCCCACCTCCTGAGATCTGTCAGTCCGTTGGATGCTTCCATGTCTCTGAATCTTTTTTGTTTCATTCTATTTGAGACAACGTGGAAGGAACTAGAGAGTATTATACTAAGTGAAATAAGCCAGTCAGAGAAAGACAAATATCACATGATCTCACTTATACATGGAATCTAATGAACAAAATGAAGGCTTTCTTCAAAACTAAGGATGAACAGGTATATTAGTTTCCTGGGGCTGCTATAACAAATTAGCACAAACTTGGCTTAAAACAGAAATTTTTTTCACTCCCAGTTCTGGAGGCTAGAAGCCTGAAGTAAAGGTGCTGGCAGGACCACACCCCCTCCAAGCTCTGGGACAGAATCCTTCCATACCTGTTCCAGCTGCTGATAGCTGCTGGTCTTCCATGGCTTGGGCAGCAAAACTTTATTCTCTGCTGCTGCCTTCATATGGCCTTCCGCCCCTTTCTCTGTATTTCAAGTCTCCCTCTTCTTTTTCTTATAAGGATCCAGTCATTGGATGTAGAGCCCAGACTAAATCCAGGAAGCCCTCACATTGAGATCCTTAACTTAATTACATCTGCAAAGGCCCTATTTCCAAATAAAATTACATTCACAGGTACCAGAAATTGGAAGTAGGACATATGTTTTTGTGGAACACAATTCTACTCACTATTGTAAGTCAAAGCAAATGTCAGGGAAATGTGGATTGGATATACAATGGGTTATACCAATGAGAAGGTTATTCATGACTTGAATCAGAGCAGTTTTAGCAGTTTCATGGTCTGGGATCCAAACTAAGGGGTCGGGCAACAGAGAGGAAATTATTTTTCTTTCTAATTGTGATTTGAGAAACCTGGAGGTATTTCTATGACCTACTATCCCTTTTAGAAAAGCAACATCAAAAGCACACCAGATAAGGCATCCCAGTTTCCAAATGATCTGGCAGAAGATCAGAATGGTTAAGTAATTTTCTCAAGGTCATATAATTGGAGGTCAACCTAGAATAGAACATCTCTATGTTCCAAAGCTCTGCTCAGATTTATTTATTTTTTAAAATATTAAAAATTACACAAAAAGTAAACATGATAATTCCATAGCTTTAGAAAATGACCTTATAGAGGCTTTGAGAAGTTAGAATTATACCTTGAGACTGAAGGACAAAGGGAGTAGAATAGCCAACCATTCACTCTTTACCTGGGATGGAAAGGGTTCCTGGGACACAGAACTTTACTAAGAAAATTCTGGGAAAACTGAGATGAGTTGGTTATTGTAATTAGAGGAGGGTGTTATTACTAGAAGTCAATAAGAGCTGTGGCCCAGGGACAGGGATGGCAGGACAAAAGCAGAATGTAGCCACTGATAAGCCAAAGCTTAATAGAGAAGGATTGGGAGGTGGGAGAGGTGATGGGAACTAGGATACAGACCTGGGGCATAAATACCACACCTCTCTTCTCCCAATTTCTAGTCTTCCCATTTAATGGGAAAGAACTCAGGTTTACAGTCCATCGAAGTCATTCTCCAGGACACTCAGCAGGCCAGAGAAGGACTGTGGATGGATTTGAAGGAACAAACAGCAAATAACAACAGAAGTATCGATGTGCTACACATTATGCTTGGTGCTTTATGGAAGTTATTTCCTTTTATCCTCAAAACCACATTGGCAGGTAAAGGTCATTAATCCCAGCATTTACAGATGAGGAAATTTAGGGTTAGAGAAGTAAACTAACTTTACTGATGAATGCTTTCTTAGGGCAGACAGGTTATAAAGGAATGCCTAACTTCTTTTAAATCACATAATCATCCTGGCTATTCAGACTTGACTAGGTACTCCTAAATCTACATATTTGTATCTAAAATTTTATCGTTAATTTTTACGATTACTTTAACATATTTTTATTTTCACTTATACATAAATAATTTAAATTATGTTATTAAAATATACAATTTAATAAAAAAGTCAAGAACAACCAAAATGTAGATTTGAAGAAAGTCAAAGACTGAAGAAAGAACAGAATATAAGTACTTAAGTTTCAAAGTATTATCAGTTACTATAATTGGACTAAAAGTTTGACTTGAATATCTTGTGGTCAAAAGAAAAAGTTAAACACGGACAGTTCTTGTTCACAAATAAATAATAAAAATGAACACTTACTATGAGATAAATACTATTCTTTTTCTCAGATGAGGAAAAAAGGCACTGAGAAGTTAAGTAGTTTGCCCATGAGCACAACAGAGTCAATAACTGATGGAGTTAGGTCATAAATCTAGATAATCTGGCCCCAGGATCTTTGCCATTAACCTCTATAGTATACTAAACTGTTCTTAAAGGAAACCATATCTGTTCTTGAGAGAGAGAGAGAGAGAGAGAGAGAGAGAGAGAGAGAGAGAGAGAGAGAGA
>JAAGEH010000311.1:11023085-11060351 GCA_011751065.1 Lasiurus cinereus | reverse complement strand
AGAGAGAGAGAGAGAGAGAGAGAGAGAGAGAGAGAGAGAGAGAGAGAAGACACTTTTCCAGTACTTAGTTCTATGTTTTCCACAGTATGGGTCATTACATAGCGAACCATGAAAGAAGTAGTAGACTAAGTTCTTAATGGTCTTTCTTTGCTGAAAGTAAAAGATTTAATAAAACTGCAAGTAAGGGAATAGACTCCTTCAGAAAACCAAGACAATATGGTGTATGGTACACTTGGATAATTGCATCTATGTATTAATATTTGTTAGTCTCACTGTTTCCATGTTTGTGAGATAACCTTGCTTTTTTTCTTATGTACAATATGAAATATAAGCCATGTGTGGATGTGCTATAATGCTAGTGAGGAGGATGACTGAAGAGAAAGGGAAGGGATGATTCTTTATAGAAATGCACACTAATGCAAGGAAATTAAATGACCAGGGTTCAATTAGGGATTAAATGTTATGAACTGAATAGCTTCAATGGTGTCATCAGTTGGTGCTTTAGCTTGGAAATATGGAATAAATACAAGGATATTAATAATATATTATCCTGATTTGTTTGATGTTATGTTGAAAGGTCTTTGAGCCATAATAAATGTCCTATGGTATGTTCCAAGCCATTTTGTCATTACATTTTTTCAGGAGTATAGTCAAGATAATTGAACATTGAGGAATGCATGTTTTGACCAATATAGTTTTCATGTCATGTGCATAGAATTTTAGAGACCTTTATTTTTGCACATACTTGAGAAGCCCATAGGTGGCTTGCAAACATATAAAACAATTTATGAGGAGTCCACATTGTATAACTAGGATTAAATATATTCTGTATTGAGTCATTTTACTGCTTGTTTTGTAACCCATTGTCCAATCTTCTATGTTATTATACATTTAAGTAATAGTAGGTTTTTACTTCAGACACCATTGGTTATAGTTTTGATTTACTGATTTTTTTGTTGAATTGTTTCAGTTTTGGAGAGGCCATTTAGTCCATCCTCATCACATGCATAGCTGATATATATTTACTTTTAGAAGGTGGAAGACCCAGGGCACATGAACTCCTTGGCAGAGGGGGCTGGCATGGGTAAAGGTTGTTCACTTCTGGGAATATTTAAGCTGAAAATATATGAGGCAGAGGCAAGGACATTGCTGTGCTTCATGTTGTTTCTAATGCACTGATTTTTTGGCTTTGGTTATTGTGACTAAATTTAAACGTGGGAGGATCTTGTGGGTGTGGGTGTTCTACACGAGAAAGAAGTTGTTTGATAATGCTATGAAACTTTTATTTCTTCAACCAGGTACATGGCAATTTTCATGGTCTCAAGCCACAAACATTACCTCATAAATGGCACCATGGAAATGTGTCAACAGAATCCAACTTACTCAAATCAGGTCTTAGAGTAACAGCTGCTGGTGCTCTGGCTCCAGGAGCAGGTGTGAGACCACCTACGGTACCAGCTCAGAAAGCATTCTGTCAGTATGCAGCCAGCCTGCGCCTCCTCCCCCCAGGTGCCAAACAATGCAGTAGATAGGGCAGCAACACGAAGATAAAAATTAATACAATTTACTTTTCACAAGAACTTGAGCTTGTGCCAGAGAAACAAATTAATGATAAAATAACTGCTCAAACCAAGGCATAGAGCCTGCAGCTAATAATATACCAGGGCCTGTTTCTGAACATTTATGTTTTTCTGTTTATGGTTTGCCAGGCTGTGAAAATCCCCATGGTTGGAGGTAGGGAAGAGATAGGGTTGGTTTTAATCCATTGTAGGACAACAATTTGCATCTGTTTTTACAAGAAAGAACATGTAATATAAACTCTGTGTGTGTATGTGTGTGTTTGGGGGGCAGGGCGGGACTGATTAAGAGTGGAAAACTGAGAGGGCCATCCAATGTGGAGGGAGCTCAGTCAGGGAGGTCAAGGTTTTATTGCCTGAGAACTGTGTAACCCACTGCCAAGGGGGAAACGGGCTTCATTCTAACCTGCTCAAATGAAAGCTAAGGACAAGTGGAGAAATCATTAGCAAATCCTTGCCTGAAACAGAGACCCAGCATGTGAGCTCCCTGCTATCTTTCATGGGATGTCCCCTCCCCCACCCTGGCAGTTCTGGGAGACAGGCAACATCATGTCCACAGTGCTGGAAAAGACATTTTGCAAACTCTTGTAAAATTTTTGAAAATTTGGCTTGCATTTACTTTCCACCCAGATCTACTTGGAGGATTTCTTTTTTTAAAATCACGGCATGCTTTCAATAGCAATTTATCTTAAAGCTCTGGTTAATTTTATAGTATATTGAAAGTCTAAAGTTTTATGGCACCACTGAGTGTGGGCCAGGAAGAAATGTTCGGGAAAGAAGCAAGCTGGTTGACTGTACTGCAGGAAGCTAGAGGCAGAAGGAAGGCAAGAAAAATGTGTTGCCTTTGCAAATTTCATCTTGATTTGAAGAGTGTCTGAACTTGAGAGAGCCACATATACTAGGCATAAGGTTGTCTGCAACATCTAGGAGTGTAGTGTGTGGTAGTCTAGGAGTATTTTTATTATGATGTTGTAGGCATTTTTCACCCACTGCAATTTATTTTCCGTGAAATTGATATCTCTGAATAAAAGGTAATAGTTGAGTACCAAGGCAGCAACAATTACAAGGATTAAAATGGAATCCCATTACATTTATTTTCTTTGGGAATCCAGCATCCTCTGCTGTAGGAGGGCAAATCAAGCACGGTATCACTATACCATCCTTCGCTCAGCCTCAGTTCTCATGTTTGGATTGTCTGGGGCCAGGTATAAGGCAGATTATTGCAATCAAAGACCAGAAATCTAAAGAGATATTCTTAGATTCTTCTGCATAGAGGTGACTTTGGAATGGCTCAATAAAACAGAAGAGCTATACTTCCTTGTAAGCACTAGACAGGTCTATTTATCAGGCATTTAATTTTTTAAAAGTAATACACTTTAATTTCTCAGAGCAATTTTAGGTTCACTATAAAACTGAATAGAAAGTACAGATTTCCCATGCACCTCTGCTTCCTTATATGTAAAGCCTCCCTCACTATCAACATCCCCCACCATAATGGTACATTTGTTACAGTGGTTGAACCTAATTGACACAGGGTTATCACTCAATGTCCATAATTTACATCAGGGTTTTTTTTCCTTAGTGTTGTATATTCTACTAGAGGCCAAGTGCACGAATTCGTGCACCAGTGGGGTCCCTTGGCCTTGCCTGTGGAATGGGGTTGAAACTGGCTCTCTGACATTCCCCAAGGGGTCCCAGATTGCGAGATGGTGCAGGCCAGGCCGAGGGACCCCATGGGTGCATGATTAGGGGTAGGGAAGGATGAGGGAGGTTGATCAGCCAGGGAGGGACCATGGGAGGGCTCCAAGGAGTGTTTGGCCCATCTTCCTTAGTCCTGATTGGCCAGGCCCCAGCAGCAAGCTAACCTACAGGTCAGACCATCTGTCCCCTCGTGATCAGTGCACATTATAGTGAGCGGTTGAGCTGCTTTAGTATATCATTAGCATATTATGCTTTGATTAGTTGAACAGATGACCGGACAACTGAACACTTAGCATATTAGGCTTTTATCAGATAGGACAGGTTTGGGAAAAGACTCTAAGGACATATATCCACCATTGTAGTATCATATAAAATGGTTTCACTGCCTGAAAATCCTCTGTGTTCTGCCTTTTTATTTTAAAAGATATGTTTTTAGTGATTTCAGAGAGAGGAAGGGAGAGGGAGGTAACAGAGAACTGTGTAACCCACTGCCAAGGGAGGTAGCTCATCAATTGGGCTGCCTCCCACATGCTCCCCACATGCCCCAAACTCAGGCATGTGTCCTGACCAGGAATCCAACTGTGACCTCGTAGTTCATGGGTCTGTACTCAACCACTGAGAATACCGACCGGGTTGTGTTTGCCTTTTTATGTTTTCCTCTTCCTCATCCCCTGGCAGCCACTGATCTTTTTACTTTATCCATACTATTGCCTTTTCCCTAATGTCTTATGGTTGGAATCATACAGTATGTGGTCTTTTCAGGTTGGCTTCTTTAACTTAGTAGTATGCATTTAAGGTTACTCCGTGTCTTTTTATAACTTGATAGTCCATTTCTTTTTAGTGCTGAACAGTATTCTATTGTCTGAATGCAGGTATTTAATTTCAAGCTAAGAATTCTGCTGAAATGGAAGAAATGGAAATGTGGTCTGTGCAATATGGGGCAGAAAATGGAGTTAAGTAAATACATATCTGCACCAGGGAAAGTTGGATGAATGAAGCTGCACCATTTTTCCTGGTGGCATGGAATTGGGTTTTTCATTACAGACCATGTGCTCTATTCTTGGAGTTTCCCCATTATCACAGGGCAATTCTATTCTGAGTTCTCCAGATGTCTGGACTGTGTTTGTTAGTGAGGATGGAACTTCTGTTCACCCTCAGCACACTGGGCTTTTCCTTGCTGCTGGACTGGATTTTTAAGTGATGTGAGAGCTTCCTTTTGAAAGACAATTTCCAGAAGTTAGGTCTCATCACATGAGGAATTTGAATGTTACTAATATGCCATCATACTCTGGGGTGTTGGGTACTATTTTGCCATAAAGGACAGTTCTGTACTGGTAAATTTTAGCTTTTATTGCTTTTGTTGGTTCACTTAAAGGAAAAATTTTCTTCCTTACATTTAAAGTTTTACATAAAAGGCAAAATTGACACAGAGAGATGTTTAAAGTTAATATGAGGATGTTAAGTTTTGGGGCTATTAAAAGAATCAATTATATAACTATGGTATGTGATAACGTTGATTAAGGAGATGATTACTACTTTCCCAATCCTGTTGGATTTAGGACAGTTGGCTCTGAACATTTTCCAGTTTGATGCTGAATGTCACAAGGAGAAACATGGGCTTCTCTATTTGTTAATGATGTGTGGTTGGCATTTGGAGTACTGACATGGAAGAGCGGGTGCTGCTGACTCAATGCAATAAACATTTGACTCATCCTGACAGAGCTTCTTTTCATGATGAAGGGCACCACCTGCCAGAGGGGTTGCCAAGGACTGATTTATAGTCCCTAATGCATCAGCACCAATCAATTCCTGGTTCCCTCGCATTGCCTGCTACCTTGCTAATGCCAGGATGTGCATCATCTTGTTCCATTCCATTATCCGTACTGCTGGTATGCTTTTACCCTCTGATGCTTGACTCCATGCCCCCATTCCAAATTCTTAGCCCCACAATTCTCCTGTTTTTAACTGAAGAAGACATTTTATTCCAAAGTTGATGTCTGTTAGCCATTGTAACAAGGCATGTAGGAATTCCAAAAATAGATACTGAAAAATTATCTATTTAAACATGAAGAGAATCAAGGGTCAGTAAACAGTCACGCTGAATTAAAACAGATTAAACATTTGCATATGTCAAGCACTGAGTTAGGTACTGAAGATATATAGATGAATAAGACAAAGTCCCTAAGTTTTAGAAATTGGCAGGGAGTGTGGTAGGGAGCCATAGAAAGCAAATGATTATAATACTAGTGGCCCAGTGCATGAAATTTGTGCAGGGGGGTGGTGTCCCTCAGCCCAGCCTGCACCCTCTTCAATCTGGGATCCCTCTCACAATCCAAGACTGCTGCCTTCCAACTGCTTGCCTGACTGCCATCCTGATTGTCCCTAACCACTTCTGCCTGCCAGCCTGATCACCCCTGCTTGCCAGCCTTAATCATTCCCCTGCAGGCCTGATTGATGCCTAACTGCTCCCCTGCCAGCCTGGTCACCCCTAACTGCCCTTCCCTGCAGGAATGGGTCACCCCCCCCCAACTGCCCTTCCCTGAAGGCCTGGTCACCCCAAACTTCTCTCCTCTGTCAACCTGGTCACCCCTAACTGCCCTCCCCTGCAGGCTTGATCATCCCCAACTGCCCTCCCTTGTAGGCCTGGTCCCTATCAACTGCCCTTTCCTGCTGGCCATTTTGTGGTGGCCATCTTGTGTCCAACTGTGTGTTGGAGTGATGGTCAATCTGCATATTACTCTTTTATTAGATAGGATAGAGGCCTGGTGCAGGGGTGGGGGCAAGCTGTTTTTCCCTGAAGGGTGTCCAGGATCAGGGTGGGGTTCCCTTCAGACATGGGGCAGCCTGGCTGAGGGGTCTGTGGTGATTTGCAGGCCAGCCACGCCCCCTGGCAACCCAAGCAGAGGCCCTGGGATCTGGGATTTCTTTATCTTCTACAATTGAAACTTTGTAGCCTGAAATAGAGCCAAGCCTCCTGCTCCCTCCAAGGTGGCAGCCATTTCTGTTGGGATTTATTTAACTTATAATTGAAACTTTGTAGCCTTAAGTGGAGGCTAAGACAGGCCAGGACTGCAGAAGTTTGGCTTCCTCCATCGCTGGAGACAATCCTAGCCTCTTGCTCTTTCCAGCTCTGTGGCTGCTGCCATTTTTGTTGGGATTTATTTATCTTTGATAATTGAAACTTTGTAGCCAGGGTGTGTAGAAAGCTTGGCTTCCTCCATTGCCGGGGAAACCCAAGCCTTCCTCCTGCTCTTTCTGTGGCTACAGCCAACTTGATTGGGGTTAATTTTCATACTCACGCCTGATTGGCTGGTGGGCGTGGCTGGGTGAGCATGGCTTGTGGGTAGAGCAGAGTGATGGTTAATTTGCATATTACTCTTTTATTAGATAGGATAGCCTGATATGGCAACAGTGTGAATATCAATACCAGAGTAATTAACTTTGTGTGAGGATCAGTGTAGGGTATATGTCATGGAAAGCTGCATTTAGTTCACAAGGTAAACAAAAGGTGATGAGATGGGGCATTCTAGGCAGGAAAAATTGTATGTTCAAGGCCCAGAAGTATAGTTGTTACAGTAATTAGGAATATATTGTTGCTGAGGGTTGGATAGCTAAGTATATCTAAGTAAAAGCCGTATCAAGAAATAGTTTTAAGCCATTAAGGAATGTGTATTTATCTTCCAGTAATGTGGAAGATTAAAGGATTTAATCAGCAGAGTGACTTGGTTGCCTTATATTTTTGAGAGGTATTTGTGTGCATCACAGATGGTGATTTTGAAGAAGACAAAGTTGGACAGAGGGAGACCGGTTAGGATGCTATTATCATATTTCAGATGAGAGATGATAGCTGCTGTAATGAGTAATATTGAAGACATTATGAAACAGGATAGAGTTAAATGAAAAATGGATAGAACTTAAATTGTTTGAAAATGGAGGATGAAGGAAGGATCAGGATGGCTTCCAGTTTTCTGTCATGGGGAAGTAGTCACTGCCACACTGAAGTCACAAGTGAGGTGGAGAACTCATGGGGAGAAGCAGGATTTGTGAGCTGTGTGGTGGGGTGGTAACTATGGCAACATTGAGAATGGAGAATTCAAATTGGGACACACTACATTTTGGGTATCTGTGGAACAGCAGGTGGAGGAGTCTAGTAGATAGTAGGATGTAAACATCTGGGCTAGATGTTCAGGTTGGCAGACTTCATAGTAACTCTCAGCTCCAGGTGTTTGTTCTTTGAAAGGAAAAACACACCAAAAATTAAGTATTTGATGCTACTTGTCAGAAGTTCAGCTTGGCAGGGTTCTATTTCTAAGATATTTATTATGTCAACAGAAAATTTTATTCCAGATTTTATTTTAAGTGCTTTTGGGTAAGACAAACATCTATCTATTTCTAGTCTTATCCTTTACCTTTCCTTCTTGAAGTAGAGAATATTGATAGCACATACTTTGAATCAAGCAGAACTATGCCCCCATCTAATATTGCAGTTTCATTTTTTTGTCTCTTTCTCTCTCACTGTACTCTAGTCTAGAGTCACCACAATACATGCTTATACTGTCTTATGTTATTTAGTCCTCATAGCAGCTCACTACAGTAATTTTAGCTCAATTTTAAAGATGAACAAGCAGGCTGAGATAAGCTAAGTAAATTGTTCATTGACAAACAGAGCTGGAATTTGCATTGCTGGAATTTGAATCCAACTATTTTGTTGCCTATGCTTTAAGATATTGACACATATTTCTCATAATTTATTTAAATAAGTCAAAGCAATTTTTAATGTATTCAGTAACATTGATTTAGCATTCCATGTAGTTGGAAAAAAACACCACAAAGGAATCCAATTCAGCACAGCTCTAACACATTTTTTGGGGGAAGGGGAATCAATTAGCCATTGTTTGTTTTATTCCATTTGATTTATTTAAACAAAAAATAGAATATTTATTCTAGTAGAAATATTGAAAATTGCTGTAAAAATATCTTATTTTCTTAGCTATTACCAAGTACAATTTTATTGTTAAGATAAACAATTGTCATTCATCCATTTTAATAGGTAATAAAATTGCAATCAATATTAGAGGCAAAATGACAAAAATATAAATTTTATAATATAGACCTAAACAAGAGTAAGGGGTAAAAGTGAAAAGCTGACTTCTATCACACCACATCTTCATGGTTTTTTCCAAACCATAATTTTCTTGACGGGTCTCCATTTTTTTCCATCTGCAAATGGGGAATAGTATTAAGCTCCTCTCCCAAGGTATCCTATTTAATCAAAATAATAGACTTGAAAAATATATGATTTAGACATGATGAAAGTCTCAGTTTTGACCAAAACAACAATTATATGTAAAGTTTTCTTCTGACATGGTTTTCCTAATATTACATTAGCTTCTTATAAAATAACCAATAATTAATAATACTTTTAATCTTTAATATGTACTCAGAAAATTATAAAACATGGAAGAAAGAAATTAAAGAAGATAAAAATAAGTGGAAGTATATACTGTGTTCATGGATAGGAAGAATTAACATTATTAAAATGTCTATACTTCCTAAAGCAATCTTTAGATTCAACACAGTTCCATTAAAGTTACATTTCCAATCAAGATGCATTTCACAGAACTAGAAAAAATATTCCAAATATTCATATGGAACTACAAAATACTCCAAGTAGCCACAGCAATCTTGAGAAAGAAGAATAAAGTTGGAGGAATCACTATCTGACTTCAAAGTATATTACAAGGCCATAATAATCAAAACAACATGGTTCTGAGATAAAAAAAAAATATATATAGATCTATGGAACAGAATAAAGAGCCCAGAAATAAGAGTTTTTAAATACTTTATTTATAATACAAGGTTCTATGATGTAACTAGAAAAATGTAACTTTCTGGATTGGTCCAAGATAATATTTTATATATGAAAAGAGAAGAGCCTCATTTTGAGGTTCTTTAGTTGGAAACATCTCAATTTTTTAACCTTACTATGGGCGTTTGAAAGAGAGGCAGTGCATTACATTTGTGAGAATATGAGATGGGCAATCTGGAAGCTCTGAATTTGGTCTGGCCCCAGTTTTGTGTGCTTTTAAGCAAGTCTCTTCATCCTTTTGGGCCACACTTTCTCTTCCATGAAATGAGAGGTTTATATTAGATTAGTAATTTCTGAACTTACTGAAGCAACAGACTTCTTTCTTCTGATGACAGCTCAAAGTGGTTGAGCATTGACCTATGAACCAGGAGGTCATGGTTCAATTCCCATTCAGGGTACATGCCCGGTTTGCAGGCTTGATTCCCAGTGTTGGGTGTGCAGGAGGCAGCCATTCAATGATTCTTTCTCATCATTGATATTTCTGTCTCTTTCTCCCTTTCCCTTTCTCTCTGAAATCAATAAAAATATATTTTAAAAAAAGAAAGCCCAATATAAGACAGAAAAAGGACAAGATGCTTAGTTTAAAAAGAAGGTGTGTAAAACCCCAACTGCCTGTTGTATAAATTGTGATGGTACCTTGAGAAAGGGAAACATTTCACACCTTTAGTCCCAACATGAATTATTTATTTCCACCCCTGATGACAAAATAATGGAAAAGAAAAGAGAAAAAGTAAAGAAAAACCAGTGGCAGGGAGTACTTTCATATTGGAAAAAAAAGATATGGAAACATCTGATATAGGAGGCAGTACAGTTCTGGAGTCAGAGAGCACACCCAGGTCTGCTACTCACTAGCTGTGAGGTCTTGGGGCAAATTAGCCTGCCTAAACCCCAGTTTGCTTTTCTCTCTGAAATAGGGTTAAGAATAGGATCTATCTTATAGAAACATGGGGAGGAATGATTAGGATGATACTTGTAAGACAGTTAGGGCAGTGCCTGACTTATAATAACAGCTCAATAACTGTTAACTGTTATTTCTTTTTATTATCATTAAAAGCATTTTAGTTCATTGTTGGCAAAAAATATTTGACAAATGATTGCTGATATGATGAGAAGGTAACCATGACAAAAAAAAAAATCAATCCCAGATTAAGGACTTAGATGACCAAACCAAACAAAAAGCACCTTAAAATCTTTAGTAAAATTATAGCAAATCTCTTTTAGACTTTAATTTTTGAAAAGATTATAGATTATGAACTTAAATGTCAAAAATAATGCTTTAGAATCCTTAGAAGAAGTATAGGTGAAAATATTTTAGACCCTGGAATTGAGAAAAAAATGTTCAACACCTTTAAAGATCCAAGGAACTGCAAATCAAGATCTCAGTTGGCAATAATTTTGCACTCAGTTAGCAAAAATTTAAAAATCTAATAATACGGAGTGTCAGAGAGAACCTGGAGGCACAAATTGTTGATGGGAATGTAATTAGTGCAACTATGCTGGAAAGCAGTTTGCTATGATCTACTAAAGTTGAATATTCACCTATTCTGGGTCCCAGTAATTTCATTTCTAGGTGACAAAAAAAAAAAAAAAAGAAGGAAAAAAAGAAAAAGGTATTTAGAACCCTATCTCTCTCTGCAGGCTAGAGGCTTGGTGCATGAAATTCGTGCATGGAGGGGTGTCCTTTAGTCCAGCCTTCACCCTCTCCAATCTAGGACTCTTCGAGGGATGTACAAATTCCTGTTTAGGCCCAATCCCAGTAGGATTGGGCCTAAACGGGAAGTCGGATATCACTCTCACAATACAGGACTGCTGGCTCTCAACTGCTAGACTGCCTGCTTTTCTGATTGCCCCTAACCATTTCTGCCTGCCAGCCTGATCACCCCCTAACCAATCCTTGCCAACCTGATTGATGCTTAACTGTTCCCCTGCCAGTCTGATTGCCCCTAACTTCTCTTCCCTGCAGACCTGGGTCCCCCCCCCAATTACCCTTCCCTACAGGCCCAGTTGCCCTCAATTTCCCTCCTCTGCTGGCCTGGTCCTCCCCAACTGCCCTCCCCTGCTGTCCTGATCTCTCACAACTGCCCTCCCCTGCTGGCCAACTTATGGTGGCCATCTTGTGTCCACATGGGGCAGCCATCTTATGTGTTGAAGTGAGAGTCAATCTGATGATTATTCTTTTATTAGATAGGATAGAGGCCTGGTGCTCAGGTGGGGGCCAGCTGGTTTGCCTTGAAGGGTGTCCTGGATCAGGGTGAGGGTTCTCTTGGGGCATGGGGTGGCCTGGGTGAGGGGCCTGTGGTGGTTTGCAGGCCAACCACACCCCCCAGCAACCCAAGCAGAGGCCCTGGTATCTGGGATTTATCTATCTTCTATAATTGAAACTTGTATCCTTCAGCGAAGGCCTGGCTGGCCAGGGTGTGCAGGAAGCTTGGCTTCCTCCATCACCAGGGAAACCCAAGCCTCCTACTCTGTGGCCACAGCCATCTTGGTTGGGTTAATTTGCATACTTGCTCCTAATTGGCTGGTTTGTGGGTCTAGTAGAGGTACAATTTGCGTATTACTCTTTTATTAGATAGAATATATATATGTGTATATATATATATATACACACGCATACATACACACACACATATATATCAAGAGGTAATATGCACATTGACTCTTACTCCTTCACAACATGGCCACCCCCACATTGTCACAAGATGGCCACCACAAGATAGCCTTCCTCACATTGTCACAGATGGCTGCCACCCCACTGTTACAAGATGGCCACCAGGGGAGGGCAGTTGGAGGTGACTAGTCCTGCAGGAGAGGGCAGTTGGGGGTGATCAGGCTGGAAGGGGAGCAGTTAGGTGTCAATAAGGCTGTCATGGGATTGGTTAGGGCAGTGGTCAGCAAACTGCAGCTTGCAAGCTGCTGCTGTTTGCCACTCTGTTGACTAATGAATGTCCCAACCACTGGGTTAGAGGGTGATCAGGCTGGCAGGCAGGTGAGTAGTTAGAGCCAGCAGTCCCGGATTGTGAGAGAGATGTCTGAACGCTGGTTTGGACCTAAACCGGCAGTTGGACATCCCTGAGGATTCCAGATTGGAGATGTTGCAGGCTGGGCTGAGGGATGCCCCTTTCAGTGCATGAATTTTGTGCACTGGGCCTCTAGTGTGTGTGTGTGTGTGTGTGTGTGTGTGTGTGTGTGATTACATGCTATCTAATAAAAGAGTAATATGCAAACTGACCACTCCAACACACAAGATGGTCAGTTTGTTGTCAAAGATGGTTGCCCCCATGTGGACACAAGATGGCTGCCACAAGATGGCCAGCAGAGGAGGGCAGTTGGGAGGGACCAGGTCTGCAAGGGAGGGCAGTTGGGAGTGATCAAGCCTGTAGGGGAGGGCAGTTAGGGGTGACCAGGCCAGTAGAAGAGGGCAGTTAGGGTAATCAGGCTGGCAGGGAGCAGTTAGGCATCAGTCAGGCTTGCGGGCAAGTGGTTAGGGGGTGATCAGGCTGGCAGGCAGAAGTGGTTAGGGGCAATCAGGAAGGCAGGCAGATGAGCACTTGGGAGCCAGCACTCCTAGATTGTTGGAAAGAATACAGGCTGGGCTGAGGGACACACACCCTTGTGCACTGTGCATGAATTTTGTGCACCAGGCCTCTAGAGTGAGTGTGTTTGTGTGTGTGTGTGTAATATATATATGTTTTATATTGATTAAAGAGAGGAAGGGAGAGGGAAAGAGAGAGATAGAAGCATGAATGATGAAAGAGAATCATTGATTGGCTGTCCCCTGCATGCCCTACACTGGAAATTGAGCCTGAAATCCTCGCATGTGCCCTGACCAGGAATCGAACCCTGACTTCCTGATTCATTGGTCAATACTCAACCACTAAGCCAT
This sequence comes from Lasiurus cinereus, assembly GCA_011751065.1. Lineage (NCBI taxonomy): Eukaryota > Metazoa > Chordata > Mammalia > Chiroptera > Vespertilionidae > Lasiurus > Lasiurus cinereus. Next base: position 11,047,318 of record JAAGEH010000311.1, on the reverse strand, counting down.
GCTGGCTGGACATGGTCAGCAATATTAATATTATCTGATAAGACCTTGATTAAAGTTGTGGTAGTATATTTTCCCTAATAGCTCTATTTATTATTGACACATAATATAAACTGTGCATAAAGTGTACAATTTGATGAGTTTTGACATATGTATGCACTCACGAAAGTATCACTTATGAAGATAATCAACATATCCACCTCAACACTTTCCTCGTGACCCTCCCATTCTTTGCCACATTGCCAAGCAACCACTGATCTATTTTTGCTATCCTGGGGTAGTTTGCATTTTCTAGAGTTGTATGTAAACATTTACTAGTACAGTGGTACCTCGAGATACAAGTGCCCTAACATACGAGATTTTTGAGATATGAGCCGTCGCGCGAGCAATTTTTTGCTTTGAAATACAAGCAATATTTGAGGTACGAGTAATCGCGTGAATTGGCCAGCTGCACATGACCCACCAGTTTACCGCGACTCGAGCGTCTCATAGTTTCCCACACCTCAGTCAGTGTGCTTGTTTACCTCGTTGTCGAAGCATCTTTTGTGCATTTACATACTTTATCACATTTCTTTTTATAACCATGGGTCCGAAGAAAGCGAGTGGAAAGGTCAGTGCTCAGAAGAGGATGATGTCTATTGAATTAAAGTGTGAAATCATAGAAAAATATGAGCAAGGTGTGCGAGTGGCTGACTTGCGGAGGCAATACTGGCATAGTACTTCTACGATATAAACCATGCTTAAACAGAAGGAGTCGATAAAGGGTATAACACCATAATTTCTAGGCTCCGTAGTTCTCTCCATGAAAAGATGGAGAATCTACTGATGGTGTGGGTGACAGAGAAGCAGCTTAAAGGAGATCCATTAACACAGGGCATCATATGCAAGAAGGTGTGAGTGATTTACGGTGATTTGCTGGAGCAAACCCCGCGTACTTCCATGGATGAAGCATCGAAAGACTCATTTAAAGCCAGTAGAGGCTGGTTTGATAACTTCAGGAAAAGGTCTGGCATTCACTCCATCGTCAGGCATGGTGAGGTAGCAAGTTCGGATGTGAAAGCAGCTGAGGATTACCTCCAAACTTTTTCCGAACTGATAGAAGCCAAAGGATATATCCCCCAGCAAGTCTTCAACTGTGACGAGACAGGGCTTTTCTGGAAGAAGATGCTGAATAGGACTTATATAATGGCAGAGGAGAAGGCGATGCCAGGCCACAAACCTATGAAGGATAGGCTAACTCTCGCACTGTGTGCCAATGCGAGTGGCGACTGCAAGATCAAGCCTCTCTGCTCGTATACCATTTAAGTCACATAAGATTTTAAAAGATAAACTTCAAGTTATGTGGAGGGCAAACCCGAAGGCATGGGTCACCAGGCAGTTCTTTGTGGAGTGGGTAAACCTGGTTTTCGGCCCTTCTGTTAAGAAATATCTACAGGAAAACAACCTAACCATGCAAGCCCTCCTCATCCTCGACAATGCTCCTGCTCACCCACGGAACCTCGAAGAGTTCAAGTTTATAAAAGTTGTCTAACTACCTCCCAACACCACTCCTATCCTGCAGCCCATGGATCAGGAGGTGATTTCTAATTTTAAAAAGCTGTACATCAAGCACCTGTTCGGGCGCTGCTTTGAGGTAACGGAGAACACAAACCTCACCCTTGGAGAGTTCTGCAAGAACCACTTTAACATCGTGATATGCCTCAGAATTATTGATCAGGCCTGGCTGGGTGTTACAACGAGGACTTTGACCTCTGCATGGAAGAAGCTGCGGCCTGAGGCCGTAGCCGAAAGGACCTTCGAAGGATTCGAACCCGAGGTGCCAGTGGAGGAGGAGATAGTGTCTCTGGGAAAATCCATGGGCCTGGAGGTGGATGACAGAGACGTGAATGAGCTCGTCAAGGAGCACTCTCTGGAACTCACCATGGAGGAGTTACAAGAGTTGCAGTCTCAGCAACATGCGGAGGTTCTCCAAGAAATTGGTTTCGAGGAGGAGCCAGAGGTGGAGGAGATCTTTACAAGTGAGATAAAGGAGGTCTTAGAAATGTGGGAGAGGGTGTCACACTTCGTGGAAAAGAAACACCCTGAAAAAGTTGCTACTGGTCATGCATCGGAGCTGTTCAGTGAAACTTGCCTCACCCATTTCAGAAACATTCTGAAAGGGAGGAAGAGGCAAACCTCGTTGGACACGATTTTTTTTTGAAATCGGCCCAAAATGCAAAGACCAGTAGCAATTAAGTTCAGTGAAGATTAGTTAAGTTACATTCAGTTTAGGGATAAAGTGTAGCATTAAGAGTGTAACGAGTAGGTAAATACACTTTATAAAACCAGTTTATTCCTTTACATTCTTTTTTATTATGTTTTTATACAATATTTGTCATTTATAAATACATTTTTCTTATTAAAAAACACGTAACAAGAACAACCGGGTGGCATTTTGGGGGCTGGAACCGATTAATGGCATTTCAATTGATTTCTGTGGGAAAATTTGCTTTGAGATACGAGCAACTTGATATACGAGCAAGGTTATGGAACGAATTAAACTCGTATCTCGAGGTACCACTGTAATAGTGAATATATTCTTTTTTATATCTGGCTTCTTTTAACTCAGCATAATTATTTGAAGATTCATCCATAGAATGTCTGTCAGTGGTTCCTTTTTATTGCTGAGTTATATTCCATTGTATGGACATACCAGTTTGTTTGTTCATTCATTTGTTGGACATTTTGAATGTTTCCATATTTTTACTATTAAAACATATGTGCTATAAACATTCATGCACAAGATTTAAATGTGCATATGCTTTTCTTTTTCCTGGGTAAATACCTAGGAGTGGAATGGCTGGATCATATGATTAAATCATATGTTTAAATCTCTATGAATCTGCTTTCTAGAAACGATTGCATTATTTGATAGTCTTACTAGCAATTTGTGAGAATTCCAGTTTCTCTAAGTCCTTTATGCGCTTGCTATGGTCAAACTTGTTCATTGAGTCATTCCCGAGATTTGAGGTGATCTTTCATTGTGGTTTTGCATTTCCCTAATGACAAATGATGTATTATATAGAGCATCTTTTCATGGGCTTGTCACATAAAATTTTTCTGGTGAAGTGTCTGTTCAAATAATGCCTATTTTAAAAACTGAGCTGCTTTCTTATCAATGAGTTTTGAGAGTGATTTGTGCATTCTTGGTATAAGTCCTTTGTCAGATATATGATTTGCAAATATCCTCTTCTCAGTCTGTGGCTTGTTTTTTCATTCTCTCAACAGTGTCTTTGAAAGGGTAGACATTTTTAATTTTGATGAAATTGAACTTATCAACATTTTCTTCTATAGAGATGCTTTTGATGTGATATTTAACATATGCCGTTAGTGATGTAAATTTTCCTTTAAGTTCTGCTTCAGTGGCATCCCACAATATTGATATGTTATGTCCTCATCTTCATTTAGTTATCAACACTTTATAATTTCTCTTTTGATTTTTTTCTGTGACCCATGGATTATTTAGAAGTGTATTACTTAATTTCCTAATAGTTGGGAGCTTTCCACATAATTTTGTGTTATTGACTTTTAATTTAATTCCATTCTTGTCAGCATATACTTTGCATAAATTAAACCCTCACAGTTTATTGAGACTTGTGTTATGGCTCAGAATATGATCTATCTTGAAAAATTTTACTGTGCACTTGAAAAGAATGTATATTCTACTTTTGTGGGGTGGTGTGCTCTGTAAAGGTCATTGAGGTTAGTTTTGTTGACAGTGTTATTAAGTCTTCTATAACCTTACTGATTTTCTGTCTACTTGTTGTTATCAATTACTGAGAGATGTGTATTGAAATCTCTCTAATCATAAATCTATGTGTCCCTGAACTTTTGATCAGTGTTTGTTTCATGCTGAAGCTCTATTATTAGGTGTTTAAATGATTATGTACCTCTTAATGAATTAACCCTTTTATAGTAATTTATTCCTAGTAATGTTCTTTGCTCTGACATCTACTGTCTTTTGATTGTGTTAGCATTTTTCAATCTTTTATTTTTAAATCTGTGTGTGTATCTTTATACTTAAAGTACCTTTCTTATAGGAGAATAAAATTATGTCGTCTTGTTGTTTTTAAATCTAATCTGACAGTCTCTGCTCTTTAACTGGGGTATGTAGACTATTTGCATTTAATGAGGTTATTGATATCATTAGGTTTAAGTCTATCTTGTTATTTGTCTCATCTGTTCTTTCTTGCTTTGTCCCTTTTTCTGCCATTTGAATGAACAAAATATTTTTAAGGTTTTATTTTATCTCATTTGCTGGTTAATTAGCTGTAACTCTTTGTTTTATTTCAGTGGTTGTTTTTGATTTACAGTATACATCTTTAACTTACCATCATTTATTTTCAAGTAATATTCAACTACTTTATGAATAATAGAACCTTTTAACTTACACTTCTTAAGAATCTTATACTTCCATTTATTACTTTCTAAACTTTGTGCTATTATTGGCATGCATTTCACTTTTATGTATGTTGCAGTGTTATTTTTGGTTAACCATAAATCACCTTTTTGAAATATTTCAATAATAATAAAAACATGTTATGTATTTACCATATAGGTACCATTCCCTGTGCTCTTCATTCCTTTATATAGATCTGTTATCATTTCTTTATGCCAGAAGGACTTTAACATTTCTTGTAGTGTAATTTGGTAGGTAATATATTTGTTCAATTTTTATGTGTCTGAAAAAGTGTTGTTTCACCTTTGTTTTTAAAAGGCATTTTTACCAAATTTTCAAATGGATATTTTTTTCCTTTCAGTACTTTTTAGATGTTGTTGTATTCTTCTCACTTGCACAAATTCTGATGAGAATAGGCTTTCATCATTACCTGTGTTTCTTTTTATATAAATTATCTTTTTGGGGGGCTGCTTTTAAGATTTGCTCTTTGTCCCTGGTGCTCAGCTGTGAAGCCTACTGGGACCTTAGTGTATTGGTCACATTGGGTAAAGGAAACTGGGAATAAGCCTACATATTAGAATATGGCCTGTGGAACCCAAACCAACCTGGAAAATGGCAATCATGTAGGCCACCAGAGGAACAAGGAGCCTCAAGTCAGGAGTCTGTGGTAGAAACTGGGCCACCTGACCAAGGGTATGGGCACACTGAATATGGACATCCCCCTCATGACTCATTCCAGAGCTCTGTAGTTGATGAATGAAGCATGGAGTACAAAGTGGGTGTGGCTGACCTTAGAAGGGAGGCATCAGAGAAGGGTTTCCAGATGGCAGAACTCAAAATAACCCCAAAGTCAGTAATAATAAAGCAAAATAATGGAAGTGATTAAGAGGAGTTGGAGGTTTAATTCTAAGGCTTTAATTCTACCAAAAACCCCCCCACACAATTTAAATGTGTGTGTGTGTGTAGATTTGCCTAGTAGAATTCCATTACATTTTCAGAGTTTCCCTTTCCAAATGGGTAAAAAGTAAGAAGCATTGTGTACAAAATAACTAACTTATAAAATATTTTTGGAAGACATTTTTTAATATCACAGACCAATAATATTATTAAAAATTAGGGGCCCAGTGCACCTTGAAAGGAACTGTGGGTTGCAAGGCTGCAGTGGCACAGGGGCGGGTCATGGCCCATTCTTCGTGCCCCTATCTGGCCCCTCCCACCAAGGCCTTGGGTCCCCTGTCTGCTGGCAGCCTCACTTGCACCTGCTGATGGTACAGAGCAATTGGGCCCGGTGCTAGCCGCAGATGCAAGCAGGGCCACACCAGCTGATGGCACGGAGTGCTTGTGGCTGGCACCAGCAGCAGGTGTGAGCAGGACCAGCACCAGCAGAGGATGTGAGAGGCAGCTGCCGGCCCTGATCACCTGTCAGGAGCAGTGGGGGAGGTAGAGAAGCCCTGAGGGCCAATTGGGGCTGGCAGCTGCCTTTTGCATCCATTGACAGCACTGAGCAATTGGGGCCAGCACCAGGCACTGGCAGTGGGTGCTAGTGGTGGCTTCAGTGCTGGCAGTGGGTATGAGCTGGGTCAGCATTGGCAGCAGATGTGAATGCTGGGCGGGACTGCAGCGTGCAGGAGCAAAGAATTTTCAGTAACCACCAGAGGCTCTCCTTGATGATAGCAACTAGCCCTCTGTCTTGGTCTGGCGCCCCTGCTTACCTGCGCCACCGACCCACCATAGCCAATGCCCACCATATTCCATGCTTGCCCCCTGGTAGTCAGCACACATCATAGCAACTGGTTGTTCGGTTGTTTGGTTCCACCATTCAGTCTATTTGCATATTAGGGTTTTATATATACAGAGTTTGTATAACAGTATTATTAAAAAATATTTGGAAGTTAAAAATACCCCCCAAAATAAGAACCTTTTATTCTTTCCATTTAATCATTTAAAAACATTCTTTTAACATTTTGCATTTAATGATGCAACTTTGTTTTACCTTCTTATTATTTGCCTCTTGTATTGCATGGACAAGTTCCTACTGCCTGTAGCCATCTTTTCAAACAGGGAACTCCTCAAAAGCTTTTATTTAATCTGGTTAAATAAATTACTAATTATCTTTAAGCAGGGACAAGTCCAAAGTCACCACATGAAGGATAATTCATAAAAGTTTTTTTTAGCAACAACTATCTCTGTTTCTTGCCAAACTAGTCAGCAGTCTGGCAGTTTGGTTTTTGTGATGAATCAGAATTTTGTGCCAGGCCATTTGCACCATCTGCTGCAGGGGTGTCACAGGAGAGAAGCTGTGGACACCTGGTAGGTTGACGTGGAAATGTCAGCTTGAGGGCAAACACCAGCTTCAGTGATGAAAGACTGAGAAAGCAAAAAGCCAGGAGGACAGGAAGCTGCTAGTAACAGCAAAGGATACACACCTGTTTCTGAACTTAGAAGAATGTATGTATGCATGTATAGGTGTGTGTATATATGCATTTATGTATGTCTGTATTTTCAGCATCAGTGACTTTTCAGAATCAGAATGATAGGATGAGATTAAATTCTTGGAAAAGATAATAGATCATCAGGTAACATTATACATGCAAGTTCTATTAAAGGCAATTAATACTATCTGGAGAAGAAACCTAAAACATGCATATATTTATGTTGTCCATGGGTGACTTGGAGTGAGATTTTTTTCCACCTGCATCCTTTGGAAATAAAGCTGTAACCATGGGCTCAGAAAAGCTCTTTTCATTCTTTGCATGGCATATGCTGTCCAATAGATTTAATTTTGGTTCCTATTTTTGGGTTAAGGGTCTATTCAATATCCCCCTAATTTTTAAGCTGATTTAAAAAACACCTACTAGTTGAACCCACCTGAGAAGTACTTTAAGGTTTTGGTTTTGTATAACTCAAAATACCTGGCCATGATAGGGGAGAAATTATGAGCCATTTTCCAGTTATGTGCTCTTGAAGTTGGTTTGCTACAGTTACAGTTTCCTGTAAAAATAAAAATAACTCTTCTTTGTGCCTTTATCCAGCTTAAAAACACACACACATACTCATGTGTGCATACACTTTTTATCTTCTCTCTAGTGATACACAGGACTAGAGACCATCAGGATCGCATTTGAAAGGATTCTGAACTTGGAGTTCAAGGTCATGGAGTCAGTAGTGGAGTTAGCATTTCAGGCCAGCTCCTCTCAGCCCCAAGGATTATGCGTATTTCACCTGCCATGCTGCATTATAAGCTCTTTGTACATTGGTTCCAACTTGCCCCATGGTTGGCAAGAGAGTCAAGAGATGCTCTTTAGTAACATGTAGTTGACCTCATTGGCTTTAGTTTCAAAAGTTCAGTTCCTATCCCAAGCATTTATCACTTTCTAGAAGAGTAAACTTATCATAATAATCATAAATCGAAATAAGTTTTCCTGGCTGCTATATAGTTATAATTTTGGTATATACCTAAAATTCTTATCTCTATTTATTTTTAATTTCTACCCTCCCATCCATCTCAAATATGCATCCATTTTTCTCTTTTCCTATCTTAGTCCAGGCTTTTACAGTTTTTCACATGGAACTTTACAACTTCCTGCTAGGCTTTCTCCTTCTCCTTATTATGGCACAAAAGATAACTTTCGATGTGATTTCTTAAACCTTACATTCTCCCCAGGATCCTGAACTATTCGCTGTTTTCTTTTCTTAAAAAAATAATGTATTTTAAATAATTTCAGAGAGGAAGGGAGAGGGAGAGAGAGACAGAAACATCAATGATGAGAAAGAATCATTGATTTGCTGCCTTCTGCATGTCCCCTACTGGGGATTGAGCCTGCAACCTGGACATATGCCCTGACTTGGAATCAAACTGTGACCTCCTGTTTTCTATCAATGCTCAACCATTGTGCAACACTGGTGGGGCTACTCACTATTTTCTGAGCATAGAATGTACAAGACTATTTTGTGCTCCTGGATGCTTCTGTCTTCTCTGCTCCATGCCTCTCATCTTATCTGCCTGACGAGCTCACTCCTCTCAGCGCTAAGGTCTCCACTTTCGTAAAGCCTTCATAGATTGTTTCAGCCTTCCTCTTTCTTGCTCTTTGAGCATTTCCCCCCCACCCCTTAATTATGTGTCCCTAATTATTTGTTAATTGCCTGCCAACCCTATTGCCCTGTGAATCTTTTGAAGGCAGAGCTTGACTTATAGTCATCTCTGCAGCCCCAGAACCTGCACAGTACTTGGCAGAAAGGAGGTGCATAATGAGAATTTTGTGAATGCATTGTTTGCCTTCTGAAATCTTCAGGAAGTATTGTTGGTGTTTGGGGGAAGTATTTATTTGTGGTCTTTCTTCAGGGGAGATACTTGTACAACTGGAAATGACTAAAGGGAACTTGACAAATGACCTACTTTATGTGTCATTAAATGCCTAGAACTGACAGAGCTTCTCAACCCTGATGCTCAGAGGACCAGAGACTTAAATTGCCATATACATGCAGATGATTCCATGCAACTTTACAACTTCTTGCTAGGCTTTGTTCTTCTCCTCTTTGTTATGGCACGAAAGAAAGCTCTTGGAGGGAATGCCATACCAAACCTCAGAGTATTTATGAAACATGCCTATTTACATACCTCCAGGGCCCCAAATTCTCCCCTCAGCCACTGCACAGAACGAATAGTATGCAGATACCCAAGCAACAACCTGGGAATTATTCTGAATACCTGGTCTTTCTCATTCTTCTACATTCAACAACCACCAACTGCAGCTAATTCCCCTCTGAGTAATGATGACAAATCTGTTCCCTTTGCTGGAGTTTTATAGCCCTCCCCCCAGATGTCCCCATTATTTTTCTCCCTGGATAATGAAAAAAGGCTCTGATTTGTTTTGTCTCCTCCCACTATCTGTTCTCTACAGTGTAATTGAATGATTGTGTGTGTGTGTGTGTGTGTGTGTGTGTTTTTGAGAAAAGCAAATCTGATCAGTGGTTTGTTCCCACATAAAGCTGTCTATGGCTCTCCATCACCTTCAGAATAGAGCCTGAACTCGTCAGCTTGGTTTCCCAGGCCCTGGAGTGGTACCTGCTATTTCCTCTAGCTGAGCCCCATTCACTAACCCCCTGCCCCCCACACCCCTGCCAATGCTTTAGCCATGCTAATTACTTGTTTACCACCTTCCCCACAAATACCATGTGTGTGTGTGTGTGTGTGTGTGTGTGTGTGTGTGTATGTGTGTGTGTGTATATATTGCCTTCAGGTTTTTAATATAGTGTTCTCTTTTTTTAGAACATTAAAACCTGCCTACCTCCCTATTCCCATCTTCCATGTCCTACTCATCTTCCAGTCCTTAACATAAACATTATCTCTTTTGGAATAATTTCTTTATTTTCCCAAACGTGGTTAACTGCTCCTCCTAAGTGCTCCATGAATACATTGTTTATGATTTGTACCACGAGTATTGTGGTGATCTAATTTGTGTTTGTCTCTTTTATTAGATGGTGAATTTCATTGAATTATTATAATCCTAGTTTCTAGTGCAGTGTCTGGACCCAGAAGTTGCTCAAGAAGTATTTGTTGGCTAAACAAATAATTGTTAATACATAACCCAGTAAATATATTGGAAAATTTGCAAGTACTTGGAGATCTGCTCAGATAAAGCTCTTCATAACCACTACAATCTTGACATTTGTTTTAACCAAGATACTTAGAGCATTTAAAATACTCACTTCTTTGATAAGAATCTTTATCTGTTTTGCTTATGAAGAGTGAACAAGTCAATCTAGTCTAATTAGGAGTGAAAAGGGTCTTGAGTGTGCAGCCTAGCCTTATAATACTTATGAAGGACGTGTATTGTCTTGGTCTTTGCCAATTAAAATAAAGGTAAAGAGGAAGTAAAACTTCATATATCTTGTTAAGTCAGGAGCAAATTGTGAATTTAAGACAGATTATTTAGTAGAAAATATTTTGACCTTGAATAATAAAAAGTCTGAGAAAAATTTGCGGGGATGAAGAAATAATACTGTCCTGGCTGGTTTGGCTCAGTGGATAGAGTGTCGGCTTGCATACCCAGGGTCCCAGGTTCGATTCCTATCAAGGGTATGTACCTTGGTGTGTAGGATGTGTGTAGGAGGCAGCTGATTGATGCTTCTCTCTCATTGATGTTTCTAACTCTCTCCCTCTCCCTTCCTCTCTGTAAAATATCATAAAGTATATTAAAGAAAAAAGAAATAATACTAATCTTCTTGCCCTGGGTTACTGTTGGGGTCAGTACAAATAATGTCCAATTTGTATATGGCTGACCTCTTTTAAAAGGTGTCAACATTCATCTATCATTATCTACCCTGACTTCCTTTGTCTAGTTGCAACTCTGGGTACAATTCATGGAACTTTTCTGGAAACACCAATGTTTACACACACATACACACACATGCACACACACACACACACACACACACACACACACTACTTTGACTTATCAACTACAATTAATCTGTCGTATGGGTAATTTTTCAAGTTCTAAGAAAGTAAATAAAGTATCTGGAAAAAATTTGTATCCAGAGTAGACTCAGAGTGGAAAAGTCAATTTCTAAAGTGTAGGAAAATACTTATCATCCCAGAATTTGTTGATGTATTGGTCATTGGTAGGAGAGACCTCAATAGTGATAAATCTTTTGGAAAATATGGTTGCAGTCAGCCAGCCTGGTGATTTGTTTTTATTTTCAGTGTATATTTCATGTCACTTTACTTATGCTGTGACTTATTCAGCATTCCTAGTTCATTCATTCAGTGAACATTGAGAACATAAAAAGTTCCATGTAACTGTTGGGCAGATAAGATTGCCTGAGATAGAAATGCTGCTTATGAGGAGGGACTAGACTCATGGAATAGAAATGCTTTTAGACATAATTACAACTCAGCAGGGTGGATTGAGTTCTGTCCGGAGGAGGGAGGGAAAGCTTTAGGGTTAATTCGAACTTTGACTTGTATTAACTCCTTACAGGAGTTTTCCAGGATTTTGTTGAGGGTAGAGAGTACAGAGTGGGGAATGAGATGGGGTTGGAGGAGAGAACATTCTAACCATCAAGAATGGAATGGGCAGAGAAATATACAAGTGCATGGGATGTTAAGGGAAGAGTGTTTGGTAAGAACAGTGGAATAGATGTTTGGAGAGGAATGACTAAAGATTAAGCTATTTTCAGATTTTGAAAAACATGATGTAACCTCAAGACATAATAATAAGCACATTTTATTCATTTCTCACTTTTTAGGATGAACTTTTTAAACCAATCAAAATTTTATACATAAAATCTATACACATACTCAAATTAAATTGACAAATAGTTCTATCAGACATACTACAAAATTTAATTAATTAATTTGTCAAATGCTAAGATTGCTCTTATGTGCCAGGTGGTCTACTAAACACTTTAGCAGCATTACCCCATTTTAAACAAAACACAACAGTCTTATTTTTCTTTTTACGTTATGTACTAGATTCTTACCTCATGTGATAGCTATTTTAAGCTATTTTGGTTATTTCTTTTGGTGTTGTCTTTTGTTTCTGAATAAGGGGCTTAGACTGCTATTCAATGACATATTATTCATTGAATTCCTGTAAGTATATAGTTGTTATTTTTGGTTAGATCGATATTCAGTATTGACATTGTTATGCTCATGCAAATAGAATTCTATGGCAAGGTTAATTTTGTGTGTGAAAAGCTTTTGTTCTTTCTGGACATAATTCTCTTGTTTGTTACTTGCTTTCTTATTTATGTTCTCATAATTAATTCGTCCTCCAAAAATATTTTTCAAAAGTGTTAGTATCAAATACATCAGGAATTCTATCAGTTTCTCCTTTGTCATTCATTTCTCATGGATGTCACTCCTTTTCTGCCTTATTCTGAGCCTCTGGCTCTGTGTTTGCTATCTGCCCAGTTGCAGCTATAAAATATCCTTTGAGCCATCATTCTGGAGGTTTCTTTCACTACTTCCCTGGGTTAGGTTCCCTACTTCTTTGATTCTACATAATACCATTCTTTTGTTTTGGTAAAACATCGGCTCTAGTAGCTTCCAAATATATTGTGTAGATAAAACTTTCATAGATACCGAATATGTAACAATCTCTTTATTCTACCTTAATTGACCTTGGTTGAGGTGGAATTTTGAGGTTCTTTTTCTTTTAACACCATTTGGATTCCTGTTGCTTTACATAAAATCTGTTTTTGGTTTTCCTCTTTAAGATCTCCTCTTTGGCAGCATTTTAAAATTTTATAATGTGTCTTGGTATAGGTTTTTTTTCACTCATTATTTTGGGCACTCAATGAACCTTTTCAATCTGGAGAATCATGTAATCAATTTTGGGCAATTACATAGAATATTTCATCTTTTTCATTTCTTCTTCTCATTTTTTATGCTCCAAATATTTTGTTGTTGGAACTACTGGACTTCCCTCTCTTGCATTTTCAATACCCGAGTGAGAAGTAGGATGAAGACCAAATGAAGATTAATACTCAGTGATGAGTAAGGCAGGAAAAGGAAATAATGTCAAATACCTGAGTCCATCTTTTTATATCTTAATAATATGAAAGACCATTTTAAATGCAGACCTCTATTTTTCAAGAACATTCTAGAGTATGTGCCTACTAAAAGACCTACCTTACAATACAGGCTTGATGTGTCTTAAGTGTTTCAATTACATCTAATATTAGAATTTTTTTTAAAAATCTGAGTTTGTCCAGATAAAAATTAAACTTATGTATTCAACTAATAAAATGACGGCCCAACCAGGAATATTTCAAATTCTGTAGGAATACACACACTCACAACTTCTCTTAAAATAGGAGATCAGCTAGTGGTGATATGTCTTTTCCCATTCATTCCCAAAACTTGGCTTCTAACATTATATACCCCCCAGTAAGGTTTTACAGAGAAAAACAACAACAAACTAATTTCTCCAAATAAAAGCTGGGGTCTTTCAACTGGATAAGAATTTGTGATGTTGGCTGTTGATGGAACTTGCCTATACCTAAGAAAGTCGGGTAAACTTACATACAGCATATGGAGGTGAAATGACCCCCTTCTAGCCTGTAGGTTTTCCAACTGAGTCATGACCAAAAAAAAAAAAAAAACAGGCTTCAGCAAGAACATATCAGATTTATGTGTTTGTTTGTTTTTAAAAATACATTTTATTGATATTTTGCAGAGAGGAAGGGAGAGAGAGAGTTAGGAACATCGATGAGATAGAGACATTGATCAGCTGCCTCCTACTGGGGATGTGCCTGCAATCAAGATTCATGCCCTTGACCGGAATCGAACCTGGGACATTTCAGTCCACAGACCGATGCTCTATCCACTGAGCCAAACCGGCTTTGGCCAGATTTATGTTTTTAAATAAAACATAAATTTTATTTGCAATAATGTCCCTTTTAGCCAGTGTATTCTTTCTTATTATAACATGGAGGTAGAGGAAGCCATTCCAAGAAGATGCTCCTCTGAATCTGGTGAGAAGGGGGAGGACCAGCCTGTAAATAAATGTATTAGGAGTAGATGAGTTTATAAGTGGTGCAGACAGTCTGACCAATGGCCATTTACTTTCCCTTCTCCTCTGAGGAGTTTCAAGGTCATCTCAATTATTTACTAACCTAGACTTGGCCCAGTGGTCTTACATGCAGGGGATAATTTTTGTTGATATCTCAGTAATAGTTTATCCTCAGTTTGTAGAATACAATTGACCTTCTTTGCCAAAAGCATCCAGGATATGTATATTAGAGGTAATGGATTTGAAGATACAATTTCTCTGTTTATTAATGAAGTTAATTACTTTTGTCTTTTTAATCCAGTCCCACAGCAGCTAGAGCATCCACTGAGTGGCAGCTTTGGATAGCTGGAGCTACAGAGGCTTAGAAGAGGGACGTGAGGGTGGGGAAGAAGTGCCTGAACTTCCCCAATTAAGGTGATTTGGCTTCTTTACATGCTACCATCCCTTGATGCTCATTATGAAAAATGTTGAAATCAGGAAACAATATAAAAGAGGAAAAGTGAAAGAAAATTAGAAAAATGGAAAAGGACAGTTGGCTAAGTAGAGGTTAAAATTTAAAAACAGAGACTAAGGTAAAAGAGAATGAAGTAGAAGCTAAACTGTGAGATTTAAAATTCCCACAAAAGGTTAAGAGTTTAAAAATATGAAACACATGAGATTTTAAAATAAAGGATAAAATACTATAAGCCAATGAGATAAAAGGTTAAAACATGAGTAAAAGCTATAATGGTTTAGGCTAACAGACTAAAGCCCATGAGATGAAAAGCTAAAAACAGACCATTCCTTGGGATTAAGGCTTTGGAACAGGAAATCAGAACTAAAAAGGCAAATGACAGAACATTTAAACATTAAAATTAAATTAAAATTATAAGAATAAAGTGGATTAGGGAACTATTATTTTTTTAAAAAAATGAATTAACAGAAAAACAAAAGAAAACTGGTTAGGGCAGTGGTCGGCAAACTCATTAGTCCACAGAGCGGCAAACCACAAGCCACAGTTTGCCGACCCTGGGTGAGGGGAAGTGGAGTCAGTGGTAAAATTCTCAGGGCAGCCTGGCCTTCCCTGTGGAAAAGAGCTGCTGGGTGAAGGCAGCAGTGATTGAATCTTCTGCAGGGAGCATCAGGGGCAGAGCACCTGGGATGAGGACTGCATAGGCAGGAGCTGGCCAGGCTGCTGCAGACATTATAGGAATGAATCTCCTTTATCTTTAAAAAATTCCCTTTCACATGCTCCCCATGTCCCATTCCCACTGCCACCCTAGTAGCCTTTGCCTTCAGCAACTCCTCTCTGATCTTTAAATTGGCTGCTGCCCCAAGTCTTTCCCCCTCCAATCTCTCCCCACACTGCACCTAGATTAATCTTCTAAAAACACTTAGGGTCAAGGAATTATATTGTATCAAACCTTCTGTACTTATCATTTTAAAGACCAAACTCTGGCTTAATGCACTCTTTTCAAATACGTTAGAAATCTTCTATGTTTATACTTAAATTCAACCTTATCTATTACTTTACTTATGCTAACCCTCAAGATATCTAGAAGTGTTTTAAAGTTCAGAGTTTGATCATAAGACTTGGAATTATTTTAGAAAAAAAAAGGAATTCCTAATTCCATTTTGAAAAAGTCAAAGTGAATTAAAATTTTATTTCAGCTTTTGGTTCCCAATGAGAGAAAGGGGAAACAGGGAAGGAAAGCGGAAAGGGCAGAGGAGAATGACAAGGAAAAGAACAAAAGAACTAAAATTCATGTTCTTCTGGGAAAATTCGATTTTTATTTTGTCAGAATGATAAAGCTCCTTTCTTAGCTACTACTCCCAAAATGACTTTCTTTCCTGAGTTTAAGTATATATTATATTTAAAAATACATTTTGAGTATTTCTTTACTAATTTCTGAAAATTAAGAAAAATTCAGATTCTCTCAGTGTTTGTAAGGGACAAAAAAAGATTTGGGAAAGAAAACGCACCATATTTAAGATTATCCCAATGAGTTTTATGCCAAAACACCAGATGCTACTGGGGGAAAAAAAAACTTTATGCCATAATTTGTTCTCTGGGAACTGTGCCTGGCTTTTTAGCAGGATGAGGAGAATAATGTAAAGGATTGAGGTAAATGGCAGTCCTCTAAATAACAGTGCTTTTATATTAAAAATGTTCACAGTAAGATTATTATAATATTAATTCATATTAAAAAGTCTAATATAATCAGGAATATAAGGCCATTTTGGAGCAAAGATGGTATAAATGCTGGTCACTGTCATACCTAGTCTTCCTAAAAGCTTTTTAATATCTTCATAATTAAATCTTTTAGAAATATTATAAATTTCAGGCTGGGTATTCTAGCTGAAATTTATAATATTATAATTCATATTGTTAAAATTACTAACTTTGCTTTACATTACATGTTCTCATGTTGATTTTTGTTTTAATTTTTACACCAGTTTGGATATGTCTAAAGTCTTGTATAAGCCAAATCTGTGTTGCATTTGTTATATCCATATTTAGATTCCCTTTGTCTCCTCTCAGTGAATGAAAGCATTATAAGTAGAATTGAATTTTGAAAAATACAGTATGTGTAGCTTGAAGTGAGGCAATTAAAACTAATATTAGAAGAAAGTTACAAATTTTTATATTTTTGAACATTAAAGGAATGCTCAGGTGACTGACTCATGTCCTCTATTTTCATGCAATTCTGCAACCTGGGTGGCTCTAGCCTACAGCAGCAGCACAAGTTTCAAAAAACCAAGGAAGGCAGATTTTTCCATACTTCTCAACTCTCTAGGATGTAAAAGAAAACCAGAAGGAAGATAGGATCTAGAATTTCCTGCCTTCTGCTTTTTGAATTACTCTAGTCTTACTCAATCTGAGGTTTGGATTGTTTAAATTTTATCATTTAAAAAATTATTTATGGACTGAATGTATATGTGTCCCCTGAATTCATGTGTTGAAGACTTGATTCCCCAGTGTGGCTGTCTTTGGAGTAAGGAAATGATTAGGTTTAGATGAGGTCGTAAGGATGAGGCCTTAAACCAATAGGATTATCTTATCTAATAAAAGAGAAACATGCAAATTGACCATCACTCTGCTATACTCACCAGCCAATCAGAGAGAGTATGCAAATTAACCCAACTAAGATGGTGGTGGCCATGGAGCTGGAGCAAGCAGAAGGCTTGGGTTGCCCCCAGTGATGGAAAAAGCCAAACTTCCTGCACACCCTGGTCTTTGACCTTCACTCAAGGAGAGGCTGGGAGCTTGGGTTGTCTGGGGCAACCCAGACTACCAGTCGGCCCTGGCCTCTGCTCAAGGTTACAAAGTTTCAATTATAGAAGATAAACAAATCCCAGATATCTGCTTCCAGCTGGCCCTGGCCTCTGCTTGAGTCACCGGGGGGCATGGATGGTCTGCAAACCACCATGGACCCCTTACTGAGGCTGCCCCACACCTCAAGGGAACCGCCACCCTGATCTGGGACACCCTTTGGGGCAAACCAACCAATCCCCACCCATGCACCAGGCCTCTATCCTATCTAATAAAAGAGTAATATGCAAATTGACTGTCACTCCAACACACAAGATGGATGCCCCCATGTGGTCAAAGATGGATGCCCCCATGTGGACACAAGATGGCCGCCACAAGATGACCAGTAGGGGAGGATAGTTGGGAGGGACCAGATCTTCAAGGGGGGGGGGCAGTTGGGAACGATTGAGCCTTAGGGGACAGCAGATAGGGGTGACCAGGCCAGCAGAGAAGGGAAGTTGGGGATGATCAGGCCTGCAGGGAAGGGCAGTTGTGGGGGTACCCAGGTCTGCAGGGGAGAGTAGTTGTGGGGGACAAGGCTTGTACAGGAGGTCAGTTGGGGGTGACCAGGCCAGCAGAGGAGGGAAGTTGGGGGCGACTGGGCCTGTAGGAAAGAGGCAGTTGGTAGGAACCCAGCCCTGCAGGAGAGAGCAGTTGGGGGGACCAGGCCTTCAGGGGAGGGGAATTTTGGGGGACCCATGCCTGCAGGTGAGGACAGATGGGGGGGACTAGACCAGCAGGGGAGAACAGTTAGGGGTGGTGAGGCTGGCAGGGGAGGGCAGTTAAGGGTGACCGGGTTGGCAGGGGAGGGCAGTTGAGAGGGACTAGGTCAGCAGAGGAGGGCATTTGGGGGTGACCAAGCTGGCAGAGAGCAGTTAGGCATCAATCAGGCTGGTAGGGGAGTGGTTAGGGGGTGATCAGGCAGGCAGGCAGAACCAGTTAGGGGCAATCAGGAAGGCAGGCAGGCAAGCAATTGGAAGCTAGCAGTTCTGGATTGTGAGAGGGATGTCCGTCTGCCCATTTAGGCCCCATCGTACCGGGACCAGGCTTAAATGGGTAGTTGGACATCCCTTGAGGTGTTCTGCATTGGAGAAGGTGCAGGCTTGGCTGAGGGACACACCCCCTATGCATGAATTTTGTGTACCGGACTCTAGTTGTCTTTATAAGAAGAAATACCAGAGAGGTCCCCCAACCCCAGCATCCTTCCCCATTGCCCATGCAACAAGGAAAGGCCACGTGAGGACAGAGTGAGAAGGTAGCTGTCTGCCAACCAGGATGAAAGCACTCACCAGAAACCAAATTGATCAGGAATTTGATCTTGAATTATCCAGTCTATGGCATTTTGTTATTGTAGCCTGAGCAGGCTTATATAATATTCTTATTTGTGCTAATAATAAAAGAAGATATATTAGCTCTAAAAAGGAGATAGGTTATAGAAGAGGTTAGGGACCTTGTTTGTCTGGTTTAATGACTGAATCCCTAACACTCACAGGAGGGCCTGGCTCTTGGCAGATAGTGTATATTTTGTTAAATGAGTGAATAGATGAATGAATGAGTGAATGAATAGGAAGAGAACACATCTAAGCTCATGATAAACCAAATTGATTACTGATGTGAATTGCAAAAACAAGTATGGCATTTTTTTCCTTAAGATTTTTATATTTATGCCAATCTTGTTTATTACTGATTTTTTGGGGGGCAGTTCCAACTGAGTTTTATTTTTAACTCCAGATTTTATTTGTTTTCATTAGCATTTCCATTAATGTTCTCTCTTATCTTCTAGGATTTAATGCAGCATACCACTTTGCATTTGCTGTCATGTCTCTCTAGTTTCTTGGTATATTATTGTTTCCCATTTTTTTTCTTGTTTTTCATCACCTTGAGGAGTTCAGGGCAAATGATTCTGTATAATGTCCCCCCACCCCACAGCCCCCCCAATCTAGCTTGGTCTAATGTTTTTATCATGATGCGACTGGGATTATGGGCTTTTGGAAAGAATATCATAGAGGTGAAATGCCCTTCTCACCACATAATTTGAGCAGGCACATGATATCTACATGAAATCACTAGTGATCTTACACTGAAGTCATTTGTATACATTACTATGATTACTCAATACTTCCATGGTGTTTGCAACAATAATACTTTCCACATTCTGATTAGACATAGAAGATTTCAATCTCATCTTCCTAAATTCAGAAATGAAGATGTCTTCCTTTCCACTCATGTTATAGAAAATAAGATTATCTGTATATCTTTGTGTGTGGTCTCATAATATGCATAATGAATGTTATCTCTATAGCCAAATCTTTTTCTCTTTGTTTGAAGAACCACAGTGAAATATGCTAAATAAACCAGTAAGGAGGGAATTTTCTCTAAGGTACTTGGTACATTTTGAGATCTAGATAGGAACTTGGATGGCATGGAGCCCACCCTAGCCCTCCCGGCATTAGCGCATTAGGCACCTTATAAAATATAATTTATTTAATGTCCCGCCAGCCATACCACCCTCAAGTGTGATGTCATCAACACATTAAATAAAGACATTTGGGACCTCCAAAATATGAGTTTTGGCAGGTAACTCAGAAAGTAGTATGGAAGCAGTGGTGTGGTCTCCATTCAGCTACACTTGAATAATGCACTTATGAGTAATGTAGAGGGTGGGTACTGTTTGCTGATGGGCATAAATAAAGAGGCAGAGAGCTCAGAGTCAGACCAGTTTCTTCAGAAAAGATTGAGATGTTTCCCTCAGCCATACTTTTTTGTAGGAATATTTATATTGGAACTTATCCAGCGTTCAGTCAAATTGGGGTGAATAAAGTAGCCTCTGGGGGATAGCGTGCTCGTCCAGCAGGGGTTGTTTCCTTGGCCAGGGTTTGGCATGTGAAAGAACAATTTGCTCTCAACAAGGTCTGCAACTTACCCAGCCTCCACTCTTGAATTGGGCCCATTGTGCCTCACTGAACTCTTGAAATTTTATTGACTATTCACATTTTACATTCTGTCTTGGGATATAATTTAATGCATCCACAGTCACAGTGCAAATCAAGAAGGGCCTGTGACTCAGTAAGAGGTAACTGCAGATGGATAGTCATTTTCTGGATTAAAGTTATTTTTGACCATGAATGTTGACTCAAACTATGATTTCAAAAAGAGCACTTTTAAATGGCCCTTTTTGAATGTGTATTATATGCAGATCATTGTGTTAGATTTAAAAGGATATAAAGAGAAATAAGACATGGCCCTTTCTTTCTATAATGTATTTTTAGACAAAAATCAATTTCATGATCAATTAATAATAAAATACAGGATATAAAATATAATCAAAATAAAAGGAAATATAGAAATTGACTTTATTAAGCTGTTTATCATATTAAAGTCAGAAAAAAATGTATGCAAATTGGATGGGCATTTTACTTTATTAAGAGGTGAAGTCATGCCTGTATTTGGTGATGCATAAGCATTTCTGAGTCTCATAGATCAAACTTTGCAATTGCCTTTGTAATTTTCTTGTGGGATATTATCTCACCAAACTAGAAGTCAACCTTAGACCTTTCAGCTGCATAACTTGGCAGTTCTGAAAACTGCACCCACATTCCTTGGCAGAAAAAGACTCCAAAGAATTCTGAGTTCCTAACCTCTAAGTTTTCTTAGAGGCATGTCATCAACCACACCTATAGTTCCCCTTTTCTTTCCTTTAGCATTCTACCAAGCTGGGTACAAATAGCTAATCTACCCAACACATATTCTTTACTTTCAGAGTATATTAAATGGTGCAATAAGGTCAGGAGATTTGCAGGAAAATACACACAACTGAAAGCAGTAGTAATTTTCCTCATTTGTTAATTCTGACATATCTTTCATCATCTATGGCTCCTATTTTGGAATGTACTGCCCAGCAGTGAGGACACTTATCTTTGGTTTCTAGGGATGGTATTGTTTCCACATTTGTTTTCTTACTTGTTTCTCATTTTCTGGTGGCAGAGTGAGGGTGAGTTCTTAGGGATTTTAAAAAATTTTCATATATTCTCAACAGTGCTTTTAAAATCATCATATTTTATCTAGCTTTTAAGTGTTTATTATTGAAGATCTTTTCAAAACATCTCATTCATTATACTCTTCAAAGTGGAAGTTCTGGGAGAAAACCAAAATGGCAGCATAGGTAAACACTTAAACTGCTTCCTCCCACAACAATTTCAAAACTATAACTAAAAGACCACATGGGCATTATCCAGAACCACAGGAAGGCTGACTGAGTGGAAATTCTACAACTAGAAGGAAAGAGAAAAGCACACTGAGACTCAGAGGAGCTGCAGAAGGTAGAGGTATAAAGATGTGCATGTGGAGAGGACTGGCAGCTGAGTACGCGGCTGGCTTTCTCAAGTGGGAGGGAGACAAAAGCTCCCAACTGTGCTGAACTCCAGTTTCAGGCAAGACTCTGGGAACCCAGACTCATTCTGGGAGAAACTGGACTATCTAGCAGCGGGCAAAACTCGAGGGTGGCTTTCTCTCAGAGGTGCTTGCAGTGATTACCATAGGACACTGAGACCCAGAGGTTCTTTAAGGCAGGGCTGATGGGAAGCCAATGCTGTCTGCTTATCCCTGAGACTCCGCCCCATCCAAGCTGAGCATAGAGGCTTTTACAAGTCTTGTCTCATAAGGGTCTATCCAGCACAGAAGTTTTCCCAGCATAGACATAGCTGATTCTCACAGCCAATTGCCTGGAGGTCAATTCCTCCTAATGATACCAACAACAATCAAGGCTTAACTACAACAAGACTGTGCACACAGCCCACAAAGGGGTGCACCAAGAGTGTCCACCTCAGGTACCTGGGGAGACTGAGCCACTGGGCCCTATAGGAAACCTAGCACACAAAGCTACTCTATCAACTCAGGGAAGCAGACAAAATGAGAAGACAAAGAATCAGGTCACAAATGGAAGAAATGAAGGAAAGCAAATGACTGGATATAGAGTTCAAAACCACAGTTATAAGGTTTCTCAAGAATTTTCTAGAAAAGGACAATAAATTTAGCAAGACCCTCCAGGATATGAAAAAGGACCAACTCTTAGAAATTAAGCAAACGCTGACCGAAATAAAAAATAATATACAGAGATCCAACAGCAGACTAGAGGATCATAAGAATCAAGTCAAAGATTTGAAGTACAAAGAAGCAAAAAACACCCAACCAGAAAAGCAAAAAGAAAAAAAAAGAATAAAAAAATATGAAGGTAGTGTAAAGAGCCTCTGGGACAATTTCAAGGATACCAACATCCTAATTATGGGGGTGCCAGAAGAGAGAGAGCAAGATACTGAAAACCTATTTGAAGGAATAATGACTGAAAACTTCCCCCACCTGGTGTAAGAAATAGACTTACAAGTCCAGTTAGCGCACAGAACCCCCAACAAAAGGAATCCAAAGAGGACCACACCAAGACACATCATAATTAAAATGACAAGAGCAAAAGACAAAGAGCGAATCTTAAAAGCAGCTAGAGAAAAATAGTTACCTACAACAGAACACCCATATTATTGTCAGCTGATTTCTGAACAGAAACTATGCAGGCCAGACAGGAATGGCAAGAAATATTCCAAGCGATGAATAGCAAGAACCTACAACCAAGATTACTCTACCCAGCAAAGCTATCATTCAAAATTGAAGAGCAGAAAGAAAGCTTCACAGATAAGAAAAAGCTAAAGGAGTTCATCACTACCAAACCAGTATTATATGAAATGCTGAAAGGTATTATTTAAGAAAAGGAAGAAGAAGAAAAAGATAAAGATAAAAATTATGTACAACAAATACATATTTATCAACACGTGAATCTAAAAATCAAGTGAATAAAAAATCTGATGAACAGAATAAACTGGTGAATATAATAGAATCAGGGGATGAAAAGGGAGTGGACTGACAATTCTTGGGGGGAAGGGAGAGTGGGGATGTAGGAAGAGATTGGACAGAAATCTTATACCCATGGACGAGGACAATGGTTGAGTGGTAAGACCATGGGGTGGGATGGGAACCAGGTGGAGGGAAGCTATGGGGGAACAAAAGAGGAACAACTATAATAATCTGAACAATAAATATTTATTGAAAAAACAAATAAAACAAAGTAGAATTTCTAACAGCTAGAAAAAGGAGTAAATATGTATGGTTTTATCTCATTCCTTTTAGTTTTATCTCATGCTCTACCAGTAAAACACTTTTTGTAATGAATAAATGAGGTGCTGTAGTCAGTTCACATATATTATTAGAAAGCATTGAGAATTCTGTGAGATTCTCTTCTATACTTTCTGCAGCACCACCTCTGCTTTCTGACTCCCATATCAACCTCAAGTTGCTGGGAAATTTTAGTCATTTTTGTAGAAATAGGAACTGTAAACTAGCCCTCCCCCAAAAGAGCAAAAGAAAGGCAGATCTTCTCTGCCTGTCACTCAGGCTGGTTCAACTTATGGACTTGGCCAGAAGAAAGTTTCATGGTGGAGTATGAGTTGGTATACCGTTATGAGGGCCATAGGTAGGGTTGTTTTATGATTAGAATAGCCAGAAGAGTCAGTTAAGGTACAGAGGGTGATAATGACAAAAAAACAAAAAACAAAAACAGAAACAAAACTTATCTCAGTGTTTATGATCTGTCAGGCATTGCTTTTAACATTTTAGATATTTAGATTATTTAATGCTTACCACAACCCTATGAGGAGGTGCAATGATTTTTTCCATTTTCCATTGTTTATACACCTTTCCTAAAGTCATCCAGTTGACAAGTGGAGGATCCAGGCCCCAAAGCCATGTTCAAAATCTTCATGTTTTTCTCACAGAATTGTTCAAGATGGCTAATGCTATGACCTGTGTTCTTAAGTCCACAAAGTCACCTATTTATTTACTTATTTATTATTTTTAAAAATATATTTTATTGATTTCAGAGAGGAAGAGAAAGGGAGAGAGAGAGAGAGAGAGAGAGAGAGAGAGAGAGAGAGAGAGAGAG
>JAAGEH010000311.1:10996912-11023075 GCA_011751065.1 Lasiurus cinereus | reverse complement strand
AGAGAGAGAGAGAGAGAGAGAGAGAGAGAGAGAGAGAGAGAGAGAGATAAAAACATCAATGATGAGAGAGAATCATTGATTGGCTGCCTCCTGCTACACCCCACACTGGAGATCAAACCCACAACCCATGCATGTACCCTGACAGGGAATTAAATTTTCTAGTTCATAGGTCAACACTCAGCCACTGAGTTACATTGGTTGGGCCACACAATCATCTATTTAGATACATATAATGAGATCCATTTCATTTTTTTGTGTTACCTTAGCAATAGGTGATTAGATACATGTAGGCCTTTTTATGTATTTACTCAGTGAACTAATAGTTTTAGTTTTTTCTTTCAGAGGCAGGTGATAAGGGTAAGAATAGATTATGTCCTATGTTCAACTATTACATTCAGGTAAGAATAGATTATGTCCCATGTTCAACTATTACATTCAACAAACATTTTAAACATTCTATCTCATCATTGATGTTTCTCTCTCTCTCTTTCCTTTCCTCTCTAAAAATATAAAACAAACAAACAAACAAATAAATAAAAATATTTCTGTCTTGTATGTACCAGTTATAAGAGAATCTGGGAGAATAGTGTTAGGACAAGGAAAGTCACTAGGCCAAAGAGTGGGGGTTATAGATAAATAAATAAGTAAATACAGTTGAATAAAATTCAAGAGAGAGCTCAGTCTTTTCTATCCATAGATAATTTGTTGTCTTGAAATTTTACTACTAAATTATTAAAAACTTTAAACAGGAAAGATCACAAATTTAAATATGACTTAAATTTAAAGAAATTATGACTGATGATCTGTAAAATTTTATAGTTTTGATTCTTTGGCATAGTGAGATTTTACATAATAAAGATTATTATTGGGGGAAAATCCATGATTTTAACATCCCCAGGTGTATAATTTAAGAAAATGGCAGCAAATTGGAATGGCACGAAATGAAACTCAGAAATATTTGTTGAATGGGTGAATAAAGAAAAACACAATTGACTATAGAGCTTTTCCATCTTGCCCCAAAGTTGAGAAACATTGAAACTAGTCTTTGTAACTTGCTTAATTTCATTCCTCATGTTAATGATTGCCCTGCTAGATCTCAATTATTTTTTCAGGTTTTATTTTCTTTGTAAAGATTTCAACAATTCTCTTCTTTGCTCTGTTTTAGGAACATATGTTGCAAATCTAGTGTTGAGTTTATTTGAAACTAACAGTTGCCCAGTAGCACCTTAAGAGAAACAACCTGGATGTAATTTCCCTGCAGATTCTTTTCTAAAAGGGCTAGTTCTAAAAATCTACCTTCAATTATATTTAAATTATGTGATATGAGGGATACGGGAATGGCAGCAACTCTCTCTTATTATCAGGAATCACTAATGTTTTGTGTTTATGATAATCCTAATGTATTTAATCCAAATATTTAGATATTTAAAGACTACAAAAGAGAAAAAAAAGTTAAAATTTGAACTTGAAGCCAGCTGGCTTATCCGGCTTTTCTTGGCTAATGCTTCCCAAGCAAAGTGCCACTGCCCAGACTGCAAGTTTCTTTGACAAATTCCCAATTCATGCCTGCCTACAAATTACATTAAAATAAATGTGAATGGTCTAACAATCCGAGTCTTTGAGTGAAGCTTACTTTTCAGAACTGAGCAAACACAAGCTACTACTAAAACAGCTATTCAAAAGAAAACCACTACCGGACCAGACTCTACAAATCTTGGGGCCTCTGATGCCCAACTCAGAAGTTTGCACTAATTCTTCAAGGAGCATTTCTGAAATGTTTGCAAAGTCTCCTCCAGACACATAACATAGTACAGCAATAACATACACTTTAAGCCCTGAATTTGTAGAATTGCTCAACAACCAAATAGGTCCTTTGCTCATATAGCTAAATGTTTGTATGGAGTCTATTATACTAAGCGTCTACACACACTGTCTTCTATTCCAGACAGCAGCCTTGAGAGGTGAGGATTATTGCTAACCTTATGTTGTAAATGAGGAATGGAAGTTGAATAACTCATTTAAAGTCATGTAGCGAACAGATGGGCAAAGTCTAAGGTCACTGAGCTAGCAAATGGCAGGGCTGGGACTGAAATGCAGGCCTTTCAAATTCAAAATTCCATCTGCCTTAGTGCAATTAAGGATTCATCTTTTAGGTATCTGCCTTGGGAGTGTGCAAAAGCAATGAAAAGATATTAGGGGAAGAATTCAAGACACAGAAACACTGGGTAATACTGTGAAAATGTGCTGGTTCTTGTTTTTACTCAATCTTTCTTCCTGTGATCTTTTCTTAAAAATTTTTTATTGTTTAAAGTATTATATATATTAGTACATATATTTCCTTTTTCCCCCAATTGACCTTCCCCCAGCCCCTGTTGTATGCCCTCACCCCACTCCCCGGTGTCTTGTGTGCTTATACGCATGAATACAAATCCTTTGGTTGATGAATTTCCCTCCTTCCCCAACACTCCCCAGCCTTGCCGCTGTAATTTGACAGTCTGTTTGGTGCTTTATTGCCTCTATAACTATCTTTGTATTCATCAGGTTATAATGTTCTTTATTTTCCATAAATAAGTGAGATCATGTGGTATTTTTCTTTCATTGCCTGGCTTATTTCACTTAACATAATGCTTTCCAAGTCCATCCATGCTGCTGCAAATGGTAAGAATTCTTACTTTTTTATAGCAGCATAGTATTCCATTCTGGAGATGTACCACAGTTTTATAATCCACTCATCTGCTGATGGGCATTTAGGCTGTTTCCAAATCTTAGCTATCTTAAATTGTGCTGCTATGAACATAGGGGTGCATGTATTGGTGTTTCTAATTTCTTGGGATATATTCCTAGAAGTGGGAGTTCCATTTTAAGTTTTTTGAGGAAACTCCATACTGTTCTCCACAATGGCTGCACCAGTCTGCATTCCCATCAGAAATGCACTTGGGTGCCTTTTACTCCGCATCCTCACCAGCACTTGTCATTTGTTGATTTGTTGATGATTGCCGCATTGTCGTTTTGACTTGCATCTCTCAGATAATTAGTGACTTTGACCATGTTTTCATATGTCTTTTGGCCCTCTTTCTGTCTTCTTTAGAAAATATTCTATTTTGGTCTGTTGCTCATTTTTTTTATTGGATCCTTTATCTTCCTTTTATTAAGTTGTATAAGTTGCCTGTAGATGTTGGAGATTAAACCTTTATCAGTGATAACATTTGCAAATATGTTCTCCCATACAGTGGGCTTTCTTCTTGTTTTGTTGATGGTTTCTTTTGCTGTGAAAGGCTTTTCATTTTGATGTAGTTGCATTTGTTTATTTTCTCTTTAGCTTCCATTGTCCTAAGAGCAGTATTGGTGAAGAAATTGCTTCAGCCTATGTCTGTTATTTCTCTGCCTGTGGATTACTCTAGTATTTTTGTGGTTTCCCATCTTATGTTTAAGTCCTATATCTATTTTGAGTCTATTTTTGTATATGGTGTAAGTGGGTTGTCTAGTTTCATTTTTTTTGCATATATCTGTCCAATTTTCCCAACAGCATTTATTGAAGAGACTGTCTTGACTCAATTGTATGTTCATGCCAACTTGTCAAATATTAATTGAGCATAGTGGTTTGGGTCGCTTTCTGGATTTGCTATTCTATTCCATTTGTCTATAATGTCTGTTCTTGTGCCAGTACTAGGCTGTTTTGAGAACAATAGCTTTGTAATATAGCTTAAAATCTGGTATTGAGATCCCAATTTCTCAGCATTGCTATGGCTATTTGGGGTCTTTTTTTATTCCAGATGAATTTTTAGAGAATTTTTTCTAGATCTGTGAAATATGCCGTTGATATTTTAATGGGGAGTGCTTAGAATCTATAGATTGCTTTGGGTATTATGGACATTTTAGTGTTGTTGATTCTACCAGAGCATGGTATATTCTGCAATCTGTTTATGTCTTCCTCTGTCTGTTTTTTCAATGTCCTGTAGTTTTCTGTGTATAATTAAGTTTATTCCTAGGTATCTTAATTTTTTTGGTGCGATGGTAAATGGGATTGCTTTTTTTGTCTCTTTTTGTAAGTTCACTATTGGTGTATAGAAATGACATAGATCTTGGCATTAATTTTGTATCCTGCTACATTGCCGAATTTATTTGTTAAGTCTATTAGTTTTTTGATGGAGTCTTTTGGGTTTTTTATATACAATATCATGTCATCTGCAAATAAGGACAGTTTTACTTCTTCTTTTCAAATTTGGATGCCTTTTATTTCTTCTTCTTGTCTAATTGCAATGACTAATTCTTCTAGTACTATGTCGAACAGGAGTGGTGAGAGTGTGCATCCGTGTCTTGTTCCTGTTCTTAGGCGAAATGGTTTTAGTTTTTGGCCATTGAGTATGATGTTAGCTGTGGATTTATCATATGTGGCTTTTATTATGTTGAGGTATGATCCTTCTATTCCACCTTGTTGAGAGTATTTATCAAGAAAGGGTGTTAGATTTTGTCAGATGCTTTTTCTGTATCAATTGATTTGACTGTGTGATTTTTTTCTCTCAATTTGTTTATGTGATGTATCATGTTTTTTGATTTGCAGATATGGTACCATCCTTCATTCCCGTGATAAATCCTACTTGGTCAATGGTGTATTATCTTTCTGATGTACTGCTGGATCCAATTTGCTAGAATTTTGTTGAGGATTTTGGCATTTATGGTTATGAGGGATATTTGCCTGTAATTACCTTTCATTGTATTGTCTTTATCTGGTTTTAGTAATGCTGGGTGATACTGGCTTCATAGAAGGAGCTTGGAAGTGTTCCTTCCTCTTGAATTTTTTGGAATAGTCGAGGAGGATAGGTTTTTATTTTTTTCTTGAAAGTTTGGTAAAACTCCCTTGTGAAGCTGTCTGGCCTCAGGCTTTTGTTTGCTTGAAACTTTTTGATGACTGCTTCAATTTCTTCCATAGTTATTGGCCTATTGAGATGTTTAGATTCTTCCTGATTGAGTTTTGGAAGATTATATTTTTCTAGGAATATGTCCATTTCCTCCAGGTTGTCCAGATGTTGGAAATGAGTTGTTCACAGTACTTTTTAACAATCCTTTGTATTTCATTGCATCTGTTTGTTATCTCTCCTCTTTCATTTCTGATTTTGTTTATTTGGGTCCTCTCTGCTTCTTGGTGAGCCTGGCTAGAGGTTCATCAATCTTGTTTATCCTTTCAAAGAATTGGCTCTTGGTTTTATTGATCTTTTGTATTGTTGTTGTAGTCTCAATGTCATTTATCTCTGCTCTGATCTTTACTATTTCCTTCCTTCTGCTTATACTGGGCTTTTCTTGTTGCTCTTTTTCTAACTCTTTGAGTTGTAGGTTTAGGTATTTTATTACCATTGTTTCTTGTTTTTTTTTGCAGTAGGCTTATAGAGCTATGAACTTCCATCTCAAGCCTGCTTTCGCTGTGTCCCATAGATTTTGGATTATTGTGTTTTCATTGTCATTTGTTGCCATGATGTTTTTTATTTCATCTTTGTTCTCTCTAGTAACCTAGTCATTGTTTAATAGCATGCTGTGTAGTCACCATGTATTTAATTTTTTTGGATTGTTTTTATTGTATTTGATTTCCAGTTTTATGCCACTGTGATCTGAGAAGATATTGATATGATTTCTATCTTCTTGAATTTGAAGAGACTTTGCCTATGACCTAACATATGGTCTATCTTTGAAAATGACCCATGTGCACTTAAGAAGAATGTATATTCTGTGGCTTCGGGTGAAATGTTCTGGAGATATCAATTAATTCCATCTGGTCTAGTGAGACATTTAGGGTTGATGTTTCTTTGCTGATTTTTTGTTTAGAGGATTTGTTTAATGGTGATAGTGAGGTATTAAAGTCTCCTACTATGATTGTATTGCTTTCAATATCTCTCTTGATATCCTCCAGGAGATTTTTTAGGTATTTGGGTGTTCCTGTATTGGGTGCGTATATGTCTACCAGAGTTATTTCTTCTTGTTAGATTGCTCCCTTTAGTATTAAGAAGTAGCCTTCCTTATCTTTTGTTATGTCCTTCACTTTGAGATATTATTTGTCAAATATAAGTATTGCTACCCCAACTTTTTTGTCATTTCCATTAGCCTGAAAAACTTTTTTCCATTCCTTCTCCCTCAGTCTGTATACGTCTTTTTTTCTGAGGTGGATTTCTTGTAGACAGCAGGTATATGGGTAATGTTTTCTTATACAATCCATTACCCTTGTCTTTTAATTGGCGCATTTAATCTACATTTAAAGTTATTATTGATAGGTACTTATTTACATTTAAAGTTATTATTGATAGGTACTTATTTGTTGCCATTTTTATTCTTTACTTGTGTTCCTTCTCTTCTTCCTATTTCTTTTTTTTTTTTTACAGGAGACCTTTAGCATTTCTTGAATTGCTGGTTTGGTGTTAATAAAGTCCCTTAGTTCTTTTTTTGTCTATGAAGCTCTTGATTTCACCTTCAATTTTGATTGATAGCCTCCTGGCTATAGTATTCTTATATTCAGACCCTTCCTTTGCATGACTTTGTATATTTCATTCCATTCCCTTCTGGCCTGATGAGTTTCTGTTGAGAAATCAGTTGCTAGTCTGATGGGGTTTTTTTTTGGTAGGTAACTCTCTGTCTGTCTCTGGCCACTTTTAAGATTCTTACTTTTTCATTAATGTTTGCCAATTTAATTATAATGTGCTGTGGCATATGTCTTTTGGGGTTCATTTTGCTTGGGACTCGGAGCTTCTTGCATTTGTGTGGGTTTTTTCTTTCCTATATAAGGGAAGTTTTCTGTCATTATTTCTTCAAACAGGTTTTCTATTCCTTGCTCAGATTCCTCTCATTCTGGAACCCCTATTATGTGCATGTTGTTTTGTTTCATGTTGTCCCAAAGCTCCCTTAGGCTCTCCTCCTCCTTTTTAATTTTTTTTTCCTGGAAGTTGCTCTACTTGACTATTTTCTTACCTTCTAGCTCACTGCTGTGGTCTTCTACTTCTTCTAGTGTACTTTTGATGCTTTCTATTGAATTCTTTACAGCAGCAATGCCATTTTTTATTTCTTCTTGGTTCTTCTTCATTTCCTCTTGGTTCTTACACATATTGTCAAATTTGTCTTCCTTTATTTTCAGTCACCTTATGACCATTTCTTTGAATTCTTTCTCTGACAGATTGCTTGCCTCCATTTCATTTACTTCCTTTTCTGGTGATACCTGCTTTTCTTTCATATGTGGGCTGTTTCTTTGTCTCCCCATGGTCTTTCTTCTCTGGGTGTTTGGTTATGTAGTTCTCTCTCTCCTGTGTTGACTTAAAGTCACAAAATATAACACAACCAGATACAATAAACAAGGCACTGAACAGAAATATATTCATATATTAATAACCCCAAATAAATGTGACCACTAGAGAAAGGCAAATTAGAGGATAGGAGAGAAAGAAGAAAAGAGAAAAAAAGGAAGGAGTGCAAAAATGTAATTGGGAGATGGAAAAGAAAGTAAGAGAAAAAAGAAAGAGAATAAGAAAGAAGAGGGGAACAAACTATATGTATAGGGAGGAAACTCCAATAAAACAGGCACTAATCCCAACAAATGCCAGCAACAAGTACCTGGAGATGAATACAAACTACAAACAGCAACTATATCAAGTGAGGCAAGAGAAAACAGAATAAAAAAACAAACAAAAACAAAACAAAACAAAATAATGAGCCAATCTATTTCACAAACATTATAAAAAATCGGTATATTCAACTATCAAGCAAACAACAACAAAAGGACACAAACAAAAACATCTTTTTGGATAGTAAAGACAGAGAAGAGAGAAGTGTGTATGGACTTAGAGTAGGGGATTGGAAATTAGATATATAAGTTGGGTGAAATTTTAAAAGGGGGTAAAAAGAAAGAATAGGGGAAATCTAAAGCAGGTAAAGGGTAAGAGAAAGAGGACAAGAAAAGTGGAAAAATTAGGAAGAGAGTAATGACATAAAAGTAAAGTTGAGATAGAGTGAAATGACGCTAAAAGAAAGATGAAAATAGAATGTAGAACACTATTCCCAAAGTAAAATAAAAAGAAAATGAAATGACACTTTTTTAAAAAGAAAAGGTAAAATAGTACTAGTAATAATACTGATTGAAAATAAACATGTAATAATTAAAAGGTAAAATCAAGTGAGGATAAATGAAAAAAATAGTTTCTTTTTTTTTTTAAATATATTTTATTGATTTTTTACAGAGAGGAAGGGAGAGAGATAGAAAGTCAGAAACATCGATGAGAGAGAGACATCGATCAGCCGCCTCCTGCACACCCCACTGTGGAGATGTGCCTGCAAGCAAGGTACATGCCGCCAGCTGGAATCGAACCTGGGACCTTTCAGTCCGCAAGCCGACGCTCTATCCACTGAGCCAAACCGGTCTCGGCAAAAAAATAGTTTCTTATGTAAAAGATGAAAAAAATAAAAATGTGCAGTAGTGAAGGTCATTCACTTCCTCTACTGTTCTTTTTGGCATGCCTATTTCCTAGCCAGTACAGTATTGCAGTTCCTTGTGTTCTACTGCTCCTCAGTGTTGTAAGCCAGTCCTGATTTTTAGGCAGGCATTGTGTCTTAATTTCTTGTATTCTTTTATTTGTGTTTACACAAGAGTCAATTTGTGATTCAACCACTGGGTGGCAGCATTTCTGGATTGACCTTCGGGTCTATAGGTCTTCTCTAGCCAGTGCTTAGATCCTGCTTTCCCTGTGGCACTCAATACCGGTTTGTGGAAGTGGGTTGCCCCAAAGCTGGTTCTCTGATGGTTATTCCCTGCTCTTATCCTTTAGTCTCTTAGGGTGCCCACAACTGGTTGATTCTATGTTTTGGGTTTAGTAATCAGAAGCAAGGATTTAAAGAGGAAAAAGAAAAAAGAAGAAAAAAAAAAGATCCAGCAAAAGTGTGCGAATTCCGGGGCTGTGCGCAAGTCTGTATAGTCTTTTTTCTTTCCTTGGGTCTAGGCAGTAGGCACCCTTTTAAAATTTTTAGGCTGTTCTTTGTGTCAGATCAAAATGGGTTGCTTTTTAGAGTTAAAAAATAATAATAAGCCAATCTATTTCTGTTAGCAGCTCCAAGGACCCCCTTCCACATTCTCAGATCATCCCCAGCCACTACAGATTTTTCTAGGTGCAGACTTCCCCTTGTTCTCCAGCTCCCGCAGTGTGCACATTTCTCTCTCATGCTGGGGCCAGAGACCTCATCTTATCCCAGGTGAAATTTGACCTTTCCATGGTGGAGTGTATTCATGTGTTTGCACCAATTGGTGACTGGTGTTCTGGGGTTTGCAACTGTTCGGTGGGTGCTGTAATTGTAGATTTTTAGGCTTCTGATAACATCTACTTTCCCCTTCAAGATGGCAGTCTCTGCATCCAAGCTTGTCACTCTATGAGGAAACCCAGCAGCAGTGGGGGTTGCCCAGTCAGGGGAACCCTATCTAGCAGTCCCACAGCATCTCCTGGAGTATAGCTGTCCTTCACCTCACCAACAAACACTCCCTATGTGACCCTAAGCTGTTCTATCTGCTCTGGGACAAGGCTCGGGACACGTCTTTCTATTCCACCACCAATTTTGTGATCGTCTTCCTGTTGTCTTTATATATATTTCATTTGGTCTCCATATTGCATATTCCTACTCTGTTATAATATGGAAATTCTTTCTAAGTGCTCATCAGGGTCTGCAAAACTGTCTACGTGTTATAAGACAAAGGAGAACTTAAAAATAGAGTGTGTAGAGATCAAAATACATAATTTAAATCTTAAAGTCAAAGTTTTCTTATATTCTTCCAATAGACAGGCCAGGGAGAATCATTGATTGATGGCATTCTTAGAGTTGAAAAGAGTCATACTTGCAGATAAGTCAACATCTTTACTATAAATATATAGGAAATGCGTCCTATGGAGTAGGGTGAAACCCAAAGTCACAGAGATCTGGGACTTTGCCATGGGAATCCTCATGCTTAGCTTATACTTTCTTTTTTGGATCCATGTAGCAGTGGTCTCCCTCAGAATGGCTGGCTTCTGTCCAAATAGGAGATTTCAAGCTGTGAGGGACCAAACAGAATGTATGCCTTTAAGACTTTGAGTTCTGGAATCAAATAGTCTTGGGTCCAAATCTTGACACTGCCACTCAATAGCTGTGTGATTCAAGATATGTTAGTCTCTTTAAGACTCAAATTCCTCATCTATAAAAAGAAGATAACATCCACTGTAAAAGAAATAATAATGAATGTTTGCAAACTGCTTGCTCTGTCATATTCTGTGGTAAATTGATTTCTTTAATGTAATACTTATAATGTATGCTAAGTGCTTAGACTATATAGTGGTAAATGTGTATGTGTCTGTGTGTCTGTGTGTGTTTCCATACACATGAGGAAACACACACAAACACACACACACACACACACACACACACACACACACACACGTACACACCAGGAGGTCAGGAATTTCATTTCAGTTTTGTCTACACTAACCGTGTCTTGTCATAGTTATTTCCAGGGCCCTGAGACTGTCCCATGAAGGTACCACAGCTCACAATTTTTCTGTCTTTTTTGCCCTGATAAATCTTGGGTAGAAGGCTTTTACTTTGAAGGTCATATGATGACTGCTAAATCATACTGTTGTCTGGGCTTCAGGCAGTCAAATAGCAGACAGGGAGATAGTAAGAACAGGGCAAAGCATGCTCTCCTGAAAATGTTGACTGATGATATATAAGTGCTCCTGCTTATGTGTCATTAACATATCTAGCTACAAGAAAGGCTGGGAAAGATAGTTTTTATTTGGTCATTTCATAGCAACAAGTATATGAAATAAGTAGGTGATTGGCAATTTCTGCCACATATTTATCAAGGTCAGGTGAAGATTGTGTAGAACTCTCTCCAATTTATTGAGAAATACAGATACACATACACATACACACATTCTATATATTCACACTGATATGTTTTATTGTAAAGAAAACATGGGTACTTATTACATGTAGAGGTGGTGCCTTAGTATATGTAGAGATCAGAAATGTAAAGATAATTTTCACATCATGCCAGTGAATTGGTAGCTGATATTTTGGTCAAGGATTAAGCAAAATTAAGTTACTCAAACAAAATTATTTTCTATGGGCTGGAGTAACTAAAGCAGGATTGAGAAAGGAGTATAACAGCAGAGAAGAAGCAAATTGGCTAGAATTGTGATCAAAGGGACAGCTATGGGAGGAAATTCGCCTGGGTACAGAGAAATAGTCTGGGGAAGGGAACTCTGGAAGGTACTCTGATTCAACATTAGGAAGCTGTTTGGGGGCAGTGTCAACTAACGTTGAGGTCAACAGATGGAGAGACTGAAAAGGGATGGCCTAACCTCCTCACTAAAGGAGATAGAGAGAGAGGGACAGAAGGAGAGAGGGAAAGAGAAAGAGAAAGAGAAATAGAGAGAGAGATAGAGAGAGAAAGAGTGTGTTCATATGTGGGATAGGAGGGAGGTTAATATTAGAAGGGAAATATAATAGCTTGTAATAAGTTGTTCCAAGTTGAATTGAGTAATGAATCTGTACACTTATATTTCATGACATATAATAAAATAAATTTTCCACCCTCACTGCTTCCCTGATTTTGGGCTTTCTTTCACACCCCTTACTGAGCAGGGCCATTAGGGAAGACAAATAGCCAAGTTTGAAGTCTTAGAAGAGAATCTCCTGAGATATTGGCCAGGAACCATAGAAAATTACTTGTGGTGGAAACTTTATAGAATTTTTCCATTCTAAGATAACTCTCAGCCTATTTTGTTAGAGGTCTTTATAATTTGACAAATGGATGACATATTGAGTAGGTCCCCAAGCTTAACAAAGGACAGCCTGAAATCTTCTGAATTTATTAATTTCTTGTTTGGTGTGTTTGAGAAGAGTGCCTAGCACATGCCACCCAATCAAATGTAACTAATTTTAGTAATGAACTAAAGGCATGGTGCATGAAATTTGTGTATGGGATGGGGTCCCTCCATCCCACCCTGCACCCTCTCAAATCTGGGACGTCCCTCTCACAATCTGGGACCACTGGCTTCTAACTGCTCACCTGCCTGCCTGCCTGATCACATCTAATTCTGCCCATGCTTATCTGGTCATCTCGAACTGCCCCCTCCCCACCAGCCTGGTCACTGTTTAGTGTCCTCCTCTCCCACTGCCGCCGACCTGGTCACCCCCAACTGCACCCCTCCAACCTGGTCATTCTTTACTACCCCCCTCTGCTGGGCTGGTTGCCACTCATTGCCCCCCTTGCGGTCCTGGTAGCCCCATGCAGTCTGCTGCTTGATTGTTTAGTCGTCCCTCAATAACCTCCTGCCAGCCTGGTCACCCCATACAGCCTGTTCGGTTGTCCATTTGGTTGTTTCAGAGGCAATGGTCTCATATATATATATATATATATATATATATATATATATATAACCATCTAGAGCAGTGGTTCTCAACCTTCCTAATGCCGCGACCTTTTAATACAGCTCCTCATATTGTGGTGATCCCCAATCATAAAATTATTTTTGTCTCTACTTCATAACTGTAATTTGCTACTGTTATGAATCTTAATGTAAATATCTGTGTTTTCTGATGGTCTTAGGAGACCCTGCTAGCTGTTTGCCACCCACAAGTTGAGAACCGCTGATCTGGAGGATACTTAGTATGGCTCCAGAAAATGGCAATCTATACTAATAAGATCCTAGGTGGTCCTTGCACCCTTATGCAATGCCCTCACGTCATCACAAGATGGCTGCCACAAGATGGCCAGCATGGGAGAGCAGTTGGGGGTACCAGGCCAGCAGGGGAGAACAGTTGTGGGGGGGACCAGGCCTGCAGGGGAGGACAATTGGGGGTGACAAGGCTGGCATGGTAGGGCAGTTGGGTGCCATCAGGCCATCAGGGGAGGGTAGTTGGGGGCGAGATCAGGCCAGCAGGGGAGGGCAGTTGGGAGCGACTAGGCTGGCAGAGGAGAGCAGCTGGGGGCCATCAGGCTGGCAGAGGAGGGCAGTTGGGGTGATCAGGACAGCAAAGGAGCAGTTAGGCGTCATTCAGGCTGGCAGAGGAAGTAGCTAGGAGGTGATCAGGCTGGCAGAGGAAGTAGCTAGGAGGTGATCAGGCTGGCAGGCAGAAGCGATTAGGGGAAATCAGTAGCCAGGCAGGCGAGCAGTTAGGAGCCAGAAGTCCCAGATTATGAGAGAGATGTCCCAGATTGGAGAGAGTGCAGGCTGGGCTGAGAGACACCAGCCTCCCACCCCTGTGCATGAATTTCAGATACTGAGTTTCTAGTATGATTATAATTACTTAGTCAGCTACCCATAGTGTTGCAAAAACTAGCTTACGTAAAGTAAAATTTGAATACTTGTTTTCTAGTATTTTGTTGACATCATCACAAATGAACTATTCCCATGCAGTGAAAAGTACTTTGGAGGAGTATCAGCAACAACTGCTTTAAAACCTGCTGATTTCCTGCTAGAATGCCTTGAAATCATATTACTTTTCTCAAATCTACAACTCATGAGGATGAGGCCATCCTTCCTCTTCCTACCCAATCAATCACCCCAAACAGATAAAACAATTTCTGATATTTTATTAATATTCATAACAGATTAGCTAAAAATTCTTTCCTAAATTAGTTTTTTTCTTTGTTCCCCCAAACATATCTTTAAAGGATGAGCCTTAACTATACAAGTTTGATTACCTTACTAAAATCTTTCCCACTTGTTATATCTGATGATAGTGTTTATTCATGCAATGAGTATGGTCCCACTTTCTTCAAAGCAGTGTGTCAAATAAGATCTGATTCCCCATTTCAAGGAGCTCTCAGCTTACCAAAAGATAAAAATATACAAAGCTCTAGTTAAAAAATAGTGCTCCGAGGTGATGTAAGTGCTAAAATACAGTGATGTAAGTGCTATGATGATTTCCATAGGGTCTTCTGGCAATAGAGGCAAGCAGATTAGTGTCATTTTTAAAAGCTTAAACTTGCATTTGGATGTCTGCCTTTAAGTCTTCTAATCTGCCTATACCCCTCACTAACGGGGTAATGTTGAACAAATTCCTTTTATCTCTCAGAACCTCAAGTTCTTCATCTGTAAAATGAAGTTAACAGTAGTATTTATCTCAAAGGTATTGTAGGGACTTTGTGAGATACATTTATAATGAAATCACTTAGAATAAGTCCTAGCATTGTCTCTCAGTGATTTCATCTTTCCCACCTTCTCCCTCTCTGCCTTCACACCAACCATACTCCCTCCATGCCTGGTAGTGCACCAAGCTTTCTCTGTCCCAGGGCCTCTGCACAAGCTAGTTTCCTCTCTGAAATGCTTTAATACCTGAAGTCACCCCACTGATGGTGACTCATCCTTGAAATTCAAGCCCAAATGCCTTTTTTTTCTGATCTCAAAGTAGGAATGAGTCCCATTTACTTTGAGGTTTTCTTATACAGAATTTCTCATAATTTATAATTCTATATTTTGCCATATATATATATATATATATATATATATATATATATATTCCTCTAGATAGTAGCTCAAGAAAGGGAAGGATCATATTTTTTTGATTCATCACCATAAATTCAGTTCAGCACAAAGCTTGGCACACAGGATGCACTTTAAAGATTTGATATTTAGCCCTAGCTGATTTGGCTTAGTTGTTAAGAGCATAGGCTTGCTGACTGAAGGGTCCTAGGTTTGGTTCTGGTCAAGGGCAAATGCCTGGGTTGCGGGCTCGATGCCCAGTATGGAGTGTGTAGGAGGCAGCCAATCAATGATTCTCATCATTGATGTTACTATCTCTCCCTCTCCCTTCCTCTATGAAATCAATAAAAATATTTTAAAAAAGTATTTGATATTTAAAGAATAAATCAATGAATGGAAACATGAATTTTCATATAAAGCCTTACCACCATTTTTGACTTTTAGTTTCTTTTAAATACCAGTTTTTACCATTTCAAAGAGCAGGTGTCAGATGAAGATTGTGGCTGAGGTCAGAAAATTTTTTTTAGAAGAGATGACATTGGAGAAAAATTTTGAAGTCAAATTCTTTTATCTCTCATATTTCTGGCTTTGCAGAACAGAGGTTTTCAGGCTGTATCAGAATGTTTTATGGCAATCCAGAAGAATTATAGGGAAAGAGTAACGAGTCACTTCACTTTTGAAATTATTTTGTATAGTACCTCCTGAAGTGTACAAGGCATTGCTTCATGTTATCTCTTTGAGGTAGGTAGCAGAAAAGGTGATTATTCTATTTCAGAGGTAAAGAATTATGTAACACAAATCAGAAGTTAAGTCAGGCTCTGTGCTGGAACTTTTGGAAGAAACG
The DNA here is from genome assembly GCA_011751065.1 of Lasiurus cinereus. Classification (NCBI taxonomy): domain Eukaryota; kingdom Metazoa; phylum Chordata; class Mammalia; order Chiroptera; family Vespertilionidae; genus Lasiurus; species Lasiurus cinereus. Next base: position 11,007,748 of record JAAGEH010000311.1, on the reverse strand, counting down.
GAGAAGTAAAAGGCAGAGGGCAACAAAATAAATTGTAAAGCCTACGGGTCAAGGACACTATCATTGAACTCTCAGCCAGTTACATATTTGGCAGCTGTAGGCTATGTGCTGGAGCTGATACACCCAAAGAGGACATGCAGGAAAAGGGAGTAGTCCCCATTCCAGCAGGCTGGACCCCCCAAGCGCAACTCACTAGAGCCTCATTAGGAATCAGATGCCTCTGTCTTGGTGGGCCTTGGCCTGGATCCTGCCAAATGAAATGACCTGCAGTAGGTCAAATAGACTCTGATAAAGTCTCAAGTGTGACAAGGTGCTTAACTTTGGGACATTTTTATTTTCAAAAAAAAAATACTGAAGATTTCAGATTTGCATGCCTACTTATGGAATTTTGTAGGAAACCATCATTCTACCACATACTCTAGTATTTCAAGTTTTCCAATCTATGCTCATTTAAAGAATTTAAAATAGCAAAATATGATGAAGTATTTAACATCTATTTTTCTTAAAATGAGTCAAAGGTAGAAGGATTAGATCTTTTTGGGGAAACTCATCCCGTTTACAATAGGAAGAAAAGGGTTCTGATTTCTGTTCAAGGAAGTCTTTTTGTTGTTGTTGTTTCTTTTTCTTTTCTTTTCTTTCTTTTGCTTCTTAAATTATCTCTTGGTCTTTGGCCCCTAGAGTAACAATTGCCAGAAAAGATGAAAACAAAGTCCATCTATCAAACCTGACTCCTCAGTTTTCTCTGTCTCAGTTTTGGCTGGCTTGTCCCGGCCCATATGAATTACTGGATTCAGTGTCATTCTTGAAATGATTACAGGTGCTTTCTCCTGCCTGACATGCCAGTCTTGTAAACTGATGCTATAGCACCTTTGAGTCAGCATTGATTTAATGTTTAGGATAGGGCAAAGGCAACTAAACTAGCCCCAAAAAATGCAAAAACAACTCTAATCTACGGGATAGGAAGAAATGCCAACCTTTTGTGGCAGTGTGATAACTACTCCATCATATGCACACTTGTTATAGAGGCACAGGAGAGAAATTGTCATTAGATCAATTAGATCATACATTATAGATATAGAGCATCTACTCTTTGCTCCTTTGCTGAGGAAGATAAATACTGAAGATAAATTGCTTTTCCTCCAGCAATTCTGTATGCTCCTATGAGAGGCAAACTCATAGATCAGGGGTGGTGAATGTCCAGCCCATGGGCCATATGTGTAAGGCCTACGAAATCCTTTGGTCTGGTTCTGTCCAAGGCATAGGAGTGAATTAATTAAATGTTTGACCCAACATAGCAGGCTAATTTTTAAGTTGATAATGGTGTATGGCCCACCAATGGTATTATAAATGTTCAAATGGCCTACAGCAGATAAAAAGGTTCTCTGACGTAGATATATAACCCAGATAATGAAATTTGTTATAGGTTCTTTAAAATAACTGAAAAAGTGATTTTTGTCTGGGAGGACATCTGTTTCAAGCATGATGGCAAACTAAAAATCTGACAACCCTCCTACATCTAAAAACACTGAGTAAAATATTTTAATATACATTTTAAAATGCATTGCTGAGCCACAAACAAGATAAAGAAAATCCTGAGAGGCTGAAAAATAAATCAAAAGTACTGATTCATCAAGGTGAGCCATTGATGAAAATCAGCTGTTCTTCTAAAATCATTTTCCCATGGCTACAGGGTTGGTTTTGTTGCTAAATTTGGGTCATGAAGAAAGACTATGCACATACCAGGAGGGATATTAGAGATAAAAAATAAAAAAGCCTATCTGTCCAAAACTATAGTCAGTGAAATTGTAAACAAGAAAAATTATTTCCTTAACCTTGACTTTGGGTGGGAGGGAAAAATTATCCTCTGACCTGGCCATAGAAGAGATTTGGGGCACCTTTGCATGTGAGATATCTTAAGTTGATAATTTATTATAAAGTGACCTCATGTTGCCACTCTCCCAAAATGCTTGAAAGGAACAAATATAAATCCTGTCTGAAAGAATGCATCTTTAAAATCTATGCCTTAAATATTCCCATAGATGAAGTTTATGGAACATGTGCTGATGATGACAAAATCATAAAGTTCAGGGAAATAAACAATAGAAAATATAATTTAGTAAAAACAAACAAACAAAAAACCCCACAACCCTCCCCAAACCAAAAGAAACATTAAATAGCCAGACCCACAAAGACATTAGATATTATAATAATTATATTAGTATGTTTAATGTGTTTAAACATTAAAAATATTTGAAGTATGAGTTTAGAACAGAGTTTTTCAAAAATTAATGGCAGATTCTAAAAGGACTCAAATAGAAATTGTAGAAATAAAAATATAATAATTAAAATGAAAAACAATGAATTGGTTAAATAACACATTAAATAAAATTTAAGAGAGAATTAGTAAACAGAGAGATACCTAAAGAAACCCAGAATATGGCCAGAGAAAGAAAGATATCAAATATTATGAAAGAGAAATTAGAAATCTTGAAAAGATACAGTGAGACAACATAATAAATGTGTATTTGGACTTCCAGAAGAAAAGCAGAGATAAAGCAGACATGCACTATCTGAAGTGATACAGTCTGCAAATTATCCAGATATGGTAAAAGAACTATAGATCCATAGAAGCAGAAAGTCTAAAAAGTTCCAAGCAAGTTAAATAAAAAGAAGTCCACATCAAGTCATTTTGTTGTGAGGTTTCTGAATTCCAAAAAGAAACAAATAAAAAAAACTCTTAAAAATAGCCAAATAGAATAAATCCAGGTTATCTGTGGAAGAAAAACAATTAAATTGACATTTAACTTATTCCAAAACAGCAGTGTAAACTAAAAGAGAATAGAAAACAATCTTCACAGTGTAGAGAAAATACTTGTCAACCTAGTTGTGTATACTCAGCAAAATAAGCTTTTAAACTGGAGAATAAAAGTTTTTTCAGATGACTAATAAGTTTTTTGATCAATAACATACCCTAATCATGCAAGAAAAATTAATACAAACAATTTGAATAAACAGTAACAATACTGTCTAATTTTGTGGGTCGGTCTAACAATGATATAATCAAAATATTATGGTAATTAGACTTTCTTTGATTAAATACAGATGTGAAAATTTCTAGGTTAGTGGTTAAAATAATAAAGGAAAAATCTATAATTCCAAACTTTATGGTCAGGGACAGGAATGAGAAAAAATAGCACAAATTATGTAAGAAAGAAGATAAGCAGAAAAGTTTAGAAAGTACAAAATAAGAAAGTAAAAATGTATTATATTAGTAATCATAACAAAAGTGTATGAGCTATTTTTTTTTGTGTTAAAAGACAAAATTGCCAGACAGGGGAAGGAACAAAATTCAGCTATATGTTATAAATAAAGAGGTATACCAAAAATAAAAGTATTTAGAAAGGATGAAAGTAAAAATAAATGAAACAATCCTATAAAAAAATCCAGTGACCAAAATGACAGAACTACCAGAACACCAAATACCAGAATGACCACAGCCCCTTGCCCTAGCTGGCTTCCCCTCCCCCCGTAGCAGAGTTCCCCACCTCGATTGGCGAGTGACCAAGTGGCAAACTGCCTGTGACCCCTCACCCTGGCCAGCCCTGCCCCCCAGCAGAGATCCCCACCTTGAACCAGGGTCCTCATCAGGGCAGGCCAGCTGGCTTCCACCCATGCACTGGACCTCTGTATTATATAATAAAAGGGTAATATGTAAATTGACTCTAATGGTGGAATGACCAGAATGACCGCTTGACCAGTCTCTATGAGGTGCACTGACCACCTCTTGGTCCCTTTTCCTGCCTGGCAGGCTCCAATCACCCGATGGTAAATTGGGAACCCGGAGTGGGTGGTGTTGGAGGGTGGAGCTGGCTCTGGGCAGGCAGGTAAGATGGCCCTGATCACAGGCCAGGCCTAGGGACCGTACCCATGTAGAATTTCATGCTCCGGGGCTCTAGTAGACATAAAAATGCTAAAACTCTGATGATTAAGGAAATGCTAATAATGAAACCACTAAAATCATTTCCATTTTCAGATAACAGAAAATTGAAAGTCCTTATTTGCCAAAGATCTGGAATAATAACTATTTATAAAAAAGAGGTTTTTTTTTTCTTTCTTTTTTTTTAATAGCAGTGTAGTATTCCATTGTGTACCATTGTTTTCTCAAAAGCACTTAGCCTGTTTCCAAATATTAGCTATTGTAAATAGTGCTGCTATGAACATAGGGGTGCATATGTCCTTTCTGATTGGTATTTTTGGTTTCTTGAGAACCAGTATTCCTAGAAGTAGGATTACTGGGTCAAATGGGAGTTCCATTTTTAGTTTTTTGAGGAAGCTCCATACTGTTTTCCACAGTGGCTGCACCAGTCTACATTCCCACCACCAGTGAAGTGGGTTCCTTTTTCCCCGCATCTTCACCAGCACTTGTTTGTGGATTTGTTGATGATAACCATTCTGACAGGTGTGAGATGATACCTCATTGTTGTTTTGATTTGCATCTCTTGGATGATTATTGATTTTGAGCATGTTTTCATGTCTCTTGGCCTTATCTATATCCTCTTTCAAAAAGTGTCTATTTATGTCTGCCCATTTTTGATTGGATTATTTATCTTTCTTTTGTTAAGATGTATAAGTTCTCTATAAATTTTGGAGATTAAGCCCTTATCGTGTATAACATTCGCAAATATGTTCTCCCATGCAGTGGGCTTTTTGTTATTTTGATGGTTTCTTTTGCTGTGCAGAAGCATTTTATTTTGATGTAGTCCCATTTGTTTATTTTTTCCTTAGTTTCCATTGCCCTAGAAGCTGTATCGGAAAAGTTATTGCTACAACATTCATCTGATATTTTGCTGACTATGGATTCTTCTAAGATTTTTATGGGTTCCCATCTTATGTTTAAGTCCTGTATCCATTTTGAGCTTATTTTTGTGAATGTTGTAAGTTGGTGGTCTAGTTTTATTTTTTTTGCATATATCCGTCCAGTTTTTGCAACACCATTTATTGAAGAGGCTGTCTTGATTCCATTGTATGCTCTTATCTCTTTTGTCAAATATTAATAAAGCATAGTCGGTTGTGGTGATTTCTAGGGCCTTTGTCCTTTTCCATTGGTCTATGAGTTTTTTATTGTGGTAGTACCAGGCAATTTTATTTTGCCAGTACCAGGCTTGGTAATATAGCTTCATATCTAGTATTATGATCCCTTCCACTTTGTTCTTTCCAGGATTGCTGTGACTATTCGGGGTCTTTTATTTTGTTCCATCTGAATTTTTGGAGAGTTTGTTCTAGGTCTGTGAAATATGACTTTGTTTTTTTTAATGGGGATTGCATTAAACCTATTGATTCCTTTGGGTAGTATGGACATTTTAATGATGTTGATTCTACCAATCCATGAATATGGTATATTCCATTTGTTTATATCTTCTTCTATTTCTTTTTGCAATGACCTGTAGTTTTCTGAGTACAGGTCTTTTATGTCTTCAGTTAAGTTTATTCCGAGGTATCTTAATTTTTTTGGTGCAGTAATACATGGGATTTTTTTTTTTTTAGTTTCTCTTTCTGTGAGTTCATTATTGGTGAATAAAGAAGCCATAAATTCCTGGGTATTAATTTTGTATCGTGCTACATTGCTGAATTCATTTATTAAATCTAGTAGTTTTTTGATGGTGTCTTTAGGTTTTTCTGTGTACAATATCATGTCATCTGTGAATGACAGTTTTCTTTTTTTCCAATTTGGATGCCTTTTATTTCTTCTTCTTAGATGATCACTATGACTAGCATTCCCAGTACTATGCTGAACAGGAGTGGTGAGAGTGGGCATTCCTGTCTTGTTCCTGTTCTTAGGGTAAATGCTTTTAGTTTTGCCTATTGAGTATGATTTTGGCTATAGGTTTGCCATATTAGGCTTTTACAATATTGGGTGTATGATCCCTCTAATCCCACTTTGCTGAGAGTTTTTATCAAGAAAGGGTATTGGATTTTGTCAAATGCCTTTTCTATATTGATTGATATGACTATGTGATTTTTATCTCTCAGTTTGTTTATGTGATGGATGACATTTATTGATTTGTGGATATTGTACCAGCCTTGCATCCCCAGAATAAATCCCACTTGGTCATGGTGCAATGTAATGTTGAATTCAATTTGTTAGGATTTTGTTAAGGATTCTAGTGTCTACGTTCATTAGATATATTGGTCTATAATTCTATTTCTTTGTAGTGTCTTTATCTGGTTTTGGTATTAGGGTAATGCTGGCTTCAAAAAAAGAGCTTGAAAGTGTTACTTTTTCTGGAAATTTTTGGGAATAGTCCGAGGAGGATAGGTTTTAGATCTTCTTTCAATGTTTGGTAAAACTCCCCTGTGAAGCTACCTGGCCCAGGGCTTTTATTTGTTGGAAGTTTTGTTTTTTTTAAAAAAATATATTTTATTGATTTTTCACAGAGAAGAAGGGAGAGGGATAGAGAGTTAGAAACATTGATGAGAGAGAGACATCGATCAGCTGCCTCTTTTTTAAAAAATATATACAGTGGTTCCTCGAGATACGAGTGCCCTAACATACGAGATTTTTGAGATATGAGCCATTGAGCGAGCGATTTTTGCTTTGAAATACAAGCAACATTTGAGATAGGAGTAATCTCATGGATCGGCCGGCTGCACACAACCCACCAGTTTACCGTGACTTGAGCGTCTCATAATTTCCCATGCCTCAAGGTTTCAGAATGAATTAAACTCGTATCTTGAGGTACCACTGTATTTTTTATTGATTTTTTACAGAGAGGGAGAGAAATAGAGAATTAGAAACAACAATGAGAGAGAAAAGCATGATCAGCTGCCTCTTGCACGCTCCCTACTGGCGATGTGCCTGCAACCAAGGTACATGCCCTTGACCGGAATCAAACCCGGGACCCTTCAGTCCACAGACTGATGCTCTATCCACTGAGCCAAACCAGTTTTGGCTTGTTGATTCAATTTCCTCCATAGTTATAGGCCTATTCAGATTTTTTTTATGATTGCATTTTGGAAGGTTATTTTCCTAGGAATAGGTCTATTTCTTCTAGGTTGACCAGTTTGTTGGAATAGAGTTGTATTTCTCTATATATAAAACAATCTTTGGTATTTCTGTGGCGTCTGTTGTTATTTTGCCTCTTTCATTTCTCATTTTGTTTATTTGGGTCCTCTCTCTTTGCTTATTGGTGAGCCTGGCTAGGGGTTCATCAATCTTATTTATCCTTTCAAAGAACTAACTCTTGGTTTCATTGATCATTTGTATTGCTTTGTTTGTTTGTTTGTTTGTTTCTATGTTATTTATTTCTGCTCTGATCTGTATTATTTTCTTCCTTCTGTTCACTCTGGGCATTTCTTGTTGTTCTCTTCTAATTCTTTAAGTTGTAGAGTTAGATAATTTAGTACCAGTTTTCCTTATTTTTTTTAAGGTAGACCTCTAATGCTATGAACTTCCCTCTCAGGATTCTTTTCACTGTGTCCCATAGATTTTCAGTTGTTGTGTTTTCATTATCATTTGTTTCCAGGATGCTTTTAATTTCTTCTTTGATCCCTTTGGTAACCCAATCATAGTTTAATAACATGCTATTTAGCCTCCAGGTGTTTGAATTTTTTTTATTGTTTTTATTGTAGTTTATTTTTAATATTATGCCATTGTGATTTGAGAAGATGCTTGTTATGATTTTAGTCTTCTTGAATTTGAAGAGACTTTGCCTGTGTCCTAATAAATGGTCTATCTTTAAGAAAATGTGCCATGTACACTTGAGCAGAATGTATATTCTGTAGCTTTTGGGTGAAATGTCTTCAAGATATCCATTAAGTCCATCTGATCTTGTAAGTCATTTAGGGTTCCTGTTTCTTTGTTGTTTTTTGTCTAGAGGATTTATCCAGTGATGCCACTGGGGTATTTAAGTCCCCTACTATGATTGTATTGGTGTCAATCTCTCCCTTAATATTTTCCAGAAGTTATAATTTCTTTTTAATGTATTTGGGGGCACCAGCATTGGTGCATGTATGTTTACCAGAGTTATATCCTCTTGTTGTATTGATCCCTTTAATATTATTAAGTGCCTTCCTGGTCTCTTGTTATGGCCTTCTCTTTGAGGTCTATTTTGCCAGATATAAGAATTGCTACCCCAGTTTCTTTTTCATTTCCATTTGTCTAAAAATATTTTTCCAACCACTCACTTTCAGTCTGTGTGTGTCCCTTGTTCTCAGTTGAGTATCTTGAAGACAGCATATATATTTAATGTTTTCTTATCCATTCAGCTACTCTATGTCTCTTGATTGGAGCATTTAGTCCTTTACACTTAAAGTTATTATTATTAGGTACTTGGTTGTAGCCATTTCAATTCTTTATACCTGTGTTACTTCTTCCCTTTCTAATTCTTCTTTTTACAATAATCCCTTTAGCATTTCTTGCATTGCTGGCTTAATAGTGATAAACTCTTTTAGAAGCTTTTTTTTCTCTCTGAGAAGTTTGTTATTTCCTCTTTAATTTTAAATGATAGCCTTGATGGATAGAGTATTCTTGGATTCATTCCTTTGCTTTGCATCACTTTTATACTTCATTCCATTTCCTATGGCTTAATGTGTTTCTGTTGAGAAATCATCTCTTCTAATAAAAGAGCAATATGTAAATCCACTGCACCTCCACCACACCAATAAGCCACGCCCACCATCCAATCAGGAGTGAGTATGCAAATTAACCCAACCAAAATGACTGCGTCCATGGAGCGAGCATGAAGCTTGGGTTTCCCCCATAATGGAGGAAGCCAAGCTTTTTGTCTAACTTGACCTCTACTACAAAGTTTCAATTATAGAAGATAAATAAGTCCCAGCTACCAGGGCCTCTGCTTGGGTCGCTGAGAGGTGTGGCCAGACTGCAAACCACAACAGGCCCCTCGCCCAGGCCACCCCACAACCCAAGGGAATCCCCACTCTGATCTGGGACACCCTTCAGGGCAAACCAGCTGGCCCCTACCTGTGCACCAGGCCTCTATTCTAGCTAATAAAAGAATAATATGCAAATTGACCATCACTTCAACACACAAGATTGCTGCCCCCATGTAGTCAAAAATGACTGCCTCCGTGTGGACACAAAATGGCCACCACAAGATGGCCAGCAGGGGAGGGAAGTTGGGAGAAACCAGGCCTGCAAGGGAGGGCAGTTGAAAGCAGTCAAGCCTGCAGGGGAGGGTAGTTAGGTGTGACCAGACTGGCAGAGGAGGGAAGTTGGGGTGACTGGGCCTTCAGGGAAGGGCAGTTGTGGGGGACCCAGGACTGCAGGGGAGAGCAGTTGCAGGGGGGTCAGGACTGCTGGGGAGGGCAGTTAGGGGCAAACAGGCTGGCAGGGGAGTGGTTAGGGGGTAATCAGGCTGACAGGCAGAAGCGGTTAGGGGCAATCAGGAAGGCAGGCAGGTGAGCAGTTGGGAGTCAGCAGTCCTGGATATGACTGGGATCAGGCCTAAATGGGTAGTTGGACATCCCTTGAGGTGTCCCAAATTGAAGAGGATGCAGGCTGGACTGAGGGACACAACCTCCTGTGCACAAATTTTGTGCACTGAGCCTGTAGCATATATATTAATATGAAAATTAGCCAGGATGTCGTAATAGTCACGATTGCTCAGGAGGAGGTGGCATGTGTAGGTGGGCTTGAGGGGATGGCTGTGTGGTGAGTCTAGCCATGGATTGTACAAGCCCACAGAGAGCAGAATGGGAGCTAGCCCACAGGGAGCAGGAAGCGGGGTCTGCTCACAGAGAATAGGACCTGCCTGCCAGCTGCCACCATGGCGAGCAGATCCCCAGAGAATAGGGCCTGCCAATCTGGGCACACTGGCAGTCCCATCTCTGCATGTTAGCTGCAGAGAAAACACCTTTTCTGACCACTCATTTGCTAAGCTCTGGATACACCACTCACAGTGTTCTTGGTAACTTGCATAATAAGAATCCAAGAGGGTGATCTAGGGTTTTTCCACTCACCCCTGGAGAAAAAAACAAAGGTCTGCTGTTGGAGGGGCTAAGAAATGTCATATCTTACCCCAGAGCCTTGGCCTGCTGACCAGAGGGTCCAGGTTTGATTCTGGTCAAGGGCATGCACCTAGGTTGCAGGCTCTCCCTGGCTGAGGCCCCGGTCAGGGCTCATGTAGAAGGCAACCAATTGAAGTGTCCCTCTCATATTGATGTTTCTCTGTCTTTCCTGCTCTCTTCCACACTCTCTAAAAATCAATGGGAAAATATCCTTAGGTGAGGATATAATAAAGAGAAAGAAAGAAATGTCATATCTTATGAAAGAGACATCATGAAAATGCCTAAAGAAAGTTGTGATTTTTTTTTTTATGGTGTGAAGGGTCTGGAGTTTGTGTTGATGAAAATACCTTGGCAACTGTGGCGGCCGGTAATGGCAGCAGCAGGGTGATGAGGGCAGTGCCTTCCCCTGATAAGCTTGGTTGCCTTCTGCAGAGGAAGCCCAGACTGTGACTTAGGCCTGCTCCCTGGGATCAGGTCTTAGTCGTCAGTAGGACATCTCCTGAGGGCTCCTAGATAGGGAGAGGGTACAGTTCAGGCTGAGGGACCCCACCCCTCCTGAATGAATTTCATTCATCGGGCCTCTAGTTTGATAATACAATGGGAGATCCTTTGTAGATAACTTTCTGTCTCTTTCTGGCAGCCTTTAAGACTCTCTCTGACAATGACTGGGTAACCAGAGAGATCAAGGAAGAAATAAAAAACATCATGGCAACAAATGACAATGACAACACAACAATACAAAATTTATGGGACACAGTGAAAGCAGTCTTGAGAGGGAAGTTCATAGCCCTACAAGCCTACTGCAAAAAA
>JAAGEH010000311.1:10978080-10996512 GCA_011751065.1 Lasiurus cinereus | reverse complement strand
TAACATCATACTCAATGGGCAAAAACTAAAACCATTTCCCCTAAGAACAGGAACAAGACAGGGATGCCCACTCTCACCTCTCCTGTTCGACATAGTACTGGAAGTATTAGCCATTGCAATTAGACAACAAGAAGAAATAAAAGGCATCCAAATTGGAAAAGAAGAAGTAAAGCTGTCCTTATTTGCAGATGACATGATATTGTACATAAAAAACCCAAAGGACTCCATTCCAAAACTAATTGACTTAATTAATGAATTCGGCAATGTAGCAGGATACAAAATTAATGCTAAGAAGTCTGTGGCATTTCTATACACTATCAATGAAATTATAGAAAGAGAAACTAAAAAAGCAATCCCATTTACCATCGTACCAAAAAAATTAAGATACCTAGGAATAAACCTAACTAAAGAGGTAAAAGACCTTTATGCAGAAAACTACAGGACACTGAAAAAAGAGATAGAGGAAGATGTTAACAGATGGAAGAGCATACCATGCTCATGGATTGGGAGAATCAACATCATTAAAATGTCCATACTACCCAAAGCAATCTACAGATTCAGCGCACTACCCATTAAAATACCAATGACATATTTCACAGACCTAGAAAGAATTCTTCATAGATTCATCTGGAACAAAAAAAGACCACGGATAGCTACAGCAATTCTGAGAAAAAAGAATAAAGTAGGTGGGATCTCAATACCAGACTTCAAGCTATACTACAAAGCAACTGTTCTCAAAACAGCCTGGTACTGGCACAAGAACAGACATATAGATCAATGGAGTAGAATAGAGAACCCAGATATCCACCCAAACCACTATGCTCAATTAATATTTGACAAAGGAGGCATGAACATTCAATGGAACCAAGATAGCCTCTTCAATAAATGGTGTTGGGAAAATTGGACAGATACATGCAAAAAAATGAAACTGGACCACCAACTTACACCAAATACAAAAATAAACTCAAAATGGATACAGGACTTAAACATTAGAAGGGAAACCATAAAAATACTAGAGGAATCCACAGGCAGCACAATCTCAGATATATGCCGAAAGAACTTCTTCACTGATACTGCTCCAAAGGCAATGGAAGCTAAAGAAAAAATAAACAAATGGGACTACATCAAAATAAAAAGTTTTTGCATAGCAAAAGAAACCATCAACAAAACAACAAGAAAGATCAATGCATGGGAGAACATATTTGCAAATGCTATCACTGATAAAGGTTTAATCTCCAAAATCTACAACCAACTTATACAACTTAATAAAAGGAAGATGAAGGATCCAATAAAAAAATGGGCAACGGACCTAAATAGAACCTTTTCAAAAGACGACAGAAGGAAGGCCAAGAGACACATGAAAACATGTTCAAAGTCATTAATCATCCAGGAGATGCAAATCAAAACGACAATGCGATACCATCTTACACCTGTCAGAATGGCAATCATCAACAAATCAACAAAGGACAAGTGTTGGCGAGGATGCGGAGAAAAAGGAACCATTGTGCACTGTTGGTGGGAATGCAGACTGGTGCAGCCACTGTGGAGAACAGTATGGAGTTTCCTCAAAAAACTGAAAATGGATCTCCCATTTGACCCTGTAATACCACTCTTAGGAATTTATCCTAAGAAATTACAAACACCAATCAGAAAGGATTTATGCACCCCTATGTTGATAGCAGCACAATTTACAATAGCCACAATTTGGAAACAGCCTAGGTGCCCGTCAGCAGATGAGTGGATCAGAAAACTGTGGTACATCTACACAATGGAATTCTATGCAGCCATTAAAAAGAAGGAATTCTTACCATTTGCAGCAACCTGGTTGGAACTGGAGAGCCTTATGCTTAGTGAAATAAGCCAGTCAATGAAGGAGAAGCATCACATGATCGCACTCATTGGGGGATAATAAAGAACATTATAAAACTGATGAGACAGTAAAGCTTCAAACAGACTGTGAAATTACAGCAGGAAGATTAAAGTTAGGTGAGGTAGATAAGAGATCAATCAAAGGACTTGTATCTATGCATATAATCATAACCAATGAACATAGACACTGGGGGGTTGGGGTATGCCTGGGAGGGAGGGGGGGCAATGGGGAGATATGTATAAAAATTAATAAAAAAAAAGACTCTCTCTGTCCTTAATTTTTGCCATTGTAATTACAATGTGTCTTGGTGTGGGTCTTTTTGAGTTCATCTTGTTTGGGACTTTCTGTGTTTGTGTGACTTTTCTTTCCCAAATCAGGGAAGTTTTCTGTCAGTATTTCTTCAAATAGTTTTTGGAATGCTTGCTTCTTTTTTTTCCTTCTAGCGCCCTTATTATACACATGTTACTTCATTTCATGTTGTCCCAAAGCTCCTCTGGGGTCTCCTCCTACTTTCTAATTTCTTTCTCCAATTGTTGTTCAGATCACGAGTGATTTTCTGCCCTATCTTCTAATTCACTAATTTGGCCTTCCAGTGCTTCTAGTCTACTGTTGAACCTTCCACCGTGTTTTTTATTGTATCTGTATCATTTTTTATTTCTTCTTGATTCTTATATAAGTTGTTGATTTTCTTATCCTGTTTATGAACTGTACGAATTATTTTTTTTGTCATATTGCATGTCTCTGTTTATGAATTCTTTTTTTGTCATATTGTATGCCTCATTTCATTTAGTTTCTTTTCTGGAGATGCCACCTTTTCTTTCCTTGGCGGGTTGTTTCTTTGTCTCCTCCTGCTTGGGTTTTGAGAGGTTGAAGACCTATCAGGGAAATGGTCTGGAAATTGTTAACCCAGAGGTTGGGTGTGTCTTGAGTCTCAAGCCTTTATTGTGTCTGCACTGAGTTGTATCCCCTTCTCCCACGGATTTGGTCCCTCAGTTCTCTGCTTCAGATTCTTGGGTGGTGGGATCCTATATACTTTTCCTATGATGTGCCACTCCCTGTGAGGACTGAGAAACCTCTGGGATGCAATTTTCTGTGAAGCCACAGCATTTGTAGGAGGGTGGCACCCTAGGTCCCTCCTGCAATGCACTAGGACACAGTACTGTGGCCCCTGGATGAGCATACCAGCTAGCTCTGGGTTGCCTCTAGGAGTGCTTTCCTATGGCACGGAGAGAGGTATGTGCTGGGTTGCTCTGGGTAGCTCCTGCAGGACTGTCCCCGGGGCCAGGGAGAAGCTGCTGAGGGTTGCTCTGGGTCACTCAGTCACCATTTTCTTGTAATCAGGAGTGATATATATACTGGGTTGTTCCATATTGCCCCTCCTTGGTGTGAAATGGGGGGCATATTGCCCTGGGTTGCTCAGTCTGTGATTCTCTGTCACCCAGAGTGAGGTGCATGTTGTGTTGCTCTAGATGGCCCCAGCAGAACTGTCCTGGGGGCCGAGGTGGAGCAGGTGTGGGTTTCTCTGGGTTGAACAGTTAGAGCTCCCCTGTGGTATGCTCTGGGTTACCCTGGCAGCAGGTCCTGGTGCTGGGTGTGGCATGAGTGCTGGGTGGTTTGGGGCCAGGCTAACAGCAAGGTTCTGGGGTCCAGGGTGAGAGTAGGGCACAGTGGTTTACCCTGGTTTGCACTCACAGCGGTGAGGAGGCCTGGTGAGGGAGCTCATTCTGGCAGCACATACTCCCTGCAAACATCTAGGAACCTGTGGAAAGTACTGTGCCACTTACTGCTGGGGCACAGTGGTGGTTCCATGTGGTTTATGGCTGGCATCTTTTTCCTTATTGTAAATTATCTACTCAGTTGTGCCTAATTTATTAATTCAGGGTGGGTGTTCTCTGATTTAATTGCTTTTCTTGCCTGGCCCTAGGAGGAGGTGCATGACACTGTTGCCTATTCAGCTGCCATTTTCCTCACTCCACAGCACTGTTTTTAATATCCTGAACTAGAAAAAAATATATATAGATAATGGCATCTTTTATATAAAACACAAAAATGGGTGAAATGAACCATACAGTAAACAATGAATTAGCCATAGAACAAATCTCAACAAATAGTGAGTTTTATGTTGACTGTTTCCTAACCACACTTCAATTAAATTTGAAATCAATAATAAAGTTATATTTCTAAAACTCTCATTCATTTGACATGTTTTAAATAGGTGGGGATTGTATTTGGAAAGATGAATAAGAATGTCAGTGGGAATGTATAATAGCTATGATCATTGACATGATGGAGGGCTTGCTTGGTGCCAAGCACAATTCCAAGTGATTATCTGTAGTATCTCATTTATTTATATAGCGATCATCTGAATTATGTCTTTTTTATTAGCCCTGTTTTACCATGAAGGTAACCAAGTAACTTGCCTGAAGTCACATAACTGGTAAGTGGTGGAGCCATATGGAATCCAAACCCCAGGTCATCTGATTCTAGAGAATGTTCTTAACACTTTGCTATGCTGGGAAGGAAAAGCAAAGATGGAGAAACAGGGACATACATGCCAGACATGTCTGAGAAATATGTATAGGTGTTGATGAACTGTGGGGAATGTTGGTGATAAAGATGAAAAAATACCTGGTAGTGGAAAGAGCAAAATTTGAATGATGAATTGAATTAGTTTTATGTGTACTAGTGAAACACTGAAGACTATAGAGTAGAGAGATGATGCAATAAAATCTGTATTTAAAGAATATTTGACTTATTGTGGGAGAGAGGCATTTGGAGGACAAAGTAGCAAGATCCTTTAGCATAAATGAGAAAGGACCTGTGCAGAGAAGTTTGGATGGAAGAGTAGTATAAAAGGAAGGAGCATTTCTGAAGAATTGATACTTGATACATGATTAGATGTGGTGGCTAATTTCAAATTTATACGCCTCTTCAACTGAACCAAGATAGAGAATGGAAATGAAAAAATAAGTATTTTGAGAAGGCTGAGCCCTGAGTTGGACATATTGACTTTAAGTTCTGCATAAGATAGAAATACTTAGAGGTGCATTGCCAATGCTGGAAATTGAAGCAAAGCAGTGAGAAAGGAAGGACTAGAGACATAGGCATGGTCAATCATCCTACATGGTACCAATGCATCATGGGAAGCTTCTGAGAGAAATTTCTTCTGCGTAGCATGCCCGATAGTAATGGTTAGAGAGAGGGGTGAAGAAGTACAGAGATCCAGTCTCTGTCAATCTTTTAAGAAGTTGGGTAAATGAAGAGAAAGTGAGGGAGAAAATGGTGAACTAGAAAAAAAAAGGAATCAAATTGGTAATGATTGCTGACATTTATTGAATGTTTATTAAGAGCTTTACCTAGATTATCTCATTTAACCCTCAAAAGTTCAGAGATGGGTCCTTTTATTATTTACATTTTGTAGATGGGAGAACTGAGGCACAGAGAGATTCAAATCACACAGTTGAGTGGTAAAGTCAGGATTTATACATAAGGTGTCTGATCAGAATATACTTTTACAAACAGGATACTTAAACACAGCAGGATTCCTGGCAGTGGGTGAGATTTCAACATCTTGTAGCACAAAGGGAGTGGTGTGAGGAGAAGGCCTTGTGAAGGAAGTGGGTTGGGCACAGCAGACAACAGGAAGTGCTGAGGTTGACTGGAAGGAGGTGTGGGAAAAAGGAGAATGTTTTCCACTGTGTCTAGAGAAAAAAAAAAAGGTGGTGGGGTGATGGAGAAGCTTTGAGGTGTAGGTGGCAGGAAAACACAGGAGCTTATTTTGGGTGATTTGGTCCTGTAGTTTGCTCATGGAGATCATCTGTGGAGATAAAGGGCGATCAGAGTTGCTTTGTGGCACTGAGTGGTAGCCCTTGTTTGAAGCAGCTGGGGATCCTGGGCTGAAACAGTGTCACACATGACTGAGGTTAGTTTTGAATGTCAGCACATAAAGTAAAAATCACATGAGTAAAAGTTACTTTTGAAAAATCTCTTAAGTCTCCCATAAGGTACTGTCCTGAATATTGTCCTCTCTCTCTGTCTGACAGAGCCAGCTTTTCCTCTAGCAACAAAACAGATGGTTATTCCTTTGTTGGAGCACAAGAAGGAGTCAGCTTGCACTAGGCCCTTTGCAGGAGAAACCTGTGCACATTGAGACTCCGCCATGCAGGATGGTATTACAAGCGTCACCTGTATAGTCACATGGGGGTGTGAATCCTGACCTAACCTGTTTGCTGTGTGATAGTGGGCACAGCTTTCCCTTAGTTTTTAGTGTCAGGTTCCATTTCTAAAGTACGATGGGGCATAGATTAGATGCTCAATTGCCAGTAGAGAATAAGAAAACATAAAATCAAATAGTAAAACCAGCTGGTGTGGACAAGTAAATGAGGAGGCTAATCCAAGGACTGGGCTGAGGTTGTGTAGTGTGAAGATATTATCCGTTAGGCCTTTCCCAGGGGTGCTCACAATATGGAACCCAAAGTAAGAAAACACACGGTTGAGTTTACCCCAAGTCAAGGATCAGTGTCAATGCTGTTTAGAATGTGACATCACGTCAAGAGTAATGGCACATAGGGCCCTTGTAGGAAACATTGTTGAAAACAGGTGCCTGAGGAGACTCCATTGGGTGATCATAGAGAAGTGGGAAGAGTTAATATGTGTAGAATAAGGAAGATTCAGGAACTAAACGTCATGCTGGGTTTTATAAGAGCAGGATCTAGCAGGATCTAGTAGGATGAGGGAAGAAAGTAAAATATGGGAGATGATGGTATATGAGAGAACCTCTACTCCTAGGTTCTGTGACTGGGGCCTAGAAATCAAGCAGACAAAGGACTGCTTAACAGGAAAAAAACTTTCATATTTTATGTGACTTTCATATTTTTATGTGCAGGGGGCTTCAAAGGAAGAAGCAAAAACCCTAAAGAAGCATTTAGACCAGGGCTTATATCCTATTTAACAAAGATCAATACATTTCGGAGAGATGACAAGATGAAGGAACAAAAGGTTTTGGCTTGGGCGGGTAAGTTGTGGGAAAGAGATTAGGAGATCTATGGGGGAAACTAATGAAAGGAATGGGTTATTTTACTGAAGTTTGTTTATACAGACTCATCTTGGAATTGACTCCTCACCTCTCATTGTAAGAATGTTCTCTTCTGCCTAGTAGAGGGAAAAGCACCTTTCTCACTGGAAATTTATGCCCTGCTTTTAATTAAAATAGGGGAGGGCAGAGAACCCTTTCTGCATCTGCTATTTCTCAGTTGCCTTTGGCTCAAAATAATGACTAATAATGGCATATTTGGAGGAAGTATGTTCTCTTCAATGGAGTTCAGAGGCAGCATCTGGAGCTCTTCCATCCACAGTGATGCCTTCCGGGGACTAGGGCAGTTAGACGCAACAAAAGAGTTCCATCGTCCTAAACTTGGATTTGAATAGTGGGCACATTCCTCTGAGCACTCAGGAAACCCTCATTATTTTTAAGAATGACAGCACTGTGCACTGTTAAGATCATGAAGTCTAGAGTATGGGGTCTGGAGCCATGCTATCTAAGGTTAAATACTGGCTCTTCCATTAGCCAGCTGTGTGACTTGGGTCAATGGGGCCAACTTTTCTGTTCCTCAGTTTTCTTATCTATAAAAACGAAATAAAAGTGGTTGTTGAGGGGCTTAAATGAATAACATGCTAGGACTTGTGATGAGCCCTTAGGAAGTGCTTGAAAAAGTGAACTGTTATTATTATAAAAATGGGGGATAAAAACCTCACTTACTTATGAGCACTCAGCTTTGTTGGACCAGTTCTATTTTGATTGTCTATTTTGCTTTTAATCAGTGGTGCATATCTATGAGTTTGTTGGCTAGGATTAAAAGGGTCATCAATGGCCATGGAGCACACTGTGTTCTGCCAAGGGAATGACAGGGGGTGGGGATGGTGTAGGGAAGATGAAGGGTTTAGTCTGTGATTGTAACTTTAGGAGCACTGTGATCGGCTCAACTGAGAATGTTATTACCAATAGGCACCCTTCCTTAGCCATCACAGTGACAGATCTCACCCATCACTTTTTTTTTTCTAGAGGCATTTTCATTCTTTTCTTGGAAGTCTGTCTATCTCCAGGTCCTGGATTACCTTGACTGAGAGAGACCTGTACAATAATTTCTATTGGTTTTTTTTTGCCATAATTTTATTAAAAAGAAATCTGTGTAGTTTGCAATCTAATGATGGTTTCTGTAGAATCCATCACTCTGCCAGAGATAATCACACCCAAGTAGAACAAGAAATTAATAATTTAACAGAAAAAAATAGAATCTCAGAATAAGCTCTTCAAAGAGATTCTCTGAAATGGAGGTGAGGTCATCTGTTTGGTATAGAATAAATTAACCCTTTCTTTTATGTTCAGAGCTAATTGCAGGATTGTTCATATCTTATTTGAATGAAGTTGAAACAATTAGGCATTATTTAGGTCTAAAAGTATCCATGCAAGATTCTCTTATAAAATAAAAAGTCCCTTGAATGGTTATTGCAACAACCTGTCTAGCCTGTCAAACGTAGGTCCCTACCTAACCTATAACAATGTCTTTCACAGCCTAGGGCTGGAAGCCATACGGCTCTCTGAAGTCATATCACCTATAATGCTTATTGATTAGAAAATCAACCTGCTTTGATTCTTTCCACAAGGTTCGGAAATTCTGACTCTGATGCTACGCCAGCAGGGTATGCTCTTAATGTTAAGATGGGGCAGAAGCCAGTTCTGTGATGCTTTTTTTCTTATATACTGACAGTGTGTGCAAGTGTTTGCTAATGGAAAATAAGACTGGAGAAGCCATTAAAAGATATTAGTATCGCCAAGCTCCAGAGAGATGAAGGGAAATGTGGGGGCATCAATACCAGGCAAGTTTTTAAACAAAGAGGAAGGATGATTTATAATTTAATATACTATTATAATTGTTGACTTTAGACTTTCTTATTGAACTAGCAATCTGGAAAGCAGTAGCCGTGTAGCAGTATTAGAGTTTAAAGAAGAAAATCTGTTTTTTTAGTTTCAGTATATCTTTTAAGTAATGCCTCAAAATTAGGAATGTATGTTTGGGTTTGCAGCTGGGAGGTCAAAAGGCCAGTGGAGATGAGGTTCTTTTTTATTGTAAACATATGAATTAATCATGACTCAAAAATGGGATCAGGAGAAAATCTGCAGCTGGAAAAGGAAATCAAAAAATTGTTTAACTTATTTAAATAAATACACAGACATATAAATATATACACATACATATATATGCACATGGCATGAGTATCTCTCTATATAAAAAGGCAGTGTCCATCATCACCAAAATGAACAAAGGACCAACCTGTTGCCTCCTCTCAGCTCATAGGGGACTGGTGAGCTGCGGTGGGTGGCAAGCTACAAGTGGCTTGCGCTGGGCCAGCCCTTACCTTTCCCCAGCTGGTGGTATAGTGGAGCCTGTGCCAGGTGGAGGCAGGAGAGGTGCATCCCCCACACCGCCCGGTTCTCAGACCCCTGTGCCAGCATTGAGGCCTCAGATGGCAGTGCTTTATTATCTGCTACAACTCTGCTGCCCCAGTGCTGTCCGGGCAGAAGTTTTTCACGCCTCCCCTATATGGCCCAGTATCAGTTTCTCCCTCTACTCTTGCCACCTGCTGCCCACCTGCCACTCAGATACCTGAGCCAGGGACTCTCTGTGGAGCGGGCCCAGATGCTCCTTCCTGCCCCCAAGGTCTGGTGGCCTCAGCAACACCTGAGCCCACGACCTGCCCCTGGGAGGGTGGATCTGGGCTAGGCATCCACAGCTCCTCCTCCACAATGTCCCACCCAACAGTGGGGGAAGGGGCAACCTCTCTCCTTTCCAGTTCTGCCCCAGTGTAGAGGCTGGGGCATGTCTCCACCCCGCAGCACCCTTTAAAACACTGGAAAGAGTGCCTGCCTGCCCAGCTGGGACCAGCACCTCAAGCTCCCATACCCTTGTGAACCCACACCTGGCCTCACCAGTGGCTGCTGCTCCTTTTAGCTATCAGCCTGCCAGCACAGGAGGGTAGGAGAAGAGGAAGGAAACCATTGGTGCGACTCTGTCGGGTTTAGCCGGCCTGCCTGAAAGTTCTCATGTGCCTCCCTGCTCCGTCTCTGCTGAGGGGACCCTACCTGATGCACATTCATCAAGATTGCTGCCATCTTGAGAAGGTCAATTCTCAGCTAACTGCCAAGGCCTCAGATAGTAGATGCCCTGTGACAAAGAGGTCACAGAGGGTCAAGATACTGCCTCTGGTTGAAGCAGGTGCTGTGGGAGCAAAGGGACCAAAAAAAAAAAAATGGTTATGTCCAATAGCCATCTAACTCCACACATGGTGTGCGAATTAGTCATTGTTAGAACCAAATTTAGTACTGATGTGCCCCATTTTAAGCAGACCCCCCAAAATAGATTTACCATATTGATAATTCACTTTACTACAGAAGGAATGCACAAAGATTCTTGAAATAAGCAAAATATTTTGCACCTCATAGTATGAAATGTTTAAACATCATTAAAAATAATCTCTATGAGTAAAGGGAGTTGATATTAACAAAATCTAATATACCCAATTCAAAATGTCATTCAAAAATGTATCTACTATGTAAAATCAAAGTATGGGATCTAGGGTTTGGGAAAAGCAATTTTACTCCACTCTACCTGCTCATCCCCTCAGCCTTATGCTTTGCACAAAAGTCTCAATAAAGAGATGGGTCAGAAGGAAAAGTAATGCCTCATGTCACTGAAATTTATCAATTTAACAAATATTTATAAAAATTGTGTTAACTTTGTGCCTGTATTATAGAAATACAATACATCTCTGTTTCTATCTTCAAAGGGCTTAAAGTCTCTGTGAGTTCCCGGTAAGGTAAACGTGCAAACAGCCAAAGGAGGAGCAGGTTCCAATACAATTCTTAGTATAAAAATTACTGAGTAAAAAACTGTCCTCACTCTCTCTTTAGAACAAGAATTAAAAGGAGCAAATAAATATGATGAATGAATTTGAACTCCTCTGGGGACCCTAACCCTCAGAGACTAACACAGGTTTTGTGAGATCTAAAATTTACTGAACCTAAAGGACTAATTTTTAGTGGGGCGGTGGGAGGTACTGGGGGAAGGGTAATTTTTTTTGGTTTGTTTTAAGAAGGATCAAAAATGACTTTATTTAGAATAAGAAAATGAATTACAAATAACTGTAGGTTTGAGGAATCTGTCCCTTTCTCTTTTAAATCATTTCAGGCAGGTTATCCAAAATGCTGCTTGTTGCAACTTGCTTCCTCTCTCCCCCAGAACAAATCCAGCCCTCACAGGGGCTCTGAAGCTTCCTTAGCTTTACCATAAAAATAAAATCAATAAATATTTCAATAACACTTCTTTCTGGACAAAATTCTTTCTTTTTAAATTTTTAATTTTATCAAAGTTTTAATACATAGTTTATAATATATCTTTTTTTCCCCTAATAGATATGTAGTGTACTGGTATATTGTTGTTTTTATTCTATTGTTGACACTATTATAGGTGTCTCCCATTTTCCCACCTTTACCCTACTCTCCCGCCTTTGTAGCAGAGCTAAGGATGTCTGATTCCTGGAATTAGGCTCACTCCCCCCGAGGATATCTCCTGAGGGCTCCCAGACTGCGACAGCACAGGCCACTCTGAGGGACCCCGGCTATATGCACATTGGGGTGACCAGGCTGGCAGGGGATGGCCATTAGGGGTGACCAGGCAGGCAGGCAGAGGTGGTTAGGGTGATTAGGCAGGCAGGGAAGCAGTTAGGGGCATTAGGCAGGCAGGCAGGTGAATGGTTAGGAGCCAGTGGTCTTGGATTGTGAGAGGGATGTCTGACTGCCATGTAGGCCCAATTCCCTGAGGGGTCCTGGATTGGAGAGGGTGCAGGCCAGGCTGAGGGACACCACCCCCAATGCACGAATTTCATGCACTGGTCCTCTAGTATGCAAAATGTCCCTTTAGGAGTTCAACTAACCAGGAGTTTGATCACTTGCTATGATGTGCACTGACCACCAAGTGGGGTGGCACGGAACAAAGGAAGGCCCCGGTCGGCAGATGTGGAAGGGAGGCCCCGGCTGGCAACTGGCAGCCACTAGGGACCCCACCCGGGCATGAATTTCATGCACTGGGCTCTAGTGCACTAATACTCATCATTTAGTTTCTGAAAATCATGAGTTCAAATATAGAAGTAATATTGATGTGACACTTGAGAAGAAAATCAGCATTCATAGTTTTACATTGGGTTGAATTTAGATAGAATTTGTGCTTTAGGAGGAGTCTTCTCAACAGATTTTAAAACAAAAAAAAATTCCATATATATATAATATTGATTTTAGAGAGAAGGGAGAAGGAGAGACAGAAACATCAATGATGAGAGAGAATCATCAATCAGCTGCCTCCTGCATGCCCCATCCTGAGGATTGAGCCCGAAACCTGGGCATGTGCTCTTGACTGGGAATAGAATTGTGACCTCCAGTTCATAGGCTGACACTCAACCACTGAGCCATACTGCCTGGGCAAATCTGATGCATTTTCAAAAGCAAAAATGAAATGAAATGCTATGTGAGTTCTTGTGTGACAATGTCTCAGAACTATAGAGGACAAGTAGACATTAAGGGGCATAAAACTAGTAGGAGGTAGTTCTGTGGTAAATGGTCCTTTTTCACTGCTTTGAAATGTTTTCTTTTAAAACATTTGACCATCTATCTCTTACCAATCAATTAATCAACCATCTATTTATCTTTATCACAGTACAATGCACAAGGACATGGAACTTTCATTTCTACAATCTGATGTTTTTCTTCTTCCAAATTAAACTTTCAGAATTTACAATCCAGAATACTGACTCTAGTCAAAGTGGTCGTGGGTTAGTTCTCTCTCACAATTACTGGCTACTCCAGAGGGCTGGGGTCAGAGGCTTGATTAAATAAATTATGGCTTCGGGTCCCCTCCAATAAACCATGTCAGGCTTTAGGCAACCCAAAACAATGCTCCCTGTTTTAACCCATAATGGGCAGTTGAGTTTAGTAAATGGCCTAATCACTACAGCATAAATATTTATGGGAGAATTTTTCTAATTAAGGTAGAGGCTTGTTTAGATGCTATCAGTTTAGAGAGGGCTTTTCCAACAAGAAAATTACTGTTAAAAGACATCAGGAAATGGTTAAAGTCCAGAAGGGTAAAAGGTCAGGGAGTCTGCAAAGCGCAAAGCCTGCGTTCTTATTACTGTGGTCTATGTGCATGAAACTATCTCTCCTACCCTTTTAAAAGGGGGGTTAAAAAATAGTCTTTTGTACCTAAGAAAAAAAATATTGGTCTATTTATATAAAAATATTTATGCTAAGAAGTATAAAAATGTGGGCAATGACTCAAAGAGATTCTCTGGTATCCCAACTTTTACAACAGGCTGTGTATGGATCTTGTATGTCTGTTGGCTCTAGAGGATGGAAGGTGGCACCAATAAAGATAGGTATTGAGTGATCTCCATAGTAGGTGCTGTCAGCCTGGACTTCATGGATTCCTGTTACACACACATTAGAAAAAGATGCAAGCATGCAATTTGTAAGTCATATTACCAAGAACAAGCTGTATAAAATCTGAAATGTGGAATACAGGCAGAAACACTCCCAGAGGAGAAGAATATGTGATCTCAGTGGGAATTCATTAATCTACCAAACAGTGTACATGCGTGTCTGCCATATGGCATTTTACTCTAAAGGAAAACGTAAAAAAAAAGAAACAGAGAAAGCAGGAGAAAACAATCCCCACAGAATGTGAACACCAAGTACCTTTGCCTGAAAAGTGTTTGCTATGTTTATAACAGAAGAAACACAGGAGAGTACCCTACATCCTGCCATGAGAGCTGAGAAGGTTTCAGAAGCATTACCATCTGATTTTGATTCTCCTTGGAAAATGGAATAAAGTATTAAAGATTAAGGTTATTTAGTAACAATTTCAGCAGTTAGCTATGACATAAAACACAGCATACACTACATAAGAAGGGGGAAGATTGGTCTTCTGTAGGAGGATAACCGGGGTCTGCTTAAGCCAAAAGTACAGTCAGTTCTTTCCAAGTCACATCTGTGGCAAAAGCAGAAGGCAGAGAGGCACCTGAAAAAAATAGAGACCATAAAGAGAGGCATTTGCAATTTCATAATTAAACTGGAGGACAATCGAGTCTTGAGTCCCTGTCCAAAGCCCACCCCCATTGTGAACATGTTAAGTTTTTCAAAATAATGCCTCAATAATGCCTCATCAATGTCTTCGACTCTTGCCCAAACTGTCCCTTACCTCCCAAAACTGGGGATTAACCAAACCAGTGCTTGGAACAGCACAGGTGGCAGAGCCTAAGGGTTTCTTGGAGCATCCCTTCTGCCAAAAAAGTGCACATCTGAAGATGCATGAAGCGTGACTTTGAGGGAGAGCCTTTAAGACAGTGACACTTTGTCAAGGGCTGCTTCAGGTTCTGCATAGGCAGCCTCTGGGCCTGGGAAACGCAGGGCAGTTGTCTTTTAAACACTTGCCCATTGGGGTTGGCAATGGGCAAGGAAATTAGAGTAAACATTTTCTCATTCTCATTATTACTACTCTTCTATGCCTTCCTTATATTTCCACTCATATCTTCAACTTCATGATATCAGTTGCTTTAGAATTTAATTTCTCTTAAGATGGAAGTTGAAGCACTCAGCCATGGACAGAAATCCTGTTGTTTACCATGGCGGGAAAGGGATTCAATCATATAAATTTAAGCAGATTCTAATTCTATTCAGACTTGATTCTGATTATATAAAAGCATGTTTATAGTTAGAGAACTCGAGTTTCTACTTACAAGAGATCATCCTATATAATAAAACGTTAATATGCAAATCAACCAAATGTCAGAACGACCAGAACACCCATGGCCCCTCACTCCATCTGGCCCCATCCCCGAGTGAGCACCCCCATCCTGATTGGGGGTGGTGCTGACCAGCAAACTGACCCTGGCTCCTTGCCCCGGCTGGCACCTCCCCCTTACTGGCAAACCTCCCACAGCCCCTTGACTCAGTCAGCCTACCCCCAATGGCCCCCAACAGGGTGGGCCAACTGACCCTACCAGTTCACCAATCTGTGCACTGGACCTCTAGTATTTTATAATATGGAGGTTGAGAGTCAGCTTAGATCTCTATTATTAGCCTTTTCTCTGAAATGTCCATTGGCCCAGATTTGGGGAAGGACACAGATTTTATGCAGTATTTGGCTCAAAAATTAGCAGTAAAAAATAACTATATTCAGAAGATTTTCTTTTGAATTAGATCACTAACACATGTGGAGATTGGAGATTTGGACAGATTTGATTTGGTTTTCTCATTTCCCACTAGAAATATTTTAGAAATCAACTGAATGGCATTGATAATTGCTTTAGGAAAGTTGCTATATAGATATAGTAGATTGAAGACTCATTACTAATTAAGAAAAGGAAATTAGTCTTCCTTCTACATCATCTTAAAGAAACCATCACAGTCAACTTCAAGAGATTTGGCAGGAGTGCTAGATCACCATGATTATCACACTGGGGCTTTGGTGGAAGGGCAATTTCCTCCCTTGTCTCTCACTAATGCATATTGCAGTCTTGGCCATCTGCAATTTGCCTAATGCATCCTTTTCCTGACATAGAGTCTTCAGTGTGAGTCCTTCAGAAACTTTTCAATTTTATAATAAGAACTGTAATCTGTTGTTTTTTTGAAAGCCTATAGATTATAAGAACAGGTATAATGTTCTTTAGGTTCAACAAATAGCATGTAGCAACACTTCTTATTCAGATAGTTTTCCAAATGGTGCTTTCCACATGCTTTCTGTGTATGGATAGCTCTCTAAATTAAGAGAAAGAATGATGAAGAGGACATGCTGGGTTTAACTATGACCTCAAGGGCTCAAGGGACAGTTATTCTTCCTTTTTTTGTTTTGTTTGATTTTTGGTTAATCCTCACCTGAGGATATTTTTCCATTGATTTTTATAGAGAGTAGGAGTTGAGAGGGAGAGACACAGAGAGAGAAACATCAACGTGAGAGACACAGTGATTGGTTGCCTCCAGGGATTGAGCCTGCAACTGAGGTACATGTCCTTGACTGGAATAGCATTTGTGATCTTTCAGCCCGCAGACTCTATCCACTGAGCCAAACTAGCTAGGGAGAGACAGTTATTCTTGGTGATAACACTGTGATTTGAATGAAAAAGATTTAGTTTTTTTGATAGGGATAAGTAAGGTATTGTTCAACATGCACTTCATTGTATGTACAGTGGCTGTAACAACCCAAACTAAATAACTAAATTGCCAAGTCATAAACAGAATAACAAAACCAGAGCATGAATGCGGTATCTTAGGAAGCCTACTGTTTGTATGCACATAAATGAACCCATCTGAGACAAACACTGAACCCAAGCCATGCTTCCATTTCCACACAATGAGCTCCAGTCTATGGTGAACCAGGTTGGCAAAACGGCTTAGAATAAACTGTTTACTTTCAGAACCCAATACATTCTTTTCTAAGAATTTGGAGCATCATTTAGTGCAGTTATGGAAATAACTAATGTTCTGCACACACAGAGAAATCAGGACCAGACTAAAGAAACAGGTTTTGGATCTAATAGCAATTCAATATATTCTTTCTCTTTTTGCTTTCTTTTGTTTTGTTCTCATGGAAACTACAGTTTATGAGAAAATTCTGAATTTTTTTGCTGTTAGCATAAGTATGTGTTATATTAGTCAAGTAATATAAAAGAATAGTTTTCATAAAGTCGATTTAATCTAATGTAAATTTTGAGGGTACTATTGAATTGCTCATGATTTGATAAATGGGTTTAACATCTTTCAGGACTTAACATCCTATTTTTCAACCATTTTCCATTTTTATTTCATGAATAAATTTTTTTTGCTTACATATAATTTTATATCAAATTCAATTACAGCTACCATTAAACATACATACAACACAAAATAGCACAGTAGTAAAAAAAATCATTACTAATTTTAATAATGTTGCATTACTGTAATGCTATGAAAATAATTCCCAAATTTGTTTTGTTTCTAACATATTACTTCAAAAATAAACTCACAATATAATACTAATTAAATATTATATTCATATAGTTCTTTAAACATTTAGAAATTATTATATATATACTACTTAAAAACAATTTTGGAAAGCAGTACAAAAAGACCAAATGATTTTATTAATGGTTTGGGGATAATATATAATAGACTCATTCTACCAGTGACTACTTAAATATTTCAAATACTTTGTCAGAATCATTTATTTTGGTGATTGCTACATTAAAGTAAAACCACTAGATTACCAAAATGTCTCTGTATACAAAAGGAAAATCTACACTTAAAAAAAGGTGTATTTGTTTCTGTTTATTTTTTTTAGTAAATGGCTAGAAATGACGTATGTTAAGTTTGAAACTCCAGATGACCTGCTGATTTTTTAAGGTGGACAGCATGATGATCAATTATTTTTTGAAAAATAAAATTTTTAAGATTTATACTTAGTGTATGATTTCAAGCAGTGAATTTTAATCATTTTCAGGATGCAGGGGCTGGGTTACTCAATTTAGTGTTTCTGAGGCACAAGTTTATGGCACTTTGGGTAACTGTGGCACAGACGACATTGCTATAACTCAAATACTTCACAGCTAAGGAATGCATGTCTGGAAATTTCCTTCTGGAGTGAATTGTTCCTACGGCTGATAATGGTGGTGTTGAGAGGTACGCTCTGCCCCATAACTTCCCTTGCCCCATGGCTAGTCTGGCTGTGTAGGAGAAGTCATGTATTCTGGCAGCTGGAGCCTCTTTCCCTAAGACCTTTCGAAAGCACCCATCCTTCACTTCTCTGTACACCTGCTGACAGTTTCTGCCATGGATCAGTGGTTTCTTCCACCACTCTACAGAATTGATGACAGTTTTCAAGGGGGTATGAAAAATATCCCGGCCTTGAAGTTG
Organism: Lasiurus cinereus; assembly: GCA_011751065.1. Lineage (NCBI taxonomy): Eukaryota > Metazoa > Chordata > Mammalia > Chiroptera > Vespertilionidae > Lasiurus > Lasiurus cinereus. The sequence continues at coordinate 10,978,648 of JAAGEH010000311.1, read as the reverse complement.
TTTACACCAATATTCACAGTTGATAAATTGGGCTGTCATTCTGATCTTACAGGGGAGGGCAAAAAAGGGGATTTAGTAGTGGTGTTGATCATGGCAATACAAGGCACACACTGATCCTACATCCATTACCAAGTTTCTGCATTTGCCGCCATCTGTTGTTCTCCATCTCTGCGGAGCAGAGGCAAAGAAGGGCTCACCTGCAACAGAAGGATGCAGGTTATAGTGCAGAGGAAAGGATAGCTGGGAAAGAAAAGGTGTTATATCCTGAACTGGACACCTGAGAGAGTTTATGGCCCCTCCTTACACTACAGGGCTTTAAATATAAACTGGAAACTCTTCTGTTTGGGGACTAGTTTATTAAAAGTTCTTCAAGACAGGTGAAGAAAAAGATGGTCTCACAGTAGTTGTTTTATGATTTTAGTTCTTTGTTGTACTCACTTCCACACCACTAAAATGTGTGGATAGGTGGGCTAGTTATATTAAAATACAGGGCTGAGCAAAAGTAGGTTTACATTATTAATACACACACACACACACACACACACACACACACACACACACACACACA
>JAAGEH010000311.1:10896697-10978070 GCA_011751065.1 Lasiurus cinereus | reverse complement strand
ACACACACACACACACACACACACACACACACACACACACACACACACAATGAACTCTGTGTTTTGAGCACTCAGGCCTGCAAGCCTACTTTTGCCCACCTCTGTATCATGCTATCTTGGGGAATTATTTACTTCTGATTAAATCTCTATATCCCTGATTTCCCCACTAATATACAGAATCATCTGGATAATTTTTGCAAACTGCACGCCTGGTCCTTGCCACCTCAGTCCTGTTGAGCCAGATTCCTGGGGCTGGGTGAGTGGGATATAGACTGATGAGGCTCAGCCATGTGATCAGTAGTGTGTCTTGTCCCACTGGTCAAAACACACTGCTTTAGGTAGGTCAGTGTTTTCTGAAATTTCAGTTTATCAGGATCACCTGGGGAGCTTTATCAAAATATAAATACAGTATCCAGGTCCCACTCCAGCCCTAAACAGTATCCTGAGGAGGTTGGGGATGGTGTGGGTTGATGGGGGGGGGGTTCAGTAACTATGCATTTGTATTTTGAAAAATCTGCCCAGATTATTCTGATATGCTGGCAGGTTTGGGTACAATTATTATAGATAACAGAATAAACGGATGGAATGAGAATAGCATGTTTAATGATGAAAAGGCTACCTGGCATCCAGGAAGCAATTCATGGAGTATTCAAAGCTGAGATTTGGAATCTGATGAACACTATTTTCATTACATTAGCTTTCTGCTCACAATATTAGTTTCTCTAAATTGACATTTTTGTTTTTATGTTTTGACAATCAGAAATATTGATAGTTTTAATAGTGGCAATGGAAGCACATAGATGTTTCTGAACCCTAGGGTAGGAAAGTGTGGAAATGACCTTTAAGTCAGAAATTCATCCAAGGCAGTGGTCGGCAAACAGATTAGTCAATAGAGCCAAATATCAACAGTACAACAATTGAAATTTCTTTTGAGGGCCACATTTTTTAAACTTAAACTTCTTCTAATGCCACTTCTTCAAAATAGACTCGCCCAGGCTGTGGTATTTTGTGGAAGAGCCACACTCAAGGGACCAAAGAGCCACATGTGGCTCATGTGCCGCAATTTGCTGACCACGGAGTCTAAGATATAAATTAGGTCCCTAGGAAAAACATGGAGTCAGGGAAAACTGGGTGGCCACCTGTACTAGTGTGTGAATGAACCGGCTGCTAAGCTATTTGCAGGATTCTTTTTTTTTAATTTTAATATATTTTATTGATTTTCTACAGAGAGGAAGGAAGAGGGATAGAGAGTTAGAAACATCAGTGAGAGAGAAACATTGATCAGCTGCCTCCTGCACACCCGCTACTGGGGATGTGCCTGCAACCAAGGTGCATGCCCTTGACAGGAATCGAACCTTGGACCCTTCAGTCCACAGGCTGACAATCTATCCACTGAGCCAAACCATTTAGGGCAATGTTTGCAGGATTCTTGCATACTCCCTGCGATGACTTTGCCTCCAGGAAGACTGCAGCAGGGCACTGGCTACATAAATACACAAGCAGTTACTAAAACTGGCGGAGTGTTATTTTGGGAATGAGTGGGGGAGGGGTAAACAATTTGGGAGAAATGTAGAAATTTCTGTATAGTCTGGTAAAGGTTGAGGCAAATAGATTATTTTACAGATGAGGTGGTTCTGTTACAACCCGGTTTTGCCAGCCTGCTAGAATGGTCATGCAAGCTCTTGCTCATTTTTCATCTCCTAAGAACAGCATTCTAGTAACCAAGTTAACGTGCAAATGTAAACTTTTTGTTTTAGAAGTGTCATCCTACAAATATACACTGAGTGGCCAGATTATTATGATCTCTGAATGCATAATAATCTGGCCACTCAGTGTACTTCTCTTGAGTACCTCATTTATTTGATATCAAAGACACTATAAATCGTGTACCTGATCAGTTTTCCCCTTTCAACTGGCTGATAGAAATCTCAGGGCTAAAAAAGTCTAGAATACTTTTGGTCTCCATTTGAAATACAAATGCATTGAGTGGCCAGATTATTATGCATTCAGAGATCATCAGAATCTGGCCACTCAGTGTAGATTCATTGGTTACGAAAACTTCATTTGGCACTTAAAACTGGCAGAAAAAAAAGCCTGACGTTAACCATCATTATCAAAACTGGAGTTCTGGGAGCCACTGTATCTTTTGCAGAAATTGGATAAAAAGTAGCTGAAACTGATTTCCAAATGGCAAGGATCAAACCGTGGAAGCTGAGACGGCAGTCACAGGGGACTGGAGGTCTGCTCTGTGAGCCGGATTCCGATTCTCCGTCCCTTTAAAGCTGTGCCACTGGCTGAGGAGATAAGTGGCGATGAGATAGACAGCAGCCGGGCCGGGGCTGCTTTCTTGCTGGGGAACAGCCCTAATTGGAACTCTGCTTCTCCAACCCCTTCCCCCTGTTCTCCAAATTAGGATGTTTGCTTTTTTTTTTTTCTCTTCATACTGTCAACTTTCAGATATAAGATCCTAAAGGACTGTTTCTTTGGAATGTTTTAATGTATGTTTCCCAAGATGGTGGCTACCTTTAATAAAAATGAAGTAACTCAAAACTTGAAATGATATTCACCTCCCTAAACTTGTGCTTGAGAAACATTCTCTTCTATGAGATTCCTTAGAAGAGAATCCAGCGGCTTCAGAGAGACTTCTTAGATGCTTGAATACCAAACTGAGAAACTGCTTTTGCTAAATGAACCCAGGCATTCTTGTAGTGGCCTTTGTGCAGTTATTCTGTAGGTTGGTCAGTTATCAAATCCCATTAACAAGTCCAATTTAACTAGCATTTAAAAAAAATTTTATGATTTATTTCAGAAAGGGAAGGGAAGAGAGAGAAACATCAAGAATGAGAGAAAATCATTGATTGGCCTCCTGCATGTCCCACACTGGGGATCGAGCCCACAACCTGACCAGGAATCGAACCGTGACCTCCTGGTTCATAGGTCGGTCCTCAACTAATGAGCCACGCCAGCTGGGTTTTACTACTATTTAAATTCTCTCACAGGAAACGAGGTAAAATCTAAATCACAGAGACTTTTACTCTTTATAAGAATGCTATTCAACTCAGTTAAACAAGTATTGGAGGAAAAATCTGAAAAGCTGACTACATTTTTAAGGCACCAGAACAGTAGTGGAAGATCCAGTCCTTTTCTACAATTCTGACACTCTCTGGCCCGAGGGAGAGGGCATTCGATGCTAGGACTGGGGCTCAATTGATAGCTCCCAGCCCAAGAGCTTAATGAATCATGGGATCTGAGCGATAAATGAATGTCAGATGGAGCTTAACAATTATGACTTACAAGCAATAATCTGATTTAGAAAAATATTAAATTAGGGCCTAAATGGAAAGTGGGGCTTAAACCGTTCCATTTGAGAGACCCACTTGCACTCCGCTAAGTGGTGTTGGTGGGCAAAGGCCGTTTGTTTCTGCCGTGGCAGCAGCATGATTGATGCAGCTGCTCCTGCAAGCCTAGTAACCAACTTATTATTACAGCGGCTCTGAGGTTTGTCGCCGGGCTGTGCAAACAAATGATCGACATCATGTGGGAATGGCAGTAAGTGGAAGGGCCTCGGTGGAAAACATCGTTTGTGAAACAGGCTTTTCAGCCCAGAAGTTAGCTACCGAGAGTGTAAAAACAAAGGTCTTTGCAAGAGAGACAGTGAGCAAAGCATGATGGATAATCTCGACCATGCACGTAATTGCTTCCAGGTGTCTGGCCACTTTATTACTCTTGGGGTTAGGCTACCACCCTGACAATGTTTTCTTTCTCAAACAGGATAACTCCTCAGAAGGCTGGTGCCAGCAGTTACTGTTACCTACATCACCCTAGGTTTGACTTGGTTATGGCACAGTCTCCAGACAACTGCCACATTAGGGAGATTTAATAAGGTGTGCATATAAAATGGAGTTCAGGGGAACCCCAGGAAAAGTCAGCAGAGAGGGCTGGGAGTTTGTTTTCTCCATCTGGGCTGAGTCGTCCACTGCTAGACGTATTGATAATTCTTTTCAAAGACAGTTGCTTTTTTCTCCTCTGCATGACAATTTTAGATAAAATAATAGCTTTCTTTCCTTTGACTGACTGGATTTCTATGCTGTTTTCCAAGAGTTTTGCTATCCACAATTCAGTCTTTAATGATTTAATTCAGATGCAGAGTGAAAATATAGTGTGTTCTTGCCAGGATGTCAACACCTAGGAAGTTGAAGTCGTTTTCTTAACTCCTCATTTTTTTTCTAGGCAGGAGAGAATGATCATGAAATCTTAAAAATAATATGTCACATTTTATTACTAAAAAGCTTGTCTCAAGAATAATCAAAACAAATTCTTGTGTCCTTTAAATTCCGTGATACAGGCAGATTTAGGGGCTTTAATAATTCAATATCTGGTTTTAAAATTTGCTATAAAAAGACCAAAACCTTGTAGGAAATTTAAACACTGCTGACATTTTGTAACTAATTACAGTGTTCCCCTCCCAGAATCTCCAGAATCAATGGAGAGAGAAGAAATGTTTTTAAAAAGTGGGAAATAAGTGGTAGGTTTGGTTAAAAAAATTATGACATGTAGGAAAAATATAATAATGTATCTAATATATTTTATGATTAAGTAGTATTTGACTTAAGACATCCTTATGGCATTTATATATATACTAGAGGCCCAATACATGAAATTCATGCATAGCAGTGGGGGGTGTTGGCTCAGCCTAGCCTGCATCCTCTCCAATATGGGACCAATGTCTGACTTACTGTCACAATCCAGGATTGCTGGCTCCTAACCACTCACCTGCCTGCCTGCCTGATTGCCCCTTACCACTCTACCTGCCAGCCTGATAGCCCCCCAACTATTCCCCTGATGGCCTGATTGACACTTAACTGCTTCCCTGCTGGCATGATTATCCCCAAAGGCTGTATGAGGCTGGCTGCTGCATGGACTGGGGGAGGCTGGGCTGAGAGGACTGGAGGACTCCAGCTAGAAGAGGCAGGGCTAGGGGACTGGGTGCTGCCATCTTATGAGGGTATGGCAGTCAATTAGCATATTCTCTCTTTATTAGGATTGCTATTTGCCCTTTCTCTATAATAAAAGTGTCAGAGATGAAAGAAAATTAGTAAAATGTATATGAAAATCTTCCTCCTGTCAGAGTCTGGGGCATGCTGCAGGGCCCAGAGTCAAGTCTCAGACCACCTGCGCATGACTCAAAATTTCATGAGACTCAGACCTGGCCAGCCCCACCCCTGTTAAGCCTCAGATCTCCTGGCCTGGCACAGGGTTGGGGGGCCCAGCCTCAGGTCCCCCATCAAGCCCCACTGGGCAGGGGGAGCAGCCTCAGGTCCCATGGCGCACCCTCAGGTTTCCTGGCCCAGAGCCAGAGTGAGGAGTGTGGCCTGAGGTCCCCTGTCAAGCCCTGCCTGGCAGGCAGCATGGCTTGAGGTCCCCAGCCTGGCACCAGGGCAGGGGGTCCAGCCTGAGGTCACTCGTCAAGCTCCGCTGGGCAGGGGGTGTGGCCTGAGTTCTTCTGGCCAGGTGCTGGGATGAAGGGCGTGGCCTGAGGTCCCCCATCAAGCCCCATTTCAGGGGTTGGGGCACAGCCTTAGGTCCCCTGCCCCAGGAACCTGGCACCATGCAGCCTCAGGTTCCTGCTGAATGCTTGTTATGGGAACCTCACCTCTGCTGTGGGTACAGCTGTCTTATGTTATAGAAACCCTGCCTCCACTGTGGGTGCAGCCATCTTGTGACAGCATGAGGATTAATTTGCATATTACCTCTATTATATAGGATACACACACACACACACACACACACACACACACACACTAGAGGCCTGGTGCATGAAAATCATGCACAGGGGTGTGTGTTCATCAGCCCAGCCTGCACTCTCTTTAATCTGGTACCCCTTGAGGGATATCCAACTGTCCATTTAGGCCCTATTGTACTGGGATTGGGCAGTTGGACATCTCTCTAACAATCCAAGATTGCTGGCTCCCAACTGCTTTGCCTGTCTTCCTGATTGCCCCTAACTGCTTCTGCCTGCCAACCTGATCACCCCCTAACCACTCCCCTGCCAGCCTGATTTATGCCTAATTGCTCCCCTGCAGGCCTGGTCACCCCTAATTGCCCCCCCCCTTGCAGGCCTGGGTCCCTCCTAACTTCCTTCCCCTATTTGCCTGATTGCCCCCAACTTCTCTTCTCTGCCGGCCTGGTCACCCCTAACTTCCCTCCCCTGCAGGCTTGATCTCCCCCGACTGCCCTTCTTTGCAGGCCTAGTTTCTCCCAACTGCCCTCCCCTGCTGGCTATCTTGTGGTGGCCATCTTGTGTCCACATGAGGGCAGCCATCTTTGACCACATGAGGCAGCCATTTTGTGTTGGAGTGATGGTCAATTTGCATATTACTCTTTTATTAGATAGGATTAGTTACTTTATGCTTCTATAAGAATGTTTTTATTCTTTAAACTCTTATAAGAAAAAATGTTATTAAACTATGGGGACAATTTTATCTTTATGAAAATTTTTATTACTCTATTATTTTAAAAACTGATCACCAGAGTCATCAGCAATTTCCTTTTATTCTGTATACTGAGTGGCATCTACAAGGTGAAAGTTCTGCCCTTGGAGCAGAGGACATTTCAGGACCATTCTGCTTCAACCATCAATCATCCATTTTTTTTTACATGTTTGTGTTCCTCTTCTCTTTTTGACCTTATCTCATATATTCACAGTTCAGGGATGAGCACAAAGGTTGCATCTTACATGTAAAAATTCAAATGCATTTTGACTCACATGGCTCAATCAAATTTTACACTAAAAATGAAATGTGTTAAAATACAGACCTAATCTCCTAGGATGCACTGAAGCATCACTTTTGACCTAGGTGAGGCCAGATGCATCTGCACACTGGCAGGGGGGCCCATAGCAGAGAGAAGGATGGTTATTAAAAAATATAATAGCATGAGGATTGCAATGAATTTTAATAAACTTATCTTTCTGCAATTTAAGTCCATTTCTTATACAAGAACATATGTATAGAAAAAGGTCCTCCTTCTTATTAAAAAGATAATAACAATAACTTTCCACTGTTCAGGTATGCCAGGCAAAAGGCTTTTATACAGAGCAATTTATATGGGAACCTGAAGTAAACCATTTTACTTGGCATTTAGAATATCTCAATTTATTTTACATTCTTCATGACCGAAGTGGTGGGTCTGGAATATGGAATGGCCTGCAAGTGTGTCTTTCATAGGTACACAGCCTGGTCCTGCTCTTTCCTGGGGACTCTTCCTCTGGACTGTTTTTGCCCATCTGCTGATCCATCCCTGAAGGTTTATCTTCCTCTGTGGTCAAATGACTGATCCTGTTCTCTTGGACCCACTGTTTCTTGACCACTTCTCTGAGTAACAACTCCTGGCTCCTTCCTGAAAATAGACAGTCTGCACCACTAGCACTCTTGAAATGCTTGCATTCACAATGTGAACCCAGCTTAAGGCCTTCCTCTTGCCTAAGGAAGTTACACGTGACAAAGGAGTAATGAATGTCTCTGGAAGGACATAGCCAAGAACAAAATGTCTTTTCTTCATCAAAGGCACTGGGAAGGATTTGAGCCAAGAAACCATGTCATTGGGTCATTCTTTTTTAATGGTGTTGAACATTCCAGAATAAGGCCATCAGAAAGCAGGTAAGGCAGTGAAAGCTTACCCTCCCTCCTTGCAGTTTGCAGAGGTTTTATATGTTACACAGGTGTGTGGTTGATCATAAGTAATAGGAATTCGAAGAAGAAACTGAGGCAGAGAATACATAATAGTTCTGTTTTCAGAACAGACTGCTAAGGTGAGGCAGTCCAGGAAAAGAATGTTCTGTGGTCATTGGTTTATCAAGGAAATGGCAACTGGGGCTTGAGTAGCACAAATCATTTTACCTATGGGCTGTAAAAGGACCTTAAGCTATTATCATGGCCCTGATTCCTGTCCTATACACACCTGACTGGATGAGTCCTCTAGTGCTCTGCCTTGCCATTTTCTATCTGTGAGACTTGGCTCTTACATTTTCTTCATCTTCAATGTTCTCCCTCAGCTCACCTCAGCCAATGTTAGCCATCCCACATGGCTTAGATCAGATGTCATTTCCTGAAATTGTCTCTGGTCACCTTGGCAAGGACTGATCTCTCCTTTGAAGTCCATATTGTAATGCAGTATTTACCTCCTCTAACCTTCTACTGCAGTTATTTGTGTATTTATCCCCCATCCTTCTATTGGATTTGTAATCACTTAGTGGGGAGAAAATTCATGTGCCAGGCAGCATGTTATATGCTGTTTGTATCTAATCTCCATTGTTCCTGGTGAAATATCTCTTGGCGTTGTTGTTCTCATTTTGAAGAAGCGAGGCCAGAAGGTGTAAGGGACTTGTTCAGGATCCATGGGTGGTAAGTGGTTGGGTTGGAGGTTTCGACTCATGTGTGCTTGACTGTTTAGCTAATGCTTGTTCCCACCACTGTATGCTGATCCTCTCAGAGCAGGGATGAAAACTAATTTTTTAATCTCCTGGGATTGTTAAATATTTGTTGATTTAATGAGTGATTTTGACAAATCACTTGGCATTTGGCTTTGTAAGTGCTTTATTCTAAAGTGGTTGAAGATGGCATTAAAGAAAAAGAAGTATATTTTGTATTTGGCATTGTGGTTAATTGTATGTCATTTTAACAATCATAGGTTTAGTGATTGGGTAAAATGATAGCAAGAAATGATGGCTTGACCAAAGGGTCTTAAATTTTTTCCTATCATTTTAAAAATATGGATGAATTAAAGAAATTTTGGAGGCAGTTTGTTTATTTTAAATACCAGTAGCAAATAAAAGACTTGGTCTTTTGCTTTGTTTGTTTGTTTGTGTTATTTTATTTCTTTATAATGGAGTAAGCTGCTTATTCTGAGAGCAGAGAAAGTTCACATGTTGGTCTGGAGTCACTGTTTCTGGGAAAGGAATAGTTTTGAGTGCAGTGTAATATAATGTCCTTGGAATTGAGGTTCATTTCAGGGGAACCTGAACCAGGTCAGAATAAAAATCCATAACACTGTCAATAACAACCACAAAAATCTATAACACTAGATGGGCCACAAGGCACTCTGCTGGCCCTGTGATTGAGGAAGCACAAGGGAGGCAGTAGGTAGGGTTGGGCTGTGTTCACACTAGCTGAAGAGACCTTCAGAGTAAATTCCAGAAGCTTGTGGCTTTCACAAACAGGGAGGAGAGGGTAGCAACAGAATCAAGATGACAAAGGTCTCAAGGGTAGAGACTAAGTCTTCCTTACTCATTCATTTAACCCCCACTGCTCAGCAGTTTGCATGGTCCATAGTGCTCAGAACCTACTTGTTGAAAGAATGATTATTAGAAGCTGCCATGGAACAGTGCTTTTGCCCAAATACAAATTATGGTACATAGCATGCTATATGAAACCAAGAGACCTGTTATTTGTGAATGAATTTGAGACTGTCTCAGGGTTATTCTGAGTTAGGTAGGAGGGAAGTAGGGGCTGGAGGACAGTGATTTCCACAGTAGGAGCTAAACTGTTGATTAGTGGTATTTTTCTTCTGATTCCATTATTCCCTTTAGGTAGGTTCAGCTTGAGGAAACGTGAGGAACATGCTTATGTATTTATGCTGAGATTTACACTATGGGAGATAGCTCCTGGGGTAGTAAGATGAGTACTTTTGGAAAATGTTTTGTCATTTCCAGGGATTTTTTAGTAAATTATTATTTTTTTCAAACCTTAAGTGGGCCCAAATATGGCAAGAAAGAGTTAATGTAACTTCTCAAACATCCCTTATATAGACCTAGAGACAGATATAGTCCCAGAAGAAGTGATTTCCAAATTTAGTTTACAAACACAATTAAATAATTTATGTTGTGAAGGGTTTGGAGATATTTTAAAATGATTTAATTCGGCCCTGATTTTAGCACCCATTTAACTTACATGTATAGCCTGGGATAATACTTCTAAGACTGCTGACTTGGAATTCCATTTAGGGCTTGTAAGCCTTCTTAAAAACCTCATTTCCTTAAAAGGAACAAGAAGCCCTGTTTTTGTCCTACACAGAGGAATTTGTGTAGAAAGCAGGAAGGTAACAGGGTTAGTTATTTGAAGCAGATTCCTGCTGTGTGCAGCATTGCTGGTGAAATTGCATTTGAGGTTCCAAAGGCGGTTTACTCCAAATAGGTAGAAGAGCTCTCTGTTGATCTTAGAGAACAAATGAAATCAAGAACACACCATACGTCTTCTGCATCTCAAAATTCCTAGAAATGCTGCTGCTTTTCTTGTTGAGATGTGATGTGAAAATTCATGTGAAAGGCAGATGTTCTTAATTAGCACCTAGAAATATTGCTGATAACCTACAAGTTTATACATTTGGTAGTAAGTCCCTAAGTGAACTTGAGAAGCAAAGACATATTTTGAGGGAGAAGGAGGGGAAGGATCTGAGAAAATGGAACTCTGTTAGACTGGGGAATGGCCCACATTCTCAGTTGATAAATAAGGTTCTTGTCTCAAAGGCGGTGACATTTATTCCAAGGAAAGAAGCAAAGAGAATGAACCTCCAACTGGAGGTTAGCTTAGCTTGTAAGGTGGAAAGCAGCAGCTGGATTCTGGCACATGGTATTGTCTTGTGCTGTTGGATTTTCAGAGACTGTCACCATCTTGCACCCAGCAGTTTGTTTGTTTATTTATTTATGTTTGACATTGTTGATTAAGCCAATGTAGGTGTCCGATGTCTTTCACCAGATGGTCACAGGATTGTTCCTGGTGTGGTTTTGGTTCAGTAGGGTCATCCACTTATCTGTTGTTTAGAAAAGAAACATAATCAAGCTTGTAAAATGGCTAGCACTCCTCCAGTCCAGAGAAGCAGCCTCCTTATGAAGGAACAAGGTCAAGGTTATAAGGAGAAAACCAGATCTCAGAATAATGGTGGGTTACATGTGGCAAGAGGCAGAGTGGGAAGAAGGTAAAAAATGGAAAAATCCAGGTCAGAGTTGGAACTGGGGAGGGGCAGGAGAGAGGCTCATAGGGCAGGAGGCCAGGGAAGCCACAGGGATGCCTTTCTTCTTCTTGAGGAGAAGTCACCTGTGTCTTCTATGACAGAATAATAATGCTTTGGGTTTACTGAGGACTTTTATACTGAAGAACTTTGGGTCTAGGAAATATTGACTAGAGAACTAAATATTTCCTTAAAGTATTTTATTCTTAAGAATTTTTTATGCAATAAACATACCTTTTGAATCTGAAATGGAAACCCTATAAAAACAAGGGCTGCATTTCATTCATGATTGAATTCTCAATGCTCAGGACAGTATCCAATAAATATTTATACAGTGAATGAAAGTCTCACAGACCATGGAATTATGCTAGATTCTATGGAGACAAACATAACTCCAGGGGATTTAGAACATTCATAAATAACTAGACATAAGGCAGGAAGTGGTAATAGAGGAGACCATACTCAATGAGTTTATAGTGAAGATGGAGCCTTCCTGATGGATGGGGAGTAGCAGTTGGTAAGGGAAGACATCATATGGTCACTTATATTCTCCTTAGATGTTTTAGGATGAGTGGGGTTTAGAAATAGCAGGGATGGAGAAAAAAGGTTTTCAGAACAAAGAAAACACGAATGAGGTACACAGAAAGTGTAAGAGACCCTGAGTAGTTTTTTTCAGCTGCAGTGAAAGCTACTCGATGGGAAATCACATGGGGAATGAGAGTCAGTTAAAATTGGTTGACTTTATCGCAGAAAGGCGTTTGAATACCACAGAAATGAGTACCTACAGAAACCCTGTGGTACTCATTTCTGTGGTATTCAAACGCCTTTCTGCGATAAATTCCTATTGTGTAGGATGGAAAGGTTTGAATAGTTTTTTTTTTTTTAAAGAAACATGGTCAGGGTCGTACTTTTGGAAATAAGAATTTGGTAGCAGGATAGGCAGTGCATTTGAAGAGAGTGAGGTTAGAATCCACTAGGGAGATCTTCATGGGACCCAGGCAAAAGGCCATGAGCATTTGAACCAGGGCAATGATAATGAGGGTGAAATGTGAAGGTGAATGTGACAGATACCACAGAAGGAGGGATCATATGTGCTGAGGTAATATCCAAATGTAATTGCTTGACATAGAGTTGGAGATGTGGAAGTAACACTTGGGAGAGAAATTAGAAATAGATTTGGAAGTCTTTCGAATAGAGCTGTTAGTTGAAGCTATAACATTGAATCAGGCACCAAGTGAGTGAAAGTAGAATGAACAGGGAATTTTGCCAAAGATCCTCTAAGAACACCTACATTTATGGAAGCAATTAAAGAAGAAGAACTGGAGAAAAAATGCAGAGGAAAGATTGTCAGAGTCATGAGAGAATGAGGAGAATGAATCATGGAAACCGTGAGGAGAGGGTTTCAAGGCATGAGTGTCCAAGGGCTTCTAATGTGGTAAGAAGGTGAAGGATGCAAAATAAGAGAAAAAAAGCTCTGTCAACAGAAAGTTTATTAGAGACACAAAAGAAAGTACTGTGATAAAATTGAGCCAGTTATTCAACTCCCTCTTTCCAGAAGTTTTGAGATTAAGAGGAAAGAGATATAGTAGTACCTTGATGGAGTAGTAAAGATATTGGGAAAAGCTTATGGATAGGATAGGTTTGTGTTGCTCTATTAGATAAATGGAAGGATGGAAGCTGGGAAACAAAGAGGGAGACAGGGAAAGGTGGGTGGTGGTAGTGAGAGAGGAGAGGAGAGGAGAGGAGAGGAGAGGAGAGGAGAGGACAGGAGAGGAGAGAGAGGATCAAGGCCCTTAAATTGAGATTCCTAATTCTTAACTTGTATATAAATTGAAAATATTCTGATATATTTTTAACAATGCAGAATGAAAGTTGGATATTGAAGGATCTTTACTATATCACTTAGTTTATGTACTTTTATGTGTGTGCTTGAGTTGGGGTAGGGGGAGATGGAAAAATGGATGAAACATTTGGGAAAAATCCTGGAAACATTAGCCATTTTTTCCCTCTCTGATATTTTCCAGTAGGGCCTGGAAAAGGGGCTTAGTAAATAAAGAGATGTCAGATTGTCAGTTGAGTATGGAATGTTCACCTGAACTCTGCTTTTGCCAAAGCTCAAATTATGTTTTTGCAGAAGTACTTTTCCCTATTATTTTCTTATCATTTGTTGGCTGGAGTTATCCCCTGAGTGCACCTGGTCTGCCAGTTTGAAAACACAGACCTAGACTTTTGGTTCCAAAATATAAAAACTTTCTGTTGAAGCTGTCACCATAACCTGTTCATTCATGGGAATGGTCCAGATTAGAATGGCCCCATCGTACACTTTGTACCTTTTAAAGACTATTCCTGCTGATTTCTGGGCATGGTTTTGGGCTGCTTTTGAAAATGGAAGCCAATGCCAAAATTATACGCATATTCATAAACTATAAACAAACACACAATTATACATACACAATCTGACACACCCCCTAGAATAATAAAACTAAAAAACCAAAGGCACCACACAAAATACTTTTTCACTTTGCTGGCCGAGGTTGTGGAAGGCTTTTTGTAACACTGGGCTCAATTTTCAGAGTTTATTACAGGTCCACAATTAAAGATAGTGCACACAAAAGAATTATTCTCAGATGTAGGATTGCAAAACTGCTTGCAACTCAAATATGCACTAGCTGGGATGCCATTTGAGGTTCACAATATAGTACTTATAATTGTATGTAGCCCTGGTCATGTTTTCAACATATTCTTGGAAAAGTTCTTTTATTTGCTTTTTAGCATACGTGGGCCTTTGCAATTTGTTCTCTTATTTGGGCTGTATAAACAGCATCAAGAAGCCTTTTTCCTTTCATTCAAACAAACAATGGCTTTGTAACTAAGAAGAAAATTAGTAACAGGTGAAAGTTTATTTTTAATGATGTTGAGATCAAATTGCTGTTTAACTTACAGAAAAACTCTCCTCATGTCTCTTTTAATGTTTCAAAATTATTTATAAGTTAAACTTACACAACTTTCAAACATGCTCAGAGCAAAAAAGGGCCTCTTTATTCTGGATTACTAACAGAATAGGAAGGATATTGCTTTGTTCTGATTTTCCTTTGCAAATTTATTTTCAAAACATCTTGCATTATAAAAATTTATACAGAACTGTCTTAGAGATTTTTAGTTTTGTACTTATATGTAAATCAAAGTTCTGTGCTTAGCATTATGTTTCTCTTTAAAATTCATACTAAGTTTGCTTTCATTAGGTGTGTTTCATATTTCATTGTATCAACATGATTGTGTCTTTTGAGAACTTTTCTTTGTCCTTATCCTATTTCATTACCATAATTTAGAGAGCTTATAACCACCAATCTAATAAGACTATTTACTAAAGGTAAAATCCTCTCTACCCCTTCCTCTTTCTTTAAAAAGTCAAAGTGTTTAGCACCTATAAATTATATAAACAATATAAATTAAGATCTACTTTTAATCAATATGTCCCTACTTCTATCATTAATTTCAATTGAAATAAGTCAAATGTTGGATTTTTCCATTAATGATGATTTTATAAGGTAGTTGGGACAGAAGGAAGATAGATATCAGCTCAAACAAAGAATGTTGTTAAGAGCTCTTCAGAGATGAACATAGTGGCTTATAAGATGGAGGGGTCCTCATAAGTGGGTTGATGGTTCCATGGGAAGGAGGCTTCCCTTATAAGTGAGAGACCAGGGAAAATTGCCTACACCTGGTTGGACTTGTTAAGTGTGTTGCTAAAACTTGGTCAGTTTGTAAGAACTGCATATTTGAGAATAATCCCACAATGGATCCAATTGAAACAATGCAGATTTCTAAGATTGGGGTGTGACATGGATAGATAGGTTTAAGGAAGGTGGTTTGTATAACTTTCAAGATGACTGGTGATAAGTTAAATTTTATTTTCTTTTTCTCCCATGTTAGAGATATTCTGTCCCCTTTTCAAAGCTTTTACTTGTAGCACTGTGCAAATGTCTTCAAACTAAATACTTTTAAAGGTCCCATCTTTTCTCAAGTTAAAAATGGTTGATTAGAGTGTCAACTTTTGTGGGATGAGAGCGTGTTTTCTGTATCCAGCTCTGGGCATGAAGTGGGATGGACTGTAAATCATTATAAATGGGAGATTCTGCAAGTTCTGTACAGATTCAGTTTAGTTCCTTTTAATAAACAATTTATTGGATAACAAATTATGTGTAGCAATTATGCTAGCATAAGACCTAGTCCTATAATTGAGTGTTTTGCATCAGGAGAAATAGAAAGCTGTTAGAAGAGGTAGCTATTTTTGCTTCTCTTCTACTTTCTCATTCATATTCCCTTTCCTCCTTTTTTCCTACTGGAAAACTGAATGAGTAAATCCAGACTAGGGAACCAGTGGTGGTTTGGGAGCAGTTTAGCTTGGCATCAAGTTCTGATAATGGAGGTTTCAGTGGTGTAGAGGTGAACTATACCCTGGCTGGAGTGGCTCGGTTGGGCGTAGTTTGTGCACTGAAAGGTTGCCCATTTGATTCCCTGTAACCAATCCATGTCCTGCTCTCAAGTCAATGTTTCTCTCTTCCCCCTCTGCCTTTCTCAATAAAAGTATTTTTTTTAAAAACGTAGGAAAACCTGCAACATTCTTGTAGGCCAAGGAATGGTTCACATTAATCTATCTGTGGCTACTGCCCACCTCAAGGAAGGCACCCATCTGTCTTGGTTTAACCAATGAGTGGGCAGGACAAATTTGTGTTGCTCTGCCCCTTATTTTTTCTAGAGCCACCCCCCCAACCTTCTTTGGCATAACCCTTATTATCATGCCACCATAGATCCCCAAAACGCCCTCACTCTGTCTACACTAGATCAAAACCACCATTCTCTAAGGAGGTTGTTTAGATTATTCTGCCCGGTAGTGAATGAGTCCTAGATTTCTAGGAGACGTTTGTATCTTAAAGACAAGCATGTTGATCTGGTGACTATGGAACTAGCATGAGATGTCAGTAAAGGGCACAAAGTTCTGAGTCAGATGCTCCCTGCCTGCTCTTCTTCCACATCTGCTGGCCTTACCTTTTACAAGGACTAAAATGTATGGAATTAGCTTTACAGAAACAGATTATTCACTGCTATTTTTTTTCCTACTTTTGTAGACACTGAAACCTCAGGGGCTCAGAAGAGGAAAGAGTTGTTGCTTAGTGAGAGACTGTGTATGGCCAGAACATATCATACATATTTGAAATGTGGGTTTCCAAATGTGGAGACCTCAATTTTAATTCTCTTGCAGCACAGTTCTAAGCACCTTATTAGTGCGGCTTCAGTTACCTATTGCTGCATAAAAACCACTTAAACTTAGAGGTGCGAAAGAACAAGCATTTTGCTACGCTTATGTTTCTATGGGTGAAGAGTCACATAAAACATAGCCCTGTAATTCCTGGCGGCCTCAGGTGGGACGACTCCCATGACTGGGGGTGACTCACAGGACTGGGGCTGGAATCACCTGGAGACTTCTTCAGTCACTTGCCTGGCATTTGGGCTGACCACTCTGTGGCTGGGCTCAGTTGGGATTGTTTAACAGAATACTACCTGTCACCTCTCCATGTAGCTTGGCCTCCTGGTAACAGTAGTTGGGTTCAGAGAGGAAGTGTTCCCAGAGAAGTGTCAAGAGAGTAAATGTTCCAAGAGAATGGGGAGGGTGAGGGCTTTCCTCCCCTAAGCTGGGTCATCATGAAGCTTCATTGTGCGGTCAAGGTCACACCAGGGAAGAGAATGTGAGATAGAAGTGAATGGTGGACTCATGTTCAGAAAATACAGTCAACCACAGCACTCAATAATGTTGCCCCTGATTAGGATAACCTATGCTTAACACATGCACTCCAGTTCTCTCAAGCACCCTGCAGGGTAAACATTACCCTTATTTCTGAGCTAAAGAAACTGAGACCCAAGGAAGCTTAGAGACTTGCCTCAGGCCACACAGTGATAAAGCCAGGATTGTACCCTGGGTCTGTTTTACTCCAAAGCCCACACTCCTTGTATTATATAACATTTTTATATTAGATTATATGGGGAAAGGGTAAAATTATGTTTAATAGAACTAGTTTTAACTAGCTAGGGTAATTAGTGAATTATAAGGGATTATTTAAACTGAAATAAATATATGTTCACATTAGAGAAATGAGAAAGTTTCACACAATACAAGTCATTTTTCCTTCTTACTGTTTTTTTTTTAAAATTGTTGTTGCTCTTTACTGGAACAGGTTGAAACTATGTTGGAAACATGAATGTACACTTTAAACATTTAGGTTATGTACTGTTTAGGCAGTCATAGGGTAGTCAAATTCTGTACGAGCAGAAGAACAATATATCCAAATTTTTAGTCACTGAACACCAGATTATCTGAAAATGCTAACAATGTGTGGCAGACACATAGAGGAAACAATCTAGACTGTTTTTAACCATATTCCTTGCTTCAAAATTTTCCAGTGCATCTCTCTACAGACTCTCTGACATTAATTAAAAACAACTTGTTGAAGCATTTGTGATATATTAGATGGAGTTGTAAGATATTTATTTTCAAAGGAAAAGCATCAATGACAAATGCTCTGTTTGCATCTGTAAGTGTATGTTCATGGCTGTGACCTGGTGTAGCTAAAAAGATGGAAGAAAAAATTTTACAAAATATATACAAATCCTAAATTTCTGAGTCTAGCGTCTTTGTGTCTGTGAGTAGATGTACGTGGGAGGGGAAAGGGTGGTGAAAGGGTAGAGCTGCTGGGAGAAACGTGATGCTATTTCCATGAGGAAAAATATTGCTGTAAAACTGGGTCTGATTTATGTAACTTGCATATATTTACTTTAGAGAACAAAGAGTAAATTATCAGGCCTCTGAATGACTGGTAAATTCCATGGATACAGATTCCTCATAATAGTGTGCTGTTATGCTTTCTAGATAAATGTGTTAATAATTTATAAATCCCGGGCAGCTGGAGTGGAGATTCTGAGGTGTTTTCAGGGAACCTCAACTCTGATATATGTCATTCTTGCTAATTGAGCATTTTTGTCATTATTCACAGTTTTATTTTTAGTTTCCTCTCTAGAGTTCCCATAGAACAATAGTCGGCAAACTGTGGCTCACGAGCCACATGTGGCTCACGAGCTGCGGTTCGCCACTTTGTTGACTAATGAGTTTGCCGAACACTGACCTGGACTCTGGGTTCCAATAATTACCGGCTATTGTTGTGCCTTGTGATTAAGCCCCTATCGGATGGCTCATGGCATAGACCATTGCTTCAAGTAACTGACTGATGGGCTTTCTCCCTTGAATACTATGTTGGATTCCTAGAGTTGCTGTGACAAAGTACAACAAACCAGGCAGAGCAATAACAGAAAATTCATTGTCTCACAGTTCTGGGGCAGGAAGTCTGAGAGGGAGGTGTTTGCAGGGTTGGTTCCTTCTGAGGCAGTGAGGGGAGAAGCTGTTCCAGGTCTCTCTCCTTGGCTGCAGATGGCTATCTTCTTCCTATATCTTCACTTCATCTCCCTCTATGCCTGTCTGTTTCCAATCCCCCCCTTTTTTTATAAGAAAGCTGATTATATTGGATTAAAGCTCATTCTAATGACCTCATTTTAATTTGGTAACCCCTGTAAAGCCATATCTGCAAATAGGGTCACATTCAAAGGTACTGGGGGTTAGGACTTCAACATAAGAAATTTAGTGGGGGTGGGGACACAATTCCTTCCATAACTGACTCTATCCTAAGCTTTGATCTGAAAAGAGACACAGAGTCCTCTGGTGTTTGAGAATCTGGCTGCTCAAAGTCATTCAGAGAAATAAGAACATTAAAGTTCCTAGTGCAAGGGTGACTCTATGATTTCTGATTTAAACAAGGACACTTGAGAGCAAAAGAGGAACCACTAATCAGATGACATGCTGGGCCATGGTGCATCCTGGGACTGTCACCCTACTGTAAACAGACTCAGAGAATTCCCAATGGAGAATGGATGCATTCCTACAAATGGTGCTGCCACCTCCTAATGCATGACAATCATTGTGCTGTGTGTGACATACTGCTAATCCCTTTTTGTATGTTGTCTCATAATCTACATAATGTTCTTCCACGCCTTCTCCTTTCCTTTTCTGTCATTTCCATTTTAAATGAGACTTAGAGAATTAGTAATTCAATGAAAGTCATACAGCTACTAAAAAGAAGAGCCTGGGTCCTTACTCAAGTTATTTAATTTCCAAGCCTGTTTCTTCTTTTGCTCACGCTCACTCACTCTCTCTCTCTCTCTTTCTCTCTTTTCTCTCTCTCGCCTTTATCCCTCCTCCTCCCTCCCTCTTCCCCCTTCGCTTTCACATTGCACACAGACCACCTGGAATGTAACAAACTAACACGGAGGAACGTTTTTGAGTCTAAATTCCCATTTTCCATAAAGGACCCAGTGGTCGGCAAACTGCAGCTCGCGAGCCATGGTGTATCGCTCTGTTGACTAATGATTTTGTTGACCACTGGGATAGGGGCTCGATCACAAGGAACAATGACAGCCTGTAATTATTGGAAACAAGAGTCTAGTGCAGTGGTTGGCAAACTCATTAATCAACAGAGAGGCAAACTGAGGCTCACAAACTGCATGTGGCTCGAGAGCCATGGTTTGCTGACCACTGGGGTAACCTAATAAACAAGTACTGTGAAAGAGCTGTTGGTCTTGTGTTGGTTCTACAATTACACATATGCAAAACAATCCTCACTATAAAAACATGCAGTTACAATACATTTTATTAAGTTGACTTACATGGAGAGTTCTTTTTAAAAACTGGATGGACTGTGCATGCATGCCCAGTTAACTGATACAGGTTAGGTGAGCTTATACCTTCAACATGCAACCTGAAGCCTTTGCCACTGGTTACATAGTTGGGGTCTTGCCTCCCTTTATTCACAATTAATCACCTTAAAGCTATTTATAAGTCTAAATCCTTGTACATGATTGCATATATAGCACTTAGTAAGGTTAATAATTTTGGCCTTTGACACAAGAGAAAGGATTAAGTGATTCAATTCACATTTAATCATTTTTATTTCATTCTGATGCAGAAATCCATTTCCTTCAGAATGAAATAAATGATTCAATCTTCCTCCAGGGAAGAGTTAAGGTAAATGCAGTTGCCACATAAAATCCAAATGGCTCAATGTAATATTACATATTTCTAAAAGTAGGCAGTTGGATATGGAAATGAAATTTAATAATAATACTGCAAGCATGCCTGGGGATTTTATTATAAGCTTATTGCGATCATAAATATGGAATTTACATGCAATATATATATTTCAATATTATGTTTTGTTAAATTAGTTCAGCATTTAGTCATTAACTTGTTGGTGGTATGTTACTTATATTCCCTTTACATTATATATTCGTCTTCTGAGGCCCACAAAATGAATTAAAAATCAATTCTTTACCTTCATAATATATTCTAAAGCAGAGTTTATATATATTCTCAGTGTTTTAACTACTTAGGAGGTTTTTTGCTCAAACACCTGTGAAAAATTAAATCTGTAATCTGTGTGCTTGTGTATATGTGTGTATGTATGTGTGCAAAATTCAGGGTTTGACATGGAAATTAAGCCATAAATGATTTAATGACCAGCCTAATGATCTACAAAGAATCCAATGACTTCCTTCTCTGAATTCATAGATGCCGACTCCCAGGGCAGTCTATCATATTCACTCACCAGAGCAGCCCATATGTTGAAGGTCCAAACCTCAGCAGGCTGTCACTGGGGTGCCCTGTGGGAAGGGGACTCTGTGGAGTTAGTGTTCTGTCCCACTCTTCTTTCTGTTTCTGTATCACATCTCCCTCTACATCACATATCTCCCAGGCCTGCTGTCCCTATCCCCCCTCCATCTCCTTTTCGTCCTTCCAGAACCTGCCCTAACCCATTAAGAAGTTGGAACAGGGCAACCAACAGTTTTCCTATTCCCAAAGCCAATCCAAATAGATTATAACAGTATATATGTCCCTTTGCTTTGGACTATCCTGGGTCCTCCTAAGAATTATCATGAATTTTAGCACGAGTGTCAGAAAGAGACTTCCTTTTAGCTGATTCTATTGACCCCATAGATTCTTAGAATCTTATTTATGTTAAGTTTCATTTAGTATAAGATTATTACACAAGCTTTAGAGAAGAAAAAATGTTTCAAAATGACTCTATTTGCAATATTTATTAAAACACATGATGTTCTTAAGCCTCATTATAAATTCATTTCAGGGTTCAAGTCACATAACTGCACAAACACAAAGTCTTCCAGAAAAATTTTGTAACTAAATTTACTTGGCTGAAATTCAAGATAGATCAAGTTTACAGCCACAAATTGAATTGTTATATTACAGATGTAAGCTGTGTCCACACCCATGCCACCTACTAGTAAAAGCATGCAGACAGTGAATATTGACTACAATTTTTTTTTTACAGTGGGATTTGGGATAGAAAATTGGAATTTGTTGTGGGAAGCTGCATTTGCATGGCAAGCACATTTTAAATACAGAATACATGTTATAAGTCAATTAAAGTAACAGCCTTCTATTTCCAGATGCTTTTGTTCACACTTTAGTAACATTGGGAAGTGTCAGCTATCTATATTGAAAAATATTATTTTACTTGAGTGGTTGGAGGATTGATAGGAAATATTTGTATGTGGGATTAAAGCCCCCTATCTCATTCAGGCTCCCCCTTTGTGCCAAGCTTAGTGAAAATTAGAGCAATGTAAGAAAAAGAGAATCAAACACAAAAGTGAAATTTTGGCCATGGGAAGTGGTTGTTTAATTCCGGTCTGTTTCCTCATTTCCACCTTCCATAGCCCAACAAGTCTCAGATGATGCAGTTATAAATGTAGAGGAATAAAATATTAACCCTTGGAAAGAGAAAAGTATCATAAAGATACAGGCATAAGGACATATTAGCAATTTGATGGTGACTTTTCTCCCACTCACCTATCTCACTATTGGTGTGGTGTTCTCCTTGCTTCTCATTACCACCTACTCATTTATTCGTTCTCCTTTGTCCCAAATCCCTCAGATTTTCTGCTCTTATCCTCAGACTAACACCTATTCCCCTAACCCATCTCTTCTTAAAGTTGGTCAAAGAGCTCTGACTACTTTCTCTTGTTACTTGAGAATTTTAGCTTTTGTTTCCTGCTTCTTCATCTCCATTCAACATTTATGGCATTTTGAGATTGATGTGGACAATTTTTCTAGTGACCTACCTTCAGAGTTTCTCTCTTCTAATATTCTTGTTCCCTTTACCACTGCAGTAATCAACTCCTATGGTCACATATATCATAGGCCTTTTTATTAGCAATAACAACACCTCCTTTAAAAATAATAATTTTAAGCATCAAGCTCTCTGAGTCCCTCTTCCTGTCTTTTCAACTTGCTCCTTCTAGAACTTGACCCAGATAATTTTCTGATATCACTGGGATATATCATTGATTCTACTACTCTTTGTTTTACATTCCCTTCTTGTCCCTATTTGTCTCTTTACCCAACTTTCATTCCATGATGATGATAATTCTCCTCCTCCTCCTCCTCCTGCTCCTCCTTCTTCTCTCTCCTCTTCTTCCTCCTCCTCCTCCTTCCCCTCCTCCCCCTCCTCCTCCTCCTCCTCCTTCTCTTCCTCCTCCTCCTCTTCCTCCTCCTTCTCTTCTTCTTCTTCTTCTTCTTCTTCTTCTTCTTCTTCTTCTTCTTCTTCTTCTTCTTCTTCTTCTTCTTCTTCTTCTTCTTCTTCTTCTTCTTCTTCTTCTTCACCACTACCTCCATTGCCTTCCTCCTCTTTCTCCTTAGTGTGCTCTCTTAGAAAACCCTAACTGTGCACACCAATCCTTCATTCACGTGAATGAATGTGGCTGGAGGAAAAAACCCTTTATGCTACCTGGTCTCACTGTAAAGTCATGTTTTCAGGGCTGTCAGGCAATCCATCTTAAGTCACTAGTTTTTTCATTCTATCAATATTCTAAATAATTATTTTATCCCTTCTCCCCTTCCTTAGGCCTTTAATACCCTTGCCCCATTTCCACTCTTAGCCAGATGGCTTTGCTTTCTCTATTACTGAGAGTCATATCCTATATTCCCACCACCAACCCACTAGCACCTGTATCCACATGCTTTAGTATCTGCCTTTCACTCTGGAAGGATCTTTGTAATTGTGCACTAGCTAGATGGCTTCTCCGTTCCTTTTCTCAGGGATAGCACATCAGCAACTATCCCTCTATTCCTGGAATCAACAGACTTTGCCTTCTATGAAAACAGAATTCCACAAAAATAAAAGATGCTATAATGTTTATCAGCTAAATAACAAAACCCTGCTTTCTCATCCATATACTGCTCCATTTATCTTTATTTTTTTCTGAAAAATTTCTTCAAAGAGATTACAATAACAGTGTGCAAGTTTTCCTACTGAATTGTGTTAGTGGCTAAGGAATTTCATACAGATTGTAAATTTTAAAAGTACAGTAGGGGGGAAAAGGAGGGAAAAGGCAGGAGTAGAAGCAGGTGTTTCTCAGTCTTAGCCAGTCTGATTGGTAAAAGTTTCTGTCTTCATTGCTGTTTTCATATACCATAATAATTATTATTCTTTTCCATAACAATCAAACTTAAAAACAATTAAAAACCTAGGAGTATATTTATTTTGCCAGCACTATTTTATGAGAAATGTATTTTATTCCCAGACACTGGCATTCTGGTAAACCTTAATCAGAATTTTGTATGGAAAAAGGCTTACAGGGAGTAAATGGAAAAGTTGCTGAGTATAAGGAAGAGGTGGGAAGACATATCAGGACAGAGCTAATTCTGTATTATAGTCCTTTCTGTTAAAATTTCAAAAATATTTAGAATAGACAGTATATTCATTCAAGTAGCTCCTGATGACCATAAATTACATGAAGAATATTTATTCATTCACTGCTTACAGTTTTCTTTAAGCTTGGCAACTAAAATGAAATCCTGCTTTCATACCCCCCTTTTTTTTTGGTATTTCTTGGAAAGAACATTTTGAAATGCAGTGCCCACCCACCAAGATGTACAAGTGACTCAAGCAGAAGGGGAAAAGGGGCAAAATTCCATGAATACATAGAATAAATTGGGAAGTCAACATAAAATCCCTAGGACAATTGCACTTTCCAGACCAGCAGGTAATGAATTAACCACCCCTAAGAAATATGTATAGTAGACTTGATTCAGACTTCATTTTATATTCTCATGAGAAAAGATAAAATGTGGCTATGAACATGGTTTTGTGCCTCTTAGTTTTATCTCTATAGTTATAACATTGTGCAATGTGTCTAAACACCTGACTAATTCATGAGTCCAGAAATTAGCATACTTCAGTAGTCAGGAGACACAAAACTGCTGTTGAAATACAATCTTGCTTGGAAAAGCTATTAGGGACATAGCACTAGAGGGTCCCATTGATTTATACTTTCACATTTTATGTATATATGACTTATGTATTTACTTATTCGTTTTTCCCCAGAAAAAAATTCAGCATCAAAGCCATTCCTGTAGGCCATGTATAAAAATGTGAAAACCAAGGCGAGTAAGAATAAACAAAAGCCATGTGTATCTGAGCAAGCTGTTCGAAGCATGCATAGGAGATGCTTTCTTTAGAAGTCCTACAGCCAGAGCTAAACAGTGACCAAAATATCATCATTTCTAAAAACTAGGACTGTTTTGATTCATCACAAAAATTTAATGCTCTAACTGTACACTTCTTGTTCTCTTTTTTTTTTTATGGATACTTTATGGTAAGAAGAAACAATGGTGACTTTGATTTTTTGTTGTTACTGCCAGTCCCTCCTCTTCCCTTTGGCACTTCTTGAGTCAGCAAAAGCCTTTCATAGATTGCCTGCCCTGAGCTGGGCCTTGCAGTGAGCAGAAGCCAGTGTTCTGGCAGGAATCCCATTCATATCATTCAAAGTCACTGTTGTTTCTTCTCTGGAGGGGATAGGAAAGGGAAGACAATTTCATGCATTGCCTATTGCCAAAATAATTCTTTATTTTGAATGTGTCCAAAGAAGATCTTTTTCAAATGTCTCTACCTATAAAACTTTATGTAAATCTTGAAAGGTCATTTCTGCAGAAACCAGGTTTCCTGACAGTAGTGGCTTTCTATTATTCATTTGCTGACTGTGTACCAAAGATAAAATAGAGAAAAGCCTATTTACAGGCCATGCTAAATCTATTCCTCCCATCTTATTTTTATAAAATATTTCAGTCATACAAAATAATGGTGTGAGATAATATAACAAATGATTGTGTTTCTAGCACTCAGTTAAGAAATAAAACATTATAAATATAGTGGAAATCTGTGTACCATTCCCAGTTACATTTCTCTCCACTTTTTATCTAACCTATGGATAACTGTTGTCCAAAATTCAGTGTTGATCATTCCTACTGTGACTTTATACTTTTGTATGCTAAATCTTCAAAACAAATTTATCGACCAAAGTCAAAGCACATGAAGCAATAGAACAAGAATACAATATCTCTAAAAAACTAAGAGAGCTTTAGAGCATGTTTCCACTGTGAAATTCCATGGTTCTATAAAATGTGGAAAATGCAGGGGAGGGGATCAACTAATTTGTTAACATAAAATCAAATGGCAAGTTTGAAACCTAACCCAATCTTTCCCATTCTTTTATTATTGTTTTTAAATATATTTTTATTGATTTCAGAGAGGAAAGAAGAGAGAGAGAGAGAGAGAGAGAGAGAGAGAGAGAGAGAGAAAGAAACATCAGTGATGAGAGAGTATCATTGATTGATTGGCTGCCTCCTGCCTCCTGCATGCCCCACACTGGGGATCAAACCCACAACCCAGGCATATGCCCTGACCAGGAATTGGACTATGACCTCTAAGTTCATGGTTCGATGCTCAACCACTGAGCCATGCTGGCTGGGCTCCCATGCTTTTATTTTAAATGATTTGCATTTATTCATACTTATCATATTCTAGTTTGATTGAGTAAATTTTTCTTGGAAGTTTTAAAAATTAAAAGAAAATCAGATTCCCAGGTTTATGACTTCTTGATTCCTTCTCATCTATCTTCCTATTGATATATACTAGTACTTACAAGACACAACTCTTATTCTGAAAGCAAATAGCAAAACGCTTTGAACGTTAGGGACCCAGTGAGAATGTGAATCCAATTTGCATTGTAATTCAGCCCCTGCAGGATTAGACTTTAAGTTTGATTTTTAGATCTGAGTCTTCAGAATTAGTGGCCATGCAGAGGCAAGAACTTGCCTTGAACCTCAACAGCTTACTATTGTGGACCCATTCTGGCAGCTAGGCATCCCAGAGCCCCAGTCACTTACAGGTTCCAGCTGTACTGGTGCTTCAGGAAAGCTGGATGGTGGCTCCTCTCTGATAAATCAACTCTCTCATTCTAGGAAAAATAGACAGATATAAAAACTTTCTAGTCCCTTTCCCAGACCTGGAGTTTGGAATTTAAAGTAAAATCATCCATTCATGATTTTATTTGTCCATATTCTGTAGTGAGTTGAAAAGCAACAATCTAATGCATTCTTTATTTCCACTAAAATACTATATGGTAATGATTACTTGTTTATTCAAAACCTTATCTTCTATAAGTATTTGATCATATGTGATGACAGACGCTTATATAAAAAAACTGTTTTGTCATAGCATGCCATAGATAGCCAGTGTCATTTTTATCAGCAGGTACAGGGATCACTAATGTGTTTAAATCCAATTTAATCATAACAACAATTCATATTCCCATTCTTATAATTCTATTTCCTGGAGCAAATTCTGAGAGCAATAACTATTAGTCGGGACTTCAGGGAAGCAGAAGCACTATGAATAGTATGGAATAAGGGATTTATGTAGAAATTTGGTTTACACAATTATAGGAGAAGCTGGGGATATAAGGGTCTGTAAAGGGGAGCTGGAGGATCGGAAACTATTTACTAAGCAGTCCTTCTAAAGTCAGGCACATCACTGCCAGATGTAAGCACAAGGGAAAGCTGATTAATTAATTATGATCTCATCCCTCTTTTCTACGTTGAGCCCAGAACTCATGCCTGAACTCTAGACTTGTATGTCCAACTATCAATTCAACATCTCCACTTGCGAGTCTCATTTTAGATTTAGCACAACCTAAATTGATCTCATGATATTGTCCCCAAACCTACTCCCCTCATAAATCTTTCTCATCTCAGTGAATGGCACCTCCATCACTTGAGCTGCTCATGTCCTAACCTGAGAGGCAGTCAGACTCCTCCTTTTGTAACTAATATCCATTTCATCAGAAAATTCTCTTCAAAATCTAATTCTTAGCACCTTCACTGCTCTCACTCTGGTTTAAACCACCATCATCTTTTGCCTGGACTATATGTCTTCGGGGGCTTCTCTCTTTGCTCTGCTTGTCTGTTGGTAGTGCAGAAACACAAGTTTTGTTGATAAAACACATCCTTCATGTCACTCCTCTGCTCAAAATTTACCAGTGACTCTCCCTTTCTTTCAGAATAAGACTCCTATAGTGGCCTGCAAGAACCTACATAATTTAGCCCTTGGTCAATGTTTGACTTTATCTTATGTTAGTTTAATCTTCTGCATATTTAGTTATAGACAGATTGGCCTTGCTCACTCAAATATGCTAGTCAGGGACCTACCTTCAGGGCCCTCACATTGCCTAGTTAGTGGTCGGCAAACTGCGGCTTGTGAGCCACATGCGGCTCGTGAGCCTCGGTTTGCCGCTCTTGTGACTAATGAGTTTGCCGACCACTGGCCTAGTTTTTTGTCTGGAATATTGTTGTTGTTGTTGTTTTTCTCCAGATATTCACATAGCTTTTCCCCACAATACCTTTAGTTTTTACTCAGATGTCCCATTTTCTCACTAAAACCTATGCTGGCCATCCTATCTAAAATTCAGTCTTCTTTCCCCTCCTTTGCCAAACCCTTTCTCTGCTTTAGGTTTTTTCCTTGTTCTTATTACATTGACCATACTATATATGTTGTCTTGTATATATTTTTTTTCTCGTTAGAGTGTGAGCTCCATGAGAGAGACATTTTGTGTGTTTTGTTTATGGCTCTATACACGGTGCCTAGAAATGTGCTTGGCACATAATAGATGATCATTATAAAAGAATCTATGAATGATTGAATCAATAGAAGAAAAGATAAATCAGTATAAACCCAGCAGCCAAGAAAAGTGAATTTCAGGCCTTTCAGGTAGATATATTCATAAAATATCAGTATTTTATGCTGTATAAGATGACACTGTATGGGAACATTTATTTATGGTAACAATTTTTTCAGTACTAGGAAATACGGGATATAAGATGCATGGAACATAGTTATTGCTCCTAAAAATCTAGAAATCAAATTAAGAAGAAAAATATCTCCACAAATAACTGTAATTCAAGATGGGTGTTGGTTGGCTGGGCCTTCAAAGAATGTGCTATTAGCAAGTAATTAGTTTCAAAGTTCACATGGGCACACTGTGGTGGAGGGGTTAATTTTAAAGCCTTGTAAAATGAGAAGATACCTGTCATCACACAGCCCAATGCTAATAAATGGTAACCATTATAAAAAATAGCATGTCATTGTAATAATGCCATTAGAGATAGAAGAGGAGCCAAATGAAAGATGCCTGTCTCAGAATTAGCAGTAAACTACCACTATTTTTCTGATTACTTGAACCATATTCTTATTATCTAAAATTGGAAAATTGAACAAGGTCAACATAGCAAATGTAGAAATTGAAGTTCACTATTAATTCTGCAACCCAGAGTTCATCAACTTTGATAAATATGAATGAGATCATAATGGCATATTCTATCCCATATTTTATTTTTTACTTATTTTATCTAGAACATTTTCCTTTATCAATAAGCATATTTTAAATATAATTTTAAATGCCTAAAATATGTTTTATTTCATGTCATATAATTTTTAAACTTATTTTTCAATTGTTGGATCTTTATATAATTTTCTTGTCAAAACTATATGTAATAACATCCACTTTCCTAATATTTACTTAGGATTGATTCCACCAAATTATATTAGTCAAAAGGTTTGTTTAAGACAAAATAATGCATATTGTAGACATCTTTAAAAAATGTTGTACTGATTAGTATGTGAATGATTATAAACTAGAGATGGATATTTTTACCAGATACATAATTTAAAAAATGTGCTTTTCCCACTTTAGAATATAAGTGCTCTCAATTCTGTCTTTCTTATTGACTTGATTAGTGTCCAACATCCTTGGCTCCATGCAACAATTTCATTGTCCTCAGGAAGAATGGGAGGTGACACATTTGGACCCTTGGGGGTCTGGTTCTGCTTTGCCCACCTGGTTTGTACTTACCACCAGAAGAATTTCTCTTCTATGATGTAAGTGTATTTAAAGTGTTTTCTCTGCATCAATGCTACATTCTACTGGTGGACTGTTAAAGAGAGGCAACTGGGAGAACCTAAGAGAGCATTGCACCCCCATGCACCTCTGCCAGCAAGCAAGCTTGGGAAGCCTCATAATGCCAAAGTAAGCTATTTGCCTGTACTAACTCGTTAACCTTGATGTCATCCCTGTGAAGCAGGCAAGGCTAGGGAGGAAAAGCGAACTAATAATTATAAGGCCCTTTTAAAATAAAAATGCTATCTAAATGCTGAATACCAAATAATAAAAAAAGATAAATATTATTGTCCCAGTTTTATAGACTAGGGAACTAGGTCATAGGTATTAATCATTAAGTACAGTAATTGCCCACTGGGGACAATATAATTCAGGGTATAGAAGAATTCATAATTCGAACTCGGCATCCTCCAGTCTGAGATCTGGATCTGGCCTTTGGCAGTGGTCTTATGCACTGGGAATTATTAGAATTGGTAACTACTAGTAAAGATCAGGGGCTTGAAAGCAAAAGATTCAGAGCTTGTACTGAAGTGCTCTTAAGGCTTGGCAATAAAAACAATAGTTGCAATTAAATGCATAGCATGCTCGTGGCAGAGTTTCCTCTTCTGAGCTTCCACTACACATTAAATTTGTTAATATTATAGCACCTCTTCTTCATAATAATAGTTAATTTTTGACATTTTTTTCTTTCATTAAAGCTATCCCTGAGATCATGAGTTACATTTTATTTTTTGTATCTTTGGTGCCTAGCTCAATTCTTGCTACATTGTAGGTGTGAAATAAAATTTGGTGGAATGTACAAAAAGAATAAGTAGTTAGAAACATGATAGCATCATAACTTCATACAATGAACCTACCGCCTAAGAAACGATATTCCAATGGTTCTCAACAGAAGAGTCACATCAAAATCAATTGTAGAGCTATTAAAAAATAGTGTCTACTCCATCCCAGACCTTATAATTTATATTCTCTAAGATAGTTGACCTCAATGTTCACTGCTGATGAAGAATACTTAGTCTATTTCCTTGTAAAATCTTTCAGTATCCTGTTGTAAAATCCTTTAGTATCCACCACAGAAAGTACATACACAGAAATCTCTTTATACTATATATATATATATATATATATATATATATATAATTATTATTACTATTTTTTAAAGTGATGTGAGAGAGACTGATAGAAAAGGAGGGGGAGATCACATTGGTTGAGCACCTTCTATGTGCCACATTTGTAGTTGCTTACAGGTTATCCTCCTGAGTTTTCACAATAACTGTGCAAGTCAGTGCTTTTATGCTAATTTTCTTCATTTTAAAGATAAAGAACTGGACATTCATATTTCAATTTAAATATTATTTATAATTATTTCATTGGTTTCAACTACCATTCAATAAAATTATATATAAATATAGATGTTTTTTTTTTCTTTTGCTATTAAGACAGTAATATAATGATATTTAGATTAAATTTCTTAATTCTGCTGCACTGGTGTGTGTGTTTGTTTTTTTTTAGCAAGTACTTAGTTTATTCCTATTGGTTTTCATGAACTATGCTAGCTTCTCATTTGGATTAAAAGTCATGCAAAGGCAGAGTTCATCTTTATTTTTTTCTCCCTCCTTTTCCTTCTCTCTTCTCTCTTCCTCTCTATTTTTTTTAAAGGTTTTATTATTATTCAGGTATAGGAGGCCAACAGATCAAGAGATGACTGTCAGTGAAAAGATAGTTTGTTACCCAAGAAGGGTGCTGGCTGTGCCACTGAGATACCTGGGAGGCACCAGGGTCAGTCAGGAGGCAGAAAGAGAGAGGGGGAAGCATGGGCAAAAGCCTTTATTGTGGTTTCTATAGGAAGGACCAGGGCAGGAAAAGTGAGCAGGTTTAGAATTAGCTGGTTTGAATAATTTTAATGGGCTCTGGCCTATAGGGGTGGTCTATAGTTATCTGGGACCATGCTCTGGGATGATTTAGTGCAAAGGAAGTAGGTGAGAGTAAGGGTGCATATCAAAGGCTTGCTCTAGGCATATTGTGTCCTACCCCCTAGGAATTAGCTGCCCTTGAGTGAGGAAGTTCCTCCCCAGGTCCACAAAGCACCAAGTTGTCAAATCATTACAAAATATAGAAAAAAATACCAATGATTGACAAACACTTTGTTCTCCATACATTTCTTAGCACCTATAGTAACACAAGAGAAACTGTGAAAACACCTGTAGAATATGCATAACAGATTTCAAATGAAAAGTCTTTCTGGAATTACTTTTAAAAGAAAAATTTAAGTTAGGAATTAATGATTAAGTTTCAAAAGATTTAAACTTTTATTTCCATACAGTAAAAGATGTGAAAACAAAGACAAGTTAAATTGAGCCAATGACTTGATGAGAAGGAAAAAAAGGCACAAACACGGTAACCTTTGTCTTGAAGGATAAAGTGATGACCAGTTTGATCTCTGAGCTCAGAAAGATGTTTATTTTTTATTGATTATTTTTTACAGGAATAGGTATCCAAGTGCCCAGGACCAGTAACTAGTATAGCTCTATTGTCTTAATCATCACTCCTTCCCTCCTTCCCAGTGGTCTCGTGATAATTTAAGACCCAGAAACACGTTTTTTGGTAAGAAGATAAGCATGTAATTAAAGGAAGGAGGAAGTTTAGGTTTCAGTCTGTTGGAAACTCTTGAATAATGTTCAGCAAATCTGAGGCAGATATATCCAAATGTCAGCTTTCTACTCACAAATAAATGAATAATGTGTAAAAAGGAGAAGTTGGATGCACTGAAAAAAATAAAAATTACTCCATGTTTTCTCTGGCAGGGTAACTCATAAATATGATATACTGGCTGGAAATATTTTCTCTCTTTAATGCACATTTTGTTCCAGGTCAAAAAGGATTCAGGAGGCAATATCCATGATTGGAAAACCAGTTGCTTATAAAAGAGGATTAAAGATAAAAAATACTCTATATAAAATAAAGGATTACCAGAGAACAGTGTGGCTAACTTTAAAAAGCCTTCACATACATAGCCTTTTCTCTAAAAACATTAGGAAATGAACTTTGCTCATATAAGCTGCTTCTTCAATCAAGCTCTGCCTTTCCAATTATATTAAACATTGCACTTAGAGTGGTGAAATTGTGTTACTATAACTAAAATGGTCACCATTGACATTTCTCTGACCTCTGCACATATTCTCCTCATTCAGTGCTCTCAGAACAATTCCATAACCCAGATTACTATTTTTATTTTATAGCTAATGTAAGAGAAAGATCAAAGGTTTACACCACAACCCACATATAAGTTCTCAGTCATTGGCTCACCTGGGATTCAAGTTCAGGTCTTGTTGACTACCAGTGTTATGCCCTTTCAGCTACCATGTCCTGCTTCCTTGCCCATTGTTGGTGCTGGATAGATGTGTATTGAATTATGTTGAATTGACATCAAATTTAAAGGAATTCCAAGATTATATATAGCAATCTCTTACTTTTGAAATTTAAAATAGGTGTGTGAGTAAAAAGTAGACTTGATACCCAAAACACTGAGAACTTTTTGACCTATAATGGGAGAATAGAAGTAAGTCTGTAGGGATACAACTTTCTATGTTATTTAAAAAAAATAGTTCATCCCCTACCTTTAGGTGCCCAGCCTGTCTGCTGCTGATTTGGGAGAGATATCTGTGTTCCTTCCCTTTCCTACCAATGCATAGATTAACCCTCATCTAATCACTAGTGGAAGAGATAGCAATTTATCCCTCTTGGAGGTGTACATGGGAAGCTCAGGAGAGGAAAGAGGGATAGTCTATGTCTCTAAGGCAGATCATTCTCACTAACTGTTGGGTTGGAGGATGTGCTTGTTAACCATGGGAGGCATGGTTAGTTACTTCGCCATCCTTGCCTAGCTCTTGGGAAAGCTCCCCAAATGATTCAAAATATAGTGATTATTCCAGTTGTTTCTGGAATAATCACCCTATTCCACTCTGACAGCAGCCACCAATACACAAGGGCTGCTCACTTTAGCTACTCAGCACTTTCCTAAGAAATGACGACTTGTGTGAGGGAGTAACAGAATAACAGAGATCCTAATGCTGCAATACCAGGGAAATTTTTTTTCCCCTAGAAAATCACTCTTAGGCATAAACTGTGTCCCTTTGTTAGATTATTGCCTTCTATAGAAGTGGGCACTGAAAGCAGTTGTTTGTATCATTGTTTTTCTCTAATCCCCTATTATGACTCCAAAAACTGACATTTTTTACTTTTGGGTATAGATCAAGTTTCTTTTCAATAATAGTTTCCATCTAGTTCTTTATGGGCACTTCTTTATTTGTTTGTTTGTTTCTCAAAGAGGAGCAGATACTATCAGTGTTCGTTCTGGCTCCTAAATTCAATGATTCCGTGACTCATATCTGTCCTCTGTCAAAATCCCAGTTGCACAGCAAGTTAAATGAACCTATCGTTGATTACAAATGGATTTCCATCCATCTTGCATTTAAGGAAAAAGCTTCCCTAACATGCTCCAGAGTTACTGTAATAAGCCTAATGGCAAATCACCTCTGCCAAAGATCAGGGGCAGCAGCTTAATTCAAAGTTTGAGCACTGTTGGGATTTAATTGTGGCAAGTGCCCCTCATGAATGCTGCTTTTTGGCACTAAAATGGATAGCCTCTGGGTTTCATATCCTGAGGATGAGATACAGCTTAATATCTCAAAAGTAAATTTTTAGTAATTGGGTGAAGAGACCTAGTCACATAAAACTAAAATAAGAGCTAAGTCTGTTGTGATGCTGTCTGTGGATGGGAGTGGGGTTGGGGGGTGGAGAGCGAGAGCAGGAGAGGGAGGAGTTTCATTTAACATTTACTGCCCTGAGTAGCAAAAACTAGGTCAAGTGGTAAAAGCAGCTCTGTACATCTAATATGCTATTATATCATACTGAGTGGTTTTTAAAAGTGTAGTCTACTTATATGGGAGATGGTGGAATAGAAATTTTAATTTTTAGATTCATGGCCTATGGTACATACATAATTTCTCACCTGATACCATTTTTAGTGTTGGTTGCTTTTCATTTTGCGCCTGATACATATAATTTCTTTTAATTATACAAATTGTATAACATAACTTTTAAGACTAGCAGAGTAAAATGTCCTAGTTTATTAACTGGAATTTGTAATAATTAGATATTTATCCAATATTATAATAAACATTTTGGGACAACAAAATTGGAATAGTGGTGAGATAGGTGGGAATAATATCAATAAATATGTTCATATTTGATTAATTGCTAACATGCAATACAGCATCAGTACTGGTGAATGCATATCCCCTTTGGAGTCAAACCTATTTGTTTAGAACACTAAATGGTAAATACAGCTTCTCAGCTGAAATGAGTTTAAGATATATGCCCATCAAACTTGTTCTAAGCCACCAAAGGAAATTAATAAGGCCAGACACCACATTTGTAATCTGTTTTCAACATGACAGCAAAATTAAAAATTTGCAACTTATTGTATGTAACTTATGAATGAGATTGATAGATGTTTAGTCTCAATAGGAAATAGTATGTGTAACTGACTTCCAATTGTTACTACTGACTACCAGGCAGGGTAAATTCAGAGATTTATGGACATTTATTTTTAGTTATGTAGAAAATAACTGTATATGGTAATTCGTTAACTCATCCGCAGCTTAACACATCTTGCCTAGTGACATTATTAGATAGAAGAATACACTTTCTAGGGACCCAATGCTCATATCCATCCATTTTGTTTTCCAATATGGTGGTGATCTGGTATGTCATAAAAGATGGGAGGGAGAACATTGAACTTCTGTATGCTCTTGGCTTTTGGGCTAAGAATTCATATTTCCCTAAGTTGGTAACCCAAGATGAATGATGATGGACAATAGCTTCAGTAAGCAAAAAGTCATGACATATAAAGCAGGCTATAGTTAGTCAGAAAGGTGGGGCACAAAATACTTTTAAAAAACCCAAACATTCTCAATGATTATAGCTCTTTATGTCAAAATATTCAGGGCTGAAATTACTGAAACCCACAAGAGCAGGTGTTCTGAATAATACTCTAAGGTATAATTAGAGTTTCTAAAGAACATTATGAGGCACAGTTAATTGAAAGACACTATATGGTTAATCATGAAATGATTTATTAAAAACATTAAAAATAGACTGACAAGCTATAAAAAACCATTTCCCAAATCTCCATTTTGATCAAATATAAACCTGAAATATGTTGCTACTTTGATTAAAAAATGTAAACAATTTAGTATGTCTTCAAAATGGTATATAATTATCTCACTTTTTATTATATTACACCTCATTATTTACATAATATGTAGGTTGTTTCCAAGGTTCGAAAAACCACGCTGAGCAGATAGATTATAGGGATGATTGGTAGGACAGTGCTTTAAATTCCACTTGGATTACAGGACTTAAATGTAGAACAAAATAGAGACATAGCCCTCTGCTTTTAGTATTTGTAACCACTTTGGGTGTTCATATTTAAACCACTGTAATCTCTATGTGTCTATCAATAACTTCTTAGTCATATCTTTGATTTTTTTCAATTCCCCAAAATTCTCATGTAGACCTCTGTAATTAGTATGAAAAGAATTTTAATGGATGATGGTAGGTGCTGGTGTGACAGGTTAGAACAAGAACCCTTCAGAGGTAGGGTTCATTTGAATACTGGTGTGTAGGGACAGGGATCACACATTAGCCAGAAGAAGGATATCAACAAGTAGTGCTAGACAGAGTATTAAAGGTATCACATTGTTCTCCTTTATCCTGCGAATGCTAAAATTGGAGCCCAATGGGAATAAGAGACTTTCCCAAAGGGCCAATATAAAGCACTAAGTTTATGGAAAAACAATTGGATCAGTGATTTGACATAATTTGTTCAAGCGGAGTAGACATCCCATTCAAAAGCAGAGAATAAAAAGACATTGAAAAAAGTGATATTTCATCATCTAGCTTTTCAAAACAGAAATTTAGAATTTCCAATGGTTGAGCTGAAGGTCAAAAAGAATGACAAGGGGAAAATATTCTATTGTGAATAATGACCTTGTGGCACAAAATATGGAATATGTTAGAGCAAGGTTTCTCAATCTCAGAATTACTAACATTTGGGGGCAGATAGTTCCTTGTTGTCAGGGGCTACCCTGTGCTTTGTAAAATGTTTAGCAGAATCGCTGCACTCTACCCACTATATGCCATGAGTACACCCATCCACCCACACTCTTGATCTGTGGCAACCAGAACTATTTCCAGACTTTGCCAAATGCTCTTGTGGGGGCAAAATTGCTCCTCTAAACTCTTAAGAACAACTGCAATAAAGCAACAGATAGTCTTGGAAAAAGGGTTTGGTGACTCTGTATATATTAGTCATTCCTACATGCTTGTTAAAAATAAAAAAGGAGAAAAATATGACAGGAGAGAAGAGAGGAAAGAAAGAATATATATATTCCTAAAAATTCCATTACTAAGCTAAAAGCCATTAAAATGATTTTAATGGAAAAAATGTGATATATTCCATCTCAAACTGATATATGCAAATAATTTTCTCAGATAGAAAATTACATAAATTTAACTCCATGTTTTAACCTTGGGGCATAAAATTCAGTCTAAGGAAAGTTAACTGTATAAAATATACCCAAGAAAGGTGGCAGAAAGGATGTGATAGTCGGTATGTGGGTGGCAGTGGGCTATGAGGGAGTGAGTTATTGGAAGGTGGTGGAGAGTCAGATGATTCACTTTTTGCAGGCAACTTTTTTGTAACTCATGGTTATCTTATATTTAAAATTTAATAATAAAGTAATAGCTCAGAAAAACATCAACAGGGCAAAATGAAGGTTAAAAATGAGTGTTTTGGGACCTATGGAAATAACACAATGAACACAGGAAAGTGAAAGGCAGTAAAAGTTGCTGCCTCTTTATCCCACTTACCAAGCAACATGTCTTGAGTTCATTCAAATATGGTGCATAATTCAGATTGGTTCCCTTTAGTAGTCTCAAACCAGAAATTTATGTATCAAGTCACTTGGTAAGAGTAAGTTTCTATGAGAGTTATGTCAGGGTTCCACTTCTTAGAATGCATTTTCTGAGGGTTAAAATGTTAAACTGAGAAACAAAAATTATAGGTATCTTCAACTATATTTATGATATAAAATAGTGAACTGAAGAAACAGTCTGTGATATGTCTGTATATGTCAGGGCTCATGGGGGCTGAGCTGTGAAGGTAGCATGGAGACATATGATTAAACAAATATAGTCAAGTACATGCAACATAAGGATGAATAAGACGTGGAACCTATCATCTAGGAAGAATTGCTATAGACTTCAGAAAAGTGTGGATTTAGTATGACCAGTAGACCTATGAAGGCTTCACAGGAAAAGTTGCCATAAATGAGTAAGACTCCAAAAGAAGTAGAGAAAAATATACTCTGAGCTGAAGGAAGGCTGTAGCCTAAGAGGGCAGAATAGGTTTGTGAAATAGAATGGGATCTGAGGTTTCTGAGCATGGTGTCATTGTGAAGTGACAAGGACATAGGGCCGTAAGCCACTTCATAGAGCTGCTTGCCTGTGTTGCATAGGATTATTTTGTATTACAAACAATCCCTAACCTAATATATCAAAACAGCAAATATCTGTTATTTCTCATGATTCTCTGGGTTGGCTGCGTAGCATATTTGGTTTGGGCTAGGTCAGCTGATTTTTTTTAGCAGCATAGCTCAGTGGAGGTTCTAGAATGGCTATATTCAACTAACTACTCCTTTTATAGCAGGGATCACAAAAGTCTTCTCTAAAGGATCAGCAGTAAATATTTTAGACTTTGCTGGCCCAAAGGCAAAATGGAGGATATCTATAATAACAAAATAATAATATGCTAATTAGACTAGACAGCAGAATAACCTTCCAGATGTTTTTCTGGACAACCTTCCAGATGAATCCATGGTGGTGGGAGCTGAGGCAGAGGCGGTTAGGGGTGATCAGGCAGGCAGTCGAGCAGATAGGGGCAACAGGCAGAAAGGCAGGCAAGCAGTTAAGAGCCAGCAATCCTGGATTTTAAGAGAGTGCAGGCTGGACTGAGGGACCCCCCCAACCCCACTGTACACAAATTTCACCCACTGGGCCTCTAGTATTTAAATAAGAATATTAAAATATAAAAAAGAGTACTTGTAACAAAATGTGGAAGGGAATGAACAAATACCTATTATTAGCAGACCAATTGGCTTACCAAGCAGTGTGAGAGCATTGTGCAGGGGAAACTCAAGAGAGGTCCTTTTTGTTGAGCTTCCCAGCATTAATGTTCTTTTCATGTTCTACTCATGTCTCCCATAAAACATGTGACTAAAAAGTTCACTTTTTATTCCATAGCTTTGAGAATGTAGGAAAAGTGTGAATGATTCTTCCACTGGTGCCAAGTAGGTGATGAGAACAAGAGAATACTGAGAGTTGGAGAGGGCCCAAAAGAAATATTATATTTAAGAATACCAGAAGATCTAGTGGTTGAAAGCAGAACTTGGTTAGTGGAGGAGATCAAGTGGGAAGTGAGACTGGAAGGATTAGTGCAATTTAGAAAATTAATTGAGGGAGAAATTAGGATGGATAAAATGTAGGTTTTCAAAATGTAAATTTAAAAATAAACTCAATAGCTGTAGTAAAGTAAAGTGAATATTAATAAGGGCAATTATATAAAATATTTTACTAGGTTTCTATAAGTTTAGTATAATAAGTGTTAATATGATAAAAGCAAAATAATTCAGGATGGCAAGCATAATTAAGGCCTCTTAATTATAAGAGTACTTTTTTTCTTTTCTTTAATTGGATTAAATTTGGTCTAATTTTCATCCATGCTGAAGTGAAAACTTTAAAACAGAATATATAATAAGCCATAGAGTGTTTCACTAAATAGAGTTTGTGTCAGGTAAATATTTGCTTTTCAAATTCAGTGAAATATTTCATGTTACCAGTGTTCCAAGTGAAAACTTGCCTCCAAGCCTTAAGAAGAAGGTAGTGCTAGTGCTAGTACTAGTGCCTTTAAATCACTTGCTAGCATCTCTGTCTTTGGTTCATCACTCTTCTAATTCCATTGAATAATTAACTTAATGTCATTCTGCCTTTCCTTTCCCTCTCTTCCTTCCTCTCTCTCTCTCTCTCTCTCTCTCTCTCTCTCTCTCTCTCTCTTTCTCTCTCTGTCTCTCTTTTTCCTCTCTTTTTCTTTCTTTTTCTTTTGTAATATATTTCACTGATTTTTTACAGAGAGGAAGGGAGAAAGATAGAGAGTTAGAAACATGGATGAGAGAGAAACATCGATCAGCTGCCTCCTGCCACCCTCTCCTGGGATGTGCCCGAAACCAAGGTACATGCCCTTGACTGGAATTGAATCTGGGACCCTTCAGTCCGCAGGCCAATGCTCTATCCACTGAGCCAAACTAGTTAGGGCACCCCCTATTTTTTCTTTTTTCATCAACAACAAACCTACAGTACAACCAAGCATCTAAAATTTTTTTATAATTGCATACTCTGTTAGATAAAGGACTCATAAGACAGCAAATTTTTATTGAACACCACACTTCCTACATACTTCTCAACCCACTTCAATCCAGCTTCCACCCCCATCATTCCTGAAATACCTCCTGCTAAGGTCATCAACCATCCTAGGGCCCCAAATTTAAAGGATACTGTTCAGCATTAATTTTATTTGGCTTTCACAGCAGTGAATCATTCTGTCCTTAAAACAATCTTTTCCCTTGTCTTCTAGGACAAAGCCATCCTCCTGAGGTTTTATGCCCTCCTCTCTTCCTCCGACTCTTTTTAACTGGCTCATTTCACTCTGCCCAGTCTTTAAATATTAGAGTTCCTTAAGATTTGTTCATAGAA
Source organism: Lasiurus cinereus (assembly GCA_011751065.1). Classification (NCBI taxonomy): domain Eukaryota; kingdom Metazoa; phylum Chordata; class Mammalia; order Chiroptera; family Vespertilionidae; genus Lasiurus; species Lasiurus cinereus. The sequence goes on along the minus strand of JAAGEH010000311.1, from coordinate 10,937,786 downwards.
CTCTTTCTCTTCTCATTCTATACTCTTTCCCATTGCTGCAGTTATCTTTGATGTGTCAGTGACTCCCAAATTTGTTTCCAGCTTGAATGAGTCTCTTCAGAGTCTCAGACATGTATATCTGGGTGACTTGATATCTTGACATGGAGGTCTCACAAGTACCCAAAATACAACATGGTCAAAACTGAACTTATTTTTATCTGCAACCTACTTCAGTGCCTCCTACCATAGAAAGTGTCACCATCATCCATAGAGATTCAAAAGCCAGAAATCTAGACATCATTGTTGACTAAATCTAATTCTTCTTAATGTTGTTACTTTGGTCAAAGCTATCAACAACTGTTGCTTGGAGTAAAACAGTTGCCTCCTAAATGATCTCCCAGACATTCATTCTTTGTTCTCTGTAATCTGATATTTTCATGGCCATCCAAGTAATCTTTTAAATATGTAAACTTTATCTCATCAACATCTTACCCAAAATCCTTGAATGACTTCCATTGTTACTAGACTAAAAACCCAAATCCTCACCTTTCAACACCTTCCCACCTCATCCCTAACTCTTAGGACTCACATATTGAGCTTGTTCATTTTTTTTTGAATGATTCATGTTTTATTCTCACCCAATACTTTTGTGTATACCAGTCTATCTACCTGGGATGCTTCCTCTTTTCATTCCTTCCACATTTAAATAAACTAATTTCTACTCATCCATCAGATTTCATCTATATTGTCCTGGTCTCACATAAACTTCCTGTTATGTACAATGTTATATACTCTCACAAATTCCTGTTCTTTTTCTTTGTAGAATGTGTTGGAGTTTGCAACTTTCTGTGTGAGATTATTTACTTATTATTTGTCTTCCTCACTAGACTTCAAGCTCTAAGGCAGCAAAGGGTGAGAGAGACCATTTCTGTTCTGCTGGTCATTGTGCTAATCACTATCTGTACCTGACACAATTGATACTCAATAGTTCCTTGTTGAACCAATGGAGAGGCTCTTGTCTATTTTGGTTTCTGACTCATGCAAGAAAAATGAGTTAAGTGTATATATAACACAAGTCTTAATATACATATAAATTTGTAAAACATGAGCTTGTTAGAGAATGCACCAAAATAACTTTACCTAATGAAGCAAGAACACATTGAATCTGGATAGCATTCAGCTTAGAATTTTCTCAGATATAAAAGTACATTTTGGGGGTTCTTTGGGGAAACTGACTGATATTTTTAACTATTATTGTTCCTTTGCTGTGGTCTATGAGATCAGTGTGTAATATAGAGGGCAATGGTTAGAGTGTGCATAGTGATGAGCTTGGGCAAAGCGGGTTGCAATCAGTTTTTCCAGCTTTACTGCCCATCTCAGAAAGGTAATGGTGTACCCCACCTGTTGGCTGTGAGAGACACCCAGGCAGAGCTTCCAGTGGCAGGCTTCAAAAAGGAAAGTGTTGGTGCATGCCATCAGTGTGAAGTTGAGCTGTTGCCACTGGGAGAAAAGAGCAGGTGATCATTTAAAAAGCATTTCACAAATATTCCTCCATCCAACCTGAAGTGAAACATATAGGGTGTCCAAGTTCCAGTGTGTAGATCACATTACTGAACAAGTCAGACTAAGTGTCAGAATCAGCAGGTGTTTCGTTTTAGTTTTTTGCCTTCAGGAAGAAACCAAAAGTAAATAAAAATTATGGTTATTCCATTGGCACCAGAATATATATATATATATATATATATATATTTACTTAGATTGCAGCATTTAGATTAAGCTATAATGGAAGAAGTTATGAGTGAAGAGAACTATTCTTTCTGCACTTCCTGATTATTTTAATAGCTGCAGCCAATATGAATTTAATATTTAGAATTCTAACTCTTATAACAGAAATTCAGGAAAGAGTGAATGGACTCCAGTATTTCAAATACCTTTTGTGTAACTGGTCTTGAAATTTTATCTGTTTTCTTTTTCAAGGTAAGGGATCTGTTTATTTTGTTTTAGTCATGCCATGAGGAAATGAGGTATATAACTTAATTATTTTAATCCCAATAAAATGATAACAAACTGTAACTACATAATACTCTCCCCAACTGGTCAATTTGTTTAAACAGTATGTAAACTAGACTTTTTTGGTGATTTGTAAACAAAGTGCTTAAATGTGCCTCGCAGAAATGGGTTACTAAATCATGCTATCCTAGAAAAAATCTGAAATTGAGTAAGATGCAAAATCTCATTCTATTCTATCCCAGAAATCTTAGCTACATTACTATAAGTTCAAAAGATTTAAAACAGTTGTTGAGACTCATAAGTAACTATGCTAAGTTATTATGGCCTTGCCTTTTTTACCCCTCAGGGACACATTTATGTTTTCTATGAGCATAAGATTTGGTGTAAAATTTCATGCAATTTTTTGAGATCCTATTATGAAATAATTGTCATCTCTAGGAAACATGGGTTTTCAAATTAGGGTTATATGTGTATCACAAAGAACTCATATCTACTTTCCAATTAATAAAATTGTAAAATTAATAAACCAAATAAGCAAGCAAACAAACACAAATCACTTCACCTCAATATTTCTATACTGGATTGAATACGGTCTTCCTAAAACCCATGCCACTGCAACCTAATAATGTGGCCTTATTTGGAAAAAATGGTCTTTGCAGATGTAATTAGTTAGGTTAAGATAAGGTCATATACTGGATGTTATGGACTGAAGATTTGTGTATTACTACCCCCACCAAAAAAAAAAAATCATGTTGAAACCTAATCCCCAATGTGATGGTGAGACTATTAGGTCATAAGGGTAGAGCTCCTATGAATGGGATTAGTGCCCTTTTAAGAAAAGAGCAAAGAACTAGCTCACTCTCTTCTGACCCTGTGAGGATGCAAGGAGAAGTGGGCAGTCCACAAAACAGAAGAGGACTCTCCCTAGAATCCAATCATACTTCCAGCCTTCAGAACTGTAAGAAATGCATTTCTATTGTGTAAGCCACTCACTTTTTCGAATTTTGTTTTAGCAGCCTAAAATTCTGGATTAGGGTGGACCCTAAATCCAATGACTGGTGTTTGTATAAGAGAAAGGAGAGGAAGAGTCAGACACAGAGACACAGACATAGAGGGAAGAAGACCAGATGGAGACAGTGGTAGAGACTGCAGCACCTCAACGTCAAGGCAAGGAACACCAGTCATTACCAGAAACCGTCAGAGGCAAAGAAATATTCTGCCCTAGAAACTTCAGAGACCCCCTCGCCTTGTCGACACTTTGATTTCAGATTTTAAGCCTCCAGAACTGTGAAAGAATTAAAGACTGTTGTTTTAAACCTTCTAGTTTGTAGTAATTTGTTATGGCAACCCTAGGGAACTAAATCAATGCCTTCAGCTCTTTTCCTATCTTTTCAACTTCCTAGTTAAATTTATTGAAATAATTTCTTATTCTTTTCGATGGGATGATATTCACTCCTCAACTGCTATCTGGGGTCTACCTCATCATTCCACAGAAATCGCTTTCCTCAAGGTTACCAGTAGCCAGTCCTTCGTGGCTGTGTTCAGTGGATATTTCTCAGCTTTTGGATTATTTCCTCCTCGACAGCACTGGGTTCTCATCACTTCCTCCAAGAGCTCTGTAATGGCATCCACAAAACGTTCCTCCTCCCTTCATGGCCACTCTGTCGCAGTGATTGTTCAAGCTCCTCTTGTAGTTGTTCCTTAAATGCTGGTATTTGTCAGGATTATGCCATGGATCCTCTTCCCCCTGTAAGTACTCTGTGTGGTTCTTCAGACCAGAACTCCCGAGTTTTGGATTGCTATCAGGGACAGTTGCTCTACAACTCAAGTGAGGCATTGCAAGCTCAGTGTATCATGAGTCCTCCAAAATTGGTGTTCAAACCTGAAATCACCATTTCTCATTCACACTTGTTCCTTTTTTTTTTTTTGTCTGAGCCCCAGATCATATTACCTCTAACCCAGTTCATAAAGTCAGAAATCTGTGAGATATCTTTGATTCTCTCTTCCTCTCATAACCTGAATCCTGGTTCTCTTTTTAGCCCCTCTCCCATTTCCTACAAGAGCACAGGAGTGGGTCCTCTCTCTACAGTCATCGTTGTGAAACATAAATTTGCTTGTGTGACTCCCTTGCTTAAAAGCCTGCAAAATCTTCCCAATCCTTGTAGCATAAAGTCCAGCATAGCTCACAAAGCTCACATGACATGACCTTTGTCCTCAAGCCAAACAAAAACCATCTTTGGATGTGAATGACATGTCACCCCTGGGAAGATTTTGTGCCCCCCCCCCATATACCCCCTCCCATAGCACTTATCCACTTGCAATTCTCTGATTCCCCCAGTGGTCCTTGAAATGCAAGGAGTTCATACATCTCATTCACCATGTATCTCTGGTGCCAGCTACCGTGTCTGAAGTTGAGATGTGCAATAAGCATTGGCTGAATGAATTACCTAATTATCCCAAAAGGGAAACCAAGGCTCATAATCATTAACTCATTTGATCAAAGGAAGCAGGGTCACGTATTCCTAGTTCCCTTTCCATTCTTGCATATTCCCTTTTTTAAAAAGAAAGCAGCTTGCATTATATAAAGTTAAATCATAATTTTTAGGAAACATCGCTTCTAAATTACAACATACAAAATTTCGAACCAATGATAAAAACCAAGAAGGGCTTAGTTATAAATACTATACCTCATTACCAATTTAAAATAAGTTCTTTCTTCTAACCACAGCCTTGTTTAGCCACTTTTGAAGCTTTGAACTGTTCTCCTTTAGCTTGTACTCAGCTGCTGGTTAGTCCACAGGTGTCGAATGCCACATTTTCCACTTGGCTCCCTTTGAGTCCTGGTAGTGCCCTCATGATGCCTCCTGCACATTTTTAGCTTAATCCACCCATTTGTAAACTCTGATCTGCTCTGAACTCTCTCTCACCTTGCCTGCCTCTGCGCTGCCTTTGAAGGGGCATGCGTGTCATGGCTTTGAATTTGCCCCAGCTGTTCCTAATTCTTTCATTCCTAAAGCACTCCGGCCTCCGAGCTCTGCTTGCTTCTCAAAGGATGGGCTGCACTCAGGAGATTTTGGGGGGACACATGACTTCTATTCTGTCCAGGAACCTTCCCTGAAAATTGTTGATCCAGTTAGGGATGCAAATTAGTTGAGCTTGTTTTGTTTAATCAAAAAATACATTTTTTTCATGTTCATTAAAGAAACATTTGGCAATAGAGAAAATTAGAAAAAATATTCCAGAGCACATCTTAATTCACCAACTACTCACCATTGCCATTAAGATTTTGATATATTTCCCTTCAGTCTTTTATTCCACGTATAAACTTTAATTTTGACATAGTTACTCTATTGTGAATATAATTTTATATCTTTTATTTTCACTTAATGAGGTTATAGTCTATTTTGCATAATATCTCCTTGAGTAAATATGCCAGCAAAATAATTATTCTCTTAGGGTTACACTTCTATGTTGTTTCCATTGTCATTGTGAAAAGTAACAGAATAAATCTGATTTAAATATAGAAGGGAAAAAAACAGTAAACCCCAGAAGAACTTCGTTATGCCTAACATGTTTAAAATGCTTTCCCTAAGATTTATATCCACAAGTGAAATTACTGAATAAAAGGGAATGAGTATTTCCAAAGATCATATTTCATTTGCCCAAATTGCTTTTCAAACATGTACCAATTTGTATTGCAACTGAGTATGTATGAGTGGCTATTTCATCTTTGCCAGGCTATGGTTGTACTTTCTTTTTCTCTTTAATTTCATAGATAAATTATGGAACTATTTCGTAAGTTCTTAAAAGAAGCTGAACATTTTCACAAATGTTAATTTATATTAATTGAATTTCTTGATCATTGATAATTTTTGAGACTGTACTTTTCTCTCAAATAGCTCTTCAGTTAATAGCAAAGTTAGTTGTCATATTTACTGCACACATGTTTTCCCTCTGATTGTTAATGTTTTGAATGTTTCCCTATATATTTAAAATTTTTATATAATAAAATCCATTTACCTTTTTAATTTTTAACATTTTTAAAGTTTAAAAATACTTCTCACTCCCTGTCTGCTCCCTCACTCCACCCAAGTATTTAATAATGTTCACTTTAATATTATCTTCTAATGTTTTATGTTTTAATATTTTTTTACATACCTCTTTAATTCATATGGGATTGTATCCTAGCATGTAAAGTAAGAATCTGTATTTTGTTTTGTAAATTTTTAACCAAATGTCCCCAAACCATTTCTAACATGTTCCTTTTCTTGTACATTGTTTTGTGAATCTTTGTTAACCATATTTTCAATTCTCAAATATAGTGGGACTTATTCTTGGACAGTTTATAATGTTTCATTGACTTGTGGCTATTTTTTATACCAGTAGTCAGAATTTAGTAAATTTAGTAAATTTAAACTTTATAATATGTTGAAGATTTTGGGTAGTCTATACTTAATTTACAAAGTTTATAAAAAGCTCCTCTTCAGTTTGTAATAGAATTAATTTCTGTATTTTTTAGGGGTAAGGAGATTGTTTAAAATAGTTTGTCTTTCAGAATATAAAATATTGTATGGGTTATTTTTTTAATGTTATACCTGAATTTTTATCACATATTTTTTGTGTGAATATTGCATATGTAGCCTCTTCTTGCCATTACATTTTAAATGGTTATTTCAGTTCTCTACAAAGACTATAAAATTGTATGCATTTATTTTGAATTGGCATCATTTCACATAATTAATTTTAAAAGTTTTTCCCACTCATTCTTTTTTCAGATATATAATCATATCACCTGAAAATAATAATTTTGTCTCTCTCTACCCATGTTTTCTTTTCTGTGCATCTAATAGCATTTTCTGGACCTTTTATATTAAAAATCACATCTGACATTACTTTATTTCTGATTTTAGTATAATAACTACATTTTCATTACCAGTATTTTATTGACTATTGTTTTAAATTAAATATTGGTTATCATTTTAAGAAATTATCCATCTATTCTGATTTAAAAAAAAACAATATGTAAATTAGGGATACATTTTAAAACTAAGTTTTGAAATTCATTAAATAAAATTATTTTTAAAATTGTTCATAAATTTAATGTGTTAGTTGCTAAGTACTTTAGGTGGGACAAAAGTAAGTAAACAGTTGTTCATGTAAAAATAATACAATAATTAATACATAATAATATAAGAATAAACTGTTTTGCATGCTCATAATTGTAAACTTACTTTTACCCCACACTGTATTTTTAAATTTTTACTTTTTTTCTTACATTCTTCTTTAGATTTGCTAATAGTTTATTTAAAAAAAAAAAACATTTGTTTTTTGTTTACTTATTTCATGTGACTCATTTCAATAAAGTCATTTCTGACTTTTACACACTGTCATTTATTTCTGCCTTCCTTAGGATTGTTTATCCCAACAGTTTGAGTTAAATATTTATTTAATTTCTTTTTTTCTTATCTCTTTTGAGATAAAATACCATATTTGTATTGTCATTGTCTAAGTAGTGTGCTATTCTGTATTTTATTTATTTTCATTTATTAAATCTTGTTTGTTGAGAGCATTACAGATGTCCCTCTACTTTGCCCCATTACCCCCCTTCCCCTGATTTCTGCCCTGCTCTAGGTCTTCACCACCCTATTGTCTGTACCCATAGGTATTGCATATGACAGTATGGTTAATCTCTTCCTGCATCCCCTCCCCACTTCCCTCTGAGATTAGTCAATCTGTTCCATGTTTCTATTTCTCTGGTTCTATTTTAGTCATCAGTTTATTTTACTCTTTAGATTTCTTCTTTGTTTATTTTTATTTTTAGATTCAATTATTGATAGATATGTATTCATTGCTATTTTATTACTTATATTTTTTATCTTTTTTCTTCTTCTTACTAACTGCTTTTCTTTTTCTGCTTTTAAGATTCTCTCTTTGTCTTTAACCTTTGGCATTTTAATTATGATGTATCTCGATGTGGGCCTGTTTGTGTTCATCTTGTTTGGGACTCTTTGTGCTTCCTGGACTTATAAGTCTATTTCTTTCACCAGGTAGGGGAAGCTTTCTCATATTATTTCTTCAAAGAGGTTTTCAATATCTTGTTCTCTCTCTTCTTCTGGCACCACCTTATTATAAATGTTGGTACTCTTGAAGTTGTCTAAGAGGCTTCTTACACTGTCTTCATATTTCTTTATTCATTTTTGTCTTCTGATTTCTTTCTTGCTTCCTCACATTCCAAATCATTTATTTGATTCTTGGAATTATGTACTCTACTGTAGACTCTCTATAAATTATTCTTTATTTTAGTTAATGTGTGCTTAATTTCTGACTGGTCCTTTTTCATGTCTTTGTTGTTCTCAATAAGATCCTTATTTCTTATTTGAATCAATAATGAATTGAATCTGCTTCATAGTTTTGAATAGAATTTTGTTACTGTTGGTTTAAATTTTTACTTATAATTTCTACTTTTTTGTGGTTAGAAAATGTAGAGTTCAAATTTTCCTCCTTTTTAGAATTTTTTTTAGTTTTTATAAATATAAGCCTTATTAAAAATGCAGATGGAATATTTCTCTTTTAATTTGTAATGTTTGATAATATTCTATATAACATTTTAGATTAATATATTTTAAACATATTCTATATTTTTAAATCATTTATCTTATCTCTTGTTCTACCATAAGTAATAAGATGGAGCTAAATTTTCTACAATTATGTTTTTCAACTTATTACTAACTTTCCAACTCATTTGACTTGTTATTGGTGATTTGATGTTCTCTATTGTTATGCTTTTCTGGTACATTTTATTTCTATAAAATGATTTTATTTATTCAATTTAATATTTTCCCCGTGAATTCTTTCTGCCTAGTATTTTTCTAGTCACTTTTGCTTTTTTATAGACATTATATTAAAAATATTTTTGCTAATCCTTTAATTTTTATCTGTCTGTTTTAAACTTTCTTTGATCTTGTATTTATCCTCTAAAACACAGTCAGTTTTGTTCACTTTTATCTTTAAAAATGGCAAAGCAGATAGCATTAGTTTTAAACTATTTTAGTATAATTATGATTTTTAAAACTATGAAAATAGAAAAACTTTAACATTCTATTCAGAAAAAACTTTGACATTAAGTGCATGATCAGTTACAGGTAAGATAAAACTACTTGCAGAACTAGTTGAGTGCTTCACATTAGGCAATTTTCTAGCTAAAATTCACCATTCTCAAATTCCACTGTGCCTGTTCCTACAAGATTTCTCCTATCCCTCTGGCCACTTGTTAGCTCCTTCCAGACTCCAGAACCTTCAAGCAAATGGAGTTCCTCCATTCAGTCTTGGGCACTTTCTACACAGATGTCTCCTATTTCCTCAGCATCCACTATATTGCTAGTGAGATGAAAAAGTCTTTCAACATATTTATTAGTCATTTAAAATTTTTGCATTAACTTTTAAGACTTTCAGCTTTTTATTTCTATGCCTATTTCTCATTATCTAGAGCTCTTTGTATATTAAAATAAAAAATTTAGCTTTTAAAAATTTGTCATGATATGTGACTGAATTATTTCTAGCACTTAGGTTCCCTGTTGAATTTGCTATTTCTCATTTAGATATCTACTATTGTCAAGAAATTTGTGTCAAGGACAGATAGCTCATTTGGGACAATAAGATTTATATTTCCTTCTGGTAATGTTATCACTATAGTGTCTTTCTAAAAAGTCCAGCTGTATGCAAATGTAATAATTAGAGCTAGGATAATAAAGCCATCAATATAGTTCTTTTATTACTTGCTTCTACCCAGCATTATAACTTATTTAAAGAAAAACCTTAAACTTGGAAATAAAAATTTAGACTGTGGAATTTTTACCAACAGCTTCATTCTTTACAATTGCAAGGTTTAGAAAATAAAATTCAATGGATAATTATACAAATTGCATTCTAGTTTTTACATTTTGTTTCTACTTTTCTTTGAAATAATCTTTTTTTAATGGCATGCATCCATTGTAAGCTGACTAACCAAGAAAATAATCTCTTAAAATGAACAGATTAGATCAAGGTATCATAAATTTACTAGTCTCTCTTTTATTGTTTTTTTCAGGAATGTGTACTGAGCACAAATTGTAGAGTGTGACTTGGGCTCCCTTTATCTTCGTGTTTTTGTCCATAGAGGCAATCTTGGTGGCTAAAGTATCTTTTAGTGTCATTGAACTTTTAGTGAAACCCAATGTTGCAAATTTGCATTAACTATTCCTTAAAAGAAAGCATTTATCTGTTGTCAAATTCCTGTCTGTAGAGGTTGTAGCTATCTCACAGGTTGGTGCCAGATCAAATGTGCAGACCTCAAAAAAATATTAAAGCCAGTCAAATGCAACATTTATTAGTCATTATTTAGTTTATAAGAAAAAGTGGATTATGTAAATCCATAGCCTTATTGTTCTCAATTATCCCATTTTCCAGTAGAGAACCAGAGGTTTGTTTGTGCTCTGGATTAGGCCCAAAGACTCATTTTGGTGCTTTCTGGAATGTCTGGTGTTAGGAAATCACGGGACCATCTTTGGCTGGTCAGGCTTTCGTTTGTATCCTGCCCTCTTCTCAACTTTATATAAACTCCTGAGTTAAAATAATAATATAAATAATAGATAACTGTATAATTGTATTCTGGTTTTTTGTTTTTTTATTTTTTCCTTTTTATTTAATTTATGAGGGTGATACTAGTTAACAAAATTACTAGTATACAGGTTCCAGGTCCACAATTCCACAACACATCATCTATGCATCATATTGTCTGTCCATCACCATTTATCTTCCCCCAGCAATCACCACACTGTTTGTGTCTTTTTTTCCTTTTTTCTATTTTGCTCTTTCCTTCACAATCTCCACACCCCACCCAAAGCTGTCAGCCTGTTCTCTACTTTGCTTGTTAGTTCATTTTGTTGATTAGATTCCACATATGGTGCCTGTCTTGTTTTGATTGACTTATATTTTGTGTCCTTTGAAGAGGATGGAAAAATGACCAGGGGCATGTATGCTCTGTGTGAAGCTAAGAGAACAAATTGTGGAGCACTCTTCCTGGCCCACAAATCCCTCTTTGCTAAAGCCAAATTTTCTACTTTAAGAAAGTCCCTGGTTACTTAACTCAGGCTGGAGTATTCAGCAAGACCTTGCCATAATTATAAATTAACTTTTTATATTGATTAACTGAGAAGTTGGAAGAAGATAATCGCTCACATTGGGTTACTCTTCACTGTAGCTGAAGCCAAAGTTTTAGTTCCAAGATATTTTGTATGAGATAAGTGTTAACACAGACACATAAGGGAAAACATCATAGCAAGCACAGATTGAGATTCATTTTGCTTAAAATAAGAAACTCAGTGACATAGAGAGTTGAGCATTGATAGGTGTGGTTGTAGATGGGCATTTATGGCAATAAGTCATGTATTAAGAAAGAATGTTCTACTATACAATTAATTGATACTTTACATTTTCATTGATAAAAGTGATTTGCTTTGCATTCACCCTGGACTGAAAGGCTATAGTTGTTTTCCTGGAAACATGTTCAAAGCAAAAAGCTGTTTGAAAGAGAAATAAATTTTCCAGAATATTTTATCTAGAAATGTCTAGATAATTTTGCAATAACAAAATGAAACCTAACAAATTAAAGAATCATTGGAGAATGTTTTCTTGTGTTCTTTTTTGTTTATTTTGAGAATTTAGAGATAAATGTACCAGTTCAAGGCATAGGTCTATTTCAGTGTGAAGCATTGTGCTAAGCACCAAAGGGAATACAATGATGAAAACCAAGAATTTGTTTTATTCTATTGCATTTGCAGCTTACTGCACATTTTAATATTTATAATTCATTTTGACCCTTTAACCACCCTGTGAGGTATACCTGACAGGGCAACATTATCATCCATTTTAGACACAGAGGAAGAAACAAGACCAGAGAGTAGTTGCCTTGCCTAAGGTCAAACAGCTAGTTTGACAAGGTGGTGTCTTGAGTGAATTAATAATGCTGTAAAGGTTTTCAAGGGGACCCTGAGAAGAGAAAGACCAGTTTCTGCTAAAGAAAATGAAGATACCAGTTCCAGCTGGAGGAAATAAGATGGGCCTTGGAAATACTTTAAATTACATTTAGGCATTAAAGACAGAGGAAGTGGTGTGACATAAAAGCAGAGGTCTGTAGAAATTAGGATGCTGTATGATAGAGGGTCTTGCTGCACATTTGTCAGAGGATGGGGAGCCACCACAAATGGTTGAGATAGCTTCCTGTTCATGCAGTAAGACTCAGTCTGCTAGAGCTCAAATCTCAGTTTTGCATTTATAAATTATTTGATCTTGGGCTTTGTCTAGACTCTAGATCAGTGGTTGGCAAGCTCATTAGTCAACAGAGCCAAATATCAACAGTACGATTGAAATTTCTTTTGAGAATCAAATTTTTTAAACTTCTTATAACGCCATTTCTTCAAAACAGACTCACCCAGGCTGTGGTGTTTTGTGAAAGAGCCACACTCAAGGGGCCAAAGAGCTGCATGTGGGTCGTGAGCTGCAGTTTGCCAACCACTGGTCTAGACCTTAGTTTCCTCAATAGTAAAATGATGGGAAGAGTTACTACTTTGAAGGATGGTTGTGAGTATTTAAATAGCTCAAGTACATATGCCAGGGACATAGCAACTAAATATAATTATTAGTTATAAATATTATGTGATCAGAGATGCAGTTTAGGAATGCTATTGTGGTGTGAACTGTTAAAAGGCAAGGGTGGGACAGAGGTGGGGTCGAATACCTAGAGGAGGGAGTCAAGTTGAAGCTCAGACAGCAAGTTGGAGCCTATGGCAAGAGTCCACATGATGTGCAGTAAGGGCTTGACTTGGGAACTAATGGGAACACCAACCCTTGCCTTGCCTAAATGAGGCTCCATTGATTTTTTTTGGCAAACCAATGGAAAATGATGAATTTTCCCCAAATCTGTAAGACTGATTGGGGTGCTCCCAACTGACTCAAGACCTCATAGCTACACCATAAAATGCTTTTGCAGCTCTGAGGATATTCCTTAAATTCCTTTGTTCCCATCACAACTTTGGAAGTATATTCTCTTGGCTCCAAGACTAACTTGTTTTTTGTTTGTTTCACAGGTCAATGACCAAAACCTCTAAATAGTCACCAAAAAAAAGCTCATGAGGAAGTCAGAGGCTGCCCCAAAGGCATTAGGTTTCTGGCCCAGGAACTCAGTGCAGACCTGAAATCTGCCCTAGCCACCTGTTCTTACCTCCAGCAGTAGTGAGCTGGCTTCCTTCCAGCTTCTCCTGTTTTGTACGTTCAGTTCTTCCCAGAAGACTGAGGTCTGATGCTGTGCTGCTCAGTGTGGGAGCCATGATCAAGTGTGGCTATTGAGCACCTGACATGTGTCTAGAGTTGAAATGTGCTCCAAGTGTAAATTACACACCGATTTCAGAGGCTTGGTGTGAAAAGAGAAAAAAACAACAACACAATAAGCATATATCAATATTTTCATATTGATTGCATTTTGAAAAGATAACATTATAAAATTTCCCTGGTGTCTTTTTTACTTTTTCTAATGTGGCTATTAGACACCTTAAAATGATGCCTGTGGCTCACATTGTATTTCTATTGGAAAGTGCCACGCTAGAGGTAGGATGCCATTGGTCTCCCAGCTTCTTCTGCAAAACATTTAGTAATGTTCCATTATTTTTGTTGCTCACCCTCTAGTTGGACATGTAAACCCACTGTTCTAGTAGCTAATTGTTTGATCTCTGTGTACATTTGTCCTGCAATTCATGATTGTCCTGTAAACCTAATATTAGTACAAGATGACTTCCTTCCCTTTTGTCTTAATAAAAGCTGAAGGGGCTAAATTAAGTAGAGGATGAACTAAGAAAGGCAGGTGGAAATTTCAAAAGGAAGGAAAGGCCCAGCCATCATGGCTTAGTGATTGAGCATCGGACCTATGAACCGTTCGATTCCTGGTCAGGGCACATGCCTGGATTGCAGGCCCGATCCTCAGTGTGGGGCGTGCAGGAGGCCTGATCAATGATTCTCTCTCATCATTGATGTTTCTATCTCTCTCTTCCTTCCTCTCTGAAATAAATAAAAATGTATTTCTTAAAAAGAGGCAGGAGTCTATGGCTATACCACCCTGAATGCGCCCGATCTCATCTGATCTCGGGAGCTAAGCAGGGTCGGACCTGGTTAACTTGGATGGGAGACTGCTTGGGAATACCAGGTGCTGTAGGCTTTTTTTTTTAAGAGGCAGGAAATAAAATGCAGGATATTGGGAAATTCCTATTCAAAACATGTCGGCAGGATGTATGTTTTTTTCTCTGTTTTTATAGAGGAAGATACAGTGTTCAGAGAGGTTAAGTAACTTTCCCAAAGTAATACAGTTCATAACCTGCTGGAGGATTCAAAAGGTTTAACAAATTCCAAAGCATAACTCTTTTTCTATATTACAGTGCCTTTCCTCTACTGACACCTTTTGAGAAAATTAAACAGTAACCATTGGTTTGGAGATATTTCTCTTATTAACCACAACTGTCCTTCTTTAAGTATGTGCTGTGCTTGTCAGGTTAGTTTAATATCAACTAAAGTGTGCATAGAACAAAGTTTATTCATGGGAGTTTTTCTTCACGAGAGGCCAGTAAGCCATGTGCCCTCTTTTCTCTCTCCCAGGTGTGCAACCTTAAAAGCCATTTATGCAACATAGAGTTAATGACACAAACCTCACAGGGCTGCTGAGGGGCTGAAAGAAGGCTGTGAGGGAGAAAGTGCTCTGTAGAACATGAACTTTACAGAGCCAATCTCCCCATCCCCTTCTCCCACTCCTGGAATGGGTGCGACATAACGATTTCTCCTTGATCAGCAACATTTATATTATACTGACAGATAGTGGGTTGATATTGTTTTTGTCTTTGAAATTGAGATACAATATGAAAATCTAGAAATTATAAGGACCTTATGTGTCACCTTTCTGATCTCTCTCTCAACACAAAACTGCTTTGCAGAAACCACAGGCAAGTCTCATCGTCTCCTTCCAATAACCCATGCCAGCCCCTTTGATCTTTTTACTCACTAAGTTTCTTTCCCCCTCTGCTAACCTAAAGTTTCCTTCTTAATTACTTTGGATGAAAATGCGAAAGATAATGGAAGATTAATGCCACTCCATAATTTTTTCTTCTCTAGACTAAGTTATTTTATAGCCTTTAAGTGTCTTCTTCATATTGATTGTTATCTCCTGAAACCCATTTACATTAATTTTCATTCAACTGGTTCTTAATTTTTAAGTATGTAGAAATCCTGATTACAGTAAGAATAATGGATTGCTACCATTATTTTAGAAAGGTTTACTCTAAAGGCATTATTTATTTTCTTGCTTAGGCTGGATTCTAGGAGAATGATTTCAGAAAAAATAATCAATGGTTTGCTGTTTGCTTCTGTTGAATTGGTTAGTTTCCCATTTTAACTGAGAGAAAAAGATAAAGGATAGTGAAGCAGGGAGATCAAAAATGGTGCCATTTGTCATCAGGATTTGACATGGAATCAGTTTAGTGTACTGGTAAGTAGTGGTAGAACTAACCTGAAGCAATAAAAGTGTTGCATCAGGCTTTGGGGTTTGCCCATGCAAACCTATTATTTTAAAGGTTGGAGGCATTGCCAAGATGAATGTGTCAATCAAAAAGAACAAAATGTAGAAAAAATGAGCATGACTTCACAATATTTATCTTATTCATTTACTATAAAAATGGCTTTGGCCAGTGTTGCTCAGTTGGTTGAAGCATCATCCTGTGGCGGGTTTGATTCCTGATCAGGGCACATATCTAGTTTGGGCATGTGTGGAGACAGCTGATTGATGTTTCTCTCTTTCTCTCTCAACTCCTCCCTCTCTTTAAAATCAATAAAACATATCTTTAAAATAAAAAACAAAGAAACAAAATAACCCTGCTTTTTCTTTTTGTAATTTTCATAAGTTTAGAGATTTTAGTTCCTAAAGGTGGAACGTTCCCACCAAGGAACACAGAAATGGTTCTGTGGAACTGGAAGTTGAAACTATTTCCTCGCCACCCTCACCCTAATCTCATGCCACTAAAGCAGCATGAATAGGTGCATGTGTTTTGACGAGGAGATTGATCCTGATTATCAAGGGGAAGTTGACTTGGTCTGATACAATGCCACCAAATGTGAGCATGCTTAGAACTAGGAAGATTTTCTGAACATGTCACTCAGTTTCCCATGTTATGTGGTAAAATAATATAGGCATAACAAGCTCTGAAGTAATAAAGATATGTTACCACATCAGGCAAAAAATCAAGACTAGCTGAGGTACCTGATAAGGTTAGAGAGAATTTAGAATGGGAATGTAGGAAAGATATTATAAATATTAATTACAGCCATGTGAGTGGTTTCACAGGAAAGGCTGCAGAAGTCATGTGTATTTTTTGTGTTGATATGAATATATTCATGTATATTAATCAGTCTTTCCTTCTGCTCAATTTTTATGTAATCTAAGATGTTTTAATAATGATTAACTCTGTATCTCATTATTAAACTATGAGATATCAAGGGGGAGTGTGAATCATGTGGAAAAGAAATGAATATCACCCAGAGATGCATAAAAGGATAAGAGACTTTGTGTTACATCTTTTGTGGAAGTCAGCATGTCTTCAATTGAATGAAGGATAGTTGTACTATATTAGGTATAAATATGCTGTTTTGTCTTTATTTGGAAATAAAATATGGGTAAAGGAATGTTTATGTATGTTGAATTGACCCAACCCCAACACTTTTAGGTCTGGTAACTGTATTTCTAAGAATTTATGCTCCGCCCCCTCCTGGCCACACACACACACACACACACACACACACACAGTGTGGTTCTGGCATAGAGTTTGCCAATGAGAAGATCAACTGGGAGATTTGGAAGTTGTAAATAAAGCAGAAACCACTATTCTTGGGAAGACATGGTGAGAGGATGTTAGACAGATGTGGTAGCTCTCTAGACCTGTCCAGAAGCCTGACTTTACAGCTGTGACTGCCAGACATGATAGCATCATTGATATCTCTATAAGTTCCTCCTCCACAATATGGCATCCAGATGTGGTGGCTTCTTGACATCCTCAGTGACTCTGACTTAGCTACCTTTTCTAGAGCTGAGGGCGGAAGCCACTAGCAATTGTTTCTCTGAGGTTTTAGCTGCAGCCTTTCAGGTGTTTACTGCCCAGTTCTTCCCTCATTCATAAAACATCTAATTCCTATATCACTTTATCTTCAACACATGTAGTGGCTTTGTTTCCCTAAATAAATCCAGACAAAGATAGTATGAGATCAAGTGATTATTGAGCATATAGCCCCTCAGTCCTTATTTTGATTCCTTCAACTTTAATTGCCACAAAACTTGTAACCTAAACCTAATATCCTATCTAATAAAAGGATAATATGCAAATTAACCATCACTCTGTCACAAAGATGGCTGCACCCATAGCCACAAGATGGCGGCTTCTAGTCCTCTCAGCCCCACTGGAATCCCCCAGTTCTGGGTTGGGGATGGGGTGGCCGCTGAGAACGAGCAGCGTGAGTGACCTGGTGGAATGCTTGCTTAGGGGGTGGGGTGGAATGCTTGCGTTGTTGCCCTGGTGATGAGGCAAGCATTTTGTGTCCAGTTGTGGATGGGCCTCTGGGCCACCAAGAGCCTCTGGGCAGCGGGCGTGGAGTAGCCAGGCCCTGCAGAGAGCTACCGGTGTAGGGATTCAAGCACGGGGCTACTAGTTTCATTATAATCATTATGATTATATTTTTTGATGTCATATTTATAAACTACTAGATAAGAACAATTTTGGTATCTAGAATATTGGCCTATAAATATTTTGAAACATACTCATTAAAATGATGTTAACATTTAACTCTTTATGACACTAAATGAGTTATAAAAATGAAAATAGATTACATTCCAATATTTTACACTCATTGCTTCAAGGTAAAATGATGCTCAGTAGGTGGTAGTCATGCTGATGGTGAGACATAAACATGTTGATGAATACTGAAGAAATCAACCATCATCTGATGGTTTGAGTACATAGTGTTAAACATTTTGATGCTTTCAATATTTTGGAGTTTTGTCATTTTGTAGGTAAATTTTAAAATGAATCATTAAGATTTTAACTGTTTATCCAGATGTTTGTCCTAGTGCACTTAGAATAGAGTAGGCAAAAGCTAAATTGCTATTTGTTTTAGTCCCAAATTAATGCAAAAGAAGTCTAATTAGTCTAAATGCTGAGCCACTGAATTAAGCACTAGTTCTGTAATTCAGACAGTTTCATCAAATGGTCTTACTGTTTCTGGACTCATATTTAATCACTTAAGTTTAATGCCAGTTTCATGGCCTTCATGGCAAGAGAATAATTAGTTGAGATGTAATTAAATTAAACATGAATTATTTCCCATTTCAATACTATAAGCTAAAGCATATTTAAGTGTATGTGGTAATTATAAATGAATATGTTCTCAAACACAAACCTCTTCTAAATGAACCAATAAAATACTGGCCTTGTTAAATATGTCCACTGTATCATTTAGGATAATTTCAGCCTTGAATGCTACATATCAAATTGAATCTGCCTGAAATAATGAAGATAACTTAGTACTTGATAAAACATGTATTCTAAAATTCCCATGAACTCCAAATAATTTTAATTTTTAGGCTTATTTAGAAAATGTAGGGACAAGCCTCAATGACAAACATTTAAAACTATGTTGAAGGAATACTCTAACCATGAATTAATCTGAGGAATTTTTAACTTTTTAAAAACAAATCATAATTTCTAAATTTTTGCATTTCTGGAATTGTACTCACATATCCAATAAAAATATTTTTTAAATAAAAATGTTGCAATTATTTTGAATATTCTAGTTAAAGGGTATAATAAATTCTTGCAATCATGGAATCTCAGAATTGGAGTAGATTTTAACATTCATCTATTGAATGAATTATATATGTATATTAAGATAATCAAAGTTTAATGTACTATATTTAATATAAACTATTTCAAACAATATTTAATTTGTGTTATTAACAATGGAGTCCTTAAGTATATTTCTGCAAGATATTATTGTGATTACCAGTTATCATACTCTAAAAATGCAGTTCAGTTAACACAGTGTGTAAGTAGTAGAATGCCACATTAACCAACTCCATCCATAAATATAAATTATTGTTTTTTGTGAAGTTATCTGGAAGTCATAACTCATGCAACAGTAATCTACAAAATGTTAAATTTCCATGTGAATTTATTGTCTTGATAATTTAGTCCTAATGATACACTATATATACTGTTAGAAAACTTCATTGAATAGCTAGTAAACACCAAGACAAGCTGAGTGAGGTATTAAACCTCTGCTATGCCAAATATTAGACCAAGAGAATTAGCTTTTCCAGTTGTAAGATGTGCAGCAACCTAAGCAGTATTACTGCCTATTAAAATGTAGTAAAATGTTTTGAAAAAAGTGAATTATCTGATTTTGATAATAGTACTATATTTCTGATTATAAAAGCAAGACATATTCATTGTTATATAAAATTGGAAAATCAAACAGCCTAAAGAATGCAGGGAAACCAAAATGTTATTCTAACAATCTATAGGTAATCACTGATTTTATTTGTAAAATACTATTTGTGTATACAAATTTGTGCCTATACATGTAATTCAAAGGATGCATACAACTTTTTGTATTACATTCAAACATTTTCCATTTTCAATATTGTTTAAGGATATAATTTTAGTACCCCGATATTCAATTGTTTGGATGTGTAATAATTGAATTTATATAGCTAGAAAGTCAGATTTTTTTTACTACAAATAATTCATTGCTGAAAATCTCTGTATATAATCAACAATATGACAGATTATTTTCTTAGATGAATTCCTCAGATAGGGCATTCTATCTAATGAAAGAGTAATATAGAGATTGACCATCACTCCAACACACAAGATGGCTGCCTCCATGTGGTCAAAGATCCTGCCCCCATGTGGACACAAGATGGCCACCACCAGATGGCCAGCAAAGGAGGGCAGTTAGGAAAGACCAGGCCTGCAAGGAAGGGCAGTTGTGGGTGATCAGGTCAGCAGGGGAGGCTAATTGGGGATGACTAGGCCTACAGGGAAGGGTAGTTGCAGGGGGGGGGAACCCAGGCCTACGGGGGAGGGCAGTTAGGGGTGACAAGACCTGCAAAGAGAGGGAAGTTAGGGGCAAACAGGCTGGCAGGGGAACAGTGAGGCAACAATCAGGCTGGCAGGGGAGTGGTTAGGGGGTGATCAAGCTGGCAGGCAGAAGTGGTTAGGGGCAATCAGGAAGGCAGACAGGTGAGCATTTGGGAGCCAGCAGTCCTGGACTGTGAGAGGGATGACCGACTGCCTGTTTAGGCCTGATCCCTTTAGTCTAATATAAAAGCCTAAGTGACCATTATGACCGAAGAACCAGTTGACCAGTTGCTATGATGCGCACTAATCACTAGGGGGCAGACGATCAATGCAGGAGCTGTCCCTGGTAGTCGGTGCCCCCCCAGGCTCAGTGCCCCCCCCCCCAGGCGTGAGCAACGCTCATCCAGAAGCTGGGCTCATGGCTGGTGAGCACACCTGCAGCAGGCGCACAGGGGCCAGCCCTGGCCTGGGCTCCTCCCTGTCCATCTGCCACTTAGCGCACTACTATATCCCTTGCACCCCATAAGCCTGCAGTTACAATTTACAAAGAACAGTTGAAGCCTGGTTACTCAGAGTAACCAGGACCATCCTGATATCACTGCCAGGCTTCTGGAGCTTTGCCTCAGGCATCAATATCAAATCCCATCCCTTACTGATTGCCCCAGAGCTATAGAGGAAGGCAACAATATAACAGTGCCACAAGATGGCTACTGACAATCAGGATAAAAGAGAGATGAATCTGAAGGGTGGGGTCATGGGTAACAGAGCATCCCCACCCCTCAAGATCCCCAACTTTGTATTGTTCACCTTGAGTGTCTCTTATCAGGTGGAAAGTGTCCAGCACAGCCCGAGGCATTCACTGGGGACCTCCTGGCTGGCAAGGCGTGAATCTTGCCACAGAAGGGACATTTGGAAATATTTTTTCAGAAAGCTGTGGGGAGGAGGACAGACTCCTCCACTTGACCTCCCTGTGGCTCATGGGGATGTGGAAACTCCCCGATCATGCGGGTGTGGGCTCCTGATTTCCTTTCAGTGTTTATGAATCTGTGCACAGGGCCACTTCTTTTTAAGTAAAATGATAGAACATTTTTAAGATTTTGGATTTATATTTCCTAACTGTCCTCAGTAAGATCCTTGGAGATTAGCTTTTTCAACCTCTAATATGATAAAATTGTGTAATGGGTAGCTGAGTCTCAGGTTTTTGATATTTTTGATGATTTCTGTCTGCTCAGCCTTGGACCTGTTTGGGAGAGGTTCTTAAGGAATTCTAGATTGACCCACTGGGACCAATGATTCTTGAGGCTCTTCTGACCTTGAATATCTGTTTCTTCTTCAATTTGGACTCCTGGTTTTAGAAATCTGTTTTTCCTCACATTCTTCCTTCCAACTTCTGTCTTGCTTAAATCTGATGGAACCTTTTGCGTACTTAACAAAAGGTTGGAGTCTGGCTTTTGGATTCCAGTCTAATAGCTGCAGGCCTATTACTGGTAACTTCCCAGAAGCAGACAACCTTAACTGTAACCACTAAGATGAACATATAATGTATTGTACAAATAGGAAAGCATTTGAAAGTGGTAGGGGAGCACTATTAAAAATTATGCCTCTGTGACAGGCATAAATTAGGATTGTCCCAGATAATCTGGGATGTCTGGTTACTCCTAGATTCCTTATCTACAGGTATGCCCACCAATTGGGACATATTGTGCTAAATCTCCATGACTGAGTGACTGCTTGCTTTTGTGGTTGTGCTCAAGGTTCTTGCCATAAAATACAACCTTAAATTTTCTGCTATATAAGCCTTATCTAAAATGTTAGTTGAGAAACATTCTATTTAATAATATTTATGAATGAATACTTACAGGGCATGCAGCTTTTCCATTCCTCTAAGATATTCTAAATTAGGCCATCTATCAAACCAGATGTTAGAGTTCTGCATTCTTGGAACCCAGATTAATTGCCATCTGGTATCATTTCCTTTTAGGATATATTGGGGCACATTTTAAGAAATGGGTGTTTGAAATTTGTTGCTTTATCAGTTGTTGACATATTGTAAGGAAGGCATTTCCCCCCTCATTGTGTCATCTTCGTGAGAACAAGAACAAATTCTTCTCTGGTATTGATTTAAGGAGAAGCAGCTATGTCTCTTCTGGGCCACTGGTTTGTCTTTATTTTTCAGACACTGAGCCTTGTAACATTTTGTTTATCTCTTCACTTGGGTGACCAGCATGCTCAGGGCCCAGTTTTGCCACATTTCCAGCAAATCTACAAGGCTTCATTATTTTTCTACCCTTATTCCTCTTAGTCCAGATCCCCATATCTGGTTTGCAATTTTGTAATGCAATTTTAGTTTTGCTATTGTTATGTTGTCAGCTGCCTCAGCCCTTTGTGGAAGGAGGCAGTACTTAAGTGTACAGTTGATCTTACACAATGCTGGTTAACAGCACTGACTGCCCGCCCTTTGTTTCTAAATAGAAAATAGTATTTTCTACCCATGGTTAGAAATCTATGGTTGTAAACTGTGGTGGAGAATGAGAAAATACCGTTTCAGTCCACAGTTGGTTGAATCTATAAATGCAAAACCCATGGCCACAAAGGGCCAAGTGGGGATTGAGCTGGCAACCCAGGTATGTGCCCTGACCAGGAATCGAACCATGACCTGGTTCATAGGCCAACACTCAACCACTGAGCCTTGCCGGCTGGGATTTAAAAAACTGAGATAACATTGTTTCAGGTGTACCACATTGTAATTCAGTATCTATATACAGTATAGCACGCTCACTACCAAAAATCTAGTTTCAGTCTATCGTCATACATTTGACACTTTTTGTCCTCCTAATTCTCTTCTCTCCTGGGATCCACCAATCTGTTGTCTATATCTATGAGTTTCTTTTTGTTTTGCTTGTTTGTTTCTTCTTTTAAAAAATATTCCAATATGAGTAAAATAATATGATTTTTTGTCCCTTTCCAGATCTGATTTATTTCACTTATCATAATACCCTCAAGGTCCATTCATATTATTGCAAATGGCAATATTTCATATTTAACTTTTTTTATTGATTTTAGAGAGGAAGGGAGAGTGAGAGAGAGCTAGAAACATCAATGATAAGAGAGAATCATTGATTGGCTGCCTCTTGCACACCCCACACTGGGGATCAAACATATGCAACCGGGGCTTATGCCCTAATTGGGAATTGAACTGTCATCTCCTGTTTTGTACATTGATGCTCAACCATGCCAGCTGGGCCTTTATCATTTTTAGTAGCCCAGTAATACCCAATATTCTATTGTGTATGTTTGCATGTGTGTATGTGCCTGTCTATCTATCTGTCATCTATCTATCTATCTATCTATCTATCTATCTATCTATCTATCTATCATCTATCATCTATCTATCTATCTATCTATCTATCATCTACTTATCTATCCATCCACCCCACTTATTTTTTACCCATTCACTGGTTGATGGACATTTAGGTTGTTTCCATATGTTGGCTATTGTAAATGATGCTGCAATGAACACAGAGGTGCAGATGTCTTTTCAAATCTCATATTTCTTATACAACTAAAATCCTTCCTCTTAGGTTTTAAAACTAAAACATTAGATTTCTGCCATTCCCTGCTATCACTTTCCCTCCATGTTAAAAGAAGAGTGTGCAATCACTGTCTCTATTACTCCACTCCCCGCTGTGGGGTCCCTCTTCCCCCTTGAAGCTGTCCCCTTGAACATCAGCCAGTTTTCCTCAGTGTTCAATGCAAGGGGTACTTCTTGGTCCTGAACTTGCTTAGCTCTCAATTCTTTCTCAGAACATGTTGTTCCCATGGAGTTTCTGATGCCATAAGTTTTTGTAATTAATCTTATTTATCTCCTAACATACCTCTAGCCTGGTAATTTTCCTGTTCTTAGTTGCTTGTTAGCCACTGATGTCTAGAAGTATTGCAGGCATTATCACACTCAGTAGCTTTTCATCTCGGTCCTTCTCTCTTGAACCTAGTTCTTTCTTTTTGTTGTTGTTGTTTTCCCCTAGCTTTCAGAATGGTACCACTAGATACCTTCTTGTCAACTCCAAAAGCCTAGGTATCTTCTTTGACTTCTCTCTTTCCCTGCTTCCACCCAAAATATAACCAAGTCCTAGAGATACATTGCCAAACATCTCTTATACCACTGCCATGCAGCCTGACCCCACCACAGGGGCTCCATTCTCTCAGTCACCTTGATGGCTCCTGTGCCTTGTATGTTGCCAAGGGGATAATAAGTGCTCAAAGTATTTCACGAATGAATAATTCAATTATTTTAGAAAATTGAAAAACATTAAGTGATAACAGAAGTAGAATATGGACTTTAAAAAATACCCTTCATGATATTAGCACACAATTTATTTTAATAAGCCAAATGAGTCCAATATTTTTTTCACTGAATTGCTATTTGGAACATCTATATCAAAAATATATACTTAGAAATGTATTTTTAATGACTTCCAGGAGGTTGTTTCTCTACAATTTGAGTAGGAAAATGCTATACAGTGAGTAATTTAGTCATATGAGCCTTTGACTGAGACCTAATGTAAACATTTAACATAAGAAAACACCAAAATGAAGAAGTAGCACACAAATTGAGGGTTGCTACAATGAAATTTCATGTATTATTTGCCTTTAGGGAAGCAAGAACCACATTTCTAACTATCTTTGAAACATAGTTATAGAATGCATAGTTGAGAGAGGCTTTTTAATGTGTTCTAATTTATAAAAGTAAGTTCAGCTTCAGTTTGGTGATAAAATTCTAATTGTACAACATACATGTGTTCATAATGAGGCAGCAAAGAGTGTGGGTAATTGGGTAGCTCTTTAGAAAATTGAATCCTGGTAATTTATCTAGTAATTAGTAACTGGTTGCTTCCCTTTGCCAGGGCACTGCCATTAAAGACTTTTCTGAAAGCTTCTGCAAAGCAGTATTCACATCTAATAGTCAGTCTTTCTGGTCATCAAACACAACAAACCTTTAAGAAATGAGAAAACTAAAAGATTATTTATGAAGGGCCATATGTGGAAGAGTAGAATTGCTTATTGAGGTTGTGCTCACACTCTCGGTCAGCCTAGGTTTCACCTGGTTGGCATGAGAATCTTGGAAGTTCTTTTATGCTGCTCTGGGAGAACAGCATTAGGTTGGGATTTTCTCTAGTCAGGGTAGAGTGGTGTGGGTCAGAGGTGAATTAGAGACTCAGCAGCCTGCATGCTGTGTAGAAATTGATGTTTAGAGATTGATCACCCCTATGATGATTACCTCCTGTAGATATCCCTAAGACAAGAAAAAAAGAAAAGAAAAAGACATTAGCTCATCAAGTTAGAATATTTAATAAATCATATTATTTCTCTTGACCATTGGAGTTTTGATGCTGACTTGGTAGTGTACTAAATGAACTCTTTAACTTTCAAGTTAGGGTTGTTTAGACATTGGATGGGCAGATTTCCAGTACAGAACTGGATGCTTGCATTTTTTATTTGCTGGAGATTCCTTTGACCTTGATGAAAGCCAAAAGAGAGGAAATCGCATGCAAGGAGGCAGAACTTAAAATGAAAAACACATGAAATAGGAGCTCTCTGTGGAATTGAAGCATGGAACACTGGCTGGGAGTGTCGTGGTGTTTGCCCTTGCACACTTGAGCCTGATCACTCAAGGAAAGAACTGATGGTCAGGTAGTGACATTTCTTATATAGTTTCTCCAAAAGATAAACATTTTTTGATCACATATATGTGTCTGAGGTGTTCTGTGAATTTGTTAATGGCTGTAATGTTCACATGTGTCTTTCACTTTGTCCATTTGAAGACATCAACATTGAAAGGCCAGTGATTTCCACAATCCTTTCATATTATATAAAGGAGAGCTTGCATAACAAAAAGCATCTATTTACAATCCAGATATGGAAAATTAGTTACAGATGGCACTGACTGCCATGTAGAGGATGTTATTCTGCATTAAAATTATTTTTATAGATAACTAACATTTAATGTCTTAGGTAATTATATTATTATAATTTAAAAAAGAAAACAAATTAATTACCCATATGAAAATTAATCTGCTGAAAATAGATTTAAGAAAATAATCCAGCCCAATTTATATGACAGTGGTTGAGCATCAACCTTTGAACAAGGAGATTGGGGTTTGATTCCCAATTAGGGCACTTGCTCAGGTTTCATGTTTGATCCCTGGGAGGGGGTATACAGTGGGCAGCCTATCAATAATTCTCTCTCATCATTGTTGTTTCTCTCACCTTCTCCCTTACTCTCTGAAATCATTAAAATATATATTTAAAAAAATCCAAAAACAAATTTCTGTTATTCTACAGGTGAAATTGTCGTGAACCTAACATACATTTTAAAGAATTTCATTATATGACAGGGATGTTTTTCTTTCAGTATAAGTATATTATGACCCCTTCCACTAATATTTTTGCCTTTAAGTTTTTAATCAAGTAATAGAATTTTTTATAATAAAGTTAACAAGTTATATTTATTGCCTATTATGAAGGGTATGTAACTGAACAAATAAACCATTGAGTTCTTATTAAAGGAGGAGTCAGCTCTGCATTTAAATGGAAGTTCTAGTTCTTTCATCTGCTGCCTCCTCCTACAGTCAAGAATGATGATGAGATTTTTAAAATCCTACTTCACATGCCCCTACTTATCCTATTTCCAATGTCGATTGCACTTTCCCTCTATTCGACGTTTGGTGAAACCCTATCCACTCTTCAAAGGCCGATACAAATGTCATCTTCATGGAAGGAATTAACTTGCCTTCTCAGGAGTTCCTTTTGCCCTGGGCCATAGGCCAGGTGCACCTATGACAAAGATACACTGTTTGCTGTGGTTTTTAATGAAGGTGATAGCATTTTATCATATTTTGTGGGCCATTTGGTGGTACAATACCTGTCACAGAATAATGTTTGACTAAATAATGAAATATAAGTTGAAGATCTTTATATATGTTTCAAGTGAAAATACTATTAATTTGATACCAACTCAAGGAAATAAAAATTTTACATGAAAAGAGATGAACATTTATTGTATTTATGTCCTAAGTGATGGGATCCAGCCTTAAAGGCTTATCTTTTATTTTATTTCTCTTACTGTACTGGTTTCGGGAAACAGATGAAAGATCAAACTACTAAAATTCAGCAATGTTTATGAAAAACTATTACCTACTTTATTTGTCTAAAATGCCTCTAGTGTCTCCAGGTTTGCTTCAGAATCATCTCTTGTTACATGGCTGCAGATACACTATAGCTCAAAGCTGTACAATCAACAGTACAGTATCTGTTACCTGTAGCATGATGTAATTCATCTTTTCAAATAAGCTTTACAAGTTTCATGAAAGGTTTTTATTGTGCAGTTTGTCTTTATTTTTGCTATTAATGTAAAAGATGATATAAGATACTAATAAAGTTTTGAAAGTCATAATAAGTCCTAACACAACTATTTTCATTTTTCCCAGTGACTTTATTTATATGTATATACCCATTTTACATACCTATTAGAGGTTCAGTGCATGGATTCATGCACATTGAAAGGAAATTAATTAGAAGATGGCTAGTGGGGCGGGACTGTGTGAGATGAGCCAGACATACCCTGAAGCCAACCTCCTGCTGTCCCTCCCATGCTGACTGCACCTGGGCCAGCATCTGCAGAGTGAGTGGGGTCCCTCCAGCAGGTGGGGTTCCTCAGCCTGGCCTGCGAGGACAGTCAGTCCGACATTCACCTGAGGGGTCCCAGAGTGCGAGAGGCCATTCTGCAAGTTGCTGTCACTCAGCAGCTCCTGTGTTAAGCTTCTGCCCCCTGGTGGTCAGTGCATATCATAGCTACCGGCAGGTCAGCCAGTCAGCCAGTTGGCTGGTCACGTAGCCTTTTATATATATATATACAGGTAATTGTATTAAAATACCATTTTGCATTATACTTTTTAACTGAACACTATATCATAATATTTCCACATATTTCAGCATGGTCTTTAATACAATTTTCAGAAAAGTTTACTTTTTATGTCATTGTGCCATAATATATACATATGATACATACATACTATATACTGTATAAAATCATATGTGCATATTATATAATAGAAATGTAAATTAAATTTGTTATTTATGTAATGTATATTTAAATATATATATTTGCCTAACTATCTATCACCTGGCTAGCTAGCTAAACATCTATCAAAAATCCAAAATGAAATTTTCAGGTTACCTAAATGGAATATGAAATCCTCTCTATTTTTTTCTAATGATTTTGTTTAATATCTGTATCAAAATTAAAAATGTTTTGTCAGAGAAATGGTTGTTAGTCTAGTGACATAAGGAATAGTAGGATAAGAGTTTTAAGTTAAGGGAACTTTTTTCAGATAAATGGAATACCTTATTTTCTTTAAAATGTTTTTTAATGCTTACTCTATTTCAGGACTTTGTATTTTGTTGGGATCATAAAAATGAATGTGATCACATATCTACAACTACTAGAACTTATATTCTAGTCAAGATAAGAAGTGAAAAACAGGTTTGTGGAAAAGTAAGTAAAATATTTACAATTTATAATACCTCAAGGAAAGATTTTTAAACTCATCTTAAAATATGTTTGTTTATGGTGAGAGGATGATGAACTCCTTATTAGCCATCTGGTTAAGTTAGAGTAAAGGATTCAGGAGGTATGGAGGAAGCTTTCAGGCAGTAGGACCAACATGAGATGAAGCTCTGAGGTGGAGAAGAACTTACTTGAAAACTGCGAGTTGAGGTGTGGGCAGAATGAGCCTCAGACAGTAAGTGGAGGGCAAATAGCATGATACAAAATTAAAACAATAGGAATAGACTGAGGGACCAGATAGTTTTGGAGTTGTCTGGGATTAGTAATATAGACTTTTATGAGGGTGTAAAAAATAAGAAGCCTTTGAATGATTAATCAATGTAGTAATATAGTCTATTTTCCATATTAAAAAGTTAGTTTTTTTTTGCCCTAGCTGGTTTGGCTCAGTGGATAGAATATTGGCCTGGGGACAGAAGGGTCCTGGGTCCCATTCCAGTCAAGGGCACATGCCTTGATTGCAGGCTCAATCCCCAGTGTAGAGCATGCAGGAGGCACAGATCAATGATTCTTTCTCATCATTGATGGTTCTAGCTCCCTCTCCTTTCCTCTCTGAAATCAATAATATATATATATATATATATATATATATATATATATATATATATATTTAAAAAGTTACTTTTTATGCAATCTGGAGCATGAATGGAAGGTAGAAAAATGGCAAAGGAGACCATGTAGGAGGCAGTTGCAACTGTGCAGGTCAGACATTGGCATCATGGAGTAGGGTGGTAGCAGAGGAGATGGAAAGTAGTGGGCACAATGATAGAAGATGCTTAGATGAAGGGAATAAAAAGATAAATCAGAAGGACTGAAATATCTGGCTTAACCAATTGCTGGTATTAGAATTTACTAACCAATTGCTGGTGTTAGTATTTACTGAGATGTGGGAAACATATCGGTTGGCAGGGTGCGTAGCAGTGATTATGTTTAGTAGTCAGTTGAATATGATGAATCTGGTTAGAGAAGTGGTCTGGCTGGAGAGGCAGGTAGACTCCTTATGTGATGGGAGCAGGCTGTATGATTAAGGCCCTCTGACAACATGTGTGTCTTCATCTTAATTATACTTTGAAATGTAAGGAAATGGATAACATCATTTAGAGAGAAAGATGAGAAGTCATCTTAATACCATGTTTGGGAACACCAACATTTAAAGGCTGGGTGGAGTTGGAGACACTGGCAAAGGAGATTTGACAGTGAAACTTTAGCTGTATCTAAAATGTTTTATTTCTAAAACCTTGAGATAAAATTATAAAATACATTGATACATCTGGATGACAGGTGCATAGATATTCATTTTGTTATGTTCTGCAGTTTTTAAAATATTTCTAATTAAAACAGTTAAAATAAAATTACAGAAAGCTTGGCAAAAACTATTATAACATGATAACATTAGATAATACAAACATAACAAACTCAATCATTTATTAGTTAATGACTCTAGTAAATAACCATTGTAAATGTTGGAATTAATTAGAACACTGAGATTCTTATAATACTAAATGATATTGATAATAAAGCATAAAATGTAGGGTTATCTACTAGAGAAGTTTTGAAGACCTTAAAAAGAAAGTCTCTGGAATGAAATTGTCTTCAGTTCACTTTTGGCTCAATCCTGCAGGCCAGGCTGAGGGACCCCACTTCTGCATGAATTCGTGCACTGGGCCTCTAATACATAATAAAGAAGTGTGAGATGTGTTTTGATTTAAGCAACTTGATTAAATAAAGAAAATATATCTAAAAGAAAAAAGTACTTAAA
The DNA here is from genome assembly GCA_011751065.1 of Lasiurus cinereus. Classification (NCBI taxonomy): domain Eukaryota; kingdom Metazoa; phylum Chordata; class Mammalia; order Chiroptera; family Vespertilionidae; genus Lasiurus; species Lasiurus cinereus. The sequence continues at coordinate 10,907,218 of JAAGEH010000311.1, read as the reverse complement.
CACATTGCAAAAGGAATTTTTCCTTTATGCTGTTATTCCTTGTACTATTTTCCTCAATATCAAGATCTCCTAATATAGAAATGGCTAATAAATCTAATTGAGTATGTCATTTCTAATTGAATAGTAGTGGTTGCCTAGAGCAGTGGTTGGCAAACTGAGGCTCGCGAGCCACCATGGTTTGCTGCTCTGTTGACTCATGAGTTTGCCAACCACTGACCTAGACTCTCAATTCCAATAATTACAGGCTGTTGTTGTTCCTTGTGATTAAGCCCTATCCCAGTGGTCGGCAAACTCATTAGTCAACAGAGCGGCAATCCGCAGCTCACAAGGGGCATGTGGCTTGTGAGGTGCAGTTTGCTGATTACTATCCTAGGGTAAGTATCAGAAAAGACCATGCCCGGACTTATTGAGCGTATTAGGCAGAGTTCTTCAGAACCCATGGTAGAGTATACATATTATATAACACATTTAATGCATAGAGAAATGTATTTTATACACACACACACACACACACACACACACACACACATGTGTTATTCCTTGTACTATTTTCCTCAGTATATATATGTTCATTTAAAAAAATCAATTCATGTGATTATTGGGGCTTGCAAGTGTGGGGTTTGTAGGCTGGCTGGCAAACTGGAAATTCAGATGAGAGTTTGATGTTCCAGTCCTGAGCAGAATTGCTTATTCTTGCAGAAACTTCAGTCTTTGTTCTTTCAGCCTTCAACTCACTGGATGAGGCCCACCCAAATTATGGAGGGTAATCTGCTTTACTCAAAGTCTACTTATTGTAATGTTAATCACATCTAAACAATATCTTTACAGCAACAAAGACTGTTATTTGACAAAACAACAGAGCAACATAGTTTAGCCAAAACTGACATATACAGTTAAACATCACACTGGGAGGGCATATTCCTGCTCTGTGTCTGTCATTTTTACCCTGGTTGTATGTAAATGTACTTTTAGTGTAAGAAAATCCTTTTTATTGACAAAACTTCAAGAATCCTATATAATAAAAGCCTAATATGCAAAGTGTCTGGTAGTCAGGTCATCTGTTCAACCAATCAAAGCATAATATGCTAATGATATGCTAAGGCCACTCAACACTCTCTATGACTTGCACTGACTATCAGGGGGGCAGACACTCGGACCAGTATGTTAGCTTGCTGCTGAAGTCTGGCTGATCAGGACTGAGTGAGATGGCCCGGACATGCCCTGGAACCCTCCTGTGGTCTCTCCTTGTCTGTCCAACTTCCTGTATCTCTCCCCTGCCTTGATCAGTGGGGTCCCTTGGCCTGGCCTACATCTTCTCCCAGTATGGGACCCCTCAAGGGAAGTCGGAGAACTGGTTTTGGCCTGATCCTGTAGGCCCAGGCTGAGGGTCCCCACTGGTGTAAGAATTTGTGTACTGGGTCTCTAGTATTATAAAGTAAAATGAAATAACTAAGTTCTAAAGAATATTTTAATTTGAAAGGCAGGAAGATAAATATTTTATATCTCACAAGAAAGTCTTCAGTAAATGTACATTTTATGATTATTGCATCATTTTCTAAAAAAAGGTATTTTTATTATTTTTAAATTGAATTTATTGAGATGACATTGGTTTGCAACACTATTTCAGTGTACAACTCAATAAAACATTATCTGCATACCCATCATGTACCTAGGCCCCAAGCAAAGTCTCTTTCCCTTCCCTTTGCCTATCTCCACCTTCTCCCACCCCCCCTTTCCCACTGGCTATTACCACAATATTATCTTTGTGTATGGGTTATGCATATATGCTTTTTGGCTAATCCCTTCACCTTCATTCATCCAGTACCCTCACCCCACTTCTCTCTGACAGTTGTCAGTTTTATGTATCTATGCCTCTGTGTAAAGAAAGTATTTTAAATCTTTCCCATCCCCTTCCATCTCATTATATAACTAGAGTTTTAATCCATATTTGCTATGCCTCTCTTACTCACCCATCTATGCTGTAAAGAGGTCTTCAGTCCTTTTCCAGAAATTACTGTCTGGATTTTTTTCAGTAATTAATCATCACTTATAGTCTAAAGACTATAAGATGCAAAATGTCCAAAAATATTTAATAATCATTAGACGATATCCTTCAGTCTATTTTGTTAGTTTTAATTCTTTAGGTGATATGACACATTGTAAACTTCTGGAGAATTCATCCATCATTGTCTCATGTAATTCAATATGCTGGAGCCCTAACAATTATACTATTGTATCAAGTAATTCCTATAGTTTCAGAAAATGGGGGGGGGAGCAAAGGTGCATCTGAAAAGTGGCTTCAGCTATATATTTTAATTGGAGGAGTTTTGAAATAAGACTTAATAACCTTTGTTATGAGAGCATCTTCATATAAGAGAAATAATAAACCCTTAGAAGTAAACCAATGGTTACCAAAGGGATGATACTTGGATAGTAAGTGAGTTAAACCAAATCCAACAAGTATTTTTTATTAGAGTGTTCCTTTTGTTCCCCCTAGAAAATGTTTTATTTTATTGAATATCACATGTCTCTCTGAATTTCTGTTTTCAGGCATGTTTCCTGCTAGGAACATATGGAAAGGGTAAATGTATGGAGTAAAGCTTGAATGATATTATAAACTATGAGAGAGGATCTTGAAGGATTAATGCAGTTAAAAGAGCTAAAACTATGTCTGCAGTTAGATGGAGACAGCCATTTTGCTTATCCTATACTTTTATAGAAGACGATAAAGAAAATGTGAAAAGCAGATCTTATAAAATCCTGCTACTTTATGTGTTTACGTTTTGATGTTGGTATCAACTTACCCTCCTACAGATGCTTACTACTATTATGTTTTGAACACAGAGAAATTTCATGTGTGTAAAACAGCGGAGAATTCTAGCGGTGGACATTTATGAATTGGTTAATGACTTTCATAGAGCACTTTCACTGGGGACTCAGTGCTGACTCATGCAGGCTCCTATGCCTATGTCTCCTGAGCAGACAGAAGCCTTGGGATTCTTAGATACTAGAGGTGAACTTAAGAGTCACGGCCAAAAGTAAGGGTAGATACGGGCAATTACTTCACTAAGTCAGGCGTAACATGTGCTGTTTGTTAGTGTTTGGCTCATTTAGTCTTCAGTTCTCTTCCTTGCTGAGGTTGTAAAGACATGGCCTTCCTTTCCTTTCACAGTGTTAAATTTAGACCTCCAGAGAAAAGTGCACAATCTGTTGTCTTCCTGTGTACTCTCACCTCAGAGCCCTCACTGGCCAAGGTGCAGGGAGCAAATCAGCCAACGTAGGACTCAGAGGCCAGGGTAGATTACATCCAGTTGTGGCACCAACCTGGAGGGATAATGATACTGATTGCACATTTTATCACATGCAGACCATAGGATGTACATGCCTTTGGGGACCTTGAAGCAAATCTAGAAGGTTGGCTTACTACTTCTATTTTGCAAATAAGGTAGCTAGTTTAAATTGACTTGCCTTAAGTCTTCTGAAGTACGGAACAATGATTAGAACACAACTCTTGTTTCCATACCTTGCTTTTCTTTTGTTATTATTTTCATTACTGATCCCAGCCTTATACATTTGGAGCTTATTTATTCAGCTTGTGAGTGATTTGCTCCATGAAAAAAGATGACATTTTACTGCTCAGTGCTAGGAGACATTTAATATTTTACTAGCTCTCTAAAGCAGATAATCAAAGCCCTTGAATTCTTGTCATAGCACCAGCCCTCAGTGCTGACACAGTGAGGGCATGCTGATGGTGGAGATGAGCAGTCCTTTAAGAATGAACCCAGAATGCTCTGAATTGATTGGGTTGTCATATAGGCCTGAATTGGTTGGCATTCAAAATTCAGGGCAGATGGTCTATAGAGCTTCCGTGTACTCCTGGGTATTTACCAATTAGGATTCAGCAGCATTTTGCCTGATATCATTAGGTAATTACATTAAAAATATTCTTTATCACAAGAAAGAAAAACTTAATTACCAAATCTTGATTAAACCTTATGCCAGAGGCTAACCTCTTGACCAGTGACATATGACCATGATCTAAGAAAAGCCAGAAAATTACTTAGGGGCCTGACAATGACAAGCACACACCCAGGAACTGATCTAGGAAGTGTGTTTGCTCTCTTTTGGTTTTGCTCTTTCCTAGTATCAATGATTATAAATAATATTAGCACCATTGATATCAGATGCATTGTCCATAACTACAACAGTTTTTCTTACATATATATCTTGATTTTCTATATATATACACACACACATATACATATGTATATATATTTCTCACAAAATGTTTTAAAGGTTTATTATTAGATATTTTGTACTAATATGGCCTGGTTATATTTATAATGATAACTCTAGGATTTGCTGTGGTATAACTTTTTATTTTTTTAATTTGTTTTTATTAATTTCAGATAGGAAAGGAGAGGAAGAGAGATAAAAACATCAATTACGAGAGAGAATCATTGGTCAGCTGTCTCCTGCACACCCCACATGGGGGATGGAGCCAGCAACCCAGACATGTGCCCTGACCAGAAATCAAACTGTGACCTCCTAGCTCATAGGTGGACACTTGACCACTGAGCCATGTTGGTGGGCCTGTGGTAGATACTTTTATTATCTATATAATTTTAGAAGTACTTGAGCCCACAAAGATAAGGGGGAGTTTTTCAGTCTTTTAACGATCTGGTATTTAAAACTGCATCCCATTTTGCCATCCTATATAATAAAGAGGTAATATGCAAATTGACCATCATTCCAACACACAAGATGTTTACCCCCATGTGGTCAAAGATGGCCACCCCCATGTGTATACAAGATCGCTGCCACAAGATGGCCAATGAGGGAGGGCATTTGGGAGGGACTAGGCCTAAAGGGGAGGGTAGTTAGAGGTGATCATGCTAGCAGGGAAGGGAAGTTAGGGGCAATTGGGCTGGCAGGGGAGGGCTGTTAGGGGTGACCAGCTGGCAAGGGAGGACAGTTAGGGGTTGCCAGGCTAGCAGGGGAGGACAGTTGGGAGTGACAAGGCCTGCAGGGGAGGACAGTTAGAGGTACCCAGGGCAGAAGGGGAGCAATTAGGTGTTGATTAGACTGGGATGGGAGTGGTTAGGGGGTGATCAGACTGGCAGGCAGAAGCGGTTAAGGGCAATGAGGCAGGCAAACAGGTAGGCAAATCCAGTAGTCCTAGATTGTGAGAGGAATGTCTGACTGCCCATTTAGGCCCGATCACTCGAGGGAGTGCAGGCTGAGCTAAGGAACACACACATGCACACACACATTGTGCCCAAATTTCATCACTGGGCTTCTAGTACTGTATGTAATATATACTCTTGGGGAATCAAGTTTGCTAAATTATGTCATTTCTGTTATAATAACAGTTTCTTTTATTAGTGCATATTCAAATAAATCCATAAACAAGTTGATTACAAGAAACTGTGATGCCCATGCTCCTCCCTAAAATTTCTTTCCTCTGTGGGTGTGCATAGTTTCCCCTACCGTGCGTGAGCTTAAGTTGAAAGGTCCTTTCTAATTTCAGCTCTTGCAAAGGAAGGTTTGTAGGAATAGGACTCTCCTCCTGAAAGAGTCTTCTGTTGACTATCCTATAAAAATTAGCCGCTCCCTCCCTGCTTTGGTAATTATTTTGTTTGTTTATTTTGGCTTATGGTTCATCCCACACCTCCCTCCCCCTCCCCCCCCCCCAAAAAAAAAGAAAAGAAAGAAAACTTCCCATGGCACATATGGTTTAGTTGGTTGAGTGTTATCCTGTGCACCAAAGGGTTGCCAGTTCATTCTGGGTCAGGACACATGCCCTGGTTGTGGGCTTGATCCCCATTTGGGGGCTTGTGGGAGGCAACCAATTGATGTTTCTTTGTCATGTTGATGTTGATGTTTTTTTTTTTATCTCTCTTCCTCTTTAGAGAGAGAAAGAGAGAGAGAATGCTTTACAAGGGCAGGGATCACAATCACAATTACTTCATTAACCATTGCTTTCTCAGTAGTCATACTTCAATGCCTGTCAGAGATATTTGAAGATGGAATGAATGCATGAGTGATGTATACACAAATTAATGACTGAGGAAGAATGGTAGAATAATGTGATCAGTAGTGTATTTCATCTGGGTCACTTCCGAAGGGGACCCAGCTTATTTCATTCTGTACCCATCAGCAGCTGCAGGCTGAGTGGTGAATAATGAATAACAACAAAAACCCAACAGGCAGACTTGCTACTGCTACCATAGCACTCACATTTATTAAACTTGTACTGTATGCCAGAGTCTGCTATATATTTCATTTTTCATTATGATTATTAATTCTCCCTAGAAAGGTCAGGCAGACCTCAGTAAGGGGGTAGTATCTGAGCAAGAGAGAAGAAAAAGAAGAGCAGAGATTTAGCTATTATGTAGGCAACTCAGGCATAAATTATACTATTAGCATTTGACAGATTTAGGCTTTCATTGCTTGTGTTTCTTTGTGGTGAAAAATTTTTTAACTATTTTGAATTCGACTGCTAAGAGAATAAAAGGCACAAACTCATTGTCCTATGGAAAATGTCTTTCCGCAGAATTAACCTGGTGCCATCAGTCACATCAGTGGTATGAAGAAGTGACATTCCAGCTCACAGTTTAATTGGCAGAGGGAGGAGGGAGGTCTATGATATGATACAGTGTATGTCTACCAAGTGGGCCATGTCAATTGCAGCCCATGTCGATCAGTTGGCAGGCCTGCATAGTATGTAGTATTATTTAATGTGATGAGAATGAGTGTTCAGAGAGGCCTTCCAAGAAGGTAAAATGTATGCAATTTATAGTAAAAGACACTGCAAAGAGTCTTGTCAGAAAGAATTTTAGCACCTCCCTCCCTTCTCCCCTTCACACACCAGCATGTATAAGGGCAGAAAAAAATTCAGAGGTGAATTTCTTGTGATGAGAAGTAACTGTAGGAAGATGAGTTTAGAAATTCCAGGTAGAATGACTCTATCCTTTTGATAATATAAAGAATCAAAAGAACCATTTGAGTCTTAGGATACAATTCTGACACTTGAGTATGTTAATACATTTTTTCCCATCAAGCAATTTTCTATATAAAAAAATATAAAGACCAGAGGTGTATATTGATACTTTCTTGGTGAGTTACCTTTGTTTGACAGCAGCAGATTAAAAGGTACTTTCTATATTCTGAGCTAACTCACCGATAGTTCCCTGCACTTGTCAGTTTGAAGGAAGGTGGATGATGAGATTAAGGATAAGAGACTTAATCATATTTTATCCTGCTGTCAAAAGCTATTATTTAAATAATTGGAAATCCCTGAAACATTTAAATAAAGTAGTCCTCAAGGGAGTAAAAAATAATTTTTTAAAGGAGAAAGAGAGACAGAAAAAGAAGGAAATTGGACTTTGGGTGATAATGACATGTCAGTGTATGTTCATTATGTATGTTCATTCCCTGTAACAAATGTACCACTGTGGTGGGGGTTGTTTATAGTGGAGGAAGCTGTATGTGTGTGAGGCAGGGGTACATGGGTATAAGTTTTGCTTAATTTTGCTGCAAATTTAAAAATTCTCTATAAAATAAAATATATTTAAAAATATAAATGAATAAGCTCACCTGGAGTGGTTCAGTTGGTTGAATATTGTTCTATACACCAAAAGGATGCCGTTTCAATCCCTAGTCAGAGTACATCCCTGAGCTGTACTTCAATATCTTCGATCAAGACGCATATGAAAGGCAACTGATTGATGTTTTTTTTTTTCTCTCTCTCCCTTCCTCTCCTTAAGCATATCCTTGGGTGAGGATTTAAAATATTTTTAAAAAAATATATAAATAGATAAGATTTAAAAAAAAATCTATGCATTTCTTTGGAATATTACAATTTGCAGAACTTAATTATTCATATTGCTAACCCCATCATATTAATGACCACACATGGAGTGGAGAAGCTTGAACATTCAGTTATATTTGCTTCCTTCTTGGGAGTTTTCCCCTCAAAATGCAGTGACAATAGTACTTCTCTGAACTACTAGTATATTCCATATCAATATATAATTTTCCTCTGACATATGAACATTTATTTTTGAGAGATGCCTTATAGGATAATACTTGAGAATTCTGAAAAAATTTCTCCCAGGTATGTGTGTGTGTGTGTGTGTGTGTGTATTTGGGAGAAATTTATATATACCATTCTGAAGATTCTAAGGTCTGAATAAAAAACTAAGCAAACTGGGCCACCATAGATAAGGAATCCTGATGTAAACCTTGGGAAGTTCAGTTCCTGAGTTCCCATAACTGATTATGATGATTCTGTCTCCATAATCTAGGGGAGACTTTTGAGACCTGATTGCCTTAGGTCTATGGAACTGAAAATTTAGGGCTAGCTGAAACCGGTTTGGCTCAGTGGCTAGAGCATTGGCCTGTGGACTGAAGGGTCCTGGGTTCAATTCCAGTCAAGGGCATGTATCTTGGTTGCGAGCACATCCCCAGTGGGGGACGTGCAGGAGGCAGCTGATCAATGTCTCTCTCTCATCGATGTTCCTAACTTTCAATCTCTCTCCCTTTCTCTCTGTAAAAAATCAATAAACTATATTTTAAAATATAGGGCTATGATTGCTGTATTAATTTGTGAAGTTTTTGCTTTGCCTGAGGTTTTTCTGAATAAGTTTGATAAGTTGAGGAACTTTATTGCCTCTTTTCAACTGATTTTAATGCTTATCTCTAATTTTATGTCTTATAAATAGTGCTTCCCTTTTTTTTTCTATAAATTCTTCATTTCAAATTGATTGTTACTGTGGAGAACACTTCATATCCATCAGGCAGAATTTGGAAAGATATTCATGAAATGTTAAAGTTGCAGATCAAGACGTAAATATTTTACCCTTTTAATTTGGCCAAGATTTCTGGAAAGGATATAGCAAATGGCCAGAATACATACAACCAAAAGTTGAAATCTGCAATATTAAGAAAAGAAGATGCATGAATATCTGTGCCCTGTTGAGGCGATATAACTCCTGTTGGGGGAATTGCAATGTACAGCTCTTTAAGTGAGTTCAGAAATCCAGTGACTGTGCATATTGTTAAATAATTCCATTCCATGTGATTTTAAGAACTCTTTAACATTTATCAATGAATAGTTTTCACATATATTAGGATGACTCTCTCCATGATCTCTTCTTTGAGAATTTCAAAGATATGTTAATGTAGCCTTTAAAATGTTTCCCAAATATCTGGAAATATCAGTGTCATAATACAAACTCAACTCTATACAAAAGGCACTGTTTAATATAGGGTGTTTTTTTTTCTTAGCTACTGAATGATTCATCAAGTATTTATTGGGCTCTAGAAAGAAGTTCATAAAAATGGAAAATAATAATTATAACTCCCTGAGGGTTGTTCATTAACATCTGATTTTCTTGAACCCATTACCTTACATAATAAAAATAACTCCTACACAGTATGTCTCTCTGTAATCTGTGTGAATGCACACACTTATAAACTCAGTTATGTTTTTTAAGTGATGGTTTCATTATATTTTTATTCTACTATTATTCTTAAAATAGAGCAGAAAGCAGAAAGCTTCCAATTGTGAATCAGTTATATAAAACTATAAGCCTCTTTCAGTTGACACTATTTTTATTGATTGATTGACTGACTGATGCTGTTTGTATTTATTTATCAGTCTTTATATCTTATGGAAAATATCAAATAAATATTTCTCCAGATTATATTATTTTAATCCCCTTACATTTAGGTTAATTATTTGTAAAACAGTCTTTTCAGCATAACATCCAGTGGGAAGTATTGTATAATTGCAACACAGTGAGACCGATATAAAATTTTCTTCTTATAATGTTTATTCTATGTAATGTTTATCCTTTGGAAATCCATCCTCATGCATACGCCTGACAATTCTTCCTTTTCTCATGCTGAATATATCTTATTTGAAAACCATTATGAAAAAGTTTCACCTTATCCTAATTCTTTTGTATAACAATAATAAAAACTCCCTTATATCTTATGGTCATGAAATTGATATAGAAGGTGACATTCTGGAACTTGGAATATTTATTACTAATGTTTTAATTGAAGTTCCTGTCACTTAAACAGAAAACATCTAGATATCAGGTTGCTTACAATTACAAGATTACTTACTGAGGCAAAATAATATGTAATAACCAAATCAAGTAATCTATTTAGGCAAAAAATCAAGTCATTTGATTTTATGTCTGGTATATAGTTTTCCCCCACTCAGAACTGTAAAAACAGTTTAAGGTAATATTGCTCAGTGTTATCTGAAGACATTCTGCATCTGCATATAGATCACCAGAGGTTCTTGTTAAAGATGAAGATCCTTAGACCCAGCACTCCACTGAAACAGCTCTCCTCAAATTCCACAGTGATGCCTGTCTTGTCAAACATAATTATCACTGACTACTCACTAGCACTTGCCACAGTTGCAAGTTTCTCTTCCTTTTTTTTAAAAAAAAATTTAATTCTATTGTTGACATTATTACATATGTCTTCTATTCCCCCCTC
>JAAGEH010000311.1:10840953-10896597 GCA_011751065.1 Lasiurus cinereus | reverse complement strand
TATATATATATATATATATATATATATATATATATATACAATGGAATACTATGCAGCTATAATAAGGAAGGGACTCTTACCTTTTGTGACAGCATGAATGGACCTAGAGATTATTATGCTAAGCCAGTTTATCCTCTTCATGCACTCTCTTCTCTAGGAATTTGTGAAAAAGACTTTTTTCTATTTCATAGCAATAGCTCTATCCTTGCCTAATTTTTCCTCTTTTGAGAATCTGCTGTTATTAACAAGTATCCCATACCATCCCCCCCTCAAAAAAAAAAAGATATGGTAACAACATTTCTTTGTCATCTTCATTACTTATTATAGGACATTTCACCTTCTAGGAACTGATTCATCATCAATACATTTTACTATTAGTAAGTACATTGAATTTAGGAATGTAGTTATAAATGGATTTAAAAGTGATTCCTGTTCATAAGTAAATTTATATAGAGTTATCAATTTAAGAAAGTAATTAAAAAGCTCTAAACAAAAAGACAAAATCATCAGAGCAAAAGCAAGTAATAAACCATTGGTGAAGTCATTAACAGTTTAATAAAAGACAATAGAGGTTTCAGTCACCAGAGAGAATAAAGAATCACATATATGATTGACAAAATTATGCAACTATCACAGTAAAGGAAGTTGGATAGCTCCATAGGGCTGTTTCTGGTTCTTTAATCTTATTACATTAATCAAGTACTTTATCTTTATAAAGTATCTCATGTTGCATTCTATATAATAAAAGGCTAATATGCAAATCGACTGAACAGCAGAACAACAAGTCGCTATGACACACTGACCACCAGGGGGCAGACGCTCAATGCAGGAGCTGCTCCTGGTGGTCAGTGTGCTCTCACAGGGGGCGTTCTGCTTATCCACAAGCTGGGCGGAAGACTAGCTAACCTAGCGTAGTGGTGATGGTGGAAGCCTTTCCCGCCTCCACTGCAGTCAGACATCTCCCAAGGGCTCCCGGCCTCTAGTTTTATTATAATTATGATGGCATCTGTGTTGTCTAGCAGTACATGGGAGACAACTGAATGAGAATATGAAAAAGGCAGGAGAAAATTATGGAGCACAAAGAAGGCTGATAGGCTTAAAAACCATCTTCTGTCTTTCCAGGGAACAATCCCTCCAATAAATAATCTTGGGACTGGAAGATTTCTTATAATATTTATGTAAAAATAATTTCTCAGTACATATATATGATAAGCCTTCCAGTATTTCTAAGAAACTGCAGATGCAAATATAAATCAGACTTGGACTCTGCCTCAGGAATCTTATAGTCTATTAGGGGAAATTTGTGAAGAATATGACCATTTATGATCATGGTTCAGTTAAATACTATGGGAGTTCAGATTAGGGAATTGTCTTTCTAATAAAGTTTTATATTGACAGGAAATAAGTGGCCTTTTAAAAATATAAACATAATTAAGTCTCTTCCATCTTAAAATGTAATGATATTTTTCAACAAACACTTAGTCTTTATAACAAAACCAATACACCCCTTTCTTTAACCTTGTGTATTTTTCCAGATTGCTTCTCCTCTGTTAGTGAAAATTTCTTAAAAGAAAGAATCTTTAGTTTTCTTTTCCACCTTCTTATCTAAAACCCATCTACTCCACAATCAACCACAAACCTACTTCCACATCCACCACTTCATCAGGTATCAATGCTGAAAATAACAAATGATGCTGAGTCCCTTTACTACCTTATATATCTTCTACATTTAGCTATTGATCTTTTCCCAACTTGAAAATATTTCTTCTCCTAGTATCTTAGATTTTGCATTCTGGTTGAAGATTCCTTCCCAAGGTTCTTTTCCTCAGCCAGTCCCTTAAATGTTGGTGTATTTTAGAGATACATCCTTGGCTCTTTCAGTTATTTCTCTCATCACATTTCTCCTGGCTGAAATCCTCCATACTTGAGGCTTTTCTGTTTCTATAAATAACTTAAGTCTCCAACAAAATATTCATGTTTTTTCTTCCATAATGTAGAGAGACTTTCCAACCAAAGACTGTATTTTCCGGACCAAGTCCCCTTGGATCCAAGAGATGGCATAAGACCAGTTCTTGACAGTAGAATGTAAGGAGAAGTTACAAGTCAATTTTGAGTCTGTAGCTTAAGAAGAACCTTTTCCATCCATCTGCTTACCCTGGAAGAAAGTGGAATGACACAATGAAAGTAATCTGGGATGTGAGCAACCAACAGTCAGAAATAGTTATAATTGACACTTATGTGAATCAGAAATAAATTTATATTATATTATGCCAGTGGAATTGGGGAATCTATTTATTATAATAACTAACATTAATATAGAAATTGGTAACTTGAAATGTAGTGCTATAATGAAGAAAACTTCAAATATGTGGAATTTGGTTAGTATTTGAGTATTAGGCAATAGAAAATCAATATTGAGTGTGGAAAGATGATGACAAAATCACACATTGGCAAAATACTTGGTAAACTATTGCCTATAATCATTTGGAAATCACCCAAGATTCTGGTCTGGAGTTAGAGGAGCAAGGATTGGAAAACAGAATGTTGGTGCTGTTTGTTGATTGTTACTGGTTGAATTAAACAAGGTCTGAGAAGAAAAAAGATGAAGTCAGGCAAGAAAGAATCATTATACAAGCAATAAGTGAAAGAAGTGTAGAGTGTTCTGAAATAGGAAACCTCTCAAGGTAATAAAACTTTACAACTTTTCGAGCCAAATCAAAAAGAAATGAGACTAAAAAAGGCTTTGAGGAGATGCAATACCAAAGCCAAAGTCTATGAAAAAAAAAATTGATAAACTGGACTTCATTAAAATTAAAAACTTATGGTCTTTGAAAGTCACAGTCAAGTGAATAAGAAGACACCACAATCAGAGAGAAAATATTTGTAAAAGATATATTTGATAAACAACTATTATGCAAAATATACAAAGAACTCTTAAAAACTCAACAATAAGAGAATTTGCCTATTATAAAGTAGGCAAAATATCTGAACAAACCCCTCATCAAAGAATATATGAAGATGGAAAATAAGAATATGAAAAGATGTTCACGTCATGCATTATTAGGGAATTGTAATTTAAGATGAGATATCACTACACATCTACAAAAATGATGAAATTCTAAAATACTGACAACACCAAGTGATAGTGAGGATATAGAGCAATAGGAATCTTTATTAATTGCTGACAGGAATAAAACTAAATATACTCTTATCATACAACCCAGTAATATTGCTCCTTGCTATTTACCCAAAGGAAATGAAAACTCTCTGCACACAGATGTTTGCAGCAGCTTTATTTATAATTGCTAAAACTTAAAAGCCACCAAAATGTCTTTTAGTAGGTGAATTAACTTCGATACAGATGTAGAATATTACTGAATGAGATATCTAGCCATGAAAAGAGATGGAGATGAAAGTGGAGACTTGGTAACTGATACCACAGAAAATCAAAGGGTCCACAAGAGAATGCTACCAACAATTAATTATACACTAAATGACTGGATGCTTTAGAAAACAACCAATAGATTCCTGGAGATGTGCAACTACCAAAATCGAATCATGAAGAAATAGAAAATATGAACAGACTAATACCAAGTAAGGAGATTAGAGCAGTAATAATAAAAAAAATCTAACAGAGAAAGGCACAAGACCAGATGGCTTCATGGTGGATTCTATCAAATATTTACAGGAGAATTAACAACAATCCTTCTCAATTCTTTTAAATAACTGAAAGGACATCCAAATTCATTTTTTTAAGGTCAACATTATCTTCATATCAACACCAGATAAGAACAAGAAAATTATAGGCTAGTATCCCTGATGAACATTGATTTCATTCTCAACACAAAGTTGATTTCATTTTCAGCAAAAATTCTCGACACAATATTGGGAAACCAAATTTGACAGCACATTGAAAGAATCATAAGCCATAATCAAGTGGGATTTGTCCTGGAAATGTATTGAAGGCTACAAAATCAATTTTTTTTGTGTGCGTGTAGATAGAAGATGGCGCTTCACCACTCCTTTGTTCTGTATTAGTGATAAAGTCAATGGTGGTGTGATTATTTTCCCTGTAAAGGAGGGAGCAGAGTAAACAGGGAAGGAATAGAGTAAGAAAATACTTGGTTGGCTAACCAATATGCTAGAATGGCCAAAGAGATGTCTAATAGTCAATTTTAAGTTGATTGCAACATAAAAGCCCTCTCTCATCCAGGCCATGAGTAACTTCTGCACGCACAAGGAATTCTCATGGAAGTGTTTTCTGTTGATGTACATGTTTGTCTGTGTGTATGTCTGTCTGTTTTTGATGAACATCAAGTAAAGTTACTGAGTTTGGGAAATAGCACAAACACATCAAGTAGAAAACAAGAATTCAGTGGACACTGGAAGAGACAGCTGGAAGTAATGATGAGACTCCCCAGTTCCTGACTAGAATTTTAAAAAGTTTAGGGATAGACTTGTGACAAGATGGGGAAAGTTTTGAGCTTGAGCTAATCTTATTTGGAGCTTAAGGAAGTGAGTGATTCTCTTGAATGCCTTACTCACATTTGTATTTTAACAGTAATCAAATTGTTAAAGGATGACATTCCTTGCTTGAAATATGAGGCACACTATAAAGTACAGATATTTTTGGGTACATATTAAAGCGATGAGAGAAAGAGAGAATAAGAGAAAAGAGTGAAAGAAAAGTCTAGATAGAGGGTCACTAGAAGGAAGAGAGCAGAGAAAGAGTCAAAAGTCCTTTCCATATGCTCATTTTTCCAAGATGCCCTTCGGGACCTGGCTCCCTTCTAGTTCCTGTGTTTCATTTTCTTCCCTAATTCCAGCCATGGTGGAGCTTGCTATTACTTGCAGATATCTGCTCTTGACACTTCCTAAGTCCTTGCATCTAGGTTGAATCATGGTATTTCGGCTAATGGAATGTGGGCAGAATGTTGTAAATGACTTCTTAGGTTGGCCTTAAACTATTTTCTCTTTCTTGTTCCAACTTCATGGCTAGAAAAGAAAGCTGAGGGGATACTTTCCAGGAGAGCGCCTGATTGGGGACAGCTGCCTTCAAGTTTATGTAAATGAAAACCTTTTTTTGTGAAGCCATTGGTATCTCATTTTGTTTTTACAGTAGTGATTGCTTCTCTGACTTGATATAACATCCTAGTGCTGT
This sequence comes from Lasiurus cinereus, assembly GCA_011751065.1. Lineage (NCBI taxonomy): Eukaryota > Metazoa > Chordata > Mammalia > Chiroptera > Vespertilionidae > Lasiurus > Lasiurus cinereus. The sequence continues at coordinate 10,891,436 of JAAGEH010000311.1, read as the reverse complement.
TTCTTTCCACCTCCATCTCCCTTTTCTAACCTGTCTCCTAAAACTCCCTTTCTACTTTGTGACATTCAGGGACAGAGCAGGGATGAAGAAGCCAGAAAAGGGGGTTGATTTTAGGGAGTGTCTGCAAATCACAGAGGAGAAAACAAGAATTTTGTGAAAAGTGGAAGAAGCAGCTGGAAGTTATCACGATACACCCCCGTCTTTCTCTCTCACTTGGTAAATTTGTATTCTCTGGAGCTATCACTGCTATAACCATTCGTTACCTTTTCACTATGTGCAAAATTGTATTATCTTCATTGGAGGGGTTAAAAAAGATTTGGAAGATTTGATTATAAGCTAATTGAGGACAGGGATTGCTTATCTTTGTAGCTTGATATTTTATTTATTAAAAGTTAAAAAAATAGCTGATGTAACTTAGCTGGTGTGGTTGAGCATTGACCTATGAACCAGGAGATCATGATTCGATTCCAGGTAGGGGCACATGCCCAGGTTGTGGGCTGGATCCCCGGTGTGGTGTGTGCAGGAGGCAGCCAATCAATGATTCTCTCTCATCATTGATGTTTCTGTCTGTCTCTCTCCCTCTCCATTCCTCTCTGAAATCAATAAAAACATATTTTAAAGTTAAAAAAAATAGAAGATATAACAGGCTTAATGAAATTAAGGAAAGCGCTGGATCTGCTTCCAAGATACTGATTAAAAATACTTAAAATTGAGTCACTAAATAAAACTTAATAAATTTTCATCTGATTATGAGCCTTTTGCTAAAACGTACTTATACTTCCCAAGGTCAAAATCACCCACTTTATGCAAAGGTCTTGATGTTAGCAGTTCCTGTCAAGGCCAGATGGGTTGCCTTGAAGAACTTATCTACTGCCTCTTGTTAAGCATTGTGGGCTGCTTATGACATATTTTAGATTGTATAGTTAATTTTTCAGGACATTCATGTACATGACATTCATTTTAAATCCTTGAACACATTTTCTCATATGGATGTTACTGTTACAGCCCCTTGTGAGAACACGTGTTGGTTATGTTAGAATTAGACTTAAAGTAACAAATTGACTTCCTTTCAAAGACTTTAGAAAATTTTAACCCTCAGGAGTAAATCTGCAATTAGGTAGTTAAGTCTTAGGGAAAAAGTAAAAATAGACAAGGGGAAGTTTGCTAGAGTTCTCCCCCTTACCGACCACTGAAAATGAATCTTTGGGGGTTGTCAGGAAACTACTATTTTCTCTTACAATTCTCCTAGTTACCGGCCACCATGTGGTGATCATACTTAGGTAAAGAGCTTCTTAGATGGGGAATGAAGGGAAGAGGGCAGTGGGCCGGTAATTCTGGGAAGCAGAATGTAGAAATAAATGTAGGGTTGTCTGCTTGTGAGAAGGAGAATTAAAGGAATAAATTCTATGGCTATTATAAACAAAAGCAAAGACTTAGCTCATTCAAAATCATTTTTCTTTTTGGACCTGAAAAATACCATTAAATCACTCTTTACTCTTGCTTTGTCCCTCTTTAATTGGCTCTCTTTGACTTACTCTAGGGCATGCTTCTATATTCATGCTATACTTTTATGAATAAAACTAGAGGTGGGATCCCTTGGCCTGGCCTGCAGGAACTGGGCTGAAACCAGCTCTCTGACATCCCCTGAGGGGTCCCGGACTGCCAGAGGGGGAGGCCAGGCTGAGGGACTCCACTGGTGCATGATCAGGGCCAGGGAGGACTGTGGGAGGGCTCCAGGGCATGTCCGGCCTGTCTTGCCCATTCTTGACCAGCCAGACCCCAGCAGCAAGTTAACCTGCCAGTTGGAGCATATACTCCCTGGTGTTCAGTACGTGTCATAGTGACTGGTTGGAGGGGCAATTCAGATTTTAGGTTTATATATATATATATTTCTCATGTATCATGTTATATTGACAGTAGGCATGGGTCGTAGGAGGTGTCTTCAGTTTATAAATCATGCAAGCGAGTCTCAGAAGGTTTATAAGTATATTTGAATGTTTGGGTCATTTGGTTTTTAACCTTATGATTGATTTATAATGTGTTTTTCATGAGCCTATGGGTATCTCTATGGTCTGGTTCTTTTATTCCTTCTCCAGCTTTGTATCTTGTCACCTCTATCATTGTGCAGTCTGATATTCAGTGAGGCGGAGCATTTCTCGGGGCCTCACTTCACCACAGCCTCTCAGTTCTGAGTATTCACTCAGGTGCTCTGCTTCTGCCTATAACATTTTGGTCACTATTATGTCTGATGAACTCTTGGTCAGTCTTCACATTTCATCAAAAATGTCATCGCTTTCAGGGAATGTCTACTGAGCAGTCCACTCTGTGGTATCCCACATAGTGCCTTGCTTACTCTTTATCGGCATAATTTCGCTTTTAATGTGTAGTGATTGTATTATCCACTGGTCTGTTTCTGGCTCATAGTAGGTGCTCAATATTTATTCAGACTGACTGGATGAAGGAGTGGTTAAATATTCCTTATTCAAATTTGCCCTTTCTTCCAGCTTGTTTCCAAACTCCCTTAAAATTTTCTCAAATGTTTTAGCATACCGAGGATAACAGTTCATTTGACTTAAGGTGTGTCCTAATTTACAAATAGGAAGCCTCTCTAGTCATTCTGTGGCCTCCTGCAAGTAATGGAAGACACCTCTTTGAGAAGAAAGAATAAATAAAAAATCCTACTTTGCCACCTTTCTGGTTCCACTTTTTCCCACCACTTACTTTTTAGCCAAATTTTTTAACCCATCCTTCAAAATGAGTGAATATTTCTGTGAACCATATGCCATCTATACAGAGCTAAATCATAGGCCAAAATAATAATAAAATGCAAATTTGTAGGAGTTTCACATTATGCAGAAAAGGTTATTGGAATTCTTGTTTAGACATATTGTAAACTTAGACCTTGCTAAAATCAGTTCCCTTGAGATTTTCTATCTATAAATGTAGTCATTGTCTTCTCACAATTCTTTGTTAGATTTCTCAGTCATGTCTTACAATTTTGAAGGCTTGGGCATTCTCTGATGGGAATCTCTTAAACCAAAAGAAACAAAAGCTTCTCAAAGTTATCTATCTTGAACTGTGTCCAAGATTCCCAAGAATGAGTTACACAAAATCTTGCCATATGTTCTTCTTCATATTGGTACATCTGAATAGATATTTATAAAATGATCTAGGTATATTCACTGGTTGATGAAAGTCATTAGTTTCTGAATATTTAGATAACTCAATATCTGGTATTGTTTGATTTACCTAGACAAGTGAAATGTGGTTAAAACAAATCTTGGGTCTTATACCATGCACCCCCCTTTTTTGGCATGGAAAAGGTCTGGGGAGCAGCTGGCTGCCAGCTGGAGCCTCATACTGTTTTATTGAAGTGGAATTGGGACTTTAACAAGCTTAATTATAACAGGACTTCACCTGCATCACAGAACCCGTTCCCACCCTTCATCTCCCCCCGCCCCCTTTTTTCTATAACACATTGCTGGTTGTTTTGAAGCCTGTTTTCAATATTTCCACCCAGGCCTTATTTGATCTGAAAGCTTTTTAGTGATACTCTTGATTTAGTTACAATGGCATAAAAGGGTAAATTAAATCTAGCTTCTTTTTTGTAGGTAAAATCAGGAATGGAGTTGAGGGAACTTGGAGATAATGGTGTTATCTATAAACTTGACTTAAGTGATAGATCCGGCTAGGTTGTCAGTTTCTATGAGTTAATGAGGGAACCATGCACTCATAATATTAGTCCAGGTATCCTGAGGGTTTACCTTTACTTTGCTTTATGATTCTCTTAAGCATACTATATACTGTAAGCCCCACATTTGATTGTAAGCAGTTCCAAGTATTTTCTAGAGTCACTGATATAGTTCTCAGTACATGAGTGACACTTAGGAAATATCATTAATATCTTGATTTATTGGAAGTCTACATGAATTTGCAAAAGAGATTAATGATTACATATTTAAACATTATCTTATAAACTCTTGCATTTTCTTTTAGCATAAACTGCCAGGTGATGATTAACAGCTGCTGTTTCCTTTGTGTTGTGTTTTTAGTGCATGAAAAATGATTGTTAACCTCTTTAAGATGATAACTTGGGGGAAGGCTTCAGAGAGAGGTTAGACATTAGCTTTTTAAACATGAAAAGGGAAAAGTGATAGGAATTTCTGAAGGTGACAATAGTAATAATACAATGTGAAAATGTTGGTTAGCAGCAATAATCCCTGTTGCTTTTTGTGCTAAAAGATTTCTAGATCCTGGGCAGCCTGGAAAGGCACAAGGCTACTTGAATAAATTAGATGTTAGCAGGAAATAAGTGGGGTTGACCCTCTTGGGCTTATTTTTATAGCTTTCTTGTGGCCAGTATAATAATTACATTTCTATTTACCTGTAACACTTGGGATTAGAGATGTTTATAAGTCTTGGGAAAGGAATTGGGGACACTTGGCTCAGTCCAATGACAGTATTCCAATAGACAAGGTTTTCCAAACTGAAAATTGGATGAAAAAAAATCTATGATATTTACTATGTGCTTTGTTTTAAGAGGTTTATCTAATTATGCATGATATTCAGTGAGAGACAGGAAAGTACCATATTGCTTTGGGCAATATTATGGGGGAACATGCTCATATAATAGAAGAAAAGAAACTATGATTCTTTCTTTTTTATTCAGAGTATTATGGATATCTCCCATTTCCCCCTCTTTTCTCCCTCTCCTCCTCTCCCCTACCTGTTCCCACCCCAAGTCTTCACTACCTTATTGCCTGTATCCATGGGTTATGCATATATAAATATAAGTTCTTTGGTGATTCTTATGATTCTTATATTATTATGCTACTTAGTCTGTTGTTCAAATATTTTAATGGCTAAATTCAATTTCTCTCAAGCCCTAGATTCAAATATGATCTCTTCTTTGTAGCTTTGTCTGATGTTCCTTCCTGCTCCCCCTGCTCCCCACTCCCTCCCAGGAGGAGGACCATCTTCTTCATCTCTGCTAACAGTGCATTCCTCTTCTCTTATAGCACTTCTCAAATTGCATTGTAATTATTTGTTTACATATCTGTCTACCTCACCAGACTGTGAGCTCTTCAAGGACTGAGACAGTGTGTTTTATTTAATTCACTTGGTATACCCACAGCCTGTCAGTGTCTGGCACATAATAGACACATAATAAATGCTGAAAGAAAAAAGGGTGGGGATTAATAAATGAATATAAATTATTGTCCTCTCTGATTTATTTGGCAGTCATATCATAGCGTGCAAAAAAGAAACTCCCATTATATTACTCCTCAATGTTATATTGTTTTTTCTTGAAAACTGCAGAGAGCTTAACAGTCCTCTCATTTCATAGTGTATAATTCCATAATAGTGATAACAGCACTGTAATTAAAGTGTAAACACGACTAAATCTTTGTAAATCACACTGAGTTCCAGTACTGGCATCTACAGTGTGGTTTTTGGTTTCAATTGTAATTCACACATTTAAAAAACAACCACATGATGTTTGATTGGTTCTATAAAACTTGTTAACTAATTGTTAGACTTTTAAAAATTCATTTGTATTTACAAATAGTTTAAATTACAATTTATTCTTAGGAAAATAAATAGAGGGTTTAGTAAGCAAGCATTGAGGTCATCAAATAACTAACGAGGCTTGTTGGTAAATGGTACTCTGGTTCAAAAACCAAAATTAATATGATTGGTGAGTACGTAGAATGGTAGCTGAAAAGCTTGCTGGATGTTAAGTCCATCTTTTAAATAAATGTTTTGGTTTCATTAAAAATGAAAATAATTCCACAAAGATTTATCTGTTATTAAGTAAATTTCTGTGTATCTAAGAGAAATTTATTTATTCCATTTCATTCATTTATACCTGAGTCCTTAAAAAGGCATTTGGTAATGGATAAGAGGGGCCCCTTTCTTAGCTTTGCTCTTTATTATTTAAACCCCCATATGATATTTTTTTTCTCACCTTCAACAAACCTAATATAATAATTGCTTCCAATACCAACTTAGGCTAAAAGAGTGGGAAAAATATTTACTATTCTTATTAAAAAATGTCTGATAGGTTATGTTGATTTTATAAACAAACTTATGTATAATTAAAAAAATTGTAGCATGAACATTTATTATTCTTTTAAGAAAAGGGACCATGATTTCTTATTCTTAGATATTTAGCAGGTCCTAGCAGAATTCCTGGGAGAAACAGAAACTCAATAAATATTAAATATAGTGTAATTGATGAATGCATCAACAAATGTTATAAAATAACATAACATTTTTTGTTTGCTGATTGAGCCAGCAGAAGGAAATGAAAAGGTCATTTTTGTATTGAAGCATGTGGGGAATTTTAGTTATGGTGGGAGGCTTGCAGAGAGAGAAGCCTGTTTTATATTCAATGCATATTTTGTACCTTGGAGAAAAAAATAGGAGGGTTGTTCTAAAACAGAACAAAGCAAAGATTTAATTAAAATGACAACTTTCTGATTAGCCAATATTGGGACTACCAAATGGCTGGGATGGGAGATGAGAAGTCTTGTTTCTTTCTCCCCTATTTCTGAAATGACAACACTAGAGAATGGCAAAGGCTGTTTTCCACATTTCAACAACACCCCCCCCCCACCAAACCGCAACTATAATTATTGAACTCTCTACACATCCTGGAGGGAAGGGAATCAGTTCAACTTATCAACTTATCTAGCTCTAGACAGCAGGGTCCAAAGGATCATGCAATGCTCCATGACAATTCACTGAATCATTGAGTAACATGTGAAAAGAAACATTTAAAACTGTCACTTATTTTCCAAAAAAAGTAAGGAAATGTGTTAAGCTTTCTTTATTCTTTGTATGTTTTTTAAAATTTGTTAAGTACACATACATACAGACAAGTGAACAAAAGGGGAAGGGGATTAAGAAGTACAAACTTCTAGTTATAAAGAAAGTGATGGGGATCTAATGTACAGCATAGGGAATAGAGACAAAAAAGAGAAAAGTGAACAATGAAAGGTGTACAATTAGCTTGATTTTCATAAAATGACCATACAAGTAACCAACACAGATGAGAAGCAGGCATTATCAATACCACAGAAGACCCTCCTTATATTTCCTTTCTATGACAGTTACTCAAGGAAATTCACAGCCTTGACTTCTAATCCCATATAATAAAAGCCTAATATGCTAAGTGTCTGGTTGTTTGACTGTTCAACCAAAGCACAATATGCTAATGATATGTTAAGGCTGCTCAACCACTCGCTATGATGTGCACTGACCACCAGGGGGCAGACAGTAGACTGGTCAACCAGTTGCTATCATGTGCACTGACCACCAGGGGGAAGATGTTCTGACCAGTAGGTTAGCTTGCTGCTGGGGTCTGGCAGATGGGGATGAGCAAGATGGGCTGGATATGCCCTGGAGCCCTCCCATAGTCCCTCCCTGGCTGGCCAACCTCCCGCATTTCTCCCCAGCCCTGATTATGCACCAGTGGGGTCTCTTGGCCTGTTCTGCGTCCTCTCACATTCTGGGGGGTCTCTTGGGGGATGTCAGAGAGCCAGTTTTGGCCCAATCTGGTTCAATGCAGGAGCTGCCCCCTAATGGTTAGTGTACTCCCACAAGAGGTAGCACTGCTCAGCCAGAAGCCAGGATCATGGCTGGTGAGTGCAGGGAGCAGTGGTGGGAGCCTCTCCTGCCTCCATGACAGTCAGCCATCCTCTAAGTGCTCCTGGACAGCGAGAGGGTCCTATGCTGGGCTTAGGGACAACCCCCCCCCTCCTCCTCCATGCAAGAATTTCATGTACTGGGTCTCTAGTACTATATATTAGTTTTGCCTTAAATTCCTTTTTAGATAAATAAAATCTTTTTTATCTTGCTTCTACTTATTGGTATGCTTTTGAGATTTATCTCTATTGTTATATGTAGTTGTAACCCATTCATTTTCAATGTTACATATTAGTCCATTATTTGAATGGACCACAATTTAGACATTCTATTGATGAACATGTGGGTTGTTTTCATTATTATCAATGCTTGGCTCTCACTAATAGTCCTGCTAAGAAGAATCATCTACCAACATTTCTGTTGGATAAGTGGAATTCCTGCCTTTTAGGATATGTATATATTAAGTGTTAGTACAAAATAGTTTTCTAATATGCTTGTACAAATTTATACTTCCAACAGCAATTGCACGAGAGTTCTAGTTACTTCATATCTACACCAACATGATACAGTTAACTATTTATGGCAATTCTTTTTATAGGTGGTTACATTATACTGTTGTTTCGATCTCTAATGACTTTTGCATGACTAATGACTTTTAGCATTTTTTTTTCAAATGATTAATGACCATTTAGATATTATTTTCTTCTCCAAGTGTTTTGCCCAAATTTTACTAAACTGTTGGCCCCTCTCATTGACTTGTAAAAATGTTTTATACCAGTCCTTTGCTGACATATGTATTGCAAGTACCTTCCCCATTGCTGTGGCTTATCCTTTCACATCTTGAGGGTAAACAACCTCACTGCACATGCATGTCAGATGGTAACCTACTGCATTCAGACTCATATGTATGTGGTGGGGAGAGGAGAAAGGGTTGGAAGAGGAAACTGGATGATGAGCTTAACAGCAGTGCACGTACTTGAACCTTCCTTTTCAAGATAGTGTTATACATTATAGTGTAATATGTGCATGATTTAATTGATTGAATTTTTAATTACCCAGTTTTTACTGGAGTAATCTTAACAAAATGGGTAAATAGCCTTAAAATATTCTTGCAGAGCAAACATAAATGGAAGATAATGCTAATAGAACAAGAATTTGGGGACTCCATGAAAGTGTTGATCTGATACCTCCCCAAATAAGAGCTGTTCTTCAGCTTGATAAAGAAAATGAAATAAAAAACAACTAATAATATCTGAAAAGCAAAAAATAGAATGATCAGAAAAACTACTTAAAATAAAGACTCATATTTGCTTTAGTTAGCAGTGAGTCCTAGCCTAATATACTTTTCATTGATATATTAATGTATAAAACTATCACGGTCAACAAAACATTAAGTATGTTTATTTCCATTTCATCCCTTTAAATTGTCTAGTTTTTGTATATTATACTTATAATTTATAAACAAATTAATATAGATCTATTAATATAAAACCACTATGTAGAAGCATTACAAGAGCCCCTACTGGGGATTGGCAGGTCGACTCTCTACCCATTGAACCAAACCGGCTAGGGCTTTCTAGGAAGTTTACAAAGCACCTTTCCCAGTTTAGTTTAGACCTAGCTGTTTGAAAAGCAGGGCAGAGAGATATTTGGTGCATGCGGCAGAGTGGAGGTGCCTGGAACAGAATTCTGGTAGGTTTGTAAATAATAGAAGCCTTTGTCCCAAAAGCTCCATTATTCAGCAAGAGCTGTCCTGATCCTCCTCACATTCTCAGGTGAGGGCTGACTCCTGGGAATGGAATATGCCTACCAAGGATGGGAGATTTCCCTTTGGAATATGGGATGCAGAGCCCAAGCCCAGATGCCTGGGAATATCTAACCATACCCTAACTATGGCAGCAAATCAACTGTAGAGGAAGTTGCCACACAGTGGCCGGGGGAGCTTTTTGGGGACAAGCCAACTTCTTAAAAGCCACCTTAAAGGCTAAAGTAAGCTAAGGTAGAAGCATATTTTTTTAATACTAAAAAGTTTAAGTGTAAATATAAATAATGTAAAGAAATAGAAAAAGATAATGGATATATAATGGATATATATATATATTTTTTTCCCTTTTCATCATATTCTAGATATTTTGTAAGATTTGCTGACACTAACTGGGCAAACAGTTTTGTTTGTGGGTATTTATTACAAATGTCTCCTTTCATCTGATGAGAGAAAAGAGCTTCAGCAATCACCTACTACATCCTGCCTGTCATTGGCAGGCCTGGGGGAGGCACCCTGGTGGGGGAGTCTTCAGGCTCTCCAGAAGAGGAGTTTCCAGATCCTGTCGACAACCCACGGCAGTTGCTTTTGGCTGCACATTCGGTGGACACCTTTTTTTTCAGCTAAGCCTCACATCATATACTTGGAATGATACCCCCTCCCCTCGCTCTCATCCCAAATGCTATGAACACTTTGGAAGAAAGAGCTGTGGAAATGCGAAGCATTATTTTAGGAACAGAATCCTTGTTGCCGCAAAGCTTTTGCAAGCACTGTGTCTAGAGGCGATCTGCCTGCCACATCTGTTTTTGTGTGTGGGAGACACACTCTATCATCCAAGATGAGTCACCTCGTAAAGGAGCATAATCTACTTGAGCTTTTGTGTTGAAGCTGCTCTCTGGTAGAGTGAGCTGTAGTATTAAAGCTTTAAGTGGTACATATCTAGGCCTCCCAGTAGCACCCTGCCAAGAGCAACAATAGCTACAGAGCAGAAAGATCTCCTTCCTTTCATTTCCTCTCAGTCTGCCTTTTGAATATTACTGCTGCAGCAAAGGCAGTGAGGACCCTCAGGGGTGCTGCCATGGAAGACCAAGCCATCCCACACCTGTTCTGGAATCAGAACAACTGAATTTGGCAAGGCAAGAAGACACAAAAATAAAGGAATAAAGAAACCCAGAAATACTATAAAAGAGCAGTTAACTATCTCTAACTAACCATTACATATCCATTGCACTTGATATCAGGGTTTCTGAAATGTGGGGCTCTGACAGGGCCTTTAGTAAGTAACCCTTGATATATGTTACGGACTCCTTAATGGTTTTTCTTTAGTTTCTCAAGGTCTAACCCAAAACAGGGACTTTAACCCTCTTTGCAGTTCTTTCTTGGGGCCTCTTGAAAAAAAATCTTTTTCATTGTAGATCATTCATTTGTACAAAGAATATTTTTTACTCTAAAATATTTGAGTTATTTCAGTAGTTATTGATAAATTGTATATCTGAGGAAAGCGCATCTTTAGAAAGACAATCTGCAGTTTGATTATTTTAGTGGAACATGCACTAGTTTCCATTCTGTGGAGCATATCTGAGATATGCCTTCCGTATCCTAATACATGGGTAAGACTTTTCACCTAGACCAACATATGTGCATGATCTAAGTCATGAATCAAATAGGGTTGTGTCTGTGAGTGCAACAGAAGCTATAACATTGCCCCACATATTAACTTACTGTTTTAGGTCCAGATCCTAAATTCCTATCCTGTTCAAAAGGAGAAAGAGATGTAATCTGAGTGATAATCATGTCTGCTTCTCTTGAAAGAAAGTTATGCAGCCAGTATATAAACACAGGATTTAACTGACACATTGCTATAGTTCGTGGTGTGTGTGTGTGTGTGTGTGTGTGTGTGGTTAAAATTGAGTGCTAAAGAGTCCTGGGACATAAGTTTATTCCCCACTGATGTTCAGTTATCTTTAATGATGTGGAGATAACCTTTTCCATGGCCTAACTGGCTTTTTGATGAGGTAATTGTGTGACTCCGTCTAGTTGATTTGAGAAGCATGGGAATGTTCTCTTTCTATTCCATCCCAAGGAATGGATAGACAACATTGCCTTTATTTTTGATCCTGATAGTCTCACTTACTTTCTTTTGGTTTTAAGTAATACAGTTACTTTTAAAAAGTAAAGATAGTTTGGAAGACATCAACTATTAGGATACATCAACCTGTAAATTTTACTACAGGATTTTCCTCCCATCATACAAAAATATGAGGGAATATGACTCTAGAGAGGCAAGTGTGAGAAAAAGAAGAAGGCCAGGAACCAAGAAATATACCATAATCTCTAAGGAGAAAAATAGTGCTTATCTTATGGGACTCACAACAGCAAATGGGAACTTGGTTTATGATGGCAGGAAGGTAGAAATAAATGAAATAAAGAGAAGAGAAGAGTCCCAAGGAGAAAGATCCTTTTTCCTAGCTTCCCTCATCATTCTTTTTTACTTATGATTCTTATGCATGGTTGTGTTGAATGTAAGGGGCCCTGTGGATGGCTCAAAGAAGAATGTCACCACTTGTAGAAAAGTGTTGTAAGATGTCTCACTGTAGGTCAAGAAGCTTAAAATGAAAGTATTCAGAACATTCACCCATATTACTGATCATATAATACACTCAGCCCACTTTTTCTAGAGTATAATAAATATTCCTTTAACATAAGTTCTTCTCCTCTTCCTTCTTCTTTGTTATCGTCCTCATCTTCTCTTCCTTTTTCTGATTATTCCTCTTGCTGTTGTTCATCTCCTCCCCTTCCTGCTTTTATTGCTGTTGTTGTTACTTATTCTCATTACTTCCTTATGGCTTTTCTTCCAATCCTGACTATTGAGGTCTTACCCAACCACCAAGGTCATTGCTCTAGTATGTACATTCCTTCACTAAACTGCCAATGACTAATCCTAACCCACCCTGGTCTCCCCTTTAGGAGTTGGTACTTAGTTGCACATTGTCTTAATTATCCCTTGTTATTTCAAATACTATTTAATCTTGTTAGCTGAACAAGGTGAGAAATATTTTGAAGGTTGAAATCATATGCCTATTTATTTCTCTGTGTTCATTACAATAAGGTATTTATTTTAGGTATTTAATGAATACTGGTTTGATTGGCTATCTTTCCTCTGCATGCTCAAAAAAAAGCATATATATATTCTACTGTACTGTAAGGAAAAGGGAGAAGAGGATTTATTAACATTCACAATTTACTTGGCATACTCATATTTCTGTCCTGCCAGGTTAAAAATCTATCCTTTACTCACCACTCTGGCCAGAAGAAACAAAAGACAAATGAAGAAAGAAAAATTGCCCAAAGAAAAAAAGCACATTGAACAACAAAAAAATACAAAGCCAAGAAACACAACAAACAAATCCAAATGCTCATGAACTGAATAAAAATAATACATTTGTAAGGTCAATGTAGATAACTTGAATACAGATTACAACTGGGAAAGAATTACTGTCAAGGTTATATTTATTATCCTGGAATTGAAACAACTATTTGAAATGAATTAATAATGGATAGAGCAGGATCTGATTTTTCCACATAATCCATTTTAGATCAAGAGTACTTTGTGGCAAGAACATGAAATCAGTTGAGACCAGCTGACCTTTGCAAAGAATTGTGGCTGGTTAACTTCATAGTTCACTTCATATTGTATTTGAGACATGAAAGAAAAATCTTCCAGTCCCCATCTGCTGAATTATTTCCCTCCCCTCCTTCAAAGCCCATACAGAAAACCACCTCTACCACAAAGAGCCTTCAAATGGAAGACGCATGTGAATCCCCTGCTCTGTCGTGTTAGAGCAGTGAAACAGCCATTTCAGCTCTTGATTAATTCAAGCAAACAAGAAGACAATTCAGTTAAAAATGATTAAATATGCAGCAGGACAATATTTTCTTTAAAAAATTTTTGCTTTGTTCTTATAGTTTGTCAAATCAGCTCCGAATTAAGCATATGATAAAGAGTGACTGTATTTTTGGGTCATGTTTAAATTTTATGAGTTAAGGATATAAACTTTACACAGTGTCTGCTAAGATTACAACGTATCCAACCAGATTCTTTTTTTTTAATTATAGCTTCTCCTTGGCTAAAACTAAAACTTTTTCTAAATGCTTGACAGCAAAATGCTTCCAAGCAATGTTATAGTTGTAACTCTTGTGCAAGCAGAGTGTGTGCAGCCTTCTCTAAAGCTGAAAAAAAGAATTGTTAAGTTATCCTTGTCTCCTTGCACCGGGTCCTGTTCCTCAGTGCTTCCCAGGCAGGCCATAGCTGGATGAACACCAACACCAGTACACTCCACATACTTGGCTAAATGAGATGGTTTATAGAAATTCCACCACAAAGACATTCCACTCGTGTGGTGGAGTTTGGGCTTGGCACTCTGCAGTGTGCTTTTATGTCTGCATTTGTGCCTACTTCTTTGCATCTGTGAATTTGAAATCTTCTTCTTTTAACTGTTCTGTGCCAGTGTGCCTCATAGAACACTGCCTCATCTCTATTTGAGACAAAATTATCCTTAAAACACACACCTATATTTACTCTAGTGGGAACATTGCTCTCTCACTAAGAATCTGAATTCTCATTATTATTTTTCCCCCATGGAGGTCTTACCTCCCACTGGTCCTGATGAATTGGGTTTTAGTGATAATTGGCTTCTTTCTGTACACCATTTCTTGATGAATGAACCAGCTAGGAGAGCAAGTAAGGTGTATACCAAAGAGGCATTATTTTATTTTACTTTATTTCATATGTTCTACTTTCTCATGTTAATAGTTGGAGTTAAAGGTGCCTTGTCTTCTAAAGTATCTCCCATTTTCATCATGTTAAGGTCATTATCTTTCTCTGTGTGACCTTTCTTGAAACATCATTACCATTGTTTACCACACCCTGGAATTTATTTCAGGTTATATAAATGTTTTGGCACAAAATCTTTCTTTTCATGGGTTTCCTGCAATCTTCCTAAATAAACTTCAATACTTACACTTTCGACCCTGAAGATTCCTTGATCTGATTGCTTTTCCCTTCTGACCTTATGGACCTGTAGCTCATTGCTTCCTGAACCACACAGCCTGAAATTTATCATCATAGACCAATATTTTTCTTTCTGAGATCTTTAATTCACCCCTTCCTTTCCTCATTTCTCTCCATTCTCACTCAGCCTTCTATGCACAGGCAACCTTTTCAGTTGGCCTCTCTGATCCTTCTTCTCTGTCCAGCTCAACAACTCTCAACCCTGGATAACCTCCACCAGTTGCTTTCCCTTCCTTCTTCTTCTTTCACTTCTTCTTTTCTTTTTTCTTTTTTTTTAAGATCACAAAATGTTTTTAAAATAGGAGAAAACAAAATATGAAGACTTGTCCAAGTTTTGAAGATACTTTACTTCCAATTTCAATGTTCCCTAATATTGAAAACTCACTTCTTAAATTCTTATTTTTGCTTTAACACCCCAGTTAGCAGTATAGTTTCCTTTCATGTCCCAACACTGTTCATGATAATCCACTATTTTAGGGAGAAATCTCCAGACTTCTCTACTTTTTCACACTCCTGTAGCCATTCTGCCATTCTGTAGTTTAGATTCATGCCTCTCTCAATATTCTGGACTCCAAACATTACCAGTATTTTCAGGACATCATCATCACAAGTGTCCTTTTTATCTGACATCTTCACTCTGTACACACATGCACTTTAAATAAAAACAAAGACAAGAATAAAACTTATTCAATAAATATTTACTGTACATCTGCTTTGTACAGAGACTTTTGTAGGTGTATGGGATGCAAGAAAATAAAAGTCAATAAACAGACATTCATATACTTGCTCTCTTTTCTATATGTAAACTGAATTCTTTACTTCAAACACTTGTTTTATATATATTTTATTGATTTTTTACAGAGAGGAAGGGAGAGGGATAGAGAGTCAGAAACATCGATGAGAGAGAAACATCGATCAGCTGTATCCCGCACCCCCCCCCTCCACTGGGGATGGGTCCAATGGGGTGTGTGCAAGAGGTACATGCTCCTGATCAAAATCGAATCCGGGACCCTTCAGTCCGCAGGCCGCTGCTCTA
Organism: Lasiurus cinereus; assembly: GCA_011751065.1. Classification (NCBI taxonomy): domain Eukaryota; kingdom Metazoa; phylum Chordata; class Mammalia; order Chiroptera; family Vespertilionidae; genus Lasiurus; species Lasiurus cinereus. The sequence continues at coordinate 10,875,917 of JAAGEH010000311.1, read as the reverse complement.
TCTACTGAGTCAAACCAGTCTCGGCTAAACACTTTTTTTTTTAATTCACTTCCTCTATATTTATCCTAACCATTTCCTTCAGAACTCTCTTGCAGTCTAATTTTGCCTCCATTGACACCATTCTCTTGGGTAGTATTCAGAAAAAATGATGACATGTTTTGCCTTGTTAGATTTTTTTCTCTTTCCTTATTTTTCTTGTTGATTTCACTTTGCTTTTTATTCCGTTTTCTTTTTTTCAAGTTCTGTCATATCTCAGACTTCTTTATCTCCTCTCACACCATTAAGTTTGGTTGTTCTTTAAAATGTTGTCATAAACCCTATCATATTTTCCCTTTAGTCACTTTATCAAAGAGCAATTGTATTTTAAATCGTTTTCACTGTCATCCCTATGTACCTGTGCCACGAGTATATCACACCTCCTCCATAGCCCACCTTCAAAATGAATTGGCTTGTCCAGTAATTCTATTTGGATACCCTGCCACACCTGGAATTCAACATGATCATAGCTACAAAATAGGATCTGGGACATGTTGAACTATAGAAGGGCAAGAACCCTAACTGGGATGAGGGCACACAAAGAATCAACTCTTCTGTAGAATTAGTCCTAGTGAGATCAGCTGGAAATGTCCCAAAGCGTGTGTCCAATGGATAGCATCAGTTTTTAAAAAATATGTATTTATATTGATTTTTAGAGAGAGGAAGGGAGAGGGAGAGAAACATTTATATGAGAGTGAAACATCAATCAGCTACCTCCGATACGCCTCCTACTGAAGAGTGAACTTAGAGACTCTTTTGATACATGGTGACAAGCCTAACACTGGCCAAGGCAGGGTATGGTCATTTTAGGCAAGGCCAGACCAGTAGTTCTAGAACATTATTAGGAACATGGATTTCAGGGAAAGGGTAGAAATGCAGAAAGCTGTTTATACTTAGCAAGCCCTAAATTCATGGTCAGATATATGGGAAATATAAGACAACCACAGAGAAACAGATAAGCAAGAGACATAGAAGGTATTTTGGATCGAGTTGTTAGGTGAAATTCATAGGAGGAACTTAGAACAAAAAGGAAGATCTCAGAACAACTACACACAGACTGATGGTCAGGCCAATACCTAGTTACATGGATGTTGACAATTAGCCTCTATGATGCTGTAAAGAAAGATAAGGAGTCAGGGAAAAAGTATCTTTTATCTAAATGACTATGTAGGCTCCCAGGTTATCTTATGACACCTGTATAGTAAAGGTCAAATTGCTGATAGAATTCCAGTGCTTTTGCAGTTCCTATCTTATTGGACAACTTGCCAATATTGAGGCTATCATCTAGGCACTGAGTTTTTAAAATCTCTAATGTGCTAAAATCTATTAGGCTGCTCTTTTTTTGACTCCTTTTTTATTTCATAAATATTTCTTCTTGATCTTCCTTCAGTGCTATTCCATGTTTTGCACTCTAAAATATTGGTTATTCCCTTGGATTCTGTCTTTGGCCCTTCTTTCCTTCTCTCTATCTTCAATTTCCTTGGGCAAATTGTTTTAATTTCTTTATTTTGACTACCACTGTCTCCTGTTGATTTGTAATCCAGGTCTACAATTCTGGTATCTCCCTTGGGTTTCAGACTCAGATTTAACTACCTTCAAGTTAAATCCATTTAGATGTCTTACTCATCCTGTTCAAAAACAACATGTTCAAAATGGATCTGAATTTTTTTACCTCTCTCTCCCCAAGCCCACTCTTCCTTCCGATGTTTCCTGTTAATTAATTGCAACATTATTCATCTAGTCAGTCACTGGAGCCAGGAATTTAGAGTCATCCTAAACCACTTCCTCTCTCTCATCCTCCACATACAATCAACCAACCAATCCTACCAATTTTACTTCATGATTATTTCTCAATCTCTTCTTATACTTTCCTGCTCCAGTTCATCATAACTGCACACCTGGAATTCTTCACTATCCAAACCCCTGCATTCACTGATTGCTGATTGGTTTCTCCACAATGCATTGCTCTTCAAACAGTCTGGGTGCTGTATCTGAAATTCAAATCTGGCCAGGCCACTTTCCTGCTTCTAACTTTGCTAAGGTTCTTCCTTGCTTATTGAATCAACCTAAGTTTCTTAGTACACTTCAAGACCTTCCAGGTCCTGGCCCCTATCTGGGATCTTAGTATCATCTCCTATTGCCTTAAACTATCTGCCTAAGACAGATCATAATTTACTTTTACCCACTTCTCATCCCCTAAACATATACCTTTTTCTAAATTCATTATAATTTTAATCAATCTTTTCAACTAGAAGAGAAGTCAACAACTATTCCTTTGCCTTTCACAGTAATAAACCCAAACAGTTACCACATTTGATGACTTTTATGCTAGAAAGTATTTCTCCATCTGGACCCTTCATTTAATTTCTCTCTTAACATGTTAAGCACCCAGTCAGTCATTGTGACTGACACTATACTTTCCATCTGGAAGACAAAACAGGCTGTATTAATATTTCTTCTCTGAACTACTAAGTACCTTGATACCATAGATGTTAGCTTTCTTAGCATTTGATGGTCCCATTCTGTGTTGTGACTTTGGACAATCCTAAAAATGTTCTAAACATTATTGAACATTTCTAGAGGAAAAGGACATATTGCACATAAATCATATATGCCAGCACTAGGTACAAAGTAGGTACTTATTTTGATATGTAATTATCAGGAATTACATAGAAAGATAACATGATCAGAATCACTCAACCATTGTTCAAGGATATAAGGTGACATTTATCTCCCAGGGTGTTTTGTTGTTGTTGTTGTTGTTGTTTGTAGCAGAAGAGATTAACATAACATAAGGAAGAAAGACCTTTTTCCTGCTAACAAAGAACCATGAAGAGTTTATTTAAAATAAAGAGACATGACAAAACGTTTACTGTCTAATTAATCTCAATGTCATTTATACTAGTTCTTACCCACACAGTGATACAAATATATAGAAAGTGTTTTGAAGATTTCTTGGCTTTTAAGAAAAATGCAAACAGCTGACTACAAAATTTAGGAAAAATTCATTCAACAGAACTTTTCTTTCTGAAGATTTGCTACTACCTATTTTTGATGTGACCAAAAATGATATTAAAAAAGCAAATTTTGGGAAGTAGTACCTGTGAATGATCTCTTACTTTGCCTTTTCTTTCTGCCAATTCAGTAAAAACAGTTCCAAATTCAAGTCTTAAATTGAGTCCCGATGAAAAACTACATGCTTTTAATAATTCAATAGCTTCACAAATGGTCCCTCAAGGCATGAACCTAACTGCAATATATACTGTTAATGAGGATGGGAAATGAGAAAAGAGAGAGGAGAAATTGAGCCTGCTTTAGGAATCAAAGATGATATAAAGATGCCCTCTGTTTCACCATTTAAGTAGCAATTATAAAAAGTGACTGCTTGCAATGTTCAGAAGAAAAAAAATTTTTTTTTTGTCAGAAGGTACAGATAGTTCACAGATTTCACCAGTTCATTTGGGGGGTGGAAGGGCTGCTTTTCACCACACCTTTTACCGGACATTTAACCGTAAAGACTCGTATTTCACTTTTCAACAACATAGCTACTCATTTGGTGTCTTGCACTCCCATCTGACAGCACATGCATAATCAGGATGTAATACAAGGCCAGCTGGGTTGGGCCTTGCCATAATCTTTAAGTTGCATTTGCATCAAACACTTTGTGTCTAAAAGTGGGGACTGCCTTTAATGCTGGCAAGTTGATGATGGGGAAGAAAAAAGTGTCTGAGTTCTCTGAGAGGATAACTTTATCTTGAGTGTAAGTTTGTCTGGAATGTCAGCAGCCAGTCCGAACAAAGAATTCCTTGTATGGTGAAGACGCCTTTGAATTGATGTTTCCGTGGAAGGACTGAATGGAAGACAATAGACTCGAGGGAGAAAACAGAGTTAAACCACACTCCAGATCCCTGGCATTTACAATTAATATGATTTTTATTTTTCCTGGCGACCCAAATGGCAGGTATATGCCATTTTGATTCAATTATCTGCTCTCAGCATTTTTCCCATACCACCAATTTAGGCAGTCTAGACAGTGTGGTTGCTCTCTGGTAAGTGGGCTTCTTTCTGGGAATTGATTTCTTTTGGATCACTGAGGAAGTCTCAGCAGACCTGGATAACTCTTCCCACACACTTCCTTTGCCAATATATTTCAATATCTATGACGCCATAATAAATTAATACATCTGTATCATATTAATACTACATTAGAGCAATGCAACAGTAACACGATACAATAGAAACATTGCTAACCCCCTAGGACTTTCACATGGCTCTGCTGGACTAAAACCATTACTGTCAGTTCCAGCTCACAGACTTTATGTCTGTGAAAAGGCAAAATAGACAGTGTCCTGGGTGCCTTTGAGTAGTATAAACTGTCTTGTTATCAACACCAACGCTGCTGTCCAGAGATAAGGAAAGCAGACACTCAGACTAGTTACTCTGGGAGCTCTGCATTTTTTATAACCCTAGGCACTCTCCTCTTTAGCATTGTTGGTTTGTCATTCTCTGGATAATTGTTCATAAATCATTGCTTAAATTGCTTATAACTCCATAGTGTTTCTTGCCAAAAAGTATTTCACTGAATATTTGATAGGTTTTTCAAAATAATTTACTCGTAAAATGCTTGGATTTCAGCATTTCAAAAAAATAGGAAAAAATATAAAGAGAAAAAAATTAAGGCTTTTTCTAAAAGCCAAGTTTGTTGGTTATTTTATTTCCGGTGAGTGGGAGAGGTAGAAAAGGGTAAAGGGGGTGAAAAATGGTGATGGAAAGAGACTTGATTGGGGTGAGGAACACAGTAAAATGTACAGATGATGTATTATAGAATTGTATACCTGAAACCTATATAATTTTATTAACCAATGCTACCCTGATCAATTCAATTAAGAAGAAAACACCAAGTATATAACACAGATGCCTGAATCTTAGCCAGATCCTTTCTTTCTCACCACATTCCTATCTATTTCTTCTTTCAAGTCAGGTTGAGGCACAATGCATTTTCTTTCTATGGAAGGTGACTCTTATCAAAAAGGTTTCCAACAGAAGAAATGCCAAAACTTTTTGGGTTAATTAAGTCTATTGTTTCATAAAAACTTTATAAAGAGTAACCTAAACCTTTATGCTGCATTTGAAATCCACTATCTTATATTTCTACCATCAAAAATTAAAATCAAAACATCTGCTTTTACCTCTGTCTATTCTTTTTACATCCTTGAAATATGTTGATTGGTTTGACCCTTCCTATTTCTACACTCACTAGACCCAGTTCCCGTGACCTTTCTTCATGGAGACAATTTTCAAACCATTTAATCATTTTCATTGCTCTTCTTTGGACCTGCTCCAATTCTCTTTCCTTGGGTGGGCCCCCAGTGGTCATAGTGAGCACCTAAGCCGTGCTCACTAAGTGGGAAATTACTTCACTGGAGGCACATAGCATCAACTTGATGTCACTCTATCTGGGTGGCTACACCTCATTTGGTCCAATTTCACTACGTGAAAATCCAGATAGAATTTAACATAAACTTCACAAGATTAACTATGAGAGACCTTCAGGAAAAATTATCATATTTTTAAAATATTATTTATTTTCTAAAGTCTATGTGTGCACACATTTTTAGAGAGCATCTATCATGTGAGGGGAAGTAATATGCATCTATTCATTCATGCATTCATCCTACCATTTATTCAAGAGCATGTGTCAAATATCCACTATATTCTGATAGCCACGGGGGGGGGGGGTCTGGGGTGGGTATAAAAATAAATACCTTATCTCTCTTACTTTGTTTTCTTGCTTAAGGAGTGGGAAGCCAGAGACATAGTATGTAAGTAGCGTGGCCTTTGGAACCAGTCAAATCTGTGTGAAAACTGTGGCCCCATCAGTTACTAGCTGCAAATCATCGGCATGTACTTCCTCTAAACCTTAATTTCCTCATCTTTAAAATTAACATGATGTCAGCTTCTATCTCATGGGGAGTGACAATTTTAAATAAGAAATTCATCTGAATAATGTGACAGGCAGCTGGTTGTTATTATATTGCAAGGCTTTTCATACATGAGCAGTTTTATTTATTGACCAAAGGAATAAATAAAAGAATGAATAAATAAGTAAAACTGATGAAAAGTGATTACTACAATATAATACAATAAGCGCTATAATTAAATCAGGAACAAAATCTCATGGGAGAACAGAAATGCAAAAGGTGAAGCCTACTTATAGAAACTCTAAGAGACATGCAGGAAACAATTTTTAAATGGGTAATTAAGGATAAGTAGAAGTTTGTTATGTAGAAAATGTGGGGAAAGGTGTGCTAGACAGAAGAAAGAACACGTGTAAAAGCACTGAAATAAAAGTAAATATGGCAGATAAAGGAATTATGAAGGGCCAGGTGGATTCTGAATGGAAGGGCTAGAAGGAGAGTTGTTGCAAGTGATGAGGCTGAAGAAATAGGCTAGGGGCAGAGATGAAGGGTCACAAATGCATTGTTAGAATTTATTCCTTAGGTATGGAGAGACAGTGAAGTTTCTGCAGAAGAATGAGGTTCCAAGAGAAATTGGAAACAATTATTATTAATATAATTGGCAATGGTGTAGCAGGGGTGGGGAACATCCGGCCAATAGGCCATATAAGGCCCACAAAATCATTTAGGTTGGCCCTGCCAAGGCATTAGGGGTGAGTTAATGGAATGTTTGACCAAATATAGCAGACTAATTTTTAAGTTGACAATTTTGAATGACCCACAAATGATGTTATAAATATCCAAATGGCCCTTGGCAGAAAAAAGGTTCCCCACCCCTGGAAAGGCTATAATTGGATGAAAAAAATTGGCATCACAGAGTCCAGTTATGAAATGAAGTCTATTGAGGTGATTCAGGGATGAGATAAGAAAGGTCTGAATTACAGACAGCAGGAATAGAATGGAAAACTCAGACTTGAGAGATATTTTCTGTCATAAAATTAGTAAAATGTGGAGAGTGATCATTTATGGTTATTGATAAGGGAGGCAGAGGAGTATTTGTTGATCTTCTCTAGTTTAAAAGATTGGATAAAATGATGAGAAATATAAGAAGATGAGAAGTGCATTAAAATAAATCATGAGTTCAGTTTTAGTCAAATAGTATAAGGCTTTCTCTACAGAGCCGGAAATTAGAATCTGTGGCTTGAAAGAAAGGTTTGGAACAAATATGTGGACTTGTGAATTATTACTATAGAGAGAGCAATTGAAGTTTGGGTGTGGGTAAAGTTGCACACTGAGTTTATTGTCACTGTCTGATTACCATTTCTAATCCATATCATACTTACAAAAAATGTTCTACTTTCAAATATAAATGACCTTCAACTTGCTTTTTTGGTGTAATGTACTCATACTTTTGTCATTAATTCATTTAACATTCAATTCTGTTTCTAAAGACCCAGATCCTTTATTAAAGGCACTTTTCAGTCTTCCAAAGTGCTTGTAGAAAGAGACTTGGCACTGAAATATAGGACGACATCAAGTGCACTCCATTTCTTGAAGCACAGATGATAGGAACATGTAGTAATTCTGGGTTTCATTACATGAGCAGGGAGCATTAACTAAAATGGGAGGAATGATAACTGCCTGTGATGTCACTGTAAAGAAAAACACTGATTCAAGATCCATTTGGCACCAATAGAGCATACTATCACTTAATCATGTGTATTGTTCCTGATATCCAGATATATTTCAAACCCATCTCCTCTGTCTTTTGAGCTGCAGTAAAGTTATCACATCTAAGTCTGTGAGTGCTGTATTGCTCGATCAACATTCCCCCTCAACTTCAAACCCTTTGTTCACCAGTCATATGACTGAGCAGCCAAAGAAATTCTGAGCCATGATTGTGGGAACCTCTTTCCACGTCCGCGTGGTTCAGGGTTCCCGGGACAGGGTTCGGGTTCTGAAGGAGGCCGCACACAAATGAAATGAGAGACTAGAAAACATTAATTTGGCGATATTGGGGGGCCAGGCGGGAGCCTTCCTCTAGTGGAAAGGACTGCCACTTGCTCTGGCCTTTTTCTCCCTTTTATTAAGGCTTTGGGACACACCCCTAGCCTTTAGGCAGGAAATAACAAAACAGAAATTAACATGAAACAAACAGATAGAGGTTGCTTCAACCAATAATGTTTCAACTAAACAGTGAGTAATTAGCTCTGACCTTTCAGAGCAGTTAAGGTTGACCAGCCTTCTGGCTTCCTGTTTACATCCATTTAGTGAGAACAATATTTGGTTTCCAACACATGATACAATGTTATCTTCTGTTAAACAGCTATAATTGTGCATAGGATTCTTTCAAATACCATAACTTCTAATTTATGAATACACAATGTTTAGAGTGTTAGTTTTAAAATTTTATAAATTTCCTTTCATTCCTCTAGGTTAAATAAATTTTTCTGGAATTAAAAAATATATATGTATTGTGATTAGACTCTTTATAGACTAAGGGACCCTCCTTATCATATCCTACTTGTATTTTTTTTCTAGCTCTTGGGTACAGAACAAGGGTAAAAACTTGGTTGCAATTAAAGGTTAAAGTTCTAAAGATATTCCTAGAATTATCACTAAAAAAATTAAAACTAAAGATTTGTCTAATCAGGCAAGACAAGGAAAATGGGAATATTTTATACTGCTAAATGTTTCTTCCTAGAATCCTGTTGTGCCCACACTCTAAACGTTGACGGTACTTTCATAGCACTTGTTTGTACATTTTTTAAATTACATAAATCCAATCTCTATAAGAATTATTCTTTCCATAGGTGTTAAGTAACATGTGAGTTGTTTACTTCTTATTTGTAAATAATTCCCCACATTAGAATGATTATTTCTCTGGCTTTTCACTTCCTAGTAACCCAAAGACTCATTTCTCCTGGCCCCATTTTTAGGAGGTATGAGAGAGCTCAAATTAGAAACAAGTTCATGTGAATGTGTGTATGTATGTCAGTACACAGAGAGAAGAAAATAGTTTCACATAAAAGGGATTTCCAAGGTGAGAGTTTTATGTCCCTTGCATCATTTTCAAAAGCTGATTCATGAGATTAAAGCTCAGACCACAATGCTGTACACTGATAGGTACAACTGTTCATTGACCAATACCACGTGCCTATAATCAGGCCTGCTGAGTATTTAGCCTTCTCTTATAGCTGCCTTTTAGTTTATGATTTTCTACCAATTTTTTCTAAAGCAAATCAATTTTTGGATAGTTGTGTGTTTTTTTTAATGAAAGGATTATTTTTATGTGGTATTTTTTAGAAATAAATGTACAATTAAATCAACAAAAAAATGGAAAACAGAAAACTTCTTTTTTCTATCCCAGATAAGATTCTGTCATTTCTTTTTTACTAAACTCCTCATTACATAAAAATAAAACTTTTATAACAATTTAGGTATTTCTAATAAAGTTACAGACATTTTAAGGTTTTAAATAAATTGATGCATTATATATTTTTGGTACTAACACATATATTCCTCATTGCACATCTTCTTTCATCTCTAACAACAATTTTGCAAAACTATTTATTTCTCAAGTTTAAGTGTGTGTGTGTTTTTGTGTGGAACAGAAATGCCAAGTAGTAATTCATATTTCATGTTTGCAATTTCTTAGTTTTGTCCAAGAACTTTAGTAACCTAATTATTTAGCTCATGATGCTTCCATGGATTAACCCACATCTGTTTCATAAATCTAGAAAGATTCCTGAGAATTGTCCAGTATTTTTATGGAAATACATAATAGACTAAACCTAAGCCTTATCTCATATATATGTGTGTTCATGATATATGCAGGCATATCTCGGAGATATTGAGGGTTTTGTTCCAGACCAAAGCAATAAAATAAGTATTTCAATAGAGTCGCATAAATATTTTTATTTCTCAGTGCATATAAAATTACATTTTCACTATACACTAGGCTATTAATTGTACACTAGCATTATGTCTAAAAAATGCATTATACAGATCTTAATTTAAAAAATACTTTATTGCCTTTAATGAGTTGGAATTTTTTACTAGTAAGTGGTCTTTTCGTTGATATTGATGGCTGCTGACTGAGCAGGGTGATGGTTGCTGAAGATTGGGGTGGCTGTGGCAGTTTCTTAAAATAAGACAACAATGAAGTTTGGTGCGGGGATTGACTATTCCTTTCATGAACAATTTCTCTCTAGCATGATATGCTGTGTTATAGCATTTTACCCACAGTAGAACTTCTTTCAAAATTAGAGTCAATCCTTCTGAAACCCTGCCTCTGCTTTGTCTAATTTTATGTAATATGCTAAATCTTTTGCTGTCATTTTAACAATCTTCTCGGCATCTTCACCATCTCACAAAATTCCATCTCACAAAAATACTTTCTTTGTTCATCCATAAGAAGCAATTACTTATCTGTTAAATTTTATTATTGTAAGATTGTAGCAATTCACTCACATCTTCAAACATCACTTTTAATTCTAGTTCTCTTGCTATTTCTACCACATCTTTAATTCCTTTCTTCACTGAATTCTTAATCCCCTCAGAGTCATCCATGAGAATCAGAATCAATTTCTTCCAAACTCCTGTTAATATCAAATGTTGACTTCATCAAAGGAATGTTCTGAATGGCATCTAGAATGGTGAGTCCTTTCTAGAAGGTTTTCCATGTACTTTGACAAGATTTTTCAGAGGAATCATTATCTATGGCAGCTATAACTTTACAAAAAACTATAGAATGTTGAAAAAAATACAGGAAGATATAAACAAGTGGAAGAATATACTATATTCATAGATTGGTAGAATTAAAATCATTAAATGTCCATACTACCTAAAACAATCTATGAATTCAATGCAATCTCTATTAAAATGCCAACAGTGTATTTCACAGAATTAGAACAAATAATCCCATAATTTATGTTAAACCATAAAAGAAACTAAATGAATAGCCACAACAATCTTGAGAAAGAAGAACAAAGTTGGAGGAATCACAATACCAGTTATCAAGTTATACTACAAAGCTACTGCAATAAAAAACAGACTGGTACTAGCACAATAACAGGTATATAGATCAATGGAACAGAACAGAGAACTCAGAAATAGACCCAAGCCATTATGTTCCATTAATATTTGACAAAGAAGGCAAGAGTATACAATGGAATCAAGACAGTCTCTTCAATAAACGGTTTTGGTAAAATTGGACAGGTATATACAAAAAATGAAAATAGACCACCAGTTTACATCATACACAAGAATAAACTCAAAATGGATAAAAGACTTGAATGTAAGTTCTGAAACCACAAAAATCCTAGCAGAAACAAGAGACAGCAAAATATTACATCTCTCATAGCAATATGTTTGCTGCTACAAGGGAAACAAAGGGGAAAATAAATAAATGGGACTACACTAAAAAAAACCCCAAACTTCTGCATAGCAAAAGAGACCATCAACAAAACCAAAAGGGAGCCCACTGTATGGGAGAATATATTTGGCAATGATACATCAGAAAAGGTTTACTTCCTAAAATATATAAGGAACTCATACAACTTAACAAAAGGAAGACAATCCAATTAAAAAATGGGCAAAAGAGCTAAATAGACACTTCAAAGTGGACAAAAAGATATGGTATTACTTTTATTCATTTATCCATTAATAAATATTTATTGAACACTTATTCTCTACTGGCTGGCCACTATATTCAATGAATAATATATGCTTATTCTTTGTGTAACTTTGAGCAAATTAGTTAACCAAGAACTTCAGCTTTATAATCTGCAAAATAAGGATAATCATGCCTTCATAATAGAATTGGGGGAAGACTGAGTATCTCATGGTGTATACATGGGCCCATTAGTTCCCAGTGCATGAGCTTGGGTGATTTTCTGAAGTAGAGAGTTCTATATGGAAATCTAGGTCAGAATATAGAGGAGTTGATGTTGGACTTCGAAGTCATGTTCATCTGTATCATTACAACAAAGTAAAGGAAAGTAGCATGAGGAATGGAGCACAGCATATCTTCAAGGACCTTTGAACGGATTTATGTTATAATCTTGAACCTGCCTAATTATTAGGTGGATTGACTGTGTATTAGTTATTGGTCCTCTCTGAGACTGTCACCTCATCTGTTAAATTGGATAATATTGATGACAAAATTATTGAATTAAATGTGATGATCCTTTTAAAGAATCTAGCAGAGTAGGTAGCAGTAATTATTGTTGTTGTTATTACTAAGAATTCCTTGAAAACTCTACTAAGTTTGTCATTTATGATGCCATCTGACCTTTTAAATCATGCCTTTCCTGAGTTCATGGTGAAATGACAAATAGAGTCATAGAATTGCAGAGACATTTGAATAGTCCATCTCTAATAAACATTATTTTCCAGAAAATTCTTCCCTTTTTTTAAAGAAAAAAAAAACCCTATAAGAACAATACTTGAATTGAACTACTCTCCATTAGGATATGCAGTCAAAGTTATACATAGACTTAATGTTGGATCACTGGGTGGAGAAAATAAGTAATGTTTTCCTACCTAAGATTTCAAGGCTTTCTTTGAATAAATACATGGCATCTCATAAAGGAAATGTTATTTTCTATGGATTTAAAAAAAATAACACCTCAGTATGTTCTTCTGTTTTATCTTCTTAATCGTTTACTTGTTCACCTATTCCTATTTTAAATTCAGTTTATAAAAGACCATTTTTCTACATCAGTATTCTGTTCTTTCTCATGTGTGCATTGCTTATCTACAGAAAATGATAAAACATTCTTCATGTGAAGGTTTAGTGAAAGTAACAGCACCAACATCCCTTTATCTATGATGATGGAAAGATAATCCACATGTGAAAGCACTTGGTGCCTTAGCTTATTTTGAGTGACAGAAGCATAATAGAGTCTCCTAAGCATTAACATTCTACAATAACACAGCATTATCATCTGTTGTCTGATCCTGGCTCATGCTAATCTCACTCAGTGTTTCAAATTTCTAACAAAAACTAGAAAAATACACCTCAGAGCTATTATGTGGAAATGGATTAACTGTAGCTCTAAATCTTTAAACAAACCCTTAATGATATAAAAGTCCTATTTATACACTTCTCAAGGGATGTTTATGGACAGGATGAAAATTAAGAATCTAGGTCTCACAAGCAATTTGCATGCTAAATCCTGTATACATTTTGCTTCTCATAGTATTAGCCTTTTCTGTCCTTTTTTCCACATTTGATATTTTGGCTTCTGAATAGTGTTCTGCAAATGGTTTTTAGAATGCTGAGAAGAAAATTCTATATCCATGCAAATTTGAATTAAGGACATAATGTCATCTTCCATCATTTCCTGATTTTTAACTTCAAAAATCCAACCTTTTTTATGATCCAAATATGGCAACCCTTTGCAATTTTTTAACATGAGGAATTTGATAGCCATTTCCTCTCAGGTCTCTTTGTCCACTTCCTGTACTGCTCCCTGGCTATCCTGAACTCTTGTCCTATGCACAGATTTGGACCTTCCTTTCTAGGTAGTAGTCTTGATTCCAAAGTTGTCTTTCTTTCTTTGTACCCATTACTCCTTAACTATGTTGGTGCTTATTCTCTCAACTTCCTACTTTTAATCGGTGTCCAGGGAGGCAGATGGTAAGAGAAGAAAGAATATTTGGCTGCAGAGAAGAGAGTGAGTCAAAATTCCGGTCAATACTTGTGGTGTGCTCACGTGTGCTAGGTACACTCTTAAGTACCTGTCAGGTGATCATTCATTCAGTTCTTACGAACAGTCCCATAAAAATAAGTCCAGGGGGCTTAAATCAGTTGCCTGAAGTCACAAAATGGGCAATAGGGGGAACCAGGATCCCTGTCCCAGTCTTCTTTCTCTAGAGTCTATGTGCTTAAAACTACGCATAGTGTTTGCAGGTCACCCTGTGGACTTCCCTTGGCTTTGATTTCTTCTCTCAGAGAGGAAAGGTTAGACAATAGCAAACATCACTTTCTGCTAAAATGGTATAGTTCTAAGGAAGAACTCAATTAAAGCAACAAACTTACATGTAAGGCTTGACCTGTAAAAGCTTTAAAATAACTTTATTTACGCTTTTTATTATTTTTTATTGAGGTATACTCATTTTCAACATACTGTATAACATTATATCAGTTTTAAGTATACAACATAATGATTCAATATTTGTATATATTATGAAATAATCACCACTTAATTTAGATTGTCACCATACATAGTAATAGGTGTGTTTTTTCCTAGTAATAGAGAGTTTAAGATCTACTCTCTTAGTAACTTTCAAATTTGCAATACAGTATTAACTGTAAACATTATGTTTTACATTACATCTCCATGACTTATTTATATTATAAGTTGGCACTTTTTGACCTACTTCACACATTTCACCCACTTCCTACTCCTGCATGTGGTAAACCTCAATTTGTTCTCTGTATTTTGTTGTTGTTGTTTTTTTTTATTTATTTTCATATATAAGTGAGGTCAAATAGTCTTTGTCTTTCTCAGTCTAACTTAGCATAATGCCCTCAAAGTCGATCCATATTGTTACAAATGACAAGATTTTATTCTTTTATTGATATAATAAAATTGATATTTATTGGTTGAATAATACTTTGTGGCTGAATTCACCCATTGATGGGCACATAGGTTGTTTCCATATTTTGGTTATTGTAAATAATGCTGCAGTAAATATGGGAGTGCATTTATATTTTAAAATTATTGCTTTTTGTTTTCATCAGATATATACCCAGAAGTAGAATTGCTGGATTATATGATAGTTCTGTTTGTTTGTTTGTTTGTTTGTTTATTTTTGGCCTATTAAACATTGTGTATTTATTATTTTGCCCTTTCACACACACTTGAAATATATTTCAACTTAAAATTAATAAGAAACCTCAAAAATATAATACTTCTTTTGAAAAACACAAGCACATGAAGGACAACACTTATAGAAATACATAAAATATTAATAAATTGGCAGAAATCCAATATTTTAACATTAGTTAATAATAAATAAATTGACACATTCTATTATAGTCTTAAAACCATGCCCTTTAAGTTCAAGAGAAAGATAAATATCACATGATCTCACTCATTTGTGAAATATAAAGAACAATATAAACTGATGAACAAAGTCATATCCAGAGACAGAGAAGCATCAATCACACCATCAAACCTCAGAGGGAAGTTAGGGGAAGTGGGGGGAGGGAGGAAGAGATTAATCAAAGAACTTGTATGTATGCGTATAAGCCTGACCAATGGACACAGGGGTGAGGGCATTAGTGGCAGGGGGTTGGGGAGGTTATGGGAGGGATAAGGACACATATGTAATATCTTAATCAATAAAGAAAAAAATTAAATTAAAAAATATAAAATAATAGAATTTTAATTTTTAGTTCAATAATTATTTCTTGAGCATGTTCTTTGTTTAAGCCCTTGCTGGGTTCTGGAGAGTCATTAAAGTACTAAATTACAAGATTGTTCCTCTGTCTATAAGGGACACATTTTTAGCAATTAGATAGGATCAATCTGCTGTAGGTTGAATTCCAGTGCCACACTTTCTTATTGTGCAACCTTGAGAAAGTATTTTTAATGTTTCCAAGATTCAGTTTCTTCACCTATAAAATGTGTATATAGTATTTAACCATTAGAGATTTTGTGAAAATTAAGCCAAAACACATGTAACAAACTACCAGAACTTGGCACTCATAAAGGGCTTACTAAATATTAATAATATTGTTATTGTGTTAAATTTTATGTAAAAATCGTAGGGTTACTGGAATGGAAATAGATGTGCTTACTTTATAGTTCTGTTTTTAAATTTTTAGAAGAACCTCCATACAGTTTCCAGAGTGGCTGTACAATCTACATTCCCATTAACAACACTCTGCCTGAAGATAGAGGGCACAAAGTAAAATTGTTTCCTAACATCAAATATGTTGATATTGGTAAAAATCTTCTCTTATATCACTATCAGAAGGTGTGAAATTGACAGCTTATACCTGGACATATAAATAAATATATACAGTACATGCCTACAGTCATGCAATGTAATCTAACATGTTGTATCAGTTAGAATTATATTTTGCCCAGTATAGAAAAAAACCCAATGGCTTACAAAAAAAACAGAAATTTATTTCTCCCATGTAAAAGAAACCTGGAGGTAAGTGTTCCAGAAGCCTAGGTATCTTGATCATCCAGCTTTCTTCTATATTCCCATTCTATCATAGGTCATGGCTTTCTTTCATCCTTAATATCAGCTCATTGTCTAAGGTGGTTGCATTTTAAACAGAAGGAAAGAGAAGATAGCAAGCACCAAAAGTCTTTCTCCCATATGAGTCAGCTCTCTCTTATTTCCTTATTATTAAATTTATTGGGGTGACATTGTTTAATAAAATTGTATAGATTTCAGGTGTACAATTCTATAATACATCACCTGTATATTGTATTGTGTGTTCACCAACCCAAGTTAAATCTCTGTCCATCACCACTTATTCCCCTTTTCTTTCTTCCCTCAGCAATCCCCACACTTGTCCATGATTTTTTTCCTCTTTTTAATTTTTTTTGTTGAATCTCTCCACCACCCCCTTCCCAGGCTTCGAAGACCCTCCTGCCAGTTGTCAGCTGACTATCTATGAGTCAATTCAGCTGTTTTTAAATAGCTTTTATTGAAGACCAATCAAGCAATTCCATTTAACATTTCTACTTATATGTCTCTAGCCAGAATGTGTGGCGAATCTTAGCACCAAAGTAGGCTGGAACATGTTATCTCTTAGCTGGGTATTTTACATTCTGGAATAAAATGGACAGTGAATGGCAAAAGGAGTCTTGTTGATCCTCTTTGAGATAATTATAGAAATCTATGAAAGAATAATACCAGTGAAATAGATCACATTTCAAAGGTATTTAAGTAGAGTTAATAGAATGTGATGATTGATTGGATGTGGTGGGTAAAAAGATGGAAGAATCACCAGTCAGTGAGTAGATTGAAATGCAAAGTGTATGGAGGATCTATCTATCTATCATATATCATCTATCTACCTACCTACCTACCTACCTAAGCCTAAGTGACCGTTGCAACCGAAACAACTGAACAGACGACCAAACAGGCTGCATGGGGTGATCAGGCTGGCAGGGGTTTAGTGAGGGATGACCAAATGACTGAGCAGCAGGCTTTGTATGGTGACTAGGCTGGAAGGGAGGGCAGTGAGGGGGGACCAGATGACTGAGCAGCAGGCTGTGTTGGGTGACCAGGCTGGTAGGGGGACAGTTGGGGATAACCAGGCCAGCAGAGGGGGACAATGTGGGGTGACCAGGCCAGCGGGGGAAAGGGAAGTTAAGGGTGACAAGGCTATGGGGGGGCGGGCATTAGGAGCAATCAGGCAGGCAGGCAGGTGAGCAGTTAGGATCCAGTAGTCCTGGATTGTGAGAGGGTGCAGGCTGGGCTGAGGGGGCCCCCATGCATGAATTTTGTGCACTAGGCCTCTAGTTCTCAGATAAAGAAGAACATAAGAAACAGTTTGCATGGCGAATATGATCCATAGCATTTACTTTTGTTAAATTTAGGTATATATAGAGTAATAAAAAAGAATATGCCAGGAGAAAGTTGAATATTCAGTATTAGAGGTCAATAAATTTATGTAGATATGTGAGTAGCTGATATTATGTGAATAACTGAAATAATTTGAATTGGTAAGCTAACCTGAAGAGAATGTTAATGATAAAGAACAACTACATTTAAACATGAGGCAAGAAAGCAGACACAATAAAGATGCAGAGAGGCAGGAGGAAAGCCAGTAGAACCTGGGATCAATTAGGTCAAATTGAGTTTAAAGTAGAAGGGAATGGATAATGGTATCAAATCTACTGGGGAGCCAAGTAAAATAAGGACTAAAAATATATTTGAAATAAAAATTTAGTATCATTGAAGTTTTCAATGGCCTCGAAGAAAGTAGATTTGTGGCCTATTAATGAAGAAACAAGGAAATAATGTGATAAGTGTACAAGAGTCAAGGAAATAGAGATAGTATGCACAGACCACTTTTTCAAAAAGTTTCTTGTGATGAAGAGTAAAAATAAGATGATACCTAGAGGAAGATGGGACTGAAGGAAGAATAAAATCAGTACAGTAAAGTTCTCCAAGGCTATTTGCACAGTTAGACTGATCACTTTTAGGCAGGAGAAAAAAAAACATCCACTTCATTGTGATAAGAGTTAGAAACAGCTCCATTTATTTGTAGACAATAAGAATTTAAAGGAGTTTTAATGGGTGTCTGAATTTTCTCTGGGAAGTAGCAGTTAAGCTTATCTTCTGAGAGAAAGGAGGAGAGTTAAAAATTGTGGATCATGTTGAAATGAGCCTGGAGAATGTGTGAGAATATTGACCAACAAAGCATAAGAGATACTCGTAGTGGTCAAGGGCAAAATTAAGATAAAAAACCTCAAATGGACTGTGGTCCTCCAACTCTCCTTCTGTTTCTTAACAGGTACACATTTCAATATTTTCAGCTACTTTTTTCTTAGGTGTTTTGTATTTTTATTTCTATTGGGGGATTTTTAAAACAAGATTTTTCTACCTAGTTATTGCCAATATAAAATAAAACTATTTCAGTTTTATTAATTAGTTTCCATGCCTCCATGTTGAAATTTGTTAAGTTGTTCAGATAAAAAAAAAATACTTCTACAAAGAATCCCTCCTTTCTAAAACACATTTCTCACCTTTTTCCTCTTTTATTCAGTGACTACAATTTCTGAATAATGGTGAATAACAATGATTACAGAAATAATTGTTTTCTTATTCTCAACTTTAATGGGATGCCTCTGATGTATCACTGTATTTTAAGATTCATTTATCCCATTTATAAGTTTTTATTGAGCACCTCTCATGTAGTTATTGTGTTAGGTACTGGTTATATTGTGGTGAAATAAGTTGACACTGTTTTTGATGTAATATTTAAAGTCTCATGGTAAGATAAAAACGTTAAGAGGTTATAAAGATACTAGAAGCCCAGTGCATGGCATTGGTGCACTGGGATGGGGAGGTGTCTCTCAATCCAGATTGTACCCTCTCCAATCTGAGATACCTCAGGGGATGTCTGACTGCTGATTTAGGCCCAATACCCTAAATCAGCAGTCAGATATCCCTATCACAATCCAGGATTGCTGGCTGCTAATCACTCGTCTGCCTGCCTGCCTGCCTGATTGCCCCTAACCTCTTCTGCCTGCCAGCCTGGTCATCTCCAACTGCCCTCCCCTGCTCACCTAGTCACCCCAACTGCCCTTCCCTGCTCAACTGGTTGCCCCCAATTGCCCTTCCCTGTCAGCCTGGTTGCCCCCAACTGCCCTCCCCTGCTGGCCTGATCTTGCCCCCAGCGGCCCTCCTCTGCCAGCCAATTTGGTTCTGATGGGTAGGTTTCTATGTCAGTCAGCGTCAAAAGCTCCACCTCCTAGGCAGCCAATGGTTCCTCACACTTCACCCAGATTTGGTTCTCATTGGTCAATTTCTATGCCATTCAGTATCTCTGGGCCTATTAATGGGGCCTGATCAGAAAAGCAGGGCTGATCAGCAGCCCTGGTGGAGGCCTGAACAGAAATGAAGGTGTCGCTGCTGGCTAGGTCTGGAGAGAAAGAAAAAGGCAAGTGCTGATTAATAGCTGCCAGAGAGACTACAGATCAGACCAGGCTTCTCTCTTCAGGCCTCTCTCTGGGCCCAATTCACAGCCCCCTCAGCAGGCCTGATTCCCCCCAACTTCTGGGTCACCCCAGCAACCCAGGGCTGACTGCAGGACTGACTTCCAGTTGTTTGAACCTCTGGTCATTGTGGATGTGACAGACCCTGGGTTTTTATACATTAGGATGGACTCATAATTATAACTTGTGATATGGATCATGAATTTTTTTAAAAAGGGTAGTGCTATGAGAGAAAAATATGCAAGCTCTAATTTATATTGGAGGTTTAAATAGTTCTTATCTGAAAAAGTTACATTCAAATTAAAACGTAAGTGGAGCCAGAATTTTAGAAAAATCAGGTAAGGTGCCACGGTAGAGTTGAGTAAGAGGTGTGGGTTGTTAATTAATGTAGAATATTAAATGAACTTGCAGATTGATATTACTTTGTACAATGGAAGACATAGAGAATATACTAACTGCTTAATATTAACTCTATATAATTTTAGATAAACTTGAAACATTTCTTAAGTTAAGAAAGTAAACTTATATGCTTAGTTTACTGAGAAGAGTTTTTAGAAATAACTATATTAGAATGTGATTAATAGGCCATACAGTCATATCTTGAAATGATCAGATGGCTTTTCTTCTTGACTTATGAGAATAATAAATAATGTGGACTATCCATTCTAAGAATTAATCTTACTGGACCATAATTTGTAAATTAAAGTTTAATTTAATTGATTAATAACTTAGAGATTTTATAAATATATTAATAAATAGGTTTTTAATAGTTTTTTGGTTATTATTTGTTTGCTGTAATTGTCAGATATATCATTACCAATTATATTGAATAAAGAGGTAATATGCAAATTGTCTGTCACTCCAATACACAAGATGGCTGTCCCCATGAGGTCAAAGATGGCCACCTCCATGTGCACACAAGATGGCTGCCACAAGATGGCCAGCAGGGGAAGGCAGTTAGGAAGTATCAGGCCTGCAGGGGAAGGCAGTTTGGGGAGGGGGGGCAGACTTGCAGGGGAGGATAGTTGGGGAAAACCCAGGCCTGCCTGCAGGGGAAGGCAGTTGGGAGAGATCAGGCCTGCAGGGAATGACAGTTGCGGGGGACCTAGGCCTGCAGGGGAGGGCAGTTGGGGGGAAGACCAGGCCTTCAGAGGAGGGAAGTTGGGGGGAATCAGGCCTGCAGAGGAGGACAGTTGGGAGACACCAGTCCTGCAGGGGAGGGCAGTTGGGGGCAATCAGACCTACAGAGGAGGACAGTTGGGGGGACCCAGGCCTGCAGGAGAGGGCAGTTGGGAGAACCAGGCCTGCAGGGGAGAGCAGTTAAGGGTGACCAGGCCAACAGTGGAGGGCAGTTGTGATTGACCAGGCCTATAGGGAACGACAGTTGGGGGTGACCAGGCTGGCAAAGGAGGGCAGTTAGGGGTTACCAGGCCAGCAGGGGAGGGCAGTTAAGGGAGAGCAGGCCTGCAGGGGAGGACAGGGGCATACAGGCTGGCAAGGAAGGGCAGTTAGGGGTTACCAGGCCAGCAGGGGAGGGCAGTTGGGGGCAGCCAGGCTGGCAAGGGAGGGCAATTGGGGATAACCAGGTGAGCAGGGGAGGGCAGTTGGGGGCAACCAGGCCTGCAGAGGAGGGTAGTTAGGGGTGACCATGTGTCAGGGGAGGGCAGTTAAGGGCAATCGGGCCAGCAGGGGAGCAGTTAGGCCTCAATCAGGCTGGCAGTGGAGTGGTTAGGGGGTGAGCAGGCTGGCAGGCAGAAGGGGCAAGGGGCAAACAGGCAGGATGGAAGGTGAGCAGTTGGGAGCCAGCAGTCCTGGATTTTGAGAGGATGTCTGGCTGCTCATTTAGGTCCGATCCTCAAGGGGTCCCAGATTGGAGAGGGTGCGAGCTGGGCTGAGGTACACTTACCCTTCCCTCTCCCATGTACAAATTTCATGCACTGGGCCTCTAGTGTTATGATAATTTTATAAAATCAACTGGAAATTTTCTTTCTATTTTTTTTTAAATGTTTGGAAATAGCTTCACCAGCATAGGGATTTTTCAAATAACATTCCTATGAAACCACTTGACTTTGTGATCTTTGGTAGCACACATTTCTTTGATAACTTTATCATTTATTTCTGGTTATATTTCTATTAAGGTTTTATATTAGTTTGGTAACACATGTTATCCTAGAGTAGGTAACCATTAGTTCTCCACTGGACTGTGTACAATTGACTTCTATTTGCTCTTAAGTCCAGTTCATTCTTTTCATAGTCAGTGTAGTTGGTGTGATCTCTCAGAACTGTCATTGTAATTAATTTGCTTCTCTGAAAACCCTTCAACAACTCTGTTTTTCTCAAAATATAATCCTTACACAGTATGTGAGTCATGAGTCTCTTCATTATTTCTAAATTTACATAAATTATCTTTGGGGAAAAACATTACTTTATTAATTTTTGTATTTTCAAAGTCTGGAACAAAGGCTGGCACATAGAAAATACTCAAAAGACTGGCTGGTGTGACTCAGGAGGTTCAGCATTGACCTATGAACCAGGAGATCATGGTTTGGTTCCCAGGTAGAGCACATACCCAGGTTTTGGGTTCAATCCCCAATAGTGGGTATGCAGGAGGCAGCCAGTCAATGATTCTCTCTTATTCTTGATGTTTCTATCTCTGTCTCTCCATTCCTCTCTGAAATCTATGTATGTATGTGTGTGTGTGTGTATATATGTGTATATATATATATATATATATACACACATACATATACACACACACATACACACACACACATATATATACATATATTTTTTAATAGAAAGTACTCAATAAATATTCATTAAATTGAATAAATGATAGGTGTAAATAACTTCTAATTACACTGAAATTTTTAACAACTCACACTTATTTAGCCTTTCCAAAGTATCCAATTTAATCACAATATAAAGAACACATTTTTCTTTTCCCACTCAAATTTATTTTATGTAATATTTAATTTAATTATGTAATTACATAAATAAGTACAGCTGGCATAAGAAATCTTGACTTGCTAGGCACATAGTTGAACACATGAGAGCAGAATGTTTACTAGCCATGAATACAGGTTTAAGCAACATTTGTTCATTTGTGAAGTCTCTTAGAGTTTCTATAAGACATAGGAACTGCTCACAATTTAGAAATAGTTGTTGATGTGTATTTGTACATTTGAGGAGTTGGATCCTAAAACATATTTTGTCATGCAAGATAAAAAATGGATAAGAAGCACAAGATTGGGCAAATGTCCTCATTTACATGGAAATTGAATTAATACAATATTAGAGCCTGATTTTTTTTGGTCCAAGAAGTTTGGGACTATCTAATAGAAGACATCATAGAAAGAAAACTTTCAGTACTGGAAAGACTGGGAAAATTTCCACAATACGTAAAAAAGATTGTCTTTGTGAGTCCACATGCTTCTGAATGTTTCTCTTATCGCCTATTCAATTTCTGTGTTGGGTATTCCAACATGTTTTATTTGCTAAAATTATTTGGAAGACCCTGATTTTTAGAACAGATTTCTTTTTGTTCTTCACATATTAGCAAAGTACCACTTAAGCATTCCACTGATATATGTCAAAGAAACAAACTTTTCTACCTAAATTGGGTGTAAGTATAAAACTTCTGTTTTGGCAACTATTTGGCAGGCACATTTTGGGACTTATCTTTGCAATTACTCAATCTATTACTGCTATAAGGGTCATGCAATTTTATTTGGAGGGTTCAAAAACTCAAGTCACCTGCCAAAAGGATGAGGAAAACTGGATGGAGTTGATTTACAGTGTTATTAATTTCTTTTTATTTATCCACCTCTGCAATGGTAATTTGTTAGAAATGCCTAATTAATGTATATTTTCACACATTGCTCTAGTATAATTTATCTCATATTAAATATCTATTGGAAAACTTTTGCAGATATTGACCAGGGAACTCTTTTCTTTGTTGGCCATTTATGGAAGTTTATCTATCTGTCTGTCTATCTATCTATCTATCTATCTATCTATCTATCTATCTATCTACCTACCTATCTATCATCTATCATCTATCTCTATGACTATCTCTACCTCTACTTCTATCTCTATGCCTATTTCTACCGCTATCTCTCTCTATATCTCTCTTTTAGGAATTGGGAGTCAGTTTGTTGTGGATATTGAACTGGACAATTACCTAGAGGTAGACTTTAAGCTTGTGCCAAGACCAATAGAATCTGCATTTATGAAAGAGCCAAAATGAAAGAGCCTTTCTAAGAAAACAGGTTAAAAACAAAGCAGACAAGTTCATTGGTTGATCTCTTCCCACTCACCCTATAACCTTTGAACACAGACAATGGGGTGGTGAGACCTTGGGGGGAAAGGGAGAGGCAGGAGCAGGCTGGGAGAGGTTAATGGAGGGAGAAGGAGGACCTATGTAATATTCTCAACAATAAAGATAAAAAGTAAAAATAAGTTAAAAACAAACAAACATAAAAAGCAGACATGCAGAGAGAAACAGAGATATAAAATGCCTACAAAGACAAAAGGGCAGAGAGGTTGCCTTATTGCTTTGGGATCAATTGAAACCAGGTATATTGCAAGCACGTTATTTCCTTGAGATTCTCTCATATCTTTTCAGTAAACTTCATAATTTGCACAGTTTATGCAGGTGTATGACTCTTACAACCAAATGATTTCTGGCTCATTCTTTGTACCATATTGAGAATTTGGAAACAAATAAGTAAACTTTCAGATGGAAAATATGACTCATTGAAGAAGACAGGGAGAAGAATGAGAAAAACATCGCCCTTCCACCATCACTCCTGCTTTTGATATATGTTTCCTTATAAACTGTAGGGCTCATGCCCCATACTGGGTAAATATCAAAGTTGGAAGTTTGCCTTTGATGGTCTTATTCTTTCCTTTTATTCATTCTCTAACTTATAGAAGCACTACCTTCTCTTTTTGGTATTTAGAGACTCATGTTCTCATCTCTCTCCCTCTTATCATACCAATCTCTCTCCCTTTTGTCATGACCAATACATCTGATACATTTATTTACACAAAGGAAAATATAATTTTAAAGCTATCTCCCCCTCTGTCATTATTTATGCATATATGTCAGATAATTTCAAAATGTTAAGATTAAAAGTAAATCTCAATTTGGGAAATTTCTGCTGGTGAAAAGACTTGCCTTTTGTGGGCAACTTGAATATGTTTGGAATCACACTGCAGAGATGGTTGTCTCCTCTGTTTCCGTGTTAAGCCTTGGTCTGATTTGAGTATGTCTGTGACAGTGTGTGGAATGTGAATATTTGAGAAGAGACCACCCTGCCTGTTTGGATTAGTGTCTGTATCTATTTTAACAAGTATGGTGCCTGGGAGTTCAGTTATTATGAGTTCAACTCTAGTTAGGGGTTCTGCATACATTTCAAGGGTAAAGGGCAAAGTACTTGTAGTCTTTTCTCTATGCTTCATACGACTCTTTGAAATATAATATTTTCTCTTAAGTGGACATGTCTTCCAAATGAGCCAGCTAGTTGACAGATAGCTTGCATATGCTTACGGGTAACTACATTCATAACATACAAGTATTCAAAAATGCCAGAATTGTTTTCTCAAAATTCAATTTTGCATAGTTATGGTAATTAACTTACTGTCAAACTTTGCATAAATTTGAATGGCTCCAGTGTGTAATTGCCAAGCTTCCACAAAGCTTGAATGGAGATCAAACAAAAACTCTTAACTGCAGTAATGACAATGACAATATAAGACCAAGTCCAGATTTTTTCCATCATATAATCAATACAATCATATGAATTTGTAAAAAGTCCCATCAAATCTTTGAATATATGCATCTTCAAACTTGAGGTAACCTGCAAGATCACAGAAAACATCTGATGAAATTTGGTTTTCTGTTGAACTTATCCAGACTCAAACCTGGTGTGATTAGGTCCGTTTATTGTAAGGTATCATATCACAGTTTCTTGCTACTGAATAATGATGCCAAAGAAGTTTTTCTAGAATCTTTTTTTTTCTGGGAAAGGGTGTGCAGTAGAGTCACAAAAAAACAAATGAAATAATTACAGATGTGGACTCTATTTCAAGCCATAATCTTGACTCATGATAGAATTACACATTTTGTTCTTAAATCTTCCCATTTGAAAAACAGGATAAGACATTAGCCGTGTCTAGAACTGTCTAAGGAATTGAAGTTCTGAGTGATCTGATGAGTGCTAATTATAACCTAAATTCAGGGACCTTGTGTTTGTCCCTAACACTAATATCTTGGTGAGAATTGCTATAATAAAATGTTACAGATCAAGTAGCTAATAAACAACTGACATTTATTGATCACAGTTCTGGAGGCTGGAAAGCCCAAGGTCAAATGCCAGCAGATGTAGTTTCTGATGAGGACCTACTTTCTAGTTCATAGAAGGCCATCTTTTTATTGTATCCACATATGGCAGAGGGGATAAGAAATCTCTCTGAACCTTCTTTCATAAGGGTGCTAATCCCATTCATGAACCATCTCTCCTTATGACTTAATTACCTCCCAGATCCCCCAATCCCAAATACCCTCACATTGGGATTAAAGTTCTACTTATGAATTTGGGGGGGATGGGGATACAATCAGTATATAGCAGATACTATTAAATTGTTTTCTAACCTGAGATCAGTAATTCATTCATTTATCCCACTAATCTTTTTGAGTTTTCTATTAGATGCCAAGTTTGGTGCTGGAAAGAAGAAATTCAGAGATGAATAGGCAGTTTAAAGAGTGTATGGGTTGGCAAACAATGTGGAATTACAGTGATAGGAATATGCAAAAATATGTGACCCCTGAGGAGTGACACATAGCCCATTTTAGTGGAATATCATGGGATAGGAGAAGAGGAGAAGGGAAGAAGAATTTAGGAAGTCATGATGTTTGGGTTGTATCTTTAAGGATATTTAGGTGGAAACCAGGTTTGGAATACAGCTTGAGTAAAAGAATCCATAAAAAGTAGCATAGTGTAAGCACTTGGCGTTCTGGAGTTAAGGGTGAGGTAAAAGCACCGAGAGATTTGTAAAACTAGAGAAACAGGTAGGGGCCTGATAGTGGAGGATCACAGATATCATCCAGTCCCATAAAATCACTAATCTAAATATATTTCATCAGATTAGGGGAGACTAACCATTTCTTACTCATCTTTTTAGCTCTCAAACATAATTCAGACCTACTATTGAGTAAATGCTTACTACATATTTCTCTACCTCTAGCTCTTCTTATTTTTTATAAAAAATAGTCATTTTTACTTTTAGATAATATCACAGATTTTAGTTAGTCATGTAAAATTGGCTGGAAATTTTGAATCTATAAAATAATGAAAAACATAACTTTATTATTTCATGTCTCACAGAGTACAAAATATTTAAGGCAACACAAATTTATTTACAAAAATGAAAAGAAAAAAACCCCACACTGGATGAGTGGTATCTAGGTGCTAAGCCCTATGCTACAACTTGGCCTGTGATTTCTTTAATACATACAAAACCTCATCAAGTAGATTCTATTATCCTCACTTTACATATGGAAAACCAGGTGTCAGAGGTGTGAAATAACTTGCCCATGTTAAGTAAGGAGGCAGGGTTTGAACCTCAGTCTACTGGCTTCAAACCTCTAAATGTATCGTAGCACTTCCAGCGCCAGTTACACAAACAGGAAAGAACCTCTCTTTAGATTAATGTAAAGTTTATACACATACACACACACACACACACACACACACACACACACACACAAAAGAAAAGTGATTTTTTTCTTTATTTGGTGATATTTGAGTTTACATTACTAAATAGTTTTAGGAAATGTTTGACCAAAGCATTTAGCTAACATGTTTCATGTTGCTTTAATCAATCAGGACCTTCTGATTTGGGATTGATGAACAAAACAACCTCTCTTGTCCTTCCTTTCTTCCTTCATCTTTTCTTCCTTTAAAATGTCACACCAAAATCATTTGAATATACCTCTTGACTAGAACTGCTTTAAATTGAGTTGCGGGAGGAAAACTTGTCTTTCCTCCTGTAGTTCTTGGAAGGTTTCTGCTCCCTCTGTGGTTAAACATGCCCTTGGCATATTTTCCTTCCAGGGTGGTTGTCTGAATAGTGGCATTCAGGTTGTCAGAACTCCCTCTCTGCCTGGGACTATGAAGTCAGGGCTTATAATGTACAGTTTGTTATTTAGAATAATAAAATAATAAAGTGAGCGCTTATGATGTACAGCTTATCATTTAGAAGGACACCCAATGTCCCTTTTGAACAGAAATGAAAAGGAGAATAAATAGACCATATCTCATCAAGACAAGAAAGTAAAAGTAGCCAGACAAGATTTGTATTGGGAATAAATGTACCTATGTCGGGCAATTGTATTCACACCTTGGATTGTTTATAATGTCTATATGCTGTTTTTGCTAAAAAAAAAAAAAAAAAAAAGATAAAAGCAACTCTAATTTCTTCTCATGGGGCTCAATGTATTTGCAAGTTTGAGTAATTCTTCGGCTAAAATGTTTGAATAAGGGGATGTAAAGAAAGATAATAATTTCATTTTTAACCCACCATTTAAAAACTTGCTTTCTCTCTAGTAATTTTTCCCATATGTTAGCCAAAGAATTGGCACTTGCCTACTCCTAAGCTTTTTTATCTTTCCTAGTCATTCTTTTCTCTATTTTTTTACACTTGGACTTTCTCAGTATTTCCCTGCTGAGAGATAGAGCATCAAGTTTCAGAGCCTCAGTCGAAGGCCCACACATCACACAAGACTAATTAACAAATGGAGAGTATGATGGTTCATTTTTGTGTCAACTTGATGGGGACCTGAGGTGCCCAGATTTAACATTGCTTCCAGGTATGTCTTTGAAGGCATTTCCAGAAGAGATTATCATTTGAACTGATGTACTGAATAAAGCAGTTTGCCCTTCCCAATGTGGGTGGGCCTCAACCAATCCAGCGAGGGCCTCAATAGATCAGAAAGATGGAAGAAGGGTGAATTTACTCTTATCTAACTGCCTGAGCTCACACTTTAGTCTCTGTCCTTGGATTCAGACTTAGACCATTGTCATTTCTGTTTGTTGGGCCGTAGTCTTGGATTGGAATTCACATCCCTTGCTTTCTTGTGTCTTCAGATAAAAGCTTGTGGGACTTCTCAGCCTCCATAGTCACATGAGCCAATTACTTGTAATTAAACTAATTATACTAGTATATATAAGAATATATATGAGTATGTAATATTCTATAGGATATATTCTATTGATTATGATTCTTTGGAGAAACATGACTGAAACAGAGAGCATGTGTATTATTATATCCCTCCCAAGAATATTATCTTTTTTCTTTTCCCCAGTATTTGAGTTTGAGACCTTACTGCACAGACCCGAAATAGCACACAGTCTGACAGCCCCCTCTATTCTTGAAGTCTTTAGCATTCTTTCTCCTATCTGTCCTCTTCCTCTATTGAAAGTTCAGACATGTCTAGAAAGTAAGCCAGTTTTGTCATCAGCTCTCTTGTCCTTCCTTTCTTTCTTCACCTTTCCTTCTTTTAAAATGTCTACACTCTGACAGCACTCTGGGATGCTGGGCCTTTCTTTTGCCCTATCAATCATCAGATGCATTCTCCCAAGTTCAAGAGAAGTTCATTGGCAAATTATTATAATCATTGGCTGATAATAATAATATATTAAATTTGCCTAATCTCCCTAAAGGAGTAAGTGATATGATATTTTGACACCATCTCACAAGTAAAAGAAGAAGCAGCTGTTTTGCACCATAAAGAATCATGTCTTCATGCAGTAGATGGCCATCTCTAGACCATCATAGAGTCAGTCCTGCCACTCAAATTTCTCAGCCCTCAAAGGTATCTCCCTGTCTCTCCTTTAAGACTGAAAAGCACTCATCCACTTTTTTTTTCATGTTAATGAAAAGTATTCAGCAATGTTTTCTACATTGGATTTTTTTTTCTTTTAGAGTTAGGAAAGATTAAGTAAAATTCAAAGATATTATCAGATAGCATTTATTAAATCAATATAAATTATATAACTCTAAAGTAACCATAGATGAATATGTTGCTATTACACTAAGGAAGGAATAAGGAATTCACATTGAAACATGATATTTTATCATATAGCACATAAGATCCCAGCATTAGCTCTTGGTCCAAGTGGCTCTTGTCCAATGTATGTGTTTATACTGGCATCTTTTTTTAATTTTTTAAATAAATAATTGACCTCTCACCATAACTTTTTTTCTTAACATCTTCTAAAAGCTATGAACCATAATTTCATTGCTTATTATATATATAAAGGATACTTTTTCCCTGTAATTTGATAAGTCTTAGACTTACAAAAATCATATAATTTCAAGAATATAAATGATGTAGATAATATAAAGAGCTACCCTAAACATTAAAACACATGTAGTATTGTCTCTATTAAAGAGGTTATATTTTTAAAATGTTAAATTGCCTTAAAAATCGTGGCTTCTGGGATTTAAACTTATTCATCAAACTGCTTCATTTATTCCTGTTTATTTTATCCTGGGTGTATCATTGAAAAGGATTGTTTACCACTTAACAGTAATGGGAATGCAAAAGTCTTGCCCAGGCTACGTGATAGAGTTTTGGCCAAAGAGATAAAATCAAAATCTATTGGACGTCCTGAAAATGTTTTCATTTGTCATATAATCCTCCTTGTACTGCTTCCTTGTCTTTGACCTATCCTGGAGTGCAGATATGAGGTTAGAGACAGAACAGTAATCTTGAACCCATGAGGTATCAGTATGAGGGTAAAAGACTTTTAATAAGGATGATGTGACAAAGATAAAAGAATCCAGGGTTACCAATGGAACTGCTGAACTGGCTACAGACTTCCAATGTCTGTACTTCTGATTGTTGAAAAAAGTAAACCCTTATTAGGTAAGATCATTCTTCAGAAGAGAAAAAATGGGTCATTCTATTTCCATTACATTCTTGGTAGGATATTGAAATATTTTAAAAGATGATTTTTGTATTTTACCTAACATTTAAAAATGTTTTATGTTCAAAGATTTCAGAGTATCTAATCACCATGCTTTGCCAAGAAAATGAAACTTTATTAACTCTTTAAACTTTGCACTTAATTATATCAACATGCTTTGCATGTTGGTTTAAAAAAAGAACTAAAGTTTATAGTAACTTAATGGCTCCTTTTGATTATTTCCCTCACTTCGTATAGACAGTTTGATTTCTGGTCCATTTTGTGGTAAATACAATACTAAAATTTCCTGTGATTTCAGTCATAAAGAAAAAGCTGTGAGGAGAAGGCATTTCTGGAGGGAGAGCATGAGGAGCTGGGCTGACCCTCTCCCCAGTAAAACACCAATAACTGGGGAAATTCATGCGAAAACAACCATTTACAGTCTCTGGAAGTTATCCTAAGCAAATGGAGAAATATTTATTTAGGAAAATCTATTAAATCTCAGAGGAGTGAGAGTCTATGTCATGTGAGTCATGACGCACTCCATCCTCCCACCCCCCGCCCAACATGATGGAAGCTCTACTCTGGGCTTATGCAACAAGAAAATGGAGCTCTCTTTTCTCCCAGCTCCAAGTCTATGATACATTTTATCCCCATAAAGGGGAGGCTATCAGCACTTCTCACCCTCCATAGTATTGTGTGGTAGGAACTCTATTCAGGTAAGCACTAAAATCTGAGTCTTTCTTGTTCTACCAAATTCCCAACTATAGAGTCAGGGATTGCCTTTATCTCTGTTTGTTCACAGGGTAGAGATTCTACACTGAGAAGGGGAATCCAAGACTAAGGGTTACTGCCTCTACTTAGTACCCTACTCACAGAATAGCAATATCTCTTCAGAGAAGCAGACCTTTATTTAAGTTCTGTTCAGTCAGGCTGTAACCCCATAGTTCACCTCAAGGGATCTGGGTTTATTTGGAACAGAGTGTGGGATAACTCAAGCCTAAACATGTTGTGGAAGATAAAAAGCAGGTTTTGGTGGTGAGCAATTAAGGAAATGCTGACAGCTCTGTGACAATAATAATTAAAATGGTAGCTTAGTTAGATGTTTAGTGAAGAGAACCAGGAGAAGAGAAGCATAGTAGAGCTCTCCTCGGGTATGACCAAGCCAGAAAGACTGGCTTCAAAGGCTATTCTTGCTAAAAAGCTGGCTTTAATTGGTTCAGATAGTAGAGTGGTTTATGCCCTCAGGCATTTTTAAGGGAGGAAAAACATAATTAGCTAACATTTGTTCAAGTATAACAACTGGGCAAAGGTAATATTGGAAGCAGACCAGTAACTATCTTAACATGAAGATCAGGTAGCCCAGCTAAAACCACAGTCATCTCTGAGCAAGATGGAATTCAGAATGACTGTGCACATGCCCAAGGCTTTGCCATCTGAGGAGTGACATTAGAAGTTTTACACTAAAGTAGAAATAGAATTCACTAAAATAGCCCATAAAGCCACTAACCAGCCAAACATGAAACAGTACAATAAACCCCATGTTGACAGGAAATCACTATCCAGAGTTTTTATGTCAAGTTTTCAACAAAATAATTGCAAGACTTTTAAAAAAAACAGGGAAGTATGAACCATATATAGGAAACAAACAAGCAAACAAACAAGCAACAGAAACTACATTTGATAGGGACCAAAAGTTTGATTTAGCAAAGATGTGAATTTAGCAGCTATTATAAATATGTTCAAGGAACTAAGGAAAACCATCTTTATTGATTTAAAGAAAGACATTATAACAATATCTTATCAAACAGAGAATGTCAACAGAGATAAAAACTATAAAAAGAATTATATGGAACTTTGGATTTGAAAAGTATAATAACTAATATGAAAAATAAAATTAACTTGAGGTCAATGGTAGCTTTAAATTTGCAGAATAAAGAAGCAGTGAACTTTAAAATACATCAATAGATATTATGTAACCTAAAGAACAAAAATGGGAAAAGTGAAAAAAAAATCAACAAAGCCTCAGAGAGATACAGTATAGTATAATTATAATAGAAGTACCAGAACACATTTTAAAGAGAAAAGAGCAGAGTATTTTATAAAGCAATGACTGGAACATTCCAAATTTGATTGAAACAATGTATATAGCCAAGAAGTGTAAAAAATCTAAATAGGATAAACCCGAAGAGATCCACATCTAACCACATTATATTCAAAACGATTGAAAGGCAAAAGCAAAAGGAAAATTATGAAAATAGCAAGAGAAAAATAATTTGCCAAGAACTTGGGTTTTCAAAATAAGACCAGCAACCACCTTATCATTCAAAAAAAGGAAACTAGAAGACAGTAGGATGACATATTTAAAGAGCTGAAAAAAACCATCATTAATTAAAATTCATATGTCAAGCAAAAGTATCTTTTAAAAATTACATCAAGTTAAAAACATTCTCATATACACAAAAATAAGATATTTTTTTTGCAAGCTAACCTGCCTTATAAGGCATATTAAAATAAATTCTTCATGCTAAGACAAGTGATCTCAGACAATAATTCAAACCAATGAAAAAACAATATTGATAGGGTAATCATGTAGCTAATTATAAAATACATAAATTGGCTATTTTCTTCTTTAATTTGTATAAAACAATATTTATGTAATTATTTTTTGTGCTTATACTAGAGGCCTAGTGCACTAATTTGTGCACGGGTAGGGTCCCTGGACCTGGCCTGCAATTGGGGGCAATAGGGAATGTCTTGCCCAGTCATGATGAGGGCCAATTGAGATTGTGGGCCAGGTGGAGGGAGGTTGGCTGGCTGTGGGAAGTTCGCTGTGGGAACTGACCACCAGGGGGCAGCTCCTGCATTAAGCATTTGCCCACTGATGGCCAGTGTGCATCATAGCTACCGGCTTGTCATAACAGTAACTTATGCTTTTATATAGAGAGATAGAAATACAATAGTATATCCTATATAATAAAAGCCTAATATGCATAGCTACTGAACAGTGACATGACTGGAAGAATGACTGGTCACTATGACATGCACTTATTTCCAAGGGGCAGATGCTCAATGCAGAAGCTGCCCCCCAGCCTGCCAAAGGCAGGTGCCAACAGGGGACGCCCGATTGCCTCACCAGTCACCCTGCAGAGGGAGGCAACTGGTGATGGGGGTGGGACCAGTGAGCAGGCAGTGCCAGGCCAGCCCAGGCAGGTGCCTGTGGGGGCCCCCATTATTGCCAGCTGGTTGTCCTTCAAAGGGAGGTATCTGGTGGTGGCAGCAGGGGGCAAGGGCAGCGAGTGGGTAGTGCCAGGCTGGCCAAAGCAGGTGCCAGTAGGGGCCACCCTATCACCCTCCTGGTTGCCTCAAAGATCAGCCCTGATCACTGGCCAGGCCTAGGGACCCTCCTGTGCACAAATTTCATGCACTGGGCTTCTAGTTCACAAATAAAATAGGTGGGAACAAATCTGCATTGCAGTAATAAAATGATACCAGATCATACTTAAATTTTCAGGAAGCTGAAGAGAACAAACCCTGCAAAATAAATATATTTCTCCTTTCTTCTCTTAGCTTATTAAAAAGATATAAAAATAAATATATTTCTCCTTTCTTCTCTTAGCTTATTAAAAAGATATAAAATTACATAAAGTAATAATTATAATATTGTATAGTCATATACATAATATTTATAACAATGTAAAACCGTGATAGTACAAAAAAAGAGAAGAGGAGATTTATGGGGATTATATTTCTATATCTTACTGAAACAAAAATGTATAAATCTTAGGTATATTCTGGTAAATTGAGATGCAAAGTTTCATCCTAGAACAACCAGTAGAAAAGTAACTCAAAAAGTGTTATGAAAAATTATTATAGAAATTAAAATAATAAATACTTGATCTCTGTTATTCTCTCAACTTTTTATAAGACATGTAATTATATAAAATAACAATATGTTTTAGGGTGTGTAACATAGCCATAATATGTATAACATAAGACCATGAAAAGAGGGAAGACATTTCTATATCTCACTAGAATTAAGTTAGTATAAATCTGAAGTTGATAAGTTAATATGTCTAGTGTAAGCCTAGACTAAACACAAAAAATAACTTTAAAATATAGTGAAATAATGAATAAAGAAGTTAAAATGATACACCAAAGTTATTCATAAAAATTAATAAAATTAATGAAAAAAAGTAACAGAGGAATAGAAAAACAAAAATAGATATGAAACATAAGACTACAAGTAAAATATCAAACATAAATTCAAACATATCAATGTTAGCCTTAAG
>JAAGEH010000311.1:10584836-10840943 GCA_011751065.1 Lasiurus cinereus | reverse complement strand
AAACATGGATTATCTTGCTATATGTTCAGTGATTCCATGAATTGCTTTAAATCATTTGAGAGCTGCATTGGGGTACAAATTAATAAAAATTCAAAGGAATAGGCACAGAGGATCTTTTGGCCTATTTTTCACCTATCCTGGGAAAAGATAGTTGCTTCTATGTTTGAATTTTAAAACTTTGGTAGAACAGCTTTATTCTTTTGTCAATAGAAATAAATAGTTATACCTATAGAGAGATACATGCTATCATGCACTTATGCAGCCTCAGAGAGTTAGCAAGTTTGGAAAGTAGAGAGGACACCCCTCCCATTCTCAAACCTCAAACCATACTATGCTACTGCTGGGCTTGCAGAAGATCTGGTTCTGTGCTGGGGGGCCTGGGGCAAAGGATTCCTGGCATCCCAACCTGGCACGGAGACTGCCATCCTAATCTGTAGTTATGTGCAGTAAAAAAAAAAAAGTACACATACACCCATATATATGAACTAGAGGCCTCGTGCATGAAATTCCTGCATGGGGGGTGGGGAGTCTCTCAGCCTGTCCTGCACCCTCTCTAATCCGGGACTCCTTGGGGGATTTCCAACTTCCAGTTTAGGCCTGATTCTGGGATAGGCCTAAACTAGCAGTCAGATATCCCTCTTGCAATCTGGGACTGCTGGCTCCTAATTGCTCACCTATCTGCCTGCCTGATCACCCCTAACCACTCTGTATGCCTGTCTAATACTCCTAACTGCTTCTATGCCTGCCTTATTATCCCTAACCTCCTCTGCCAGTTACTCCTATCCACCTCTGTCTGTTGGCCTGATTGCCCCTAACTGTTCTCCCCTGCCAGCCTGATTGTCCCTAACCTTCTCTGCCTTGGCCCCCACCACCATGGCTTTGTCTGGAAGGATATCTGGAAAACATCTGGAATATCCCTGGTTAATTAGCATATTACTCTTTTATTAGTATAGATTATTAGTATAGATATATTTTAGATACATATAAAGTACATATAATTTTTAACTTATCTGAATAATCATAATTTTGCAACATTGATTCTATGAAAAAAATGTAATCTGGCCTTATTAGTAAGTTTTCTGAGCAAAATTTGTGATCAAGGGACTTTCTTTGCCTGTATTTATGCTTATGTTGAATACATTTTTGTTCATAAGAAAATGAACATAGGCTACATCTTCATTTAATGTAATGAGGGGTCCTATATAATAAAAGGCCAGAGGGTCATGACTGAAACTACCAGAGATCAGACCACCATGGCCTCTCGTGGGCTGGCCCTGCCCCTAAGCAAGCAGTTAGGGGCAATCATGAAGGCAGAGTGGTTAGGGGTGATCAAGTAGGCAGACCAGCATTTGGGGTGGTCAGGTAGGCAGACCAGTGGTTAGGGGAGATCTGAGTGGCAGACAGCATCTAGCCAGGCTGACCCTGCCCCCAAGCAGTTATGGGCAATCAGGCAGGCAGCAAGAGTGGTTAGGGGTGATCAGGTAGGCAGACCAGCAGTTAGGGTCAATCAGGTAGATAGGCTCCTCACAGGGCTGGCCCTGCCCCCTGCAACAATTAGGGGTGATCAGGTAGGCAGGCAAGTGGTTAGGGGTGATCAAGTAGGCAGATGGCCCCTCGCAGGACTGGCCCCACCCCGCAGCAAAGAAAGAGGGAGGCCCAGGCCACCCAAACCATGGCACCCCGGCCTGTCACCTGCAGAGGGAGTCCACCGGTGGCAGGGGAGGAGGGGTAGTGCTGGACAGATGGCAAGCAGTGGCAGTGGCAGGGGTGGGGCCAGCTGCCTTCAGCCCGGGGAAGGAAAGCCTCCATAGGCCCTGATTTCAAGCCAGGCCTAGAGACCCTACCCGAGGGGTCCCGGATTGAGAGAGGGTGCAGGCTGGGCTGAGGGACCCTCAAGTGCATGGATTTTTGTGCTACAGGGCTCTAGTAATTAATATGAAAAACATGCTATTTGCAATTACTCAGAAAGAAATTTTCCTGCATGGTATTTGGCATTTGTATTTCTGTACCAAACTATACTATCTAAATCTTTATATGTGATTTTCTTTGTTTAGTATTCCAAATAAGAATGTATTACTAAATTAGAAGGGAATTGAAAATATTTAAACTATCATGTTTTTAACAAATATTCAACTAGAAACTGCTTAGTAGGTGAAGTTGATTCTGCATAAAACTATATTTGGGACCACATTTAAACAAGTAAAACTAAGAAAATTAAGAATGATTAAAAAACAAAATTTATGGGGAGAGTAGAACTTTCCAGAGAAATGGCTTTTAGTTATATTTATTTTAAACAGAGAATAAAATCAAATTCACTTTTCTTCTTCATATGATAACCCTATATATAGTATGCCTTTGCCACACACGAGATGAGAGTGGGTGTTCAGAAAGGTTCATAATAACCCCCAAATGGTAAGGCCAGGGAGAAGGCAGTGGTACATTGTAGTGATTTTCTGGATATATTTAAGAAAAATGAGTGTGTGTGGTGGGGAGGGGGAGAGTGAGAATGAGGGGGAGAGAGAGAGAAAAATAACTCAACAAACATTATTGGAAGGGCATTATTCTAAACAATCTAGAGTGGAAAAAAAAAAGTAAAGTGAGACAGAGAAGCAGGAGGGTAAAGAGAAGCAAGGAAGTTGGTTACCAGGCTGACCAGAGCATCCCCAAAGGCACAGCCTACTGCTCTGTCTGCTGTGGCATCTGTGAGGCCATCCGCTGTACCTGAGAACAGTACATTATGCTGGAGAAGTTAAACCATTTACCTGTGGTTCTTTCTAGTCTCCTGTCTCTTGTTGTTTGACCCAATAGAACATTATCACTCCTGAACCTTCACCTTGTGTTAAGGGAGGGCTCTAGGTAGCTCCTGATGACTGCTGCTTATGAGGAGCTTCTGGATAGGGGTGGGTGGCAGTGTGATGCAGGAATAATGTGAGCCATCTCGTGGCCACTCTCACCAGGAAGCAGGAAGGGCTGAGCTGATCGGGGGTGGTGTATACACTGAGGTTAGTACACACTTCACAAATGCATAATCACCAACAATAATATCTGACAGTTATATTTACTACTTACTATATTGCAGGTTTCATTCTGAGCATTTGATTTACATGATCCCTTCTCCTGCTCAAATAAAGATGTGTTCGTGTTGCAGAAAACTGGAAAAATCAAGCAAAAGTGGGCTTAGAGAAAAATGAATTCAAATTCTAAGCAGAGCTATAAGCAGAATGTTCCTTTTTATTGAAGAGCCAGCCTTATGTGTGCTTAATGGTTATCTTGCTGGTGGCATTGAAAACAAGACAGTTCTATCCAATTAAAAAATACATCTGGAATGGCATGAGAATATGGGCATATCTAGTCTCTGGCCTACAAGGTCAGACAGCTAAGTTTATCTTCCTTATTATTCAAGCAAGCTAGAAAGCAAAGTTATTTTTTTCTCTTTTTTTCAGAATAAGAGACTGTCTAAAAAATATCAGAGAATTTCAAACAGTAGTTTTATAAAATAGGGATTAGCCTTCTCATTCGAAAGGGACTACTATTATTTCTTTTTTATAGATACATGAACTGGGGCCTAGTGGGTACAAGTGGAGTTGGGTAGAGGTGCCTAATACATTTTGATAGCAAAAATTCTCAGCCTTACCATACCAAAGTTGTATAGAGCAAATTAAGTCCACTGGATGAAGAATAGATTTGAATTTTATCAGTTTTCAAATAGTTGGCTCAAATAGTTCCAGACTTCATGACCATTTTATTAATTTATAAGAATACTTCCAGTTGAACAGGTTTTTAGGAATTGTTGCCATCAGTGTCTCCTTGACCAGAGCTTTTTGGATTTATTCCTCTTTTCCAATGTCTTCCTTTTGATAATTTCACTGCAAGTTAGCATGTCTTTCAGAGGAAAAAGAAAAGAAGTGAAGAAATTCAGTAAGCATTTGTGCATTACCAGATCCCACAAATGGCTGGATATACAAAGTGGTTTAAGTACAATCCTTAAGAAATCTAAAATCTTTATGTAGAGACCATCTTCCTTTGTCACAAATCATTTAGTGTTGATGGTATAAAAGAGTCCTTGAGTAGGGTGAGTTTAGGATTACTTGATAGAAAATTACTACATCTGATCATTCATTGGTAATGTTTAAAAGAAGGGCCACTGTGAATAACTTAACAGCCAATTGAAAATAAAAACAATGCCATCAGTGGAGTTGATTACTTTATTATTATTCAATTGATAAATAAAGTAGATGTGGGCTTGGTATTATGATTAATAATAGATCACTTGGTTATGCATTTTGTGCACAAAGAAAATTACACATTTTGACCTTGAGAGAAAATAGTCCTGTAATTGGGGGTGGGGGGTGGATAGTCTTAATGTAATTATTACCATCTGGGCCTTCCATTGACTTTTCCCCCCATTTCTAATACTGTTAGCAGCAATATCCTTGATTCTGTTATTGAGAATCCCTTGGAATAATAGTGACCTCACAGGAATGATTAATGACTTAATCATAAAAGGAAGAGGTTTCCAAACACTGATTCAAACACTGAAAATAATTAGCATATTCACTTTTCAGAAGCCAGTCACTTTTTATTATAGCTTGTGCTGTAGTTCTTTGACCAAAACTTGTAAGTAATTATTTCACATCTCTTTATTTATTGCACTGACCTCTAATACTAAGCATGCTTTTAGTTTTGGGAAATGAGTGCATACTGTGTGACATCTTAGGATCTATGCTTTTGATGTTGGATGGTTTATCCTTAGTAAGTCTAATTATCCCTCTGGAATAGATGTTTTGTTTTTGAAGGAGATTATTCATGGCTTACATCGGATGCACCAAAGCTGCCAAGTAATAAAAGAGATGGTTAACATTCAAAATCATCTTGCCTAACTGCTAACTAAAAGCCAGAAGTGTTAGTGTTAT
Source organism: Lasiurus cinereus (assembly GCA_011751065.1). Classification (NCBI taxonomy): domain Eukaryota; kingdom Metazoa; phylum Chordata; class Mammalia; order Chiroptera; family Vespertilionidae; genus Lasiurus; species Lasiurus cinereus. Next base: position 10,836,030 of record JAAGEH010000311.1, on the reverse strand, counting down.
TTTGGTGGCAACAAGATCGCATTCTTCTTGTAGAATTGCATAACTGGGTCTTGTTTGCATTCCATCTAAAGGGGCTTTTATAGCATTTAGAAAGCTGGGAATCTGCTTCGTGTTTAACATGTCTTTTCTACAATAGATTCAGTTCATCCCTTTTTCACTCAAGTCCCTAGAGAACTTCAATGTTCAGCTTTTTTTTTCAATGTTGATGAAGACCCTCAATATTTTTTTTTATGTTGAAGTATGTTCCCATGCAATACTTTATTGTTTATCTATTACCTTTATATTCTGTCTTAATGAGCCAAGTAATTTAGTTCCAAATTTATTTCTTAATAAGTAGTGAGTAACATTTCATTACTGAGCAAATGCATGTCCAACATCTGCCTTGGTGAGTTGGAAAATACCCACCCTGTGGGAAGCATTCCTAAGTATTTCTCTTCCCTACTTTGAACTTCTTGATTCCAGGATAGAATTTCTGCCTCTCCTTCCTCCATTCTCTCAACCAGAGTTAAATCAAACAATGAATCCTAGTAAAGGACCAGAATTAAGTATCTGAGCCAAAAATTCAAATTTAGGGAAAGCACTGATATAGTAAGTGCTGAAAGGAAGAATAAAAGAGGATTGGCAAATATGACTAAGTCCTCTGGCCAGTCTCCCAAAGCACCATGACTGAAAGTCCTGCCAGGCTCTAATTCTCTCTCCTACCCCATCCCACATGGATCCAGATTGTTTTTGAGGGAGGCAGATTTTCATACCTGCCATAATGAATATTTCTGGGCCTTTCTTATCTCTCTGCTCTTATCTAACCTAAAGGCCTACTGCCACCATTGAAGGTTACTTATTATATTCCTCCTGAAAGAATAACTAACCACTAATTATGATTTAATAATTCTTTCAAGAACAGGATAGCGACTAAGTTACATTTCAAATACCTTCTGATCATAATATACCCATTTTCTAATATAATAGTTCTAGGCAAATTATAATGTAAAATTAATTCTACTTCCAATCTTAGTCAAATACAGAAAAAGTTCTTCAGGCTTTGAGCCGTTTTTCCCATTAGCAATATCTTTTCATTTGTTTTTCTTTATTCCTAAAATATGGAAACATTTTTTTCTTATAGTTTTATTTCAAAATGGCTCAAACATCCTTGCTTAAATAAATACTCTAGGTTCATTTTCCTTATACATTTCCCTCTCTTCAGTCTACAGTTACTTCTTTTTATTTTCTTTTTCCACATTTTGGCTCATTTTTCATCACATTTTCCCCCTTAAAACTATTTTTTAAACTTAAAGTTTCCTGCTTTTAATTTCTCATGTATCAATTAGATCTTAGCTGTTTATAGTCTCGTTTATGCAAGCATCGTGAAAACTCCCTGAATTTTAAAAACAAAATCACTTTCCATTTTAAAAATTAATATCTCATTTATATTTTAAAAAATTTATTTACCTTCTATTAACTTCAGATAATTATCAATTCTTTACCAAAAAAAAAGGAAAATACAAATAGAAAATTTTGCCTACTTATAGGTTGCAGTGAAATTAATCTGTTTCACCCAATCAGTTCCCTCAAACTGGAAAATGTCACATATCAGGCATCTGGCTTTTAGGAAGTTATCTAACTTCTGTATCCAAGAATGATTGTGGCTTAAGAACAGCTGGCAAAACCTCAGAGGAATTAATAGGACAAACATAGTCTCCTTGGAGTTAATTCAAGGTCCAAATATCTTTTTAGCTACCCATAGTGAGAAGGTACTTTGTGGGTAATAAAAGCCTGTAAATGTGAATCCTTTTCCTTTTCTTTTTGAAAATATTTAATAATGATTATTAAAATAATAATGCTACTTGCTTTTACTGATAACAGTTTGGTATGATAGAAAAGATTTTAAAATCAGACAGATGTGGGTATGTGGATTTGAACTTTAACTCCACCATTGTGTGGCCCTGGACATGTGACTTGGCCTCTTAAGTCTCAGTGTCTATCTCTGTAAAACAGGAGATAATGAAACCTACTTACTATGAGTCTAGAATTATAAACTTAAACTATCTATTCAACTGCCTGACACATAATATAAGCTCAAAACTCCTACTTATTCTATTTTCAAATCCTTTTTTAAAATTATAATCAATACAGAGGCATTAAAGCATCAAACAGACTGTCAAATTACAGTGGGAAGGTTAGAGAGAGGTGGGTAGATAAGAGATGAACCGTAGGACTTGTATGCATGCATATAAGCATAACCAATGGACACAAGACACTGGGGCGTTAGGGCATGCATGGAAGTGGGTGGGGGCAATGGGAAGATATGTACACATGTAATACATTAATAAAAAAATTTTAAAAAGTCCATTGCCAAATCAAAAAAAAATGTATGATCAATACCTCATTTACCTTGAAAAGTGTTTAGTAATATCAAATAAAAGTTTAAGAGCTAGAAGACCTTTGAGAACCGTTGACTATAAAAGTTCTCCCAGTTTTATAAGCAATAGGAATTACCTTTTATGACCTCAGAATATTGAGATTACAAGGAAGACAATGTGCTTGAAACATTTCTGTTAGCCCAGGAACTGTGAGAAGGCAGCTTTCGGGAGGACTTCCAGTGCTCTGCAACATTTATATCAACTAGTTGAAAACTCCTACTCCTCCAATCACCTTACTTTAGAGATGAGGAATCTAAACCTCAGAGAGTTTAAGACTTCACCCATTGGTGTTACTGCTGAGAACAAAAACAAAACAAAACAAAAAAAAAACTGGTCTGCTTCCAGTTGAATGCTCTTTCCATATGGAGTTATTTTGAGTCGACCAGAGAATCTGTAAGAACATCCAAATCATGTTTTCTCCCTCTGACCTCAATAATAACTGGTTAAGGATTTAGAATGCTTTGGAGCAAATCCTCAAAGCAGCTGCAGGTCCTCAATGTTCTAGAATAGATATTTTAAGTTCTTCAAGCAAAAATTCCTGATAAAAACCTTCTTTTCCCAGGAACTAAAGAGGCTTTCAGCTCTCTTGTAACAAAGTGGCTATTGAAACCTCAAACACAAGATGATTGCCTTTGAAGGAGTAGGAGAGAGTGGGCAGCTCTCCAGAATGGACATCAAAAAACCCCTTGATCCCAGCTCTAACTCCAATGTACCTTTTATGTGGCATGAGGTAAGCTTTATACATCTCTGAATTTGAACTTATTTTTGACTATTTTTCTCTCTCTCATACATACATCAAGAGCAAAGCTTGATAATGCTGTCTTCAAACTGTATCCAGAATTTACCACGTGCCCTGCCATCATCTTCATCCAAACAAGCCCCATCATCTCTTCTTTGTGCCATCAAGGAAGTCTTCTGACATGTGTTGCTGCTTCTGTACTTTGCTTCTACACACGTTAGTAAGAGTAATTTCAGAGTTTGTTAGGCATGCTTCCATTAACGGACCTGCTCTTTGTTTAACAATCTTAATTTACTTCTAGAAATCCTGCCACTAACTGAAAAGTCATTATATGAGAAATCATTTTCATTGATTTTAATGGAAAATTATTAATGTATTTCATCCCAACCCAAGATATCCAAATGATTTTTACAGTTAGAAAAATATTTTAATTGAATAAAAATGCCACTTACTTGTCATTAGCTTACACATGTAATTCACATCACATTAAAAATAAGTGAACTAGTATGTACATAAAATGTAACAACATAAAGGTTTACTTTACTCATCAGTGGAAGAGAAAAGACCAGATGGTGGGTCCTGGCTCATGGAGGAGTGTTGAAGGCAGTTGTTCTTTGTAAAGACACATTCTTCTCTCTGAACAATGTTTTTTTATCACTGTTTTCAACCATTTGGAGAATTATAGTTATCTTGCCTTCAAAGTTAGAGCATAGAAAGACATCTTTAGAAAAATAGCTAAAGATGAGAGCATAAGAACCCTTGGAAAGATAAGAAGCTTATTTAGTACATAGAAGATGAAAAGTCACACAAAAATGTTACTTCTTCATCCTTCTGATAAGCATACTTAGGCAAAATAAAATGCCTTTAGTTTATCCAAATATAGTACATATGATCAAATTTGTTCTACCTGATATTTAATAACCAGTAATTGTTGACTCACATAAAATAGCATGCTTTTTCCAAAATATGCAAATGTCATTTCTGTGTGTGTGTGTGTGTGTGTGTGTTTACTGGTCTTTTTGTTAAAGTTCCTAGTAGCTAGTTTTGTGGTAGACTATATATTACATGAATACTTTCTAAGCTTTTTTTCCAAGGGAAAAAAAAAGGAATGCAGTTTCAATTTAATATCAGAAGAATTTGCCAGTCTTAGATACCTTATGAGGTGTAGCAATATCAGAATGGCTTTACATTTTCCAAAGTGAATTTCAAGAGGATGAGGGCCTTTCCCTCCTGATTTTTATCTTTCAGTAGATCAATTTTTCTGAATAAGACATTGTTGAGAAAACTAAGGTAGATCAGCCCTGCTAACAAGTAGATTATCAACTTGGTTATTGGGTTAATGTCCCTAAATGTAGTTGTCAACCCTTCTTGTACATCGAAAACACCAGCGGAGCTTTTAAAAAACACTGATGCCTAGTCTTCATCCTGAGATCTGAATTCATGTACAGCGGTAGCACGTGGGCATGGATACTTTTTAAAAGCTCCCATAATCATTCTGCTTTTCACCAAGATTGAGAAACACTGTCCTAAGGTAAATGGGTAATAGAAGAGTCAGTATAATGCTATTCTCATTATGTTATAGGATATTTTAGCTTCAATAATTGATGAAAGTAATATATGTGTTAATACCTTTATTGTTCTCATATGTAAAAACTCAGTCAATTAAAAATAACTAAAATAAAAATAATTTGTTGAGCACTGTTATAGACTAATTACATTATTCCACTTTATTCTCACAATGGAAAAATTCTAGAGACCTTTTATTTATTAGATAATTAACATTTTAAAGTCAACTAATACTTTTAACCCAAAATATGTCCCACTCCTCCCCATGCCACTATCTGCTCAAACCTATGGATTCTGAATTGAAACTTAAGACAAGCTTGGCTGATTTGGCTCAGTAGTTGAATGTGGACCCATGAACCAGGAGGTCATGATTCCATTCCTGTCAGGGCACATGCCTGGGTTGCAGACTTGATCCCCAGTATGGAATGTGCAGGAGACAGCCAATCGATCAAGAGAGCTCTTTCGCTCTCTCTTGCTCTCTCTTGCTCTCTCTTGCTCTCTCTCTCTCTCTCTCTCTCTCTCTCTCTCTCTCTCTCTCTCCATTTCCTTTCCTCTCTGAAATTAATAAAATTATATCTAAAAAAACCCAACAGCTTAAGACCAGTCTCTTGCCAGTTTTGAATTATTCTTTTCAAAATGCATAATTAGATTTAACAGACATAAAACATTAAGCTTTTCTCCTATTATTTGTCATTTTAATTTGACATCTTTGAGTTATCTTTCATTTTGGAAACCTAGCTGCAGGGTTAAACTTCTTGGTTCTTGAACTTGGTTTATGTTTGGACTTGGCTGTCCTCTTGTGTTGGAAAAACAGTCTGTAATACACCTGCAACACACCTGTCCCATCCATGACCTAATTTGCTCCCCAAGTATAAACAGGGATAAGGCAGCCAAAATTTTAACACTTAAGTTATCTTACTCTATATTCTAAACCAGATTCTTATGTTACACAAGCACAAATTCAAATAAAATAGAATGAGGCAACTACCAATACTGAAGCTGGGAATACTATACAAGTCAATGTCTATTTTATGTCTCTATTACATTTCTACTCCTGCATAAGCTACATGCAAATACTGGAAACCCAGCAATTTTTACCTCTGTCTCCCATAGTTAACAGGGTATGGGGACAGTTCATGTGTTGGTTGATTCATTTGGTGAATGTGTAGTTTATGAGATCTACACAGCAGGTTAAATTTTCTTAAGAACCAATTACATCTCACGAAGAGAACACTCTTTCATGGCTACTAACTAGGACAACAATTCTGCCCACAAACGCCTAGCATTGCTCACAAATAAAGCAAATAAAGCTGACTGCTATTACTCGGAAAGCACAACCCTAACCAAGACATGACCAAATGCCAATACCCTTTACTAAAAGACAAAGTTTTGATGGGAAAATATATATTTTACAAATCGAACTGAAAACCCTCCATTATTAATGGTTATTGTGCAAGTCACAGTTAGTGTATTATTTTTTCAGTGATATTTATTACTCTGAAGTCAAGTCTTTATGATGGCCAATGTTGTGAATATTTGAAAATATTTTCAGTTATTTGATCAATGCATACCACTGGCCTGAAACAGAGATATCAGTATATATCTGAGAGCTTCAGCATTCTTCTACACATAGTAAATGCAAAGGGTAATTGCATACTTATGCATTAAATGGTGCCACATGTTTGTGGTGAACTTGCAAAATCATTTCCCTGAAACTGTGATAACTGTTTAGACAATCAGATCATTATAATATCAATTGTTAAGCAAAGAACATCTTCTATAATGTGTGGAGTTTGAGTGAAAGATAAGGATGTAAATGTTTCACTAAACTCTATTATTACTAACAAAATTAGAGCCAAATCACACAAGTAGTTACTATAACATTGATCCAACAGAAGCAGCTTGTTCTATGAGTGCCACCATGATTAGTCAACTGTCGACTTGTTAATAAATTAGCCTCATTATTGTTTGGGATATTATCAAGAAAAATGATTGTCTTTCCATGTTTAACCAGATGTTATTGACATGGATTAAACACAGAGAAGAGTAAATCAAATCAGTGAAAAGCCAACAAAATACTAGAAAAAAAAATGCCACAAAGTTAATGTTCTATTTAGAGAAAGACTAATTCAATATTTCCATATTGTTGGAAGAAAATTTCCAGAATTTTTTGTTTTCATTTTAATAGATTATATGGTACAGTAATAAAATTAATTTCAATAATGTCATTAGAAATGTATATTTTTGATTCTGCATTTTCTAATCCATAGTCCCATTATATTTTTTTCAAAAGTAGGAGTATTTATTAAACGTTTTAAAAATATCATCTTCAAAGATATTTTGAATTACCATTTCAAAATTATAATTCATAGTGCCAGACAATATTTAGCTTAGGGAACACATATTTCCTTATTAATATTCTCTAATAAGTTTATTGGTTTCATTGTTTAATGTTATAGGCAATATGATGTAGTGATTTGTTAATAACAATTTGATCCAAAAAATGCCTTAATTTCTTTCCTAGCAATGGGATAATTTACTTAAAACAAGATAAATGCCAGTTTTTTCATGAATTCACCATGAAACTGCATAGTTTAGGCTTACCACAAAATAGACAGCAGTGATATTTTAAAAGCCAAGATGAACAACCAAGAATACAGAAGCCTCAAATGTCTCTTACAGAAAATGCCTGGCAATGTGGCAAATTAAGCTAACCAGATGCTTGGCTTTCTACCACAATCACATAAAAAAATGAATAGAAGAAAAGGAAGAAAAATTAAACTAAAAAAATTTAAATACATAGGTTAACTCAAAAGTAAGGTATCAAGTAAAAATCTAAGCCCAATGGGTAAATATATTTATGTTTTAGATGCTTCCACAAGAGTTATGACCAGTAGCCCTAGACTTCTAAAACATGTGGAAGCAGGAGCTGAAAGTGAGTGCCTTATATTAAATCTAGAGCCTTATAGAACTTTCCTGGCCCTAATAGGAGAAGAGGCGAAATGCCACATAGCAATCTGGGTAAGCAATAATATGGCTGTTCCTGGTCAAGAATTTTTTTATAAAAAGAGAAAAAAATCAGATTTGTAGATGAAATAAAAATTCCAGTTAAAATGTAACCCCAGGATTGTCTTATTCAAAAAAGAAAGGAAAAATTTATTGAAACTTAATCATTTCAAGTGGGGAGAAAACAAAGAAGGAGAATGGAGCTAAAGCTCTGAGTCTCTCCCGAGAAAGCCCTCATCTTCATGTGCCCTCTTTGAGGGGGTCAGCAGAAAAGGGGACAGCCTTCTGCCCCCAATGCCCAGTCTTCTATGGGGGAGAGGGCAGAGTCACAGTGGTCTGAAGGCCAGAGCGGCAGGAGGCGGCAGGGGCAGAAAGCATAGGAAGTAGTCAGCTTAGGCTTCTTGGCAGGGATGTCCCTGTCTCTTGAGGAGCAGCATAGAAGATGAGCTCTTTCTGAAGATGCTCATCTTACTCCAAAAGAGCTGCCACAGTCCCACACCAGTAACAGTAGTTGAGTGGCAACCATATAATGAGCAGTTTCATTGAAGTGCCACTTCTATCTCCAGTGTCATTGCTTGCATGTCACTGACAAAAGGCAGCTAGCCTCACTGGGGGTTACACCCCAGCCTATTCTATCTTCAAGGTCAGACCAGAACAGATCACATGTGCACCCATTGTGGAGCACTTCATGCTTTTTCTCTATCCTCTGGATCTGGTCCTGGGTCTGGATGAAGGGGAGAGGCCCCATACACTTAAAAGATCTTGTCATCAATGATAGCCACAGGCTGAGGCTGTCAAAGATCTCAGGCAGTAGTGCCATGCGGTCACCCAGTGATTTTGCACAGACACTCCTCAGAGAAGCAGGAGCCCCAGGTGATCAGGATCTTGAAGCATACCTCAAAACCTTAGAACCACAATCCATAAAATCTCCCATGAACAGGTAGTTGCTCTTAGGGACATTGCTACCCACTCTGAAGAGCTCCTCGAAGTCATAGACTTGTCCGTGGATGTTGTCAGTTGTCATATACTGTGCCTGGCAAGTCTACCCCTGCACATTGCTCTCCTCTACCAAAATCTCTCTGCCTAGTGCACAGGGCCTTGAGTTCACTTCCCTGGTGGTCTCGCAGCATGGAAGCTGGGGTATATGCAGGTCCAGGTCGTTGATCTTCACCATGGTCCATCCTTCCCATTGCTGTGGTTCAAAACCCGGCACTGCCCCCACCAAGCTACACGGAGGTCCCCCCTCTGCCTTTGCTCCAGCTCTGGGGCTCCCTTCCTCCCTCCTTCCCTCTGCTTTGGCCTCTTGCCATGCTACTCAGTCTTCTATCTGTAATAATTTTTATCCCTTTCCCCACCCTACTACTCTTGATTTTTGTTCATTTCTTCTTCAGATTTAGTTTACTATTTTTATTCTTTTAAAAAATTGTTCTTAGTCCTATATTCCATCTCTTGGTCAAGATATTTCCCCAAATAAAAGTCAACTTTCTGAAAACTGTTTACAGATGGCTACTATATTGGAATATTATATTTAATAAAAAGGTAATAAGGAATATATCAATAATTAAAAAAGAACATTTGTGGAGAACTTATTATATGCTACACACTTTTCTATGTACTTTACATAAATAGACTTATTTAATCCTCCTAAAAATGCTGATCAATGTATTTTTACTAATCCACTTTATAAGTAAGGAAATGGAAGCTCAGAGACATTAAACATTTTGCACAAAATTATATAATTGATAAGTATTTGAGCCAAGATTTAAATGTTGACATTTATTTTTGCTCCAGAACTTGTTCTTAATATTACATGATAATGTATTCAAAACAAGCATGTGAAAACTGACCCTATTAAATCTCAGAAACACATACTGTGCTTTTCAAAGCAAATACTATGGAGAATTATAGTCCGTATAAAATGGCTTCATGTAAATAACAAGAAAACAAAGTTACCCACTTAGATGATTCTATGTGAGTAATAAGGCAATAAAATTATAGTAAGAAATCTGAATATAATGGATGAAAGTTTGTTTTATATTATTGTCTTTTGAATTTGAATGAAGGTGGTTTTGAATTCTTTTGAAAATCAACAATGGCATAAACATTTCCTTTCATTTAAATTAATGACTTTGGCCATGTTTTCAATGAAAGTTAAAAATAGAAAGTATGACACATTGTATATGCATTCTTCTTTTTTTCTAATTACTAGTTGGCCAAGGAAGAATGTTTAATATGTAATTAAAAATTTCAGAGAATTGAAATTGATTCTGAAAGGTAATTTTGTACAGTTATTTATTAACTTTTCCACCATATATATATATATATATATATATATATATATATATATACATGTATCCATGTATACATATACATATACATATATGCATAATCTGTAATCCCCTGGACCAGAAGGGGCACTTTCCATTTGTTTGGTGTGCTCTGCATTCAATGTCAATAAATGTTGAACAAATTTATGGTAGTTAAATACAGACAAAACAGTTCTGTAAATGCTAATAGTAACATGTTTTATGCACTTTAACTCGCAAATTGAATAGGCAACTTCCTACAAGAGTATATTTTAAATAACAAAAATCATCTGTGCAGACTCTAGAAAAGGTGTTAAAAAAGCTGAGTTAAGGAAGGGAAAAAGTGAGAACAATTATTTATATTTAGAGCATAACAAATAATCATGATGTAAATTAGGTTCTTTAGATAGAGAATAAATATAGTTCATTAAACACAAACTACTCTCATGACATCAGAAGTAAGAGAGGATGAGTGTATTTGTTTGCTTTCCTGTCTTGGGCAGATCTGAATGTGCAATGATGAAAAAGACTGATGGTGATTAGATCCTAAATTTTGCTTCCCACCTTCCTTTCTCATATGCTTTGCTTCACTAATGTGTTTTCTTCTTATTGCTCTGCCTTAAGATGCCTTAATTCTTTGATATGTTATCACACTCCAACAGAAGAACAACCTAACCAAAGTCTAATAATTCTGCAATATAAGAAAAAGAACTCTTCCTAATCTACCAAAAAATATTTCTTACAAAAGAGAAAGTTGTTTCTACCAGAGTGAGATTGTGTCTTATTTTTCTAGACACCTGAAGTTTTGAATTTCCTGAATTATGTATGATTCATGGAAATAAACAAGACTTGTCTGATTCAAATGTGAAGATGAAATTAATTTGAGAACTTTGTGACATTTTCAATGTGCACATCAAGGATTAGGAATATATAAGGCAGGAAACAAATGCCAAAGAGAAATCAATTGTGGTTGCTAAACACTGCATAACACATAGGTTTGTATGCTGTTTATATATCTGTAACTGCTAGGATTTGAGCTTATATAAAAATTATGGAATGTCCTGAGCTGAACTATTAAGTGTTGTGTGTGGGTATAAGTAAGTTGTTTTTAAAATGTCATGTAGAAAGAAGTTGAGTTTTTAATTATTAGTGATGAAGGAGAATAGTGTCAAAATGATTCCACTCCCTACTAGGTAAACTTCCATTTTAACAAATTTGAAATATTTGCATTTGACATCTAAAGCCAGACTAGATGACAGACATCTAAAGCAGGCGATTAAATGTAAAGGCAGAGACATCTATATTTTAGGTACTGGAATATTACAGTAACCAATTTAAGCTGATTTTATAATATTGAATATGTATTACATGCCTGGCAGTTAACACTACAGTAATTTAATAAAGTGTCTTTCCATTATAGAACCCTATTTCTAGGAAGTTGAATTTCCTATGGAATTCTGCACAAACATCCTTTCAAAATATTCCTTCTTGTCTCTTCTGAGAGGATTATGGATATTGCAATCTATAATCTGATTCTTTCAGAGTACATGAGCCTGCTCTCACTTATTTCAAACATTGATATAATAGTTTCTTATTTTAAGTTTTTCTACTGTAATAGAAAAAAATCATGGCTGAATTTTTATGCAGCAAAATATCTCTATTATTATTTAACTCTAGCTTTCTGCTTATTGTTTCAGTGAATAATCCATAATACATATTTTATTTTCCATGATTCATTCATTTTAGTGACTAAAATCTATTATTATATGAATATATTATATATTATTTATCTACTTGCATTCAGTTTTTCTAATTTTTTTCTGCTTCACTGAGATATAATTGACATATAACATTGCATAAGACAAAGGTTTATGTGCACTGAATTGATACAGTTATCCTATATAATAAAGAGATAATATTCAAATTAACCCTCATACCATCACAAGATGGCTGCAAACCACAGCAGAGGCAGGTTTTCTATAACACAAGATGACTGTGCCCACAGTGGAGGCAGGGTTCCCATAGTGAGCAACCAGCAGAGACCTAAGACTGCATAATGTCGGGCCTGGCAGGGGGACCTGAGGCCGTGCCCTCTGCCTGGCAGGGCTTGATGGGGGATCTCAGGCTGTAACCTCCACCCTGGTGCCAAGCTGGGGGACCTGAGGCCATGCCCTCAGCCCCAGTGGCTGGGGACCCGAGGCTGCAGCTCCTGCCCAGTGGGGCTTGACAGGGAACCTAGGCTGTGCTCCCCACCTGGCAGGGCTTGTTAGGGTTGGGGCCGGCCAGGTCTGGATCTCATCCAATGGGTCTGGGGCCAACAGGGTCTGGGTATCATGTGATTTCGAGGCATGCATGAGTGGGCGGGGACTTGACTCTGGGTCCAGGGGCACACCCCATCCAGACTCTGATAGGAGGAAGATTTTCATATGCATTTTACTAATTTTCTTTCATCTTTAACACCTCTATTATAGAGACAGGGCAAATAGCAATATTAAAATATTTCCTCTGATTAATTCCTTTTTAATGTGTACCAATTTTGTACACCAGACCACTAGTATAGTATAAAGTAATTACTACCATACTATTGGCTAAAAATTCCATCTTTCTCATTTCTTTCTTTGTAATGAAAACATTTAAGATCTACTCTGTTAATTATATAGTATAGCACTGTTAATTATAGTCACCATGGTATATTTTAGATACCCAGAACTTATTCATTGTAAAACCGAAAGTTTGTACCCTTTGACCAACATCTCCCCATTTCCACCAATCCCCAGCCCCTGGTGACTTTGATATTATCACACTCGAACAGAAGAACAACCTAACCAAAGTCTAATAATTCTACCCTCTTTTTCTATGAGTTTACCTTTTATTTAGATTTCACAAAGAAGTGATATCATGAAGTATTTTGCTTTCTCTGACTTATTTCTGTTAGCATAATACCTTCAAGATCCATCCATTCCTGTTGTGCCACGTGGCAGGATTTTCTTCTTTTTCATAGCTGAGTAATATTCATTGTCTATGTGTATATTCTACATGAAATAAAAATATATATGTATATTTCACATCTTTATCATTCATCCTTTGAAGGTGAATGGTAGGGAAATAAAACAATGGAGTAGGAATTACAAGAAATCCTTCATGTTTGAGCACTTGAGATTATGTTAGAAAATTATGGGAGTTATTGAGGTATAACAGATCTATAATAAAATCATACTATTAAAATAATATGATGAATTTTGTTAAATGTATATTCCTGTGAAACCATTTGCACAATCAATGTAATGAACAATTGTATCCACTGCCCCTTAAAGTTTTCTCACACCCTTTGTAATTAATTCCTTTGATCTGTCGCCCCAGAGCCATCACTGGTATAGTTGTTCCCATGTACACAATGTTCCTTTTCCATCTAGCTGCTTTTAAGATTTTTCTATTTGTCTCTGGTTTTAAGTCATTTGATTGTGATGTGCCTTGAAGTCATTTGATTGTGATGTACCTTGATGACAATTTCTTCATATTTCTTGTGATGAGCTTTGTTGCATTTCTATGAACTGGAAGTTTATTATTTTTATCTAATTTGAAAGTTAGGGGCCATTATTTTTTTACAAATATTTTTTTCTGGTTTCCTTCCACTGAGCCAGGGACTCCAACTATTAAGCTGTTTCAAGTTGTCACACAGCTCTCTAATGCACAATTGTTGCTTTTTTTCCCATATTTTTCCTGTGTGTAATTTTGCTTAGCTTATTGTTATGTATTCAAGTTTACTGTTTCTTCTGCAACATCTAATATCCTATTAATTGCACCTATTTTGTTTTTTCTTCCCTGAAATGTTATTATTTTTTCTCTAAAATGTTAGAATTTCCATTTTGTTCATTTTTATTTTATTTTCCGTGTCTTGTTAGCACTCATGCTTTCTTAAACTATAGAATATAGCTATAAAAGTTTTGTTTTTGTTGTTGTTTTCTACTACTTAGCTTACTAATAGAAATTACTACCAGCTAAGTAATTTCTGGATCTGTTTCTATTCATTGATTTTTTCCTCACATTCTGGATAATGTTACTGTTTCTTTGCACACAGTAATTTTTGATTGAATGCTAACTTGTGAAGTGCCGGATAATTTTATTTTTCTTTAATTATTTTGGGCTTTGTTCTGAGACTCCTATAATAAATTGGAAGTAAGTTTGACCCTTTGGAGGGTTTTTTATTAAAGCAGGGATAGGCATGGCTAAAACATACTGTATTGTTCATGTCTATTTTAGTCGTTTGTCTGCTTTTCTATTGGATTACCTACCTTTTCCTTAATGATTTTTAGGATACATATTCATACTCTATGTGAGCCATTTATTGAAAAAAATATATATATGAGATATTTTCGTCCATTCTGTGGCATGCTTTTTCATGTTCCCTCAGTTAAAATGTTTCTTGAGAAAGAACATAAGTTTTTTCTTCCTGGAATAGGGGTGTCTGCATTGGACCAGGGAGATAAATGGAAGTGTAATGGTAGAGTTTCCATTACCAGCTCACAGTGTCGGAAAGTTACTGGAGCCCTTCCTGGTGCCTGTTCAGTCCTAGCATGATCATGCTGTTCCCTTTGTGGCTGCTGGGATTGATTGGTCTTGTATAGAAAAGTAAAGCCAAGCTTTCCTTATGACATGTGTTTGCCTAGAATGGGCCCTACAGATATCATTAAAAAAATCTCTGGAGATCATTCACTAAGAAACATCATAAAACAAATGCACCAGTCTTTCTTTTTATTAAAAACATACTTTTGAAGATTAATGTTTATTCAGAGATGAAAATGCCTGTAAGGATATGTTCCTAGAAATATGAATCACCTAGTGCTTTGACTTTGACTTTTCATAAAAATATGAAAAGAAAGAAAGAAAATGAATCTTTCTGCTTAAATGCATTTGAATGGGAACTTTTTATATTAGCTATTTGTGTTTAAAGGGAAAAGGGTTAATTAAATAGCTCCAATTTAATTGCATTAGATTAGGTAATTTCCATTTCTTTGTCCAAATAATTTCCAAATATTCATTATTCCCAAATGATAAGGACTGAGGAATTAACCTTCTTCCTCCCTCCCCTACCTTTCATTCTAGGTAACATTAATTCATTTCTCTTTTCAGGAATAATTGCCTACTCTGATATAAGACACACTGAACTAGACAATAGCTCCCCCAAAGGAGTCTATAATCTAAAAGGAAGAGCTATGAATAAATAGAAAACAGAGATCAGTACAACCCCTCAGCACCAGGTGCTGTGGTTCTACCTTGTTAGGGATGGATGCTTAGAGAAAGAGACATCTAACCTGACTTTTGTATAAGATTTTCAAGCATTGTATCTTAGCATGCAATAAAGTCAGTGGAGTCTCTCTAAGCCGGGACATGGTTGTCTTTTCTAAGTAAATGAATATTGGAGATCTTTAAATGTGATTATGTCTGCTGTGTATGGGGCATGGAGGTGGAAAGGAGTAGGAGGAAGGAAGAAATCTACAGAGAATTATCTAGGATTTTTAAAATATATATTCTTAATGATTTTTAGAGAAAGAGGAAATGAGAGAGAGAAAAAGAGAGAAACATTGACTGGCTGCCTCCTGCATACCCCCCACTGGGGACTGAACCTGTATCTGGGCATGCGCCCTGACTGGGAATCAAACTGGTTACCTTTTGATGCATGGGGTGAAGCTCAACCAATTGAGTCACCAGACAAGGCTAACTTGATGTTTTGTTTTGTTTTTTGAAGAAAACGAAGTCACCATCATCATCATCCTGACCAACATAAGAACTACCATTTATTGAGCTTCAAACCTATCCTGGGTGACGTACATGCATTGAAACATAGTGTCCATAATGACCCTGTTTAAGGTCTTGCAGAACAAGGACTGGATTCCACATCAGTCTTTAAAAGATGCTTCATGTCCTTCGGTTTCTCAGAGATCAGCCTGGGTGGTCCATTCCAATCCAGTACACTGGGAGTAAAGGATCTAATGGCACCACTTGAGGGCACAGATACATAAGAGACATATATAAGGTTCAGACAAGTCAAGTCTTTTCTATCTAGAAACTAAAAGAGCTACGAAATATATTAGATAATTTAGAGGAGACTGGTAAAGCTGTAATGCAAAAACTTCAAGTGGCAGGGCCTAGACAGAACAGCCTGAGAGTAAATGGAGGGATGGGGATAGGAGCTGGTGAATGTGCCTGGAGCGACTGCTTAGTGCCTTTATTAAATTAGCTAAGTAATGTAAAACCATAGCTGTTACATATCTTTACTCTGTAGTTTGAAAAGGAGCAGGATATGCCATCCCAAATCATGCATAAAGATTATTTTGAGCTAAAGGCAACTGAGAATCAACAGATGCAAGAAGGGTTCTCTGCTCTCCCCACCTTGCCAGCCTAAAATCAGGGCATAAGTTTTCCTTTGAGGAAGTTGCTCAGGAAAAGGAGACCTACACTTATTGCCGGAAACAGGGAATTACACCGAGAAGAATCTGTATAAAGAACATAACTAGAATATCCCTTATTTTTCATTTTATTTATCCCTGATATATTTCCTAGTCATTTTCTCACAATTTATTGCCCCTAGAAGCTTTTTTTTTTCTAGTCACTTCCCCCCAATTTATTGCTCTGTGTTAAAATAGAATAGTTTAAGCCCTTAAGTCTAACAACTTGGGTTTTCATTATTTTTTTTTCTGTGAAGCTATATTACACATCAAATTATTAACATCCATAAACATCGGGGTAGAAGAGGGTGGCTGGCAGGATGGAGTTGAGGGAAAGAATGTGAATGAGGGGGTGAAAGGAGAATGTGGATGTGTGTGGAATGTGTGTGAGTAAGTGAGGAACAGTTAAATTCAGGAGTAGCAGAGGCTGGCAGACCAGACTCTCCTGGACAAGGAGCACCTACTACTGCTGTGGACACTCCCCGGGCTGCGAAGCTTGGGCATGAAACCCATGCCACCTTGAAGGGGAGAGCAGCCTCTTCTAGGAACTCATCAGCACCATCACCCAGATAGGCCTTGGGCACTGCCCGCTACCATGCAACCACTCTAGCCAAAATCCTGCTGCCCCACCTGCAGACCTGCAGACCCTAGGACTTCCACCTCCAAGGGTGCACGGCTCCCACAGCAGTAAGCATGACTTCCCACCTTGCCAGCGGCAGACCTCTGGATGCTATGGTCCCACTTTTCCAGTGTGCAGGCCTCCTGAGCCCACCATTCCACAGGCCTCTCTTGTGTGCCACTGTGAGCCCCAGCTGGTCTTGCTTTTATACAAACAAAAGCACACTGCGCTGGCAGTAGAAATTCTGAATTTCCCCTTCCGGGATACCTGCCCACAGACACCTCAGTCATGTGGTTTCAGTGCTAGGGCCTCTCTGAGTCCAGGAGTGCACCGCCTGGTGAGTGTTTTTGTGGCTGCCACTGGGTGCGAGTGAATCCAACTAAGGGCACCAGACCCCTGGTAGTAGAATTTTGGACTTCCCCCACTCCTGGCTGCCTAAGCACAGACACTTCAGTCATGCAGCTTCAGCAGAAGGGCCTCTCTGAGTGCATTGTCCTGGCAAATGGCCCCATGGTACCTCTGTGAACTGCCACTGGGCACACACAAATCCAACTATGGGTGCAACAGCAAAAACTGAGTCTTCCCACTCCCACAGCTGCCAATCTCTGGATACCAGTCATGCCTTTCTGGAGCACAGGCCTCCTGAGCCCTACCACCCTGACAGATAGCTCCTGGGTACCTCTGTGAACCCCTGATGGGTACACATGACTATAACCAAGGGTGCAAGGGAGCAAAAATTGGGACGTCTGCCTCCCTGGCTGCTAACTTCTGGATATTGTAGTTGCGACTTTCCAGCACGCAGGCCTACTGAGCCCCCTGCCCCTATAGGCAGCTCCTGGGTGCCTCCTTGAGCCCCGGCTGGGCATGCTTATATCCAAACAAACTGGCCCTGGCAGTAGAAATTTGGACTTCGTCTTTCCCGACTGCTTGCCCACAGACACTGTGGTCATGTGGTTTCAGCACACATGAGGCCACCTCACCAGCAGGCAACTCCTGGGTGCCTCTGTGAGCAGACACTAGGTGCACTCATATCCAACTAAGAGATTAAGGCCCCAGCAGCAGAAACTTGGACTTCTCCCTCCTCAGCTGCCAACCTCCAGGCATTGCTGAAGCACTGATCCAGCACACAAGCCACCCTGAGCCCGCTGCCCCGGCAGGCGGCCCCTGGATGCTTCTCTGAGCTGTCACAAGGCACAAACCTGGCCACTAGCATCCAGTCCCCGTGTTATTCCAACTCCAGCAGAAGGGCCCCCCTGAGCCCACTGCCCCGGAAGACAGCTCCTGGGCACCTCTGTAAGCAGCCATTGGGCATGTGTATCCAACAATGGCACACATCCCTCGAAACAGAAACTGGGACTTCTTCCTCCATGGTGCTGACGGCACACCACAATTGCTATATCCATTATCCACAAGCACATACCCCTTGCAGATGGTTCCTGGGCCCCCTTGGGTGTTGCCTCTGGACATGTGCCTCTCCAACCAAAGGTGCATGGCTCTCTCAGTAGAATCTACAACATCCCCCTCCTGGCTTCCTACCTCTAGGAAGCCTGGTGAGTTACTGAGGTTTTGCCTCCCCAGACAAGGTCACATTGGTTCAGCCACAGACCTTGAGATTCCCATACCCCCAGCTACTGTATCCTGAACCCCCTTGTGATTCAGAGAGAGATATCACTTTGGACAGACTCCCACTGCCACAACCACAGACTATAAGACATCACCCTCTACTGTCACATGCTCCAGGCCCCTCATAGTGAGTTGCAGAGTGACACTAATCCAGCAAGAATCACACCACACTGGGCAAAGTAAAAATACCTTAGCTTCAGGCCCTGAGACCCCTTCCTCCTATGCCATGGATTCTGGGAACCACAGTGAGCACATACCAGTGAGAACTCAGACAATCTTTTCCATAAGAGCCAGAACCACAATCACATCAAAAACAACTTGCACAACAAAGCCAGAGGTGACAAGACTTCATCCATGAATAAGAAACAAACATGCAAGATTCAACTACATCAAGAGAACCCAAAGAGCTCAAGTAGGGAGCTCCGCTAGATCACCAATCCCAGGAAACCTGAGAGATCACACCAGTAGCAACACTCCCAAAAGATCCTGGGTAGCAAAGCAGTTGGTTCTAGGACACAAGAACAATTAAAACATTCCAGCAAGCCGAGACCGGTTTGGCTCAGTGGATAGAGCATCGGCCTGTGGCCTGAAAGGTGCCAGGTTCGATTCCGGTTGGGGGCATGTACCTTGCTTGCGGGCACGACTCAAGTAGGGGGCGTGCAGGAGGCGGCTGATCGATGTCTCTCTCTTGTCGATGTTTCTGACTTTCTATCCCTCTCCCTCTCTGTAAAAAATCAATAATATATATATAAAATAAAACATTCCAGCAAAACATGGGAAGACAAAAATACAATCCCCAAAGGAGAGAAAAAGAGGAAAGCCAGAAAGGGAGTTAAATGAAATGGAGGCAAGTAACATGTCAGAGAAAGAATTCTGAGTAATGGTTATAAGGATGCTCAAATGGCTGGATGACAAATACACACAACTCAATGAGAATTATAAGGAGCTGAATGAGAATGTCGATAACATGAAAAGGAATCAAGAGGAAATGAAGAATGACATAGCTGCAATAAAAGACACAATGAAAGGCTTAAATAGAAGACTAGAAAAGTCTGAGGACTGGATCAGCAAATTATAAGACAAGGTAGGAAAAACACTCAAACACAGAAGCACCTGGAAAGAAAACTTAAAAAGCAAGAGGAGAGCCTAAAGAAGCTTTGAGACCACACAAAACAAAACAACATCCACATAATAGGGATACCAGAAGGAGAGGAATTAGAATAAGGAATAGAAAACCTGTTTGAAGAAATAATGATAGAAAACTTCCCTGATATTGGCAAGGAAAAAACCACACAAGTCCAAGAAGCACACAAAGTCCCAAACAAGATGAACCCAAAAAGACCAACACCAGGACACATCATAATTAGACTGGCAAACATAAACAACAATGTAAGAATCCTAAAGGCTGCCAGAGAGAGACAGAAAGTTACCTACAAGGGATCTTCTATTACAGTGGTTCTCAACCTTCCTAATGCTGCGACCCTTTTATACAGTTCCTCATGTTGTGGTGACCCCCAACCATAAAATTATTTTCGTAATTACAATTATGAAGTAGCAACGAAAATAATTTTATGGTTGGGGGTCACTACAACATGAGGAACTTATAAAAGGGTCGCAGCATTAGGAAGGTTGAGAACCACTGTTCTATTAGAATATCAATTCAACAGAAACACACCAAGCCAGAAGGGAATGGAATGAAATATACAAAGTGATGCAGAGCAAGAGTCTGACTACAAAAATACTATTCCTAGCAAGGCTATCATTTTAAATTGAAGGTGGAATCAGGAGCTTCCTGGACAAAATAAAGGGCTAAGAGAGTTTATTACCACCAAGCCAGCAATGCAAGAAATGCTAAAGGATTTCTGTAAAAAGAAGAAACAGAAAGGCAAGAAGAAGCACAAACACAAATAAGAATAAAAATGAGGACAAACAAGTACTTTTCTTTAATAATATTAAATGTAAATGGATAAATGCTCTAATCAAAAGACATAGGGTGGCTAAATGGAGAAAAAAAATATGACTCATATATTTGCTGTCTGCTGGATACCCATCTCAGAACAGAGGATTCACACAGACTGATAGTGAAAGGATGGAAAAAAAATGTTTTCAGGCAAATGGAAATGAGAAAAAAGCTGTGGTAGCAATACTTATATATGACAAAATACATCTCATAGTAAAGGCCATAAAAAGATATAAGGAAGGCCACTACATAATACTAAAGGAAGCAATTCAACAAGAGGACATAACTCTGATAAATTTATATTCACCCAATACAGGAACACCGAAATACATAAAACAACTTCTGGAAGATATCAAGAGAGAGAGATCAATAGCAATACAATCATAGTAGAGGACTTTAATACCTAACTTACACCTCTGGATAAGTCCTTTAAAAAAAAGTCAGCAAAGAAACAGCAATCCTGAATGACACACTAGATCAGATAGACTTAATTGAAATCTTTAGAACATTTCACCCCAAAGCTACAGAATATACATTCTTCTCAAGTGCACATGGAACATTTTCAAAGATAGACCACATATTAGGACAAAGTCTCTTCAAATTCAACAAGATAGAAATCATAACAAGCATCTTCTCAGATCACAATGGCATAAAACTAGAAATCAACTACAATAAAAACAATGAGAAAAGTAAAAAAAAAATGGAAGCTAAATAGCATGCTATTAAACAATGATTGGGTTACCAAAGGATCAAAGAAGAAAATAAAAAAGCACCCTAGAAACAAATGACAATGAAAACACAACAATTCAAAATCCATGGGACACAATGAATGCAGTCCTGAGAGAGAAGTTCATAACTCTATAGGCCATCAAAAAACAAAAAAAAAAATGTTAATAAATTATCTAACCTTGCAACTTGAAGAATTAGAAAGAGCAACAAGAAAAGCCCACAGTAACCAGAAGGAAGGAGATAATAAAGATCAGAGCAGTAATAAATGACATAAAGACAAAAAACAAACAAACAAACAAAAAACACATTACAAAAGATGAATGAAACCAAGAGCTGGTTCTTTGAAAGGGTAAACCAGATTGATGAACCTATAGCCACACTCACCAAGAAACAAAAATAGAGGACCAAAATAAACAAAATCAGAAATGAAAGAGGTGCAGTAACAATTGACCCCACACATATACAAAGGATTATAAAAAACAAAAAAAAAAACAAAAAAAAAAACACAAAAAACTATGAACAACTCTACTCCAACAAACTGGACAACCTCGACAAAATGGACACATTCCTAGAAAAATACAAGCTTCCAAAAATCAATTAGGAAAATTCAGAAAACTTGCATAGGCTGATAACTACTGATGAAATTGAGACAGTAATCAAAAAGCTTCCAGCAAACAAAAGACCTGGACCAGATGTCTTCAAAGGGGAGTTTTAACAAACATTCAAAGAAGAACTAAAACCTATCTTTCTCAGACTATTCCAAAAAATTCAAGAGGAAGGTACACTTTCAGCTCTTTCTATAAACCCAGCATTACCATAATCCCAAAACCAGGTAAAGGCAGCATGAAGAAAGAGAATCACAGGCCAATATCCCTGATGAACATAGATGCTAAAATCCTCAACAAAATTCTAGCAAACTGAATCCAGCATTACATTAGTAAGATCATACACCATGACCAAGTGGGATTTATTCCAGGGATGCAAGGCTGGCACAATATCCTCAAATCAATAAGTGTGATACATCACATAAACAGACTGAGAGACAAAAATCACAAAATCATATCAATTGATTCAGAAAAGTATTTGACAAAGTCCACCATCCTTTTCTGATAAAAATTCTCAGCAAAGTGGGAATAGAAAGATCATACCTCACCATAATAAAAGCCTTATATGACAAACCTACAGCCAAGATCATACTTAATGGGCAAAACCTAAAACCATTTTCTCTAAGAACAGGAACAAGACAGGAATGCCCACTTCAAGCACCCCCCCTCAACATAGCTCTGGAAGTACTAAGCCATAGCGATCAGACAGGAAAATGAAAAAGGAGAAGTAAAATTGTCATTATTCACAGATGACATGATACTGTACATAGAAAACCCTAAAGACTCCATCAAAAATTATTAGAGTTAATAAATGAATTTGGCAATGTAACAGGATACAAAATTAATGCCAAGAAATCTATGGCATTTTTATACACCAATAGTGAACTTACACACAAAGAGAGATTAAAGAAACAATCCCATTTACCATTGCACACTCACATACACACAAAATTAAGATACCTAGGAATTAACTTAACTAAGGAAGTAAAAGACCTCTAATCAGAAAACTACCAGAGGCATTGAAAAAAGATATAGAGGAAGACATAAACAGAGGGAAGAACATACCATGTTCATGGATTGGTAGAATCAATATCATTAAAATGTCCATACTACCCAAAGCAATCTATAGATTCAATGCACTCCCCATTAAAATACCAACAGCATATTTCACAGACCTAGAATGAACTCTCCAAAAATTCACCTGGAATAAAAAAAAGACCCCTAATAGCTGCAGCAATCCTGAGAAAGCAGAACGAAGTAGGATGGGTCTCAATATCAGATATCAAGCTGTATTACAAAGTCACTATTATCAAAACAGCCTGGTACTAGCACAAGAACAGACATATAGACCAATGAAATAGAATAGAGGACCCAGAAATTGACCCAAACTATTATGCTCAATTAATATTTGACAAAGGAGGCAAAAGCATACAATGGAGCCAAGATAGTCTCTTCAAAAAATAGTGTTGGGAAAATTGGACAGATACATGCAAAAAAATAAAGCCAAATCACCAACTTACACCATACACAAAAATAAACTTAAAATAGATAAAGGAGTTAAACATAAGACAGGAAACCATAAAAATACTAGAGGAATCCAAAAATACTAGAAATGAAACCAAACCACCAACTTACACCATACACAAAAATAAACTCAAAATAGATAAAGGACTTAAACATAAGACAGGAAACCATAAAAATACTAGCAAAATTTCAGACATATGCTGAATCAATATCTTTATTAATAAAGCTCCTAGGTCAATGGAAACTAAAGAGGAAATAAAGCAAATGAGACCACATCAAAATAAAAAGAAACCATCTTTTGCACAGCAAAAGAAACCATCAACAAAACAACAAGAAAGCCCACTGCATGGGAGAACATATTTGTGAATGTTATCTCCGATAATGATTTAATCTGCAACATTTAAGGGAACTCATACTACTTAACAAAATGAAGATAAACAACCCAATCAAAAAATTGGCAATGGACCTAAATAGATACCTCACAAAGATGACATAAGGAAGGCCAAGAGACATATGAAAACATGCTCAAAGTCACTAATCATCCAAGAGATGCAAATCAAAACATCAATGAGGTACCATCTCACACCTATCAGAATGGCCATCATCAACAAATCAACAAAGGACAAGTGCTGGTGAGAATGTGGAGAAAAAGGAACCCTTGTGCACTGCTGGTGGGAATGCAGACGGGTGCAGCCACTGTGGAAAACAGTATGGAGTTTCCTCAAAAAACTAAAAATGGAACTCCCCTTTGACCCAGTGATCCCACTTTTAGGAATATATCCCAAGAAACTAGAAACACCAATTAGAAAGGATATATGCACCCCTATGTTCATAGCAGCACAATTTACAATAGCTAAGATTTAGAAACAGCCTATCAGCAGATGAGTGGATTAAAAAACTGTGGTACTTTTACACAATGGAATACTATGCTGCTGTAAATTGGAAGGAACTCCTACCATTTGCAACAGCTTGGATGGCGCTGGAGAACATCATGCTAAGAGAAATAAGTCAGTTGGAGAAAGATAAATATCACATGATCTCACTCATTTGTAGAATATAATGAATACCATAAACCAATGAACAAAAACAGATCCAGAGACAGAGAAGCATCGAGCAGATGCTCAAACCTCAAAGGGAAGGTAGGGGAATGTGGGGGTAAGGGGAAGAGATCAACCAAAGTAGTTATATGCATGCATATAAGCATAACCAATGGATGCAGACACCAGAGGGATGAGGGTATGAATGTGAGTGGGGTGGGGGTTAATGGGGGTTAAGGACATATATGTAATACCTTAAACAAAAAAGAAAAAAAAGTGAAAAAAAGTAAACATCGCACCTTTTCTCCTGTTAATCTGTCCTTTGTTCGTTTAATTTACAATCCCATTTACTTTACATAGAGAGCAGAGGAGAATTATTTTTCCTCTCTCATTGTGTACCTTAGGTGGAAAAATATCTGGCTAGGAGTTGAGGTACTTGTTAGCCTTAGTCTAAACATTATTTACTTCTGTGACTAAGTTCATGGACTCGACTACAAGTATTTGTGATTTAATTTCCTTAGATGTATAATGAAATGTTAGATTTAAAAAGATGGCAAATAGGATTCACTTCATGACTGGAAGGTTTTGTCAAATATTGAGAAGCCACATATAACATGATCGCTTTCTAGTGTATAATAGACAGTGGGGGAGAGTAATTCCAGTATACGTGCAGAATATATGTCATCTCTACAATAAAGATGGATAAAATTTCATCTGCTTCTAGCATTTAGTGAATTAGTTTGTATCCTGTAATGGGTTGTTGATGTAGGCTAGGAAAATTCAGCATGTTTCAAATTTCCCTGGAGGAAACGTGGGCAGATGTCTGAAGCACCACAGAAATGTTTAGGGCAGAAATGAAATCCCTTTTGAGTGTAAGAGCAGCAGCAATCTGAGATCTACCAAGAGTGCAATATTGTGTTTTATCCCATGTTGTCCAAAATTGTGTTTGGGCACTTCAGATGCCTAAATTAATGTATATTTAATATATAGAGATAGACCTCCTAGCCCGGACCCCCACCTCACTTCTAAAGTTTAGGTTAATTGGCTGTTCTGGGAAAAAAAATTATATATTTAGAAGGAATCTATTTAATATTATCAAAAACTTGGTTTCAAGTAACTGATAATGAACATTATGTTCTCTCAGCATGAAACAAATTGAATTTATTTAAATATGACCATCTTTCTAACTGTTGCATTCTAAGTTTCAGAAACTTGCTCCCACATAATTTAAGTATACTCCCACCTCTCTCTCCCAGATGCAGATGTAATTTATGTAGAAGCAGACATTAAAATAGTCACTCAGGGCAGACTCACTTTCATTTACATAGTGTTCTTTGGGGGGAAAGTATTAAATCAATTTTAACCTGTTTGGGCCTGCATCCAAATAATGTGCAGGCCTGTTTGAAGAGAATCGTTTTTGAAATTTGTAAAAGAGATCATATGAAATGCATTACTCAATTAAGTAAAGGAATTTATACTTTATTATAGAATACTGTACCATCTGCCATGAATATAACTAATTAAATTTGACTTGGTATGTGATTTTAACAAACAGTTGAAAAATGAAAATTCTACATGAATTCTTCAGCAACACCTGAAATGATAGATACCCACTGGGAAAGATTGCATCCAGCCCTGCTCAGGTTGCAAACAGACTTTCCATTGTCTGGCTGCAGTCTGCATAATGTTTGCATTAAAAAGCAGGTCAGTTTCAGTAACTGCTCACAAGCAACACAGAAAACCCAACTGCAGTGTTTGTCTGCTATTGTCAAAGAAATAACAAGCTAACATGATGAAATAAAAAATGGTTGCAAAGCTTCCCTGGCAGGGAACAGAAATGACAACTTCCCTCCAAAGTATGTTGCCAAAATCTCTGTTTCAAAAGAGGCCCTAGAAGAACCTTGTACAAAATACCCATTGTCTGATACCGCAACTGAGTTGAAATGCCGCAGTGACAAATCAGGCTACAGCCATGCTATGCGTTAGTCTTGAATCCGAGGCAATCGAAGGAAGCCGCCCCTTGGTGAGTCAGTTGCATCTGTCATATGGAAATAGTATTATGTCACTTTGTCAGGAGAGCTGTGAGGGGAACCGAAGGATTCAGAAGGTGCTTTAAACCAAACCTTGTTTATAGGGATGCTCGGATAATAAAATGACTAGTTACAAAAGAATTGTTTTTATCTGAAATGTGACTACTCAGTGTCAATCACAGAAGCATCAGGTTATTTGACTGTCTCACCCACATGTTCTTATTCTGTGTTGACACAGCATTGGTCCTTTGCATCAGCCAGACACATGCATCATGGACTGTGTGCCACCAAAGGAGCTCTCTTTCTGTCCTTTATGAAAACTATGTCTTTTGAAGATCAGTCATTTCTCTGGGGGACTTCAGAGAAAGTAATGATTTTCATATTGAAATGATGCTGTGTCTTTTTCAAGAAAAAAAAGCGTATCATGTTCTTAAAGAAAGAAGCCGAGCAAAGCATTTTTTCCTTTGTTCAAACAGTTGAACAGTAGTCCTCGAGGTGAGGAGATGGATAATGCAGCTGGCTCTGGGATCTGTAAACAGGAGAGCATGATGTCGAGGAGTTGATCTATAAAATTTGGTGATAAAGACTTCTGAGGAGCATATGCTTCCACTTTGGGCTGATGGTGTTTATGAAGCACTCCGCATCATCGCTCTGCAGAAGAGGGTTGGAGTTGAGCAGAAAGGAAAACAAGATGTGTCTGAGGAACACAAGGAGTTGAGAGCATTAGGGCCCATAGGCAGAGAAAGGTTTCTCAAGTTTCATTTATTCAGGGATTAAGAATCCGTGGGAAATGAGCACTTTGTAATTAACCAGCTCCTTCAATGCTGAGGTTATTTTTGGATACTTATTTTTCCTGGTATGAAAACTATGGTGATCTTGGGGGCCTACCTAGGACAACTGGATTCAAAGTAACCTGTTGACATATGGGAATGATAGGAACACATGCCAAACTGAAATAAGCAGAGGGAACATATGAAGTAAATCACGGCAACGCTGAACACATGTAGGCAGAGCTGGCCAAATAGGACTTGGGAGAACCAAGAAAAACAGAATGAGATAAATGCGTGGGATTGCAGTCAGGGAATACAGTATCTCTCCTGAGGTCAGAAGAAGCT
Source organism: Lasiurus cinereus (assembly GCA_011751065.1). Classification (NCBI taxonomy): domain Eukaryota; kingdom Metazoa; phylum Chordata; class Mammalia; order Chiroptera; family Vespertilionidae; genus Lasiurus; species Lasiurus cinereus. Next base: position 10,808,308 of record JAAGEH010000311.1, on the reverse strand, counting down.
TCGATGAACAATTCTGAGCTCCGGGGTTTCAAGGCAGCTACAACAAAAGTCCGTCTAGAAAAGCCATCAAGCCTCACTCTTTAATTGTATATTTATCAAAGGCATTTTTCAGGATATCCCTGTTAAGCTGACCTGCCTGTTTACAATATGTGTTCACTTAAAAATGGATTTATAAACATATATTATTTGCCAAGTTTGAAAATCTCGAACATCTTTCATAAATATATTATCCAGGCATTATTCAAAAACTGGAACTCTTGTCCTGGCAAGATGATTTCTGGCCGGTCTCTGTGGGATTTCCTGTTCTAATATCCTCTGCGGAGGTGCCGACCACACGTCAGTCAGGAAGAATGGTGACTTGCACCTGTGCTCATTGGAACACACAGCCTGTCCAGTCGGGGCGCTGGGCACTCCTGGTGGTAGCCTATATGAGGTGATGCTGGCCTGAGAAGAATCTTGTCTGACTTCTGAGGTTCCCCTTTAAAACTGTTTTGAGCCAATCTGCCAACAGGTGTATGCTTTTTCTGCCAGAGAGCAGCAATTAAGATATCAACTGCTATTTCCTTGATTGCAGAGGGGGAACAGGAGGTTAAGATGTACTCAGTGCAGTTTAGGTTAGAGGCAGCATCTGGGTTTCTGTAAGGCAAGGTTTTATCCAGTTTGGCAGTTGATTTGATTGAGAGAATGTATCAAGTGACACTTTTCAGGTCACAAAAAGGCAATGTGAAACAGAACCTTAGAAAGGACAGTCATTAGGACCCACTGTCCCCACAGTAAGTGGATGTAGTAGCCACTCCTTCCTTTGCTTAACAAGGGGTTTTGAATTTGCATAATAAAGATGCTTTAGACTTGTTTCTTAGGGACAGATCCGTATTGTACATATTTAATTTTAGAAAAATATACAATTTGTAGAGTTGATCCAATTCTGATTTTCTTCTTTTATTTTTAAACTTTTTATATTTTATTTTTATTGTTGACATTATTACAGATGTCTCCTGCTAACCACCACCCTCCCCCTTATCCCCCTCCACCCAGACCCCACCCTTCCCCACTCTATCACTTACCACATTATTGCCTGTGTCCAAGGCCTAGGTATATATGTCCTTTGGCTATTCCCTTCACTTTCTTTCATCTGTCTGCCTACCCACCTCCCCTCTGACATCCGTCAGTATGTGCCATGTATTCATGTCTCCGGATCTATTCTGTTTGTCAGTTTATTTTGTTCATTAGATTCCACATATAAGTTAGATCATATGGTATTTTTCTCCCTCTGACTAGCTTATTTTGCTTAGCATAAGAATCTCCAGGTCCCTCCAAAGGTAAGGTTTCCTTCCTTTTTTACCATCGTATTCCACTTTGTAAATGTACCACAGCTTTTTTTATCCATTCATCTACTGATGGGCACTGCTATTTCCAGATCTTGGCTATTGAAAACAATGATGCTATGACTATAGGGATGCATATGTTCTTTCTGATGGTAAAGAAGATGTTTTGGAATTCTTAGGATATATTCCCAGAAGTGAGATCGCTTGGTCAGAAGGCAGTTCCATTTTTAATTTTTTAAGGAATCTCTATACTGTTTTCCACAGTGGCCATACCAGTCTGCATTTCCACCAACAATGCACTTTGGTGGGAATGCAGAATTTTTCCACACATTCAGCATTTGTTGTTTGTTGATTTATTAAAGGTAGCCATTCTAGCAGGTGTGAGGTGATATCTCCTTGTGGTTTCAATTCACATCTGTCTGATGATTAGTAACATTGAGCATCTTTTCAAATGTCTATTGGTCATCTATATGTCCTCTTTGGCAAAGTGTCTACTCAGGTTCTTTGCCCAATTTTAATTGAATTGTCTTCCTGGTGTTGAGTTGTATAAATTCTTTATATATTTGGAAATTAACCCCCTCACAAATGCATCATTGGCAAATATGTTCTCCCATACAGTGGGGTTCTCTTTTTATTTTTTTGATAGTTTATTTTGCTGTGCAAAAGCTTTTTAGTTTGATATAGTCCCATTTGTTTATTTTTTCCTATGTTTCCCTTTACTTTAAGAAATATATTGGCAATAACATTGCCATAAGAGATGTCTGAGATTTTACTACCGTTGTCTTCTAAGATTTTTATGGTTTCATGACTTACTTTTAGGTCTTCTATCTATTTTGAGTTTATTCTTATATATGGTGTAAGTTCATTTTTTTGAGTATATCTGTTCAATTTTCCCAGCAACATTTATTGAAGAGACTGCCTTTATTACATGCTCTTGCCTCTTTTGTCAAATATTAATTGACCATAAAGACATGAATTGATTTCTTAGTGGAATGGCCTTGGATAAATTATCTGAGCCTCAGTTTCTTCATCTGTAAAAAATTGCAGGATTGCCCGGCCAGTGTGGCTCAATGGTTGAACGGTGGTTGAGTGTGGATCTATGAATAGGAAAGTCAGGGTTTGATTCCAGGTCAGAGCACATGCCCCGGTTGTGGGCTCCACCTGCAGGAGGTAGCTGATCAATGGTTCTCTCTTATTATTGATGTTTCTGTTTCTCATTCCCTCTCCTTTCCTCTCTAAAATCAATAAAAATACATTTTTTAAAAATTGTAGAATTATTGGGAGGAGAATTAATCTAAGCAGAGTACCTAGCATCGGGCTGAGCACAGAGAATTTTCACATACAATTGCGTCCATTGTAACTTTTCAGGGAGAAACTATTTCTATCTTGTCGAGATAGATGTAAGTGGATTCTCAGGGAGATGCCACCAGGACTCCAGGACCCATGTCACCTCGGTGCCCAACCTGCACTTCTGCCCTGGCTCTTGAGGCCCAAAGCCAGGAGTACACAAACACTAGGGAAGACGTGAATTAGAAGGAAATGGCCCACCCGCCTGGCCTACCTCCTCCTCCCCTTTCACCTTCAAATACAGCAGCTGTGTGGGGTATCTGTGGATGGTTCAATCCTATGCTAAGTGTAAAGTGGGCCCAGCAATCCACAAGGATCACTCACAAGGATTTCGCTGATTATGAAGATGCTCGTTGACAAGTACAGATGTAGAATTATTGGTGCTTCTTACTTGAAGAGTGCCAGGTGTCTGAAAAGCCAGCCACAAATAGTCATAACTATAAAGATAGAAGAAGAAGTTTGAAGCGGGGGAGGAGAAGAGATGAGATACTGCTCTTTTTTCCCTTTCTTAATGGTCTCTGCTTTGAAAGACAATTGATCAAAAGAAAGCCCAATTTCTTTCTCACTCTAGAAATACTATATTGTTCTGTATATGTACATTCTGCAACAATAGTTTCTCCATACTATTTAAAGCTGGAAGTTTTGGGGGAGTGGGTCAGAGATTAAGACTATAAAATTACAGTAAAATACTGGAAAGACATTATGATATCTCCAGGTTTAGAAGTCAGAGAGAGTATGAGAGAGAAGAGTCTGCACTTGAGAAGAATGTGGGGGATCAGATCTTCTAGTATTAAAATGATCAGTTATATAATACAAAATAAATATGTGTAACACATTTAATAAAATGAACGATATAAACAAAAATATGAGCAATGAGAGATTTTAAAAATAAGCAGAAAAATTTGTAAAGGAAACCTAATAAAAATCCTAAAAATAAAACTATATAGTTAACTAAAGTGAAAAACACAGTTGAAGGATTTAGCATAACTAAAGAGAAAATTAGTCAATTTATCAATCATAAGAAATTACTAATAATGCTTCACAGAGCAATAAAATAAAGGAAATATGAAAGAAACATTTATCAACATAAAATAAAGACTGAAAGGAATCCAAGAAACAAAAGAGATGAGGGAAAGGGGAATATATGAAAGGATAATGGTGACAATTTCACTTAGAATTGATTAAAGGCATTTATAATGGACAAGAAGGACCAGGTATTTCAAATAAGATGTATATATAAAAATTCACACCTGAAAAATATCATATTGAAATTATAACACATCAAACACAAATAACATTGCTCAAAAGAAAATAGAAAGGTTTATTAAGAAACAATCAACAATGAGATTGGTAGATAATTTCTCAGCAGCAAAAATTGAAGAGATAAGGCATTAGAACAATATTTTAAAAGTTTTAAAATAAAAGTTGAAAATCTAGCATTCAATGCTTAGCAACACTATATTTCAGTAGTAAGTGAAATAACAAAAGCATTTTCAAATATACAAAAAACAAGTGTCTGAGACCAAAATGTAGACCTGAATGATTTTTCTGTTTCAGAAGGTCTTACAACTAACTAAAAAATATGTTAAACATGTGGGTAAATCTAAACAAAATAGATATATAGAGCAATAATAATGATGCCTAATTTAAATGGTATTAAAATTAAGCAAAAAATCAAATCCTAACTGTATTAAGCCTGGTAGGGAGTGACTATAACTAAAGTATTCTAGAGACCTTATATTATCTATATATATAAAAGCCCAGTGACCAAATGATGGAACAACCAGAACAACTGGTCTACCAGCCGCTATGACGTGCACTGACCACCAGGGGGAAGATACTCAATGCAGGAGCTGCCCTCTAGTGGTCAGTGCACTCCCACAGTGGTTGCACTACTCTGTTGACCAAGATGAGCAGCTGCTCCTATAGTAGGAGCAGGCAATTGGCTGACCTGGATGAGTGGCTGCTCCCACAGTGGGCTGATCCCCACAGGCCACACCCACCAGTACATGAATCCATGCACTGCGGCCTCTAGTTTAGAATAAAAGTAAATAGATTAACTTTAGACTTTAAGTATGCATGTCAACATTTCTGCTGTGAGATATAGAGAAATAGAAAAAAAGAGAACATACCTTTTAAATGAGTAGGTGCTCCTAAAATGAGTAAAAGCAAGAGAGAAGAATATCCATAATCTATTTAAATGAAGGAAACAAGAGAAAGGAAGAAGGGAAGGAAAGAAAGAGATAAGAGAAGAGAAGAGAAAAGAAGAGAAGAGAAGAGAAGAGAACAAGGACAAATTTAAATAAGTATTCTCATAGTTAAATGTATATATGTTCAACACACTTCTCAGCAGTTTATTCATTTATTTCTCACAACAGTCTACATTTCTAGGAGATATATTTTGTTATTATCATCTACATTTTATAATGGAGAATCTGAATAATAACATAAATATCTTTTTTTTTAATTTAGCTCAAGTACTTATAGGAAACATAATTAGCCTTAAATGTATAGTCTTCTAAAATTGTGTTAAAAAACACATACTATAAAACACATTTAATTTTAACCTGTTTTAAGTATACAGTTTAGTAATGTTAAGTATATTCACAATATTGTGAAATAAATCTCCAGAACTTTTTCATCTTAAAAAAAACCAAAAACTCTATATTCTTTAAACATTAACTCCTCTTTTTCCCCTTCCCCAACCCTCTGTTAACTGCCATTCTAGATTTGTTTTTATGAATTTGACTACATTAGATACCTCATACAAGTGGTATTATATAGTGTCTTTTTGTGTTTTATTTTACCTAGCATAATGTCCTCCAGGTTTATCCATTTTATAGGCTGAATAATATTCAATTGCAGGCATATACCACATTTTGTTTAACCACTCATCTATAAATGGACATCTGGGTTGCTTCCACATCTTGGCTATTGTGCATAGTATGCTATAAACATGGGTATAAAGATGTATCTTTCAATCTTTTAGATATAAATACGGAAGTGGGATTGCTAGATCAGTTGATAGTTCTAATTCTAATTTATGAGAAACATCTATACCTTTTTCCAGAGTGGCTGTACCATTTTACATTCCTACCAACAGTGCACAAGGGTTCCAGTTTCTCCACATCCCCACCAACACTTGTTATTTTCTGGTTTTTAGCCATTCTTACAGGTGTGAGATATTTCATTGTCATTTGACTTGCATTTCTCTGATGATTACTAATGTAATGCCTCTTTTCGTATGTCTGTTGTACATTTATATATTTTCTTTGGAAAACGTATATTCAGGCCCTTTGCCGATTTTGATCTATTATTCTTTTGCTATTGAGTTGTATGCGTTCCTTATATATTAACCCCTTATGAGATATATATTTTGCAAATATATTATCCCATTCCATAGGCTACCTTTTTATTTTGTTTATTGTTTCTTTTGCTAAACAGAAGCTTTCTAGTTTGATATAGTCCCACTTGCTTTTGTTGTATGTGTGTTTTGTGCTATTGACAAGAAATCATTGCTAGATCACACATTTGTTTATTCCATAGAGCTGAATGCTAAGGAGCTAAATGTTCAACATAAGAAATTAGAAAACGAAAATCCAAAGGAAGTAGTACAAAGAAAATTGAAAAGATCAGAGAAAGAATTCATTAAACAGAAAACAAAATATAATGCAGAAGATTTTTTTAAAACCCTTGAGATTTTAACAATCTAGCTAGGGAGATGTTATTTTTTTATTTAATAAATCTTTATTGTTCAGATTATTACAATTGTTCCTCTTTTTTCCTCTCATAGCTCCCCTCCACCCAGCTCCCACCCCTCCCTCTACCCTTACCTCTTCCCCGCATTGTCCTCATCCATAGGTATATGATTTTTGTCCAGTCTCTCCCTGCACCCCCTTCACCCCTTTCCCCCTGAGAATTGTCAGTCCACTCCCTTTCTATGCTCCTGATTCAATTATATTCACCACTTTATTCTGTTGATCAAATTTTTAATTCACTTAATTTTTAGATTCACTTGTTGCTAGATATGTATTTGTTGTTCATAATTTTTATCTTTACCTTTTTCTTCTTCCTCTTCTAAAAGAGTACCTTTCAGCATTCATACTGAAACACTGGTTTGGTGTTGATGAACTCCTTTAGATTTTTCTTATCTGTGAAGCTCTTTATCTGCCCTTTAATTCTGAATGATAGCTTTGCTGGATAGAGTATTCTTGGTTGTAGGTTCTTGGTATTCATCACTTTGAATATTTCTTGCCACTCACGTCTGAACTGCATAGTTTCTGTTGAGAAATCAGCTGACAATCGTATGAGTGCTTCCTTGTAGGTAATGAACTGTTTTTCTCTTGCTGTTTTTAATATTCTCTCTTTGTCTTTTGCTCTTGGTATTTTAATTATGATGTGTCTTGGTGTGGTCCTCTTTGGATTCCTTTTATTTGGGGTTCTGTGTGCTTCCTGGACTTGTAAGTCTATTTCTTTCACCAGATGTGGGAAGTTTTCAGTCATTATTTCTTCAAATAGGTTTTCAGTATATCTTGCTCTCTCTCTTCTCTGGCACCCCCATAAATCTGATGTTGGTATGCTTGAAGTTGTCCCAGAGGCTCCTTAGACTATCTTCAAAATTTTTTAGAGACTTGCATATTTTCTTAGTCTCTTCAGATAATCAATTTTATATTTGTTAATCTTCTGCATTATCAGAGCGGAAGATTAACAAATATAAAATTGATTATCTGAAGAGACTAAGAAAATATGCAAGTCTCTAACAGTGTTGTTAATAAACAAAAGGTGCCCTCCTCCCCACTCAGTGCAGCCAGGAGGCTGCTGCTCCTCCATTTTTGCAGAAGATTGGAAATTTATTCTGTGAAGAGGACAAAACTCAGGGTCCTTGAACTGGAGACATCAGGCACAGCTGAAGATGATGATACCTTGCTAAAAATGACTGAAAAATAAAAATACACACTAAAAGTGTTGAGATATTTTATGCCACCCTACTAAAGATCCTAAGTGATTCTCCCTTCTGGCATGCATACCTTGGGATAGGCCTCTCGCACATGGAACAGGGCTGATCTCTGTAATTAGTTGGGTATTATGAGCAATGACAAAGTATGTATGATCTCTGAGGCCAGGTCATAAGAGACATTATGGCTTTTGCCTTGCTTTCTCTAAAATTACTCTCCGTGGGGGAAGGCAGCTGCCATGTCAAGAATACCCATGGGGAGAAAATGAGCTCTTTTGCTGATGATTAGCGTTACTTGCCAGGAGTGCATGTGCGCCACTTTGGACACAGAACCTGCAAGAACCAGGTAGATGACTATATACCCGGCACACATCTTATTGTGAGACTTGAGCCAAAACCACGCAGCTAAGCTGTCCTTGAATTTTAACCCACAGAAAATGTGAGATAATAAATAGTTTTCAATCCAGGAAAAAAAATAAACAAAGGGCTGACAAAGAAATGAATAATATTGATAATAAAAAAGGAACATATCAAATAGAACAGAATCTAGATTAGGATGGCTTAAGGAAAAAGGAGTGTTTCACACTATAAACCTGTGAGCTCACTGAGAATATCTCTGTTGGCTGCTTGAAGTAAAATGGTCTATAGTTAAGTGCAAATACTTTCCCCCTTGTTTTGAATACCAGCTTTACCACATACTGTCTTTGTGTATATTATTTTACTTCTCTCTGCCTCAGTTTTCTCATCTCTAAATAGAGATAATTGTAGTACCTTCTTCATAGTGTTGCTAAGTCAATTAAAGTAAATTTATGAATATATTCTACCTGTTCTTTACTTAGGATGTTCTAAATAGGTGTTTGCTGCAACTGCTACTAGAGTATGCATTGGGGATAACTCTAAAGGAGCAATATTCTTGTGACTCTTCCCTCTGTTGTTGTACTTTTCTGAATTTTATTTAATGCTTATTAACATGTCCAAGTAAAGCATAATCAGAGGGAGAGCAGGTGAAATAAAAATCAGAGCTACTTTACAGCAGTGCTTGTTAGAGCCCTTAGAGGAGGAGGTGGAACTTAATAAGTGAAGTAAAATAGTTTAAAAATTTATATCTCTGCATTGCCTACCTCATTAAGATTTGACTGCAGTGTAGCTAAATTTATATAGCAACTAAATGTAAGCAGTCTCCCAGTTCAATCATGCAGTTTAAGTCAAGTTTCAGTTTTAAATAGTCAAATCAATTTAATAAATTTTATTTAGTTCTTTTGGTACAACCTAACATGTTTTAATAATCGGCTTAATAGTTTGTGTCCCTGCCAGAGAGTAAAGTCCTTGAAGGTGTGACTGGGCTAAATAGATGTTTGCTGAAACTGCTACTAGAGTGTTTATTTGAGATAACTCTAAGCTGGGATTTGATATTATGCTGCTATTTCTAGCACACAGTATTATATCTAACTAGATAATAAAACAAAAAGATAATAACTGGGATTTAAAATATAGGGAGGTCTTTAGAGTCTTGCTGATGCATAGATCTCAAGCCCTGCAGATTTTATCGTCAAAACTTTTGAATCCAGAGATAAACTGAATCGAAATAAAGCCTTAACTAAAACAGAACCAACACAACTAATGATTAGACTGCATGAAACTCCCAGGATAACAGCTGATGGAAGAAGGGACATGCCATTTTCTAGAGGTAAATATTATGTACTTGGAATGTTCATTTACACACAAAGTCTGGGATATATTGGAAAATTTACAACACTAAAAATAGCAGGAAAATGTCACTCAATAGAAATAAATTCAACAGATGATCTAGATGTTGGAATTAACAGACAGGATCTTTACTGTAACTAGAGTGTATATGTGAAAACATCTAATGAATAGAGGGGCAATGTGTGTGAATAAATTGAGAATTTTAGTAAAGAATTAGATCTAAGAAAAGAAAACCAAATATAAATTCGAGCACTAAAAAAGTAAAATATAAGAATTGAAGAGTTCACCAGATATGCTTAACAGAAGATTGAATACAATAGAAGGATAGTTTAGTGAATTTGAAAGCAAGTCAATGGAAAGTGTCTAAATTAAAACTAAATGGGGGGAAAATGAGACAAAAATTTAAAATATCCTCTAAGTCTTCTGGGACCATATTAAACACTTTAACAATGTACAATTGGAGACCAAGAAGAAAAGAGAGGGTGGATAGTACAGAATAAATATTTAAAGAGAAAAAGCCTAAAATTCTTCAAAATTAATAAAACATATCAACCTAGGGATCCATAAAGCACAGCCCAAAAAAGTATAAATGCAATCAAAATCACACCTAGAATTTCCTAATCAGACTGCTGATAATGATGGATAGGTAGAAAGTCTTAAGAGCATCCTGAGAAGAATGATTTATTACATGTAAGGGAATAAAAATAAGCACAATGGCTAGCTTTTTTCAAACATAATAAAGACTATACAACAATGAAATGAAATATTTAAAGTGCTAAACAAAAATCTGTCAACTTACTGTTCTACATCCAGCGAAAAATCCTTCAAAACAAAATACCTTTTCTAATATGCAAAGTCTGGATCTATCTCTAGTGTCCCTGCCTTAAAATAAAAACATTAGGCAGTAGGAAAATGATAGCAGATGCCAAGTCTGAAACTGCAGGAAGAAACAAGAGGATCAAAAAGTGTGTGGAGGTAAATTTAGAAGACCATTTTTATCATCTTTATTATATCTGAGTATACTTGATTTGCTTTTAAAAACTTTTGACTCTTTAAAGAAAAAAATAGTAATTGCATATCATGGGTTTATAACATATGTAGATATAAGATAATAATAACAATAACAATAATAATAATAAAAGCACAAAGGACCAGAAGAGGAGATAGATGGAATTATATCATTAGAAGGTCATTACATTGTTCACGAGGCAGGATATTATTAGAAGGTAAACTGTGATATGCATGCATATTTTAAGTTCTTAAATGCTAGTAAAAATTCAAAGAGATGCATTTAAAAAGTCAAAAGATAAAATGAAATTAAAATATTTAATTGATCAAAAAGAAAGTAAAAAAGAACAGAAAAACAGATGGTACAAATAGAAAACAAATAACAAATACATAAGACTAAATTTCAACCATAGAAAGCATTAAATAAAATGACCTCAATGTTCATTTAAAAGGAAGAGATTACTAGACTGCATACAAAAAGTATATATATTATCTATAAGAAATGCACTTTAACTGTATAAGCACAGACATGATGAAAGTAAAATTGTGGAAAAGGCATACTATGCAGACAGTAAACATAAGAAAATATATTGGACAAAGTAGAATTCAAAATAAGATGTATTATCAGATAATACCTATTATTACTGCTTAATGGGAATACCTCATGATTATAGAAAGTTAATTCCTTAAGTATTCTCTAGAATTATTCTCTAACAGTTTTAAATATGTAGGTACCTAAATACAGATGAAATGGAAAAGGCAGATAAAGGCAAATCCACAATAATGTTTGGGCATTTTTTTTTATTCTCTCAATATTTGATAGAATAAGTGGACATAATTAATTAAGGATATAGAATATTTGAACAACCCTATGAACAAACGGCCTCATTGACATGTATAAGCAACTATATTCAACAATCACAAAATGTACTTCTTTTCCAGTGCACATGGGACATTCACTAAGTACACATGAAACATTCATCAAGACAGACCATACGATAAGCCATTAAATAAGTCACAATAAACTTCAAAAGTTTGAAATTATACAGATTATGTTTTTCAGTGGATTTTTAACTAGAAATCAGTAATAATAAGATATGTAGACATACTCAAATTTTGAAAATTAAGTAATGAACTTCTAAAGAACTAAGGATTAGAAAAGATATTGCAAGAAAAATAGAATATGTGTTGAATTGAATGATGTATAATAATTTTTGAAGTGTATCTAATTAATGCTTAGAGGAAAATTTCTCTTAGTCTTCATTTTAAACTTTGTGAACAACAATGTAAGAACTTTTAAGAAACTAAAAGAGAAATATAACTTATTATCAAGTACATAGAGAAAAGCAAAAATAGGGTAAGGCAAAAGTAGATTTTTAGTTGTAAGTATATGAAACACTGAATTCACTCTTGTATTATTATTTATTAATTAATTATTCTAATTATGAACAACTGTAAACATTATAATGGAAATCAATGAAACAGAAAACTGATAAAGAAAATCAACAAAGCTCAAATTTTCTTTTTAGAAATATAAATACAATTGATAAACTGTGAAGACTGATCAAGAACAAAATCTATCAACATCCGAAGTGAAAGGGATAGCTATTGCTGATCCTACACATATTAAAAATATTATTAGAAAATATTATGAAAAACTTATATCAGTAAGCTCAACAATATAGATGAAATTGACATTCCAGGAAAACCATATGTATTGTAATGATATAAATTGATAATAAGAATATTTTCCTAGCCTGGTTTCTTTCTCTAATGGCTTTCAGTTCCTCTCTGAGTGCTATATGAATGATGCCCTGTTTGTCTCATGCTGTAAGAATAGGGGAATTCTCTAGATCCTAACATTTTGGTGGAAAGAGCACTTTCTAGATTGAAATCAGTATTCCATTGGTCAGAAATTTTCAACACATATTACTATTAACTGCCTTTCAGTACAGCCCATAAGGGCATTTTTGGACACTGGTTCTGCTCTATCACATAAGTTACTTCATCTAGCTTTACCTGTATTCATTACTTCCATTTAAATCACAAAGTTGTATTGAACAGGTTCTCACTAGACTGAAAATTCCTTGAGGGCAAAGATTCTTTCTTCTACACCATTTTAATTTCAGTACATGTTAGGTGCTTAGTAAATGACTGTTGATTCAAGGTCTGAATATCTAAACATGTCCTCTAGTGAGTCCCCACATAATTCCCTCTCCCAGCTATGAATCAATATCTTATTATCCAACTTACTAATCCATTCTCTTTTCCTCACTTGTAGCCTATGTCTTTCCATTTTTATTCAGAGTATCATGAAATAAGTAAGCTCTTTCCTGACCCCAGAACATGTCACACACCCAGTTGGAAATGACTCCAGGAATGTACAACTGTTTATAGTTCACATACACACACCAGGATGTTTCCTGCCTCCATGCTTTGGTCATGCTTTTCTCTCTAGCTGGAGTACCTCTCTCCATCAACATCCATTCCTCTGACAAATGTTTGCTTTTGTTTAGGCATCCTCTCTACCAGAAAATCTTCTCTGATCCCCTGGGATCAGCATTATAAATTGCTCTTTTGGGTGTCTTTAATATTGCACTCCCATTCCTGAGACTGTTTGTCACATATTAGGTTCATCTATACCATATTACATATTAGGGATCTGTGGCTTTCATTAGACAATCATTTACACCTAACATGTACTAGAGCCTATTAAGTACAAAGAATATAGTGACATCTATATCTCCAAAACACAGATAAAGATTAAGAGAATGAGATCTGTTAAATGCTGAGTTCATACACAAAGGGCCTACATTTCATACATTGCCATCTCAGTAATGTTAGAAAGGACATGTGATTCTATATTCTTGGGGGGGGGTAGTTACTAACTAATTTTTGAATAATGAATTCTAGAATTTTGGAAGTAAGGGTGACATTAAGATCACCAAACTCTGTTTATGAACCTTTCTACATTTTGGGGCAATCTAGTCCTCTGGAATCTCTCCCATTCTCTATGTGGTAACTATGAGCATGGAAAGGAAGGAATGGCTACTATGAAAAATACTCAAACAGGAAGCAGCACTGCTTATACATGAAGATGAAGAAGAGGCAAGAAGGAACACAGATGGTTGCAAAGTATTGAGCCTGACAACTTTAGGGGATGAGGATACTGACCGACAGTGACCCATGGATCATTTTGGCCCATAGAGACACAGGGATGTTATTCCAAGCAGAGGCCATGAACATCAGACAGTGACTGAGCTCTGAAAGGAATGGGCAGGAAACAGTAAAGCCTGAGAGCTGAGGTGGGTCACTTCCCTCTCTTTTATGTGCTGCCCAGATTCCCCTTTTCTTCTCCAAAGCTTTCATCTAGCTGACGGCTACTCTCCCTTCGGGGGTCAACCAAATATTTGTACAGAACTTTCACATACATTGCCCCACCAACCCTGTGCAATAGATATGCATTCTGGTTTCATAGTCCAGGAACCTGAATGGAAGTAAGGGGCACAACTGAGGGTCATATGGAGTTATTGTGATTGTGCATCTATTCAATGTCTATTATTCAACAGTATATTAGGTCCTCTAAGAGGTAGAATCATAAGGCATGGACTTTTTACCATCTCATTGGGAAGACAAACATAAAACATATGAAGTGATTAGAGAATATGTTAAGTATGTGCATCAAATAACCATGTATCAATAAGTATATAACAATATGTTAATATGGAAAGTTATGCAACAACCTGCATATTAAATCCAGTATTTCTTTGGGGAAAATATACTTTTAAATATTTATTCAAGCTTGATGGCCAAAGACATTAGACAATATGGAAATGGAACTTTTGTAGAGCTTTTACAGGATCTCTAGACTCTATTTAACTATGGACCTAAATAGTGAGAAACTTCATTTCTTTACTTATAAAAATGTAAGTGATAGTTTCTTGACTATTGCCAAATAAAATAAAGCACACACATAAAAGAAAAGCTTTATAAAACAGCATGGTTGTTAAAAAAGAGAGAGAGAGAAATAAGCATGCTTTTAAAAATATATCTATTTTATGCATTTTGAGAAGAAGAGACTAAATGGGAAGACAGAGCTCCTGCTATGCATGATGGAAATACAACTTTGATATATGAGCTTCACATTCATTGACTTTTTGTATTAAGAATTTATTCTTTAATATTTAAATAATTTCAAAAGGGTGTAAGTTAGCACTCTTAAAAAATAACTTTGATTTAAAATGAATTACAGGACATGGGTCCCTGAAAAACCATGTTCCGCTTTTTGAGGATTAGTTGTTACAAGCAGAAGATAATTAAAATTTTTAGAGGACCATGTTTGTAGTTGGGATTCTTCTCAAATCACACTCTATTCCCACCACTGTACCTTAGTCCTTAACAAAGATGAATAAAAGTAGGTTTCAGTCTTATTGTTAAAGACATTTTACCAAATTCCATTGGTGGTTTTAACAAACAAAACGATTTTTCCTTATTTTAGTCCAAAAGAAAGAGATAAAGAAAAGAAAAACAGCTTTGAATCTTTCTTTCTAGGTTACTCATACATTTTCCTTCAGCTTTTTTTGCCATCCAGGAGATGAATTCTCTATTGCAGTTGAATAGCAGACTCTGAATTAGCAGATCGCCACTACAAATAAGAACAACGAAGGAAGGACAGATTCTGTTTAAAAAAAAAAAAGGCTTGAGTGGGAGAGGGAACAGATAATTTGATTTTATTTGTTAAGTTATTCTTTTCTTCCATGGATGCTGTTATGCAGAGTGTAAGAAATGCACAAATGTCTGGGGGCCTATCTCTAAGAGAAGGGTGAGTCATCAAAGACACCCAGTTGTGTGTGGGAGTCATCACTGGGGGTTGAATTATCAGGCCAAAAACAACTGGGCATGGCTCAGTTTCTGGAGCTGTTTCATGTCAGAGTTAACTCCCACTTGAAAGAAACCCAGCATACGGGAAATGAGAGTTCAGGACATCTTCCTTTGAATCTGCTTTCAAAATGGCTCATGCAGGTTGACACCGGGTATCTGCAATAGGCGCATTTCAGGGTTTATCATTACTATTTGCCTTTTATCGAGAGCCAATTATATCCACTATACATGCATATGTACATATAAATTATTATTATTCATTTATGA
Source organism: Lasiurus cinereus (assembly GCA_011751065.1). Classification (NCBI taxonomy): domain Eukaryota; kingdom Metazoa; phylum Chordata; class Mammalia; order Chiroptera; family Vespertilionidae; genus Lasiurus; species Lasiurus cinereus. Next base: position 10,792,819 of record JAAGEH010000311.1, on the reverse strand, counting down.
GGTTGGTGATGATAACATTGCTATCCTTTTGGGAGAGTACAGCTAGAAAATTTGAAGTTGACTCCCACACATCTTCAATAAGAAGACCAACCCCAAATCAAGTAGTTGGAAAAAGGTTAATAAGAGATGAGAAGACTTTCAAGGAGATATACAACACCAGGATCTGGATACAAGTTTCATGGAAGGGGGAGAGAGAGAGAGAGAGAGAAAGAGAGAGAGAGAGAGAGAGAGGAGAGGAGAGGAGAGGAGAGAAGAGAAGAGAGAGAAAAGACATCCCTCCCCCCAACACTCTTGTTTAGTCAAATCGAAATAAGCAGATTGTCTCAATTGAATCTTCTGTTCCTTCTTGGCAAATATATCTTTATGTTGTAAAGGAAACAAGCTTCTCTCTGCACAGCTTCAGACTCTGATCCTTGGACTTTTCTGATCCTCAAACCTATCAAGTCCTGAAGTTAATTTTTTCTCTTCTCTGTGCTGCCACAGATCATGTCAGTACCTGGAAATCCAGATTTAACTGGAAGATGTGAGCATGAGAATAAAAAACAGGGTCACCATAATTGTAAACTGTTTTTGGTAGTCTTTCCCCAAACCAAATAATTTAGCATTTACCAGGAAGTATCTCATAGCTTAGTAAAACAAAGCAAAGACGTAAAACAGCTCCCCTTGCTCTTTCTAGGAGTGGAGACCCCTCTCACGCTTTTCTTGCAGATATTCCAATTCCATGATACTTTTCTCCACCTATGCTAGGGCTATCTTCACAAATTTCATCTCTATTCTGGGCTGTGACAATCACTGGATCAAAACGGGGAAAACCATGGCCAAGGGGATTCTAGCACTATCAGAGACTAGCTTCTTGACAAAACCTCTCAGGCTCATCCAGAGTTTTGCTATAATTATTTTGTCCAGCTGAGTTAAAATATTCCTTCCTTGTCACATTTATTACCTTTCATTAAATATTTTGTATTGTTTATTAATTTTTATCTAATTTTTTGAATAGTTAATAAATTCACATGGTTGAAAAGTAGGAACAACCTAATCTATAGTAAAATTTCGCACTCCTTTCAGAGGCTCACAGTTCTGCTTAGTTCATACCTCTCCATTGCTCCCATCAAAATAACTGTTATTTAGTTCCTTCTATGTCAATACAGAGTTTCATTACACAATAAAAATAAATATTTTTTTATCCAAAATATAGCACTTGTTTTTAAATGTAAAGATGTGCATTATATACTTTTTATATTAAATTATAGAGAATGTTCTCATCTTTTATAGCTCCTTTGTACCTTTATTATAATGAGTATACCATCTTACTAATCAGCAAAATAGAGACATTTAGATGGATTCTAGTCTTAACTGTTATTGCAATGAATAATCGTACATATGCATTATTTTGCAGTTGTTTAGTACTATTGATAGTCCAAATATTCAAATAGAATTTTGGGCAAAAGAATATATATAATTGCAATGTCTAGTAATATTGTCAAATTATCTTTCATTAGAGTTGAACTAATTTACACTCTCATTGGAAATGTAACAGAATGTCTCTTTCCACGCACTCTCACCATCAGAAGGCATGGTCAACTTTTGGATTATTTTTAAATGTAAAAAATTTTTAAATATATTTCATTAGAATTTTAATTTCCAAGTCTCTCATTATAAGTGAGGTTAAATTTCTTTTCATAAGTTTAAATATCATTTGTTTGGATGTCTATTCATATTTTTTTGTTCTTTTGGAGCAAGAGTCAGTATATTTTCCTTAAGGAGTTTTAGAATGCTTTAAATGTTATGGGAATTATCTTTTTTATCACTAATGTAGAATGCAAGTGTTATTTCTTAGCTTATCATTGGCTTCTGGTGTGTTTTTCCCCCCATGATTTTTATTTTTATTTTATTTTTATGTTTTTAAATTTGTCAGTCTTTTCTGTTATGACATTTGGATTTAGAGTCAGAGGTACTAAGAATGTCTCCACTACAGGATTATAAAGGAATTCTCAGATGTATTTTTCCAATAATCTTTTTAAAATTTCACTTAGACATTTTTATAGTGTGTAATATGAGATATGGATCTAACTTTATTTGGTTCCACTTATTGATTCATTTTGAAATGCAAATTTTGATATAAATGTCATTTTATTTTTGGACTTTCAATTTTTTCCCATTGTCTGTTTAGTCATATTTTATAATACAGTCTAATATCTGGCAGAGCTAGCTCTTATTTCTTAAAGGAGTTTTCCTGGATATTTGTTTATCTTTCCTTGTAATTTTTGGAGTCAGACTTCACCATTCCAAACAAACAAAAGAATACAAAAAACAATAAGTCTCTTGCATATGTATATGCAATTTTCCCAATACCATTTACTAAAGACTATTCTTTCTTAATCTGTGTTTGTTGTGAGTTTATCAAAGATGTTAACCATATATATGTATGCATTTATTACTGGCTTCTCAGTTTTGTTCTATTGGATTATGTGTCTGTTTTTATGCCAGTACTATACTATTTTGATTATTATAGCTTTGTAATAGAGTTTGAAACCAGAAAGGGTGATTCCACCAGCTTTGTCCTTTCTTCACAAGATTTCTTTGGCTATTCAGAGTCTTTTGTGGTGCCCTAGAAACTTTAAGATTATTTTTATTACTTTTATAAAAATGTCATTGGAGTTTTGATAGGGATTTCATGGAACCTGTACATTTCCTTGAGTAGACATATTTTTTTTTCAATCCATTCATATGGGATATTTTTTTCATTTATGTTTGTCATCTTCAATATCTTTCATTAACATTTTATAGTTTTCAGTATGCAGGTCTTCCACTTCCTTGGTTAATTTATTTGTAAGTATTTTATTATTCTTGACACTATTGTAAATGAAATTATTTTCTCAATTTATTTTTCTGTTTATTGTTAGCGCATAGAAATACAAGTACTTTTTGATTTGGTATCCAGCAACTTTACTGAATTTATTTATTCTAACTTTTTTTTTTTTTGGTGGAGTCTTTAGAGTTTTATCAGACAGCATAGTGAGAAAGCTGTGCAGTGCTTTCATGTTCTTTGTGGCATTATCAAAACAGCCAAGGTGTGGAAACAACCTATCTGTAGACAAATGAATGAGTGAAGAAAATGTGAGTGTATATTTATATATGTAATGGAACATTATTCAGCCATAAAAAAATACTGCCATTTGCAACAACATGAATTAATCTGGAGAACATTATGCTATATGAAAAAATCAGAGAAAGACAAATTCTGTATGATCTCACTCACAGAATCTAAAAATAAAGTAAAATTCATGGAATACAGAGCAGGATGGTGGTTGCCAGGGGCTGGGTGGTGGGGGAAATGTAGAAAAGTTGATCAAATGGTACAAACTTTCAGTTATAAAAAAATTAAGTTTTGGGGCTCTAATATATAGCATGATAATACTATATTATACACTTGAAATATTCTAAGAGAGTAGACTTTTAGTGCTTTATCCACAAAAGAGTGGTAACTATAATGTATGTGTTAATTAACTTAATCACAATAATTATTTCACAACACATATCATTTTAATATATGCAATTTTGTCAATTATACCTTGATAAAGCTAAAAGAAAGAAATCAACAATTATAGTGATTATTTTAATGTATAAAATAATATATAGAGGAAAGAGTTATATGATATCAAGCATGGTTTTTCCATTTTCTTAAGACCTTAATAGCATTTTAAAAGTCCTTAATAGCATTTTAAAATTATTTTTATATATCAATGCAATATGTTTCCAAGATACAAAAGTTTTGTTTCAAAACTGAAATGCTATACCCATTATTTCCCATATTATAAATTTTGTTTATATGTATGAACCATTAATATATAAATTTTGTTTTATTTTTCTGTTTTACTAGCTTTCTAAATTTCTTTATTGTTTTTAATAGTTTTAAATTGATTGTCTTTGGCTTTCTATTTGTAGACATGAAAATAGAGTTTTATCTTTTCTATTAAAATTTGTTTACCTCTGATTATTTTCTCTTGTCTTTGCCTTTACTGTTATCTCCAGTAAAATGTTAAATAATAGAGGTAATAGGAGACATTTTAATCTTGCTTCTGACTTTACTGAAGGTTTCATTAAAAGGAGATGTATTATATCATGTTTTGCTATATTTAGTTTAGTCTCATTTTATTGAGGGTTTAAAATATTTTTCTAATTAACAAAGATGTTGAGGTGTATTTTTTCCAGTATCATAAGTTATTTCTTCTTAGTATAATGTGATGAATCATATTAATAGATTTCTTAATATTAAACCGTCCTTACTTTTCTATAATACATTTCTCATGGTCCCAATGTGTTACTCTTTTAATGTGCTTATAGAGTCTGTATTTATTTGTATTTATATTCAAAAATGAAATTGACTTGCAAGTTTCTGTTTATTTCATCTTTATTAAACTTAAGGGCATTTTCCTTCTTTTTCTAAATTTTGGAACAGTTAAAATTGGATTGCAATACCTGCTCTATGAAACTTGATCTTTTTTTTTCTGTTAAAATGAGTCTGTTTCCATTTTTTCTCTTTCCGGGAGTCAGTTTTGGTAAATTATTGTCTTAGAAAATTATCTACTTTAGTTAGGTTTTATTTCCATGTTTCAAATAAAAAAAAAATTGAAGTTAAGTGACATGCATTGATACAGTGAGGATTTCAGGCTAGATTTCTCCTCCTCCTGGGCATTGGTCATATTACTGATGAATAATATAAAATGCACCACACACTGTATCCACTGTAATGGTGCATATGAAAGGTGATTGGGGATAGGGGCAGGTTAGAAGAATGAGAGAAAAGAGGGCATTCTAGGTAAAGCAGTGGCAGAAACACACAATACTGACAGTGATTAGAAATGGACACAAAATTAACTTTGGTGTAAATATATTCAATTAATAATAAAAATATGAACAGCTGGAAACTGATTCCTGAAGTCAAAAAGACATGGGTATATTTGGAAATAGTATTACACATTGGAAAAGGAAATTAAAATTAATTTTGGTTTAAATACATTCATTAGCAATAAGAATGTGAGAAACAGGAGACTGTCTTTTCTGTATATGATTTCAACAATTACTTTCTCTTCAAAAAGTTAACATTTTAAAAAAAGGAATTTACAAGCTTTTTCAGTCATTTATATTTCTAATGAAGAGAGATAAATGAATATGCCCAGTAAACAAACTTTTCCAAACCTCAGGAAGTCCTTAGAGGGAAACATCCTTACATTGAGTCATAATACTAGATCCTTCAAAAACCGTGAATTTTTTGGAGAGAATCCAAAGGTTTTTCTTTTTACATTGCAGAAGTTCCAGAATTGGACAAAAGTTCTCAACCTACAGAAGGACTTGGCAAATACAGAAAGAGAGAATTTCTTTACAGAAAAAAGCCGCCAAACACCAAAATCAGAATAGCCACCCTAGAAGGACAGATGTGCTTTCCAGAGAAATAACTAAGGAATTCTTCAACATAAATCACAAATCATCTGTAAATCATGGGATCCATATAAAACCAGAATAATTAAAATCTACGAAAGGCAGTCTGAAAGGAAATAGCAAATCATCTAAGTTATACAATTTTGAAGTCCTATTTTTATTTCTATTGCTTTCGAACGTTTATAAAGAGAAGCCTATTTTCCCTTGCTATTTTCCTCTATCTATTGTCACATTCTTTCTTTAGAGCTCACATGACTTTCTTTACTCTATAACATTAAACTGAAGGAGAACCCAAGAACACTTTCCCTTTCGGCTATAGTTTAAAATCATTTGTAAAGATCAATTTTCTAGAATTATGAATGCGGAAGAAGCTTCTAAAAAGAAGCTCAAGCATTGCTTAGACAATTCAAATACTTAGGCAGAAAAAACAATGCAAAATATATAAAATAATGAGTTGATCTTCTACAAAAAAAGGAAAATATATCATAAAGGATAAAGAATAGAACCAGATAAAGACAAAGAAGCTAAAGTTGAAGTCATATTAGAAGTTAATATTTTCATTCTATCCATTTATCAAATGTAGTCTATTCTTGTGTCTGGCTCTGGAAAATAATAAAATTCAGGACAAATTATAATAATTTCCTTTGAGAGAGAAAGTTGTATAGCAAGAACAAAGGGCTTATATTTAGTTTCATGATCTTATAACTATACACAGTTCTAATCATATACATGCCAATAACAAGGAAGGGGCTCAATCACTATTTCTTAATAGTGGTAATACAAGTTATTATTGATTTCCAATGAAACAGCCTACAATATTTTCTTTTCACTCCATTGGAAAGGATTGTAATTACATGGAAATTCATGATAATGTATTAAAGATCTCATGTAGCTACTCTACAGAGCACTTAGAATGGAGTAACATTACTCCATACATAGCAATTAGAGTGCAACTAATTAGTGTCACTTACTGTGAGAAACAACTGATTAATTATGTTTAGACATTGCTGCTGAGCGAAAACGCAGAGCCTACAGCTTCTAAATTGCATGCTCTGCCATTCAGCTAATAGAACACCTCTGCTAGCTTGTAGTTACTCCATATTTAATTTAGCCTCAGTCTCTGGCTAATACAGGCACCCCTGAAGTTCTGCCCTGATGCTATGTTCATGAAACCACTCTACATCAAATTACAGTGTACTTTTCCCTCTATCACATTAGGAGAGTAATTAGTGAGGCAGCTGTGTCTGCTACAAACTTCTGGGCTCAACTCAGTGGGCACTAATATATTTCATTGTCATAGAAACAGCACCCTAGCACTTCAGCAACCTTATTCAATTTGGAAAATGAAAACTGCTCAAAGGAGCCAAAAGAAGAGATGAGTGCCTCTGTCACTTTCTGCAAAGCTATTGTGTCAAGAAGGCATTTTTAAAGGGACTCAACCCTACTCTGGTTTGGCTCAGTGCAGAGACTGAGGACTGAAGGGTCCCAGGTTTGAGTCAATCCGGGCCTCGAGCAGGTAGTTGATATGTCTCTCTCATGTTGATGTTTCCTCTCTGTTTCTACCCCTCCCTCCCACTCTCTCTAAAAATCAATGGAAAAAATATCCTTAGGTGAGGACTAATAAAAATAAAAAATAAAAGGACCCAATCCTCATGCCTAAATTTTACCAAATGCTCATTTACCCCCAAATGTCTAGTTCTGCTTTCCAAAATTTAATCTGATAATCACTGCTCCCCTCCCCACCTCAAGTCATCTCCATGTTTATGCCACACTAGGGTGGGAATGAGGCCAGATGGTTATTTGAAAGTGTCTCAGCCTGCTTTACAGCTGTTCTCAAATTTGTTCCTAAAGCTGCTAGAGAAACAATTTAACTTCATATTTGCTCTGTGCAGGGACAGGAGAGGAGAATCCAAGGTGAGCATTTATTCCTTCAAACAAATCCACTTAGTTCTGCCCACAAAGTATGGGGTGAATTCTAGATTTGTTTTGTGAAAAATGACCTTATTATGAACAAAGCCTGATCCACTGGAGCTATAGAGAGGAAGGCCCTCTCTAGCCTGAATTTTTAGTTTGACAACTTGTAAAGTCAACTAACATGTCGCCCTCTGTTTTAATTCTTCTGTTCTTCTCCCTCTGCCACTGCCTAATTCCAGGCTTTTATCACCTTTCATCAGTACTGTCAGTTAATGTAGGCCAGTCACCTCATTTTCATATGTAGGGGATTACCTAAGAATCTTATTAAAATGTTGTTACTATAGTTAACAGCACTGTATTGTATACTTGAAATTTAAAAGGAAGGGGAGGAGGAAGAAAGAAGTAACTATGTGAGGTGATGGATAGATGAATGTGCTCATTAGCTTAATTGCGGTGATTATTTCACAATGTATTGCATATCAAAACATTAAGTACACCTTAAATATGTCCAATTTTTAATCAATTATACCTCAAGAAAGCTAAAAAATACAGATTGTGAATCAGTAGGTTTTGTGTTTGGCCCAACATTCCTACATTTTTGCCAAATTCCCAGGTTATCTCCCTGCTTTTGGCTGGCCGATTCCAAAAGATCCTGAATACTGCATTCGGAGTCATTGCTCAAAAATGGCATTTCATAAGATGTGACCTCAGGACTTTCAGCAACAGAATCAGTTGGATCCCCTAGCAGACCTGATTAGCCATAACTTCTCAGAATGAGGTCCTCATAGCTGCGATTTTAACAATCAGCCCATGGTTCGTATGTACCCTAAAATCTGAGAACTACTATTATCAGGCAAAGTTCAAATCAGGTTAATTTTTCTTCCCAAAGCATTTTTAGTGGTCTCTACTGACTATTGAATAGGATTCCAAATTTCTTACGATGGCATTGGACTTCTTGCAGTTCCTATTTTCTAGGACATTTGTTGTTGATTCCACATGCCCAGAAGAGAAACTGACATAATAAAAATGATAAGAACTGTCTTCTTTACTGAAGACCTACTTATCTCATTTAACATATTGAAATCTCAACATCCATATATAATAATTTATCTCATTTCACTACTTTTAACCCTGTGAGTTAGGTGACATTTCCTCCATTTTATAGATTTCAGATCTAAATATCAGATGGAGGCAGGCTTATCAGTGTAATGCATTAAAAAGCTTATGTTATTTTCAGGGCCCATATTTTTAAGCCTGGAAAGTTGCTTGAATTTGCTTTATTAACGTTTAGCTCTCAAATAATTTTTGGATAGCAAGCAATTGACAAAATATATGGCTTTTTCTAGTGCATACCATGAATATTGGATATGCTTCCTGGACAAAAGTAACAGAGTTTTGCTATGTTGATGAACCAAAGTATTTCTGCTTCTCCCTTTTATTTTCTAAAGTTCCGTTAAATTTTGCTTGCAGTATTCTATCTCAGAATAACTCTCCAGACTAGTTGCCATAAGTAAGCCTTACAAAACATACAAGCCATAAATCCAGTCTAAAAATTTAAAACCATCTGTGCATTGTTCATCTAACACAGAACATATTTATTTGTACATTTCACATACATTTGGTTGTCATAGAATATCAACTAATCATAAAGAGCTGTTGACGAATTTGAAGTGCTATTTAGTATTGTTTACAGAAGGACATTACTGAAAAAATGTAGAACGTAAAACGTATTTTAATTTGAGACATGAGACTGAATTCGGCCATTTTGTACATTAACACCTTGTAAATGGAGTGCATAAATCAATCATCAAGTAGCATGTATTAGGAAGCCACAAGCATATGGCAATATCTGGGGCACTGCCTGAGTAAAGCAGACACATCTCCCTGCTCTCCACTCCTCAAATAGAAATGGGGACATGCAGAGACTACACAAGAAGAGTTTTGTATCTTTTAATTGTTTCATGTGTTACAGGATTAAGGGAAAGAGTGAGGACAATTTAGCACAGACAATTACTTTTTGTAGAACACAGGGATCGGGAGATTCAAATAAATTTTTTCTTCCTACTGCTTGAAGTAGCTATAGAAAGCTTGGGAAATATGAATGACCTAAAATTAATTGGGTATCATTCATATCAAGCTAAGGATTTTGAATTGTCAGTTAGTGCTCTGTCTGATTTTCAGAAGAAATTAGGAAAGCAAATCATTCCATAAAAAGATCTCACATGACTGTGCTAACATCACACAAGTAAAACCAAATCATTTTCTGTAAGCAAAGGAAAGGACCCTCTCAAGTAGTATATGGCATTGAGAATAAATTCTTCTTAACCTTCTTGTATTTTAATGGTAAGTCTGATCAACTAAGATAGAGTACAATACTAAATGTCTATACATTAAAAATTGCAACTTACATGTAATATCATAGATATATGAGGCACAGATGCAAAGTAAAAGTAACACCAGCAACAAGAACAACAATGACAAATCCCAAAGGAGCAGTTACTATGCTACTGCTATGATATTTTTATTTAAATTATTTTTCATCTTTTTATTAGCTATACCGAGTAGCACAGTGAATTCTGAGAAGCAGTATGCTCATTTCTTAGAATATTATGCTGCTGCATGGCCAGTGTGGCTCAGTTGGTTGAGTGTGTCCAATGCACCAGTAGGTCACTGGTTCGATTCCTGATGAGGGCACATGCATGGATTTCAGGCTCTATCCCCATGGGGGCATGCATGAGGCAGCTGATCATTTTCTCATAGATTCTTCTCTCCCTCTTTTCCCCTTTCCCTTCCTCCCTTCCTCTCTCTGAAATCAATAAACACACACACACACACACACACACTAGAGGGCTGGTACATGAAATTCATGCACTGGATTGGGGGGGGGGGGAAGAGAGGCCATCTCAGTCCGGCTTGTGCCCTATTGCAATCTGGGAGTCCCACAATCAATCACCCCAAAGAGGTAGGCCCTGCCCACCCAGCTCAGGCTCCAGGATGAAGCACCACTGCAGAGGGAGGCCCTGCCCACCCACCGCAGCCTGCCCATTGGTGGCCTGGGCCTCCCTCTTTGGGCGATCATGGGGCAATAATAGGGCCCCCTGACCAATCACATTGCACCACCTTGGCTGGCCTAGTGTCAATGGGTGTCATAGTGTGGTTGCGGTGCCACCGTTCAAAAGGTCATTCTGATAGGCTGTTGGGTCAATTTGCATATTATGCTTTTATTATTATAGATATATTAGTATATATGTGTATATATATACACATATATATAATCACTGTTCTGCCCCAGCCAGATGGCTCAGTTGGTAGGAGCACCATCCCACACACCCAAAAAGATTGTAGGTTCAATTCCCATCTGGGCATATACCTACGTTGCAGGTTTGATCCCTGGTTGGGGCACCTATGGAAGGCAACTAATCCATGTTTCCCTTTTTTTCCCTCTCTCTCTCTCAAATCAATAATAACATATCCTTGGGTGAGGATTGAAATATATGCATATATTATGCTGGTCCTTGTTGTCCTAATATTGTATATTTCCATTTTTTCCATAGGATTGCCCTTGTGAGTTTTTCACCTTGGTGAAAAAAATTCAAATGGATTTAAGCTGCTACTTTAATAGCTGAGATATAGTTTATTATTTTAAAACTACAGAGTAAAACTTTTCAGTTAAACATTTTTTAGACATTTGACAGATACCTTAGACTCAGGGTTTTCTTATTCAGAAACATATAATATAGTCCTGTGAGGCCATCCACTCTATAATATAATTTATTTTCTCTAAAAACTGACACATTTTTTAGCTTCTAAAATATTTAGTTACTAACTGCAGAAGTTCAAATATGTGAATTAAAAAAATAATTAAGTATTATAAGTTCAATCAAATTAAGATTGTTTGTTATTCAAGAACAGAGTACTGGACCAGGTTTTCTTACATGAATAGTAACCTTCCTTGGAGGCTACACTCTCCTGTTCCAGATTCAGCTATTTTTATAACTCATTCCTAATAATTAGGAATGTGTCTGTCAAGTCTTTGGCACAGATGACTTAGCACCCTTATTCCTTATGATTCAAAGTAGTGAATTTTCTCTGGACACAGATATTAAGTTTAAAAAACCAATAAAATATGTAGATGTATTCAAAATAATACCTTCAGTAACTGTTTTTTCTAAAGGTATGTGTTCTGTCAAAGCCAGGCATGTATTCCCTTTGTTCCCTAAACCCAATTCTATCCCTAAATGGATAGACATCAATTCCTCTCTGAATCTTCAGTATTTTTCCCTTCCTTCCCCTTTCTTTTTTCTTTCTCCCTCTTTCCCTTTCTTCTTCCTTCCTTGATCGCTCCTATGTATAAAATTCACATTTCCTTCGGATTTTAGACTCTTTATGACATCTTTCTGTGGAATCTGTTCACTAGTAATTATTTAGCTGGTTGCAGTAGCCTCCTGATTGTACATGGACTTATAAGAAATTCTATCACAGCACAGATTCCTAATAAATTGACTTTTCCCTCTGAAGGATATGGGTCATCAAAATTGACTTTTGACCTGAGGCATCATTCTTGAGAGAGAGAATATTCAGGGATTTGCCATTTAAGAAAAATAAATAGAGTTAAGAAGTCATGTTAACAAGTGGAAACTGTTCTCTTTTAAATTCTTTCTGCTCTGTCATAGATGTATGTGTATTCCCATTAATATAATGACATGTGGAGGGAGCTGCTTGGCAGGAGTCATGAAATTAACAGTCAATCTAAAATACCAAAAATTTGGTGACCATTTAATAGATTCTAATAGGAACTCTAATGGTATCAACATATTCGCTCAGAATATTGTTGTATATGCTTGCAAAGTAGGAGAGTCCAGTCCTGTTGCTCATGAGTAATTAGCAGCAGTCAGTTTGCACCACAGACATTCTTAGGATTGGCACTGGCAAAGCTTAAAATGTTTTACAACTAAAAAAAAATAAAAGCTTTGATAAAGATAAATGCCTCCCCTGCTATACAACAGAGTGGAACACACATAAAGAGATAAGTCATTTAGAAAATAAAAGATAAAAAGTTGTTACTGGACCAGCATAGCAAATGCAAATTTATATGAAAACCTTACTGTATATTGCTTATAGTTTTTTTTAAAATTCGTTTATGGTTCCAATAACAGCATGGAACCTAAAGTCAGATGGCCTTGATTTATATCATTTCCAGCTGTGTGACCTTGAGCATATTATTTAACTTTTCTGAGCCTCCGTTTCCTCATCTTTAAAATGAAGATTATAATACAAAAGTGGTAACATTCAGAGTACATTTGCTATTATGTTATTGAATTTTATTTTTCATATTTCAAGCCCCTCTGATTTACCTGTCCTAAGCTTTGCTAAAAGTATAGGTTTATTCAGTGAAAAAGCAGAGATCATCTGAGGCAATACACCACTGAGGCAAGGGAACAAATTAAAGCACCACACTCATTGCAACTTTGCACAGTACATTGAACATATCATCTACTGTAAGATATATAAGTCATTTATAATGTCTGTTGTCAGTGTTTCCAGACATCAGACAGTGAGGCTACCTTCTTTGTCTCACAGGGTGTTTGTAAGGATCAAATAGGTTCAGGTGTAGAGAGTGCTTAGCCATCTAGGCTTTGGTGAGCACTATGTAAGTGCTAGATGTTATCATTGTTATTTACATAGAGAGTTTAACTTAGCATTTCCTCTTCATTGTGGTTTTAATGATTGTTATATAATCCTTTTTTCTGTATGAAATCTTATATTAAAAGACCCTCCAGCACTAAGTGATACGAGGATATTTAGACATCTGACTTTTGTAATTATCATTCTAGGAACCAGAATAGGAAAATCACATTTTCTATTAAGATGTTAACAATTTAGAATTTCTGTTTCTGTCAGTAATGCTCTTTCCATGAGGCATGTAGTTGTTTATTCAAGGGAAGCACCTCTCAGGCCCTGAAATAGACTGAGACCAGATGAATTATTCATCCGTCTGTGGACTCTGTACATTAGTGGCACAAAATGTTATTAAACATCCAGTTATGTATAGCTTAACACATGATTCTGGGATTGCTTTAACTCACACTCTTAGTAGGTTCCCGAAGCAGTAAAACACGTAAAGAATGACCAAGTCTTTAACAAGTAACCTTTATTGCTGCAAAAACGACTCCACCCTGAATCAGAGAGGAAAGGAGGACTGGAAGGCAAAATGGACAAAAGTATGATTTAACTACAGGGCAATCTGGCAAATGTAAGACTCCACTTTAACTAATATGGTCTTTAATCATCTGGGGTGGGCAGTTTGTGGTGCATTTTATAGTGACTGGAGAATAATTTTATTTGCTTACTGTACTGTGTCTCCAGAGATTTGTCAAAAAATACAGTGAGAAAATTAAGACTAGATAAATCTAAAGAAGCTTTTCCTCCAAAGCATGTGCTGTGGATTACCCCATTAATCCTTTTAAGATAATAGTGACCTAAATTCAAAGGAGTTTAAAGCTCTGAATACTCTTACCTGGCCAGTGTTGTTCAGTGGTTGAGTGTGGACCTATGAACCAGGAAGTCGAGGTTCAATTCCCTATCAGAGCACATGCCGGGGTTGCAGGCTCAATCCCCAGTGTGGGGCATGTAGGAGGCAGCCAATCAATGATTCTCTCTCAGCATTGTTGTTTTTCTCTCTCTCTCTCTCTCTCTCTCTCTCTCTCTCTCTCTCTCTCTCTCTCTCTTCTTTCCTCTCTAAAATCAATTTTTAAAAAAAGTCTAAACACCTATCTTGAGGATTTATAGGACATATTGATATGGATTTGATAAATTCTATTGTGAAGAAAACATTTTTCACCCAACAGTTTCCAATCTGACCATGGAATCTTTTTGTTCATGAGACAGAGTTTTATTCATTCATGGAAAAGCTTTGGAAAATGCTGCTCTAAAAATGAGCTTCTAGCATTCCCATTTAATTCCACTTGTGGAACACCAATGCTCACAGCAGCAGGAGCTGAATTAAATCTGCCATAGCTCCCTGCTCTTCAGATCATAAATGACTCCTGAATCATTGACTTCAAACCTTCCCTCTTTTCAGCTGCTATGCTTCGAGCCTGGCTCACTTGGTTTTGTGCCTACATGCCACAACTTTGCTCAGCCCTCTTGGGGTTGAGGACTTTACTTCAGACTTCTGGTTTCCAATCTGCATGTAAACAGCTTGGAAATGCCTACTCTGTCCTAACTACAAGTAAAACATTGAGCAGACTGAAAAATAAACTCTTCTTGGTTCCAGAAGAGAGGGGAGGACACAGGGAAAACTGCTGTCCCCAAAACTGGAGTCAGATGGACAGGTACAGAGAGAAGGTTTATCAGAGCAGAAACTCAGGAGCAGAAACCTTCCCAAAACCAGTGCTGTAGCTAGAATTGATGAAGTACACTTGAATGGCAGCTGATGAATGGCTGGAGGCTCCAAGTGGACAAATCTGACTTAAAAATCTACAGGGGGACCTAGTCAGGGTGTGTATGGGGGTGGGGGAAGTATTGTGAGACTTACCTTCAGGAGTTTGATCAGATTCCCACAATAAATATTAGAGAAAAAGCACCTCCTGCCTCTGGCGGGGGGAGAAAAGGAATCATTTGAAATATGCCATAACTCTCCTGTTCTCAACCAGGCCTGCCTGTGGGTGAGGGAAGCCAGTTAACCAGAACCTAACCAATTGGCCTGGGAGTGGGAAATATCCAACTCCGGCCCCTCCAGCCTCTACAGAGGAGCTACTCCAACCTAGCCACCCTGCTACGCCTAAGCAGGGAGAGGGAAACAAACTGAGACCTACTCTTAGGACTGACTACAGAATCCTTCCCTTCCTCCAGACCTCACCACCACATCACCACCGGCCTATTTACAGTTCCTTTTACCCAGTACATTATGTGCAGAGATCAAGAAAAAAATCGCAAGGCATACAAGAGGCAAAAAGCACAATTTGAAGAGACAAAGCAAGCATCAGAACCAGACATGTCAGGAATGTTGAAATTATCAGATAGGGAATTTAAAAGAAATATGGTTTGTGTGCAAAAGAATCTAATAAATAAATGGAATGTAAAAACAAAGGAGCAATGTAAGCAGAGAGATGGAAATCCAAAATGAAATGCTGGAGATAAAAAGTATTGCAACAGAAATGAAGACTGCTTTTGATGGACTTATTAGCAGCAATCTGGACATGGCCGAGGCAAGAATCTGAGCTAAAGGATATATCAATGGAATCCTTGAAAACCAAAAAGCAAAACTGAATGAAACAGAATAGCATGTGCAAGGACTACAGGACAAATACAAAAGGTGTGATAAACACATAATAGGAATAGCAAGATAAAAGAAAGACAGCCCTGGCAGGTGTTTTTAAGTGGTTAGAACATCAGCCATTGCACCTAAGGGTCTTAGGTTTGATTCTGGGTTGCAGATTTGTTCAAGAACCAGTTGAATCCATGTGGGAGGCAACCAGTTGATGTGTCTCTTTCACATTTCTCCCTCTCTCTCTTTCTCTCTTTCTACCTCTCTTCTCTTTCTTTCTCCTCTCCCCACTCTCTTCTACTCTCGCTAAAAATTACTTGAAAAAATATCCTTGGATGAGGATTAACAACAACAACAACAACAATTTTTTTAAAGGAAAGAATGGCAGAGGGGGAAAAAAGCAGAAGAAAATTTTGAAAGAATAATTACTAAGAACTTCCCCAAATTAATGCTAGACACTAAAGCATATATCAAAAAAGCTCAGAGAACACCTGGTGGCATAAATGATAAAAACAAACAAAGAAAACAAGCAACAACAAGAAACCCTGCACTTTGTTGTATAGTTTTCAAATTACAGAATATCAATGATAAAGAAGGCAAAGGTAAAAACACCTTACCAATGGAGGTACAAAGATAAAAACTACATTCAACTTCTCAGAAACCATGAAAACAAGAAGAGAGTGGAGTAAATTATTTAAAGTATTGAGAGAAAGAAAACACCATCAACTTAGAACCCTGTACTTTACAAAATTATTCTTTACAAGTGAAAGAGAAAGGCTTTCCCAGACAAAAATTGAGGGAATTTTTTGCTAGTCGACCTGCATTGTAAGAATTATTTTAAAAAGTATTTTTAGGAAGAAAAAAATAATAAAGATTAGAAATTTGTATCTACATAAAGAAATTAAGAGCCTCAGAGAAGGAGTAAGTGAAGGTATAATCAATTTGCTGCCTGTTTCTATTTTTAATTGATCTAACAAATAATTTGCTCGTAATAATATTAATTTATTTTATTTTATAAGCTTACATATATGTTATGTATGCTTATATATGGGAAATAAAGGATAGCAATGATATAAAAGATAAACATAAGGAATTAAGAAGTGGTATAGTGTTATTTGCAAATGGACTTGGATTAGTTATAAAAATATATGGCAAACTCTAAGGCAACCACTAAAAACAGTACCAAAAAAAAGTATAATTGATAAGTTAAGAAAGAAGAGAAAACTGATTCAGATAAAATGTTTAATTAAAACCACAAAAGACAGAAAAATAGTGGAAGACTAAAATAAGAACAAAAATAGAGAAACAAATAAAAAAAGTAATGAATATCTTGGATAGTAACCCAACAATATCCATAATCTGTTTGAATGCTAATGCTCTACATTTTTCAATAAAAAAACAAAGATTTTCAAAATGTTTTTAAAAAAACATGATCCAACTATATGTTGTCTACAAGAAAACCATTCTATCTAATAACAAACATGAAAATTGACTGTGCCTCTGCTACACCCACAAGCAACACCCACCAGCCAAACAGGAGTGTGTATGCAAATTAACCAAACCAAGATGGTGATTAATTTGCATATCCTGGTGCAGAGCAAAGACTAAAGACAGCGTGTGACACAAAAACTGCTATAATTGCAAGGAGAAAGAGATGAATTTACTATCATGCTGGGGACTTCAACATCCCCCCTCTCAGAAATGGACAGATCCAGGAGAAATACAATTAGTAAGGGCATGGTTGAACTAAACAGCACTATTAATCAACTGGATATAATCGACATCTATACACTACTTCATCCAACAATAGCAGAATACACATTCTTCCCAAGCTCAATCCCCAGTGTGGGGCATGAGGAGGTAGCCAATCAATGATTTTCTCTCATCAGTGATGTTTCTATCTCTTTCTTCCTCTCTCTTCCTCTCTGAACTCAATAAAAATATCTTTTAAATAAAAATATATACATAAAGAGGGGGAGGGAAGAGAAGAAAACGTACTAACCATTCTGGTGAATGAAGTGGGAGCAGGGAGTACATGGGATGTCTTTGTACTTCCTTTTCAATTTTGTTATAAACTTAAACTCCTCTAAAAAATAAAGTCACTAAAAAAATCGAGTCTTGAGTTCAGACTAAATTTGGAATATATTTTGGCTCATGAGAAATCTGCTGTTAGTCTAATTTGGCCCTTTCTAGGCCACTCTTTTCTCTCTGGTAGCTTTCAAGATGGTTTTTCATGTTCCTGGTCTGCCATTTCATGAGGATGTGTCTGGGGGCAGATTTTATTAATTCTATGCTGTTCTGAATGTACGAATTCAGCCTGAGACCTTGCTGTTGCTTCTTTTTTTCCTTCAAGTTCTGTAAATACTCAGACATTATCTCTTTGACAGTTTCTTCACAATTCCCTTTATTCACTACTTCTGAAGCTTATTAGAACTATCTTGGAGCCTTTCCATATAACCATCATTTCTTTAGTTTTCTTGCTGTGTTCCTCCCTCCCCCTTTATCTTTGCACTCTATTTTGGCTGAATTTTAAGTACTATCACTTTTATTGTTGTTGCTGTGATTAGGTCTAGTTTAGAATTCCCATCTATTGAGTTTTTCAATCCAATGGCTGCATTCTTCATTTCAGGGAATCCTAATTGCTCATTTTTCGTATTAATTTGACCTTAATTTATAGCTTTCTACCTGAGATTTATAATTTACTTTAGGGTTATTTTCCTTTTCTTCTTTTTAGCTGTTTGAGGATTGTTAAGATGTGTTTAAGTCATTTTACTATTCAATATTATTTACATTTTGCCAGCAGTGCATATAACATTTTAAAATTGATTTTGTTGCTTCTCTCTCTTAATGTTTCATTTTCTTTATATGATTGGAAGATTCACACGTGGGCTCATCATAGGTGAAAATTACTTACCATTTCCTTCTTCCCCACCCCCTTCTCTACCCACTGGTAGACTTTTGTCCAATGGTGACATTAGAAAGACTGCAAATTTCCTCTCTTGGTCAGCTGGTGGTTTGGGGCAGGTGCTGGTTGTTTAGCTCCTTCTGCTCTCTCCAGAAGCTTTCAAAAGCCATAACCCAGACAAAATTCCCAGAATTCTTCAACGTCTTTTCAAGGTTATAAAAGTCCTATCTCAGGCCCAGATTTCCTTTCATAAACTTGGATCTATTTCCTCAACTGTATATGGTGCTTTTTGTCCTCATTACATTGTAGGAATTTAACTGCTATTATCTTTTTTTCCCCATTTTTTATTAAGGTTTTACATGTGTACATATCTTTATATTGCCCCCCTGCCACATTCCACTCCCATACATGCACTCACCCCCCAGTGTCTTGCATCATTGGTTATGCTTATATGCAGGCATACAAGTTCTTCAGTTGATCTCTTATCTCCTCCACCTCTCCCTAATCTTTCCGCTGTAATTTGACAGTCTGTTTGATGCTTTACTACCTCAGTATCTATCATTTTGTTCATCAGTTTATAATGTTCTTTGTTATCCATAAATGAATGAGATCATGTGGTATTTTTCTTTCACTGACTGGCTTATTTCACTTAGCATAATGCTCTCCAGTGCTATCCAGTTCCATCCAGCATTATGCTAAGTGAAATTAATGGTAAGAATTCCTTCTTTTTTATGGCAACATAGTATTACATTGTGTAGATGTACCAAAGTTTTCTGATCCAGTCATCTGCTGATGGGCACCTAGGATGTTTCCAAATCTTAGCTCTTATAAATTGTGCTGCTATGAACATAAAGGTGCATATATACTTTCTGATTGGTGTTTCTAGTTTCTTAGAATATATTCCTAGAAGTGGGATTACTAGGCCAAATGGGACTTCCATTTTTAATTTTTTGAAGAAACTCCATACTCTTTTCCACAGTGGCTGCACCAGTCTGCATTCCCACCAGCAGTGCACAAGGGTTCCTTTTTTTCTGCATCCTCACTAACACTTGTCATTTGTTGATTTGTTGATGATTGCCATTCTGACAGGTCTGAGATGGTACCTCAGTGTCGTTTTGATTTGCATCTCTCTGATAATTAATGACTTTGATCATGTTTTCATATCTCTCTTGGCTTCCTTCTATCTTCTTTCGAAAAGATTCTATTTAGGTCCATTGCCCATTTTTTTATTGGATCATTTATCTTCCTTTTATTAAGTTGTATAAGTTGGCTGTAGATGTTGGAGATTAAACCTTTATCAGTGATAACATTTGCAAATATGTTCTCCCATACAGTGGTCTTTCTTGTTGTTTTGTTGATGGTTTCTTTGGCTGTGCTTTTTATTTTGATAAAATTTGTTTATTTTCTCTTTAGTTTCCATTGCCCTAGTGTCAGCATCAGTGAAGAAATTGCTTCG
Source organism: Lasiurus cinereus (assembly GCA_011751065.1). Classification (NCBI taxonomy): domain Eukaryota; kingdom Metazoa; phylum Chordata; class Mammalia; order Chiroptera; family Vespertilionidae; genus Lasiurus; species Lasiurus cinereus. The sequence goes on along the minus strand of JAAGEH010000311.1, from coordinate 10,772,836 downwards.
GCATATGTCTGAGATTTTTCTGCCTGTGGATTCTTCTAGTATTTTTATGGTTTCCCACTTATGTTTAAGTCCTTTATCCATTTTGAGTTTATTTTTGTGTATGGTGTAAGTTGGTGCTCTAGTTTCATTTTTTTTTGCATGTATCTGTTCAATTTTCCCAACACCATTTATTGAAGAGACTCTCTTGACCCCATTGTATGTTCATGCCTCCTTTGTCAAATAATAATTGAGCATACTGGTTTGGGTAGAAAACTGGGTTCTCTAGTCTATGCTATTGGTCTATATGCCTATTTTTGTGCCAGTACCAGACTGTTTTCAGAACAGATGCTTTGTAATATAGCTTGAAATCTGGTATTTAAACCCCTCCTACTTTGTACTCCTTTCTTAGGATTTCTGTGGCTATTTGAGGTCTTTTTTTTTTATTAAAGGTGAATTTTTGGAGAGTTATTTCTAAGTTGTGAAATATGCTGTTGGTATTTTAATGGGGAGTGCATTGAATCTATAAATTGCTTTGGGTAGTATGGGCATTTTAATGATGTTTATTCTACCAATCCATGAACACGATATGCTCTTCAATCTATTTATGTCTTCCTCTATCTCTTTTTTCAATGTCTTATAGTTTTCTGAGTAGAGGTCTTTTATCTCCTTAGTTAATTTTATTCCTAGGTATCTTAATTTTCTTTGATGCAATGGTAAATAGGATTGCTTTTTTAGTCTCTCTTTCTGTAAGTTCACTATTGGTGTATAAAAATGTCATAGATTTCTTGGCATTAATTTTGTATCCTGTTACATTGCCAAATTCATTTATTAAGTCTAATAATTTTTTATGGAGTCTTTAGGGTTTTCTATATACAATATCATGTTATCTGCTAATAAGGGCAGCTTTACTTCTTCTTTTCCAATTTGAATGCCTTTTATTTCTTCTTCTTGTCTGATAATAATAGCTAGTACTTCTAGTACTATGTTGAACAAGACCGGTGAAAGTGGGCATCCCTGTGTTGTTCCTCTTCTTAGGGGAAATGATTTTAGTTTTTGTTCATTGAGTATGATGTTGGCTATAGATTTGTCATATATAGCTTTTATTATGTTGAGATATGATCCTTCTATTCCCACCTTGCTGAGAGTTTTTATCAAATATGGATGTTGGGTTTTGTCAAATGCTTTTTCTGCATCAATTGATATGACTTTGTGATTTTTATCTCTCAATTTGTTTATGTGACGTATCATGTTTATTGATTTGTGGATATTGTACCATCCCTGCATCCCTCTGATAAATCCTACTTGGTCATGGTATATGAGCTTTCTGATGTACTGCTGGAAATAATAAAGATAAAAGTGGAGATAAACAACATAGAGACCAAAGAAACAATACAAAAGATAAAAAAAACCAAGAGTTGGTTCTTCAAAAGGGTAAACAAGATTAATGAACCTCTAGCCAAGCATGGTTTTTTTCTTGCTTATTGGCTAAAATTTTATTGATGATTTTGGCATTCATGTTCATGAGTAATATTGATCTGTAATTTTCTTTCATTATATTGTCTTTATCTGGTTTTTGTATTTGTGTGATGCTGGCTTCATAGAATGAGCTTGGAAAGTGTTCCTTCCTCTTGAATTTTTTGAAAGAGTCTGAGGAGGAGAGGTTTTAGTTTTTCCTAGAATGTTTGGTAAAACTCCCCTGTGTAGTCAGTTGTCTGGCCCAAGGCTTTTATTTGCTGGAAGCTTTTTAATAACTGCTTCAATTTCTTCCATAGTTATTGGCATATTGAGATTTTTAGATTATTCCTGATTGAGGTTTGAAAGGTTGTAATTTTTTAGAATATATCTCTTTTCTCCAGGTTGTCTAGTTTCTTGGAATAGAGTTGTTCATAATATTTTTTAACAATCCTTTGGATTTCTGTGGGGTCTCTTGTTATTTCTCTCCTTTCATTTCTGATTTTGTTTATTTGGGTTCTCTCTCTTTGTCTCTTGATGAGCTGGCTAGAGGTTCATCCATATTGTTTACCCTTTCAAAGAACAACTCTTGGTTTTGTTGATCTTTTGTATTGTCTCTCTGTTGTTTATCTCCACTCTGATCTTTATTATTTTCTTCCTTCTGCTTACACTGGGCTTTTCTTGTTGCTCTCATTCTAATTCTTTGAGTTGTAGGGTTAGATAATTTATTACCATTGTTTCTTGTTTTTTGCAGTAGGCTTGTAGAGCTATGAACTTCCCTCTCAAAACTGCTTCGCTGTGTCCCCTAGATTTTGAATTGGTGTGTTTTTATTGTCATTTGTTGCCATGATGTTTTTTTATTTCTTCTTTGATCTTTCCAGTAACTCAGTCATTGTTTAATAGCATGCTATTTAGTCTCCAAGTGTTTGATTTTTTTATTGTTTTTATTGTAGTTGATTTCCAGTTTTATGCCATTATGATCTCAGAAGATGCTTGATATGATTTCTATCTTCTTGAATTTGAAGAAACTTTTCCTGTGTCCTAATATTTGGTCTGTCCTTGAAAATGTTCCATGTGCACTGGAGAAGAATGTATATTCTGTAGCTTTGGGGTGGAATGGGCCTCGGCGGGCGGGCGGCACCATGGTCCGGCTCACTGCTCTCCTCCACAAGGCCTACCATGGAGGCCACTTAACCATCCGCCTTGCCTTGGGTGGCTGTACCAACCGGCCTTTCTACCGCATCATGGTTGCTCACAACAAGTTCCCCAGGAATGGCCGTTTCGTGGAGCAGCTGGGCTCCTATGACCCACTGCCCAACACACATGGAGAGAAACTGGTTGCCCTCAACCTGGAAAGGATCCGGCATTGGATTGGCTGTGGGGCCCACCTCTCTCAACCTGTGGAAAAGCTTCTGGGCCTTGCTGGTTTTTCCCTCTGCATCCCATGATGATCACAAATGCTGAGAGGCTTCGGTGGAAACGGGCATGTGAAATCCTCTTAGCATCTCAGAAAACAGAGACAGAGGCTACAGAAACAGAAGCAAGCTGACTTCAGTGAGCAGAGCAGCAAGAACAAGGTCAAAGTCCTCTTAAAACACTTGTACAGTGTTCTGTTATTAGATTTAGAGATCAATAAATGGAGTTTTCCATGTCAAAAAAAAAGGAATATTCTAAAGATGTCAATTAAATCCATCTGATCTAGTGTGTCATTTAGGATTGCTATTTGTTTTGCTGATTTTTTATTTGGTTTATTTATCCAGTGGTGTTGGTGGGGTTTTAAAATCCCAAATATGAATGTATTACTATTAATCTCTTTCTTGATATCTTCCAGAAGTTGTTTTATGTATTTGAATACTCCTGTATTGGGTGCATATATATTTACCAGAGCTATATATTCTTGTTGAATTGCTCCCATTAGTATTATGTAGTGGCCTTCTTTATCTCTTGTTATGGCTTTTACTTTGAGGTCTATTTTATCTGATATAAGTATCACAATTCCAACTTTTTTCTCATTTCCATTTGCCTGAAAAATTTTTTTCCATCCCTTCACTGTCAGTCTCTGTGAATCCTTTGTTCTGAGGTGGGTCTCTTGCAGATAGCAAATATATGGGTTATTCTCTTTTATCCATTCAGCTACCCTATGTCTCTTGATTGGTGCATTTAACCCATTTATGTTTAATGTTATTATTGACAAGTACATATTTGTTCTTAATGTTTGTGTTTCTTCTTGCCTTTCTCTTTCTTCTTTATACAGCAGTCCCTTCATCATTTCTTGCATTGCTGGCTTGGTAGTGATAAACTCTCTTAGTCCTTTTTTCTCTGTGAAGCTCCTGATCTCACCTTCAATTTTGAATGATAGCCTTGCTCGGTATAATATTCTTCTATTCTGACCCTTGCTTTGCATCACTTTGTAAATTTCATTCCATTCCCTCTGCCCTGGAGTGTTTCTGTTGAGAAATCCATTGATATTCTAATAGGAGAACCCTTGTAGGTAACTATCTGTCTCTCTCTGGCAGCCTTAAACATTCTTACTTTGTCATTGATATTTGTCAATTTAATTATGATGTGTCTTGGTATCAGTCTTTTAGGGTTCAGCTTGTTTGGGACTCTATGTGCTTCTTGGAATTGCATGTTTTTTTTTCTTGCCAGTATCAGGGAAGTTTTCTGTCATTATTTCTCCAAACAGGTTTTCTATTCCTTGTTCTGCTTCCTCTCCTTCTGGTACTCCTATTATGTGGATCTTGTTTCATTTTGTGTTGTCCCAAAGCTCTCCTCTTGCTTTTTAAGTCTTCTTTTCAGTTGTTGCTGTGTTTGTGTATTTTTTCCTAACTTGTCTTCTAATTTGCTGATGCAGTCCTCAGCCCCTTCTACTCTACTGTTTAAGCCTTCCATTGTGTACTTTATTGCAGCTATGTTGTCCTTCATCTATTCTTGGTTCTTTTTCATGTTGGCGACATTCTCATTCAGCTCTTTCAATTCTCATTGAGTTGCGTGTATTTGTCATCCAGCCATTTAAACATCCTTATAACCATCACTCTGAATTCTTTCTCTGATATGCTGCTAGCTTCAATTTCATTTAACTCCCTTTCTGGTGATTCCACTTTTCCTTTCCTTTAGGAGTTGCTTTTTTGTCTTCCCATGTCTTTCTGTAATGTTTTAATTGTAGATCCAATTTCTTTGCTACCCAGGTTATTTTGAGGATGGTGCCACTGGTGTAACCTCTCAGTTCTCCTGGGTTTGGTAATCTAGTTCTCCTGGGCTTGGTAATCTAGTGTAGGTAATCTACTTGAGCTATTTGGGTTCTCCTGATGTAAGCCTGTGAGCTTCAGTGGCACAACTGCAGTGTCTAGATGTCAGCAGCTGTGGAGGGGACTATCCCAATTTTTGCTGTCTTGGACCCTTAGTTGAAATCATGTGTGCCCAGGAGGGACTCACAGTGGCACCCAGGAACTATCTGTTGGGTTGATGGGGTTCAGGAGGCCTGACTCTGGACAAGCATGACTGTGGTGTCCAGAGTTCTGTTGTTGTGAGGTGAACAGACTCAGCTTTTGTTGCTGTACCTGTGGTGGACAGGTGCTCACTCCCAGCGGCAGCTCACAGGGGCTCCTGCAATATGTTTGCCTGTGGGCACACTGAAGCTCTCTGAAGGACCCTGGCAGTGTAGCCATGTACTTGAGGCATCTGTGGGCAGGTCTCCAGGATGAGTGAATTCAGAATTTCTACTGCTGGGGGAGGGGTGCCGGGGCAGGGGAAAAGTGTGCTCCTGTTTGTCCAAGATCACACCCAGGGAAAGCTAACAGTGTCTCCCACTAGCGCCCTATGGGTAAATGGGCTCAGGGTGCCTGCATGTTGGAAATTCCCATCTGTGGAGGTGCATTTGCCAGTGCAGAGCTCTGACACACTCTCAGGGGTCCTGGCACTGAGGTTGAGCAGCTGGGATGAATGTGGGCAATTTTTTAGGAAGAGGGAGTTCATAATTTCTTCTGCGGGGCAGCATTGTCCTTGTCTGTACAGAATCACACCTGGCAGGGGTTCAAAGCAGCCCCCTAGAGGACCCTGCGGATATATGGGCTCAGGGTGCCTTTCCTTGTCTGTAGTGGTGAGTTTGCCTGTGCAGAGCTCTGACACACTCTGCGGGGCCCTGAATTTAAACAGCTGGGGTATATGTGGGCAGTTATTCAGGAAGAAGGAGTTCAGAGTTTCTACTGTGCAGCAGTGCATTTTGACTGTACAGAATCACACCCAGCAAGGACTCAAAGCAGCTCCCCAGAGGTCCCTGTGGATATATGGGCTCCAGGTGCCTTTCCTTGTCTGTGGTGGTGAGTTTGCCTGTGCAGAGCTCTGATGCACTCTGAGGGGCCTGGCCCTGAAGTTGCACAGCTGGGGTGTCTGTGGGCAGTAATTCAGGAAGAGGGAGTTCAGAATTTCTACCGCAGGGCCATGCACCCTTGTCTGTAGAAAATCATACCCGCAGGGTCTCCCAGTGGCTCTCAGGTACTGCCTATGGAGTGCTGTGCCCTGGCTGCCTGCACACGTGTTTTGCCCTAATGTTGGGAGTTCTGCATCTTTGGAGGTGGAGGTCCAAGGGTCCCTGGGTCTGTGGGTGGGGCAGCAGGATTTTGCCTGGAGTGGCTGCTGGGTTGCAAGGCAGTTCCTAGGCCTGTCTGGTTGGTGGTATTGATGAGTTCCTTAAAAAGGCCGTTCTCTCCTTCAAGATGGTGTGGGCTCCATTCTGGAGTCCAGCAGTCTGGGGAGTGCCTGCAGCAGTGGTAGTCTCTCTTTGTCTAAGAAAGCCTGGTCTGCCTGCTCCTGCTGCTCCTGCGATAATTAACTGTCCCTTACTCACTCACACTCTCACCACACACATCTACACAATCTCCTTTCATACCCTCACTCACTTACTTCCTCTCTCTCACCTCCATCCTGCCAGCTGCCATCTTCCTCTGACTGCCAGTATCTCTTTCTGGTTCTATTTCATTTACTTCCTTTTCTGGTGAAACGTGCCTTTCTGTCTTATGTGGGCTGTTTCTTTTTCTGCCCATGGTCTTTCTTCTCCGGGTGTCTGGTTATGTAGTTCTCTCTCCTGTCCGTGTGCTCTGTGGGTTTCTGGTTTCGCCGTGTGTCTGCGCCGATTGGAGAGCAGAGTTCTGGGTCCCCGGTCCCTGGCTGCTCGATGGGTGCCCAGCCGAAGGCTTCAGACCGCCACAGACATCCACCTCCCACTGCAAGATGGCTCGGGCTCCTGACTGCCAGTATCTTTTAATGCCAAGACCAGCAGGGTCATGCTTCATCTTCCATGCAGCTTGTTTCTGGTTCACAGAGACTTTAGTTTAAAACACAGCTATATACTTTTATCTAGTCTCTTATTTTTCATTGCTATATATTTGGATTACTATGGAGGAATTTTAAAACATAAATTTATAGTACCACCAGGACCAGAAATCTCTGAAAAATTCCTTAAACTCAATTTAAGTAAATATAAGGTTATATTTGATAATCCATGTGCTGTAAATAATTGGTTGATATTGTGATTATTGCTGTCAGTTTTACAATGGATGATAGACAATACCTGCAGTAATAATTAGTGTATTTCCTTTGGAACATTCTAAGAAAAGTCAAAGATGTTGATCAATATTTCTTTATTCAGGGTCTTCATATGTCAGATACTACAAACATTTACTTTACTTTTAATATCATAATCTATTCTATGTCAGCATATTTAATTCTTAATCAGTGCCTTAATGCAAAGAGTTTCTACACATGGTGTTTGAATATATCCAAGTTAACATAAAAATTATCTCTTGTAACAACAGAAAAAGGTTTCCCTGGAAACAGGAGTCAATTATGAGTGGAAAAATCAGGTTGAAAAATTATAACGTGCTGAATTCCTTGGGTAGCTGTTCTGCTGGTCCTTTATCATCCTGAAGTTGTATGAAAATGTTATCTTTTACTATACATATGAGGGGAGAAAGACAACGTAATCGGACACCAACAGCTGGCGACTTAAAGAAGGAGCTTTTGAAATTACAGTTTTCTAAAGCTGGGAGGTGGGTGGCAGAAACATTCAAAGCTGCATCTATGGTTACAAATTAAGGGTGTATCGTTATCCTTAGAAAGAAGTTGCTAAAGAATATTCCAAGGGGCCTGCATTCTATTACTGGAAAAGCCTGACAAAAGTGGTTGTGAGAATTTTTGGCTCCCTTGTAACTGCTGGAACTTTGTGTGTTTATGTGTAACATATATGTCATTGTTCTTGCATAGTGAGCAATTGGTTTCTCAATGCCATCTGGCACTTTTTTGGCTAAACACAGATGCAACACCATAAGGTAAAATATCAGCAGTAAGAAACTACGGTTTATATTTATCATAATGTACTAGCACGGAGCCAGAAGCCAGTAATAGTTTATTGTCCCCCAAATCTGGCTTAATGTTTATTGTTCTTGTTGCTTTGTTTTTTGCTTTGTCTTTTTTATGGTGTCAGTAGACTGGTTCAGCAATAATTGGATTTTGAGGAGAAAGAGGTGGTAGAATTTTAGTGGACCTATTTTTGTTTTTGGAATCAACACAACTTCTGGAATAGTATAGATGCAGTGCTCTAAAAAAATGATTTGGGAACCTTACAGTTCACATTTTGATCACATGATCAAGAACTGATTAATGGCATCAGATCCAGTGAAGAACATAAACATGAAAATCCACACATGGGGCATCCACTCAAATAGCCTGAAATCTGTTTTGGAGGTGACCCTCATTTGATAGCATGAAGAAGGCATTTTAAAAACATAGCATGATAATTGTACTTTTGAAGAAGCGGAAACTCATCATTTTCTAGAGTAAATTAAAATTCTGTACTTAAAGAACTTAGATTATTCCTTTTTTTAAGGAAGATAATAAGTGGATGTAATCTTGTATTAAAACCAATTTTAAATACACTTGGCCAATTAACATTTATTTTTCTCCTGAAAAAAAAAATGGCAACTGATAGGTGGTAGTCAGGTACAGAAGAGGAAGCTGTTTGAGTGTCTTATTAACTAGGCATGTGTGTTTTCACATTCACACTTTCCTTGAAGTTTTTGTGTTGACAGCCCTGGTGTAGCTCTCCAGACATGTAGAGAGCCTTTTTATATTAAAACCTGAAGCTTTATTGCAATGTTTTCCTTATAGTAAAACATAAATGTATAACTTTGAAGTGATTAGAGCTAGGTGCAAAGACAGTTGTAATCTTTCGTTCCCAAAAGAACACTTGGATAAACCTATGAAGAATTCCTTCAGTGCATGCATACTCCATTACTATTATAGACATCATGAAGTAGGAACAACATTCTTTTTCAATAAACCTTTAAATACCGGAAGGCATACCTGATTGTTTTCATCTCCTCCCTTCCTTGAGGTCACCACATCTTTGGTCTCTGATTCTTCTGTAACACCTGAGTTCCATCAGATCCAAGGAGATCTTAGCAGCCATATAGTGAACATATCTTGTGTTCAAGCATCACCATTCCCTCAGTTCTAGATCTGCTCTGACAGTGTGGACGCCACTAGTCACATAAGGCTATTGAGTATTAGAAATGTGACTAGCTCTAACTATACTGTGCAAAGTGTAAAATACACTCCTGATTGCAAAGACTTAATATGAAAAATATGTAAAATGCCTCATTATTGTTATACTAGAGGACGGTTGCATGAAGAGATTCGAACAATAAGCTTTCCTGCCTTTGGCTTCCAGGACCGGTTTTCCTCTGGCACCCAGGACTCAGGCCTTCCCTGCAGCCAGAGTCTTCCATCTTCATCTTCGCTGCAGACTCTGGAGTCTGCAGTCTTGTTTTTGCTGTCGCACTCCGCTCTTGTAGATCCCTTCGCCCCCTGCCCTCCCTCTCATAGCAGGCATCCTGCCCCGCCTGACCATCAGTGCCTGGAGCAGTGGTGCAGCTGCCATCTTTGGCCTTCTAATTTACATACTCACTCTGATTGGCTGTGGGCATAGCAGAGGTATGGTCAGTTTACATGTTTGTATATTACTAGATAAGATTATAAATATTATATTGTGTTTTATTTTTATTATACATTAAAATAATTTTTGGCTATGTTGAATTAAATGAGATATAACATTTTACCTATTTCTGCTTACTATTTTTAATGTGGCAACTAGAAAATTTAAAATTATATTTGTGAGCCCTCACTGGATGGCTCATTTGGTTGGGTAACCTGTATACCCAAAGGTGGTCATTTCCATTCCAGGTCAGGGCACATACCCAGGTTATGAATTTGATCCTGGTCAGGGCTTGGGCAGGAGGCAACCAATTGATATTTCTCTGTCACATCAATGTCCCTCTCTCTCTCTCTCACCCTTTCTCTCCCTCAAAAAAAATAAAATAAAATAAAAGATAAAATGAAATTAGATATGTGACACATTATATTTCTTACAGATGGGACTATTCTAAACAGATTTTCCTCCATTAATCTCTCCAAGCCACCCTCTGGATCTTGTCATGCAGTTTATGGTAATCATTTCTCTAGAGAAATTTTAAACTATAGAAAGTTAGTTATTACTGAGAAAAATGAGAAGGGTTGCTAGTCAGACACATGTTATATGATTGCCAGTCAATAGTGAAGGTCCAGTGATGTTGGTACTCTGATTCTGTAGAGTTCCAGTTTATATAGTTATGTGTGTTCTCTACATGCATAAGAAAATTAAGGAAAGCAGCATTGATTTAAAGTTGGGTTTTGGAGAGTGCACATGGTGGAAAGATAACAGCACACAGAAATAGAGGGAGCTGGAGAAAGTGAAGATCAGATCATCATTCTCGTATACAAGCTGAATGGAAAAGGATCAGGATGATGAGAGAGGGGAAATAGAGAAATAACAAGAATTAAGAGAAACACAAGGATTAAGACTATGAGATAAAAGTAAGTTTAGAAGAATAAAAAAAGTGTGAAATGTGTATAAGCACAAACACATACATTCTTAGAATGGTACCATCCATAAGAAATATAATGTGTCACATATCTAATTTTCTACTAGCCATATTTTAAAAAGTAAAATTTGATATTTTATTTAACCCAATATGTACAATTCTATACTCATTATTATTATTATCTCTTATAGTTATATTTATTGAATACATTTATTCATTTTCTAATTCCTTACTTTTTTCTCACCTAACATTTATTGAATATCCTTAGTATACTAGGAACAGGAGACAAAGAGATAAAAAAACATCACACCTTGCTTCCATGAATTGCATTCAGTATTTGTAAAGCATTTGGAATCGTTTCAGGAACATAGTAAGAATAATAAAAGTATTTGTTACATTAAAATAAAATAGTGCATACAATATAGATTACTATACCTCAGAAAAAGAAGAAACTTACGGATGAGAAAAATAGTTAAGTCAACTTGAGCCTTCTTGACATGTGCGGTTCTTGTGAATTTCCAGGTGGAGATGGTTGTTTCCAGGCAGCTAGAAGTATGGTTTTATAGCTCAGAATAGAGAATTAAATTCAGGATAAATACACTGGAATCCTCAAAATTTAGGTCATAGCTAAATTTTGATTAAATCTTCAGAAATAAATGAAAATGAGAAGCAGTTCCAGGGAAAGCACTGAAAGTGCAAAGAAAGGGTCTTCCAAAGAAGACAACGTAAAATAAACATCACCTTCTTCCACACGCGCCACAAAGATGGGCCAAAAGGCAGGAGAAAACCTTCACAGAACTAGCTTCTACTCATCGTTAAAACTAGCTCCTAGTTTTATACACAACTTTCCACCTTTGAAATTGTCACATTATTGATTTACTCTTGTATAGTCTGTCTTCCTAGCTGAGAGGTAAGCTCTTTGAAGGCAGGAATGTTGTCTGTTTCATTAACCAGTATCTCCCAGAAGTTTAGACCGGTATTACGCTTTTAGTAGATGCTAAGTGAATACGTGTGGAATCAATGACAGAAAAAGGAAGAAGAAGGAAGGAAGGGAGAGAGAGGAGGGGAGGAGAGAGGGAAGCAGGAAAACAAAAGGAAACCAAATAAAGTAGCCACTACTTGACAGAAACAATTGTTGACATGTGGGTTCACAGTTCTAGTGTAGTCCACTACGTCAACTGCTGAAAAAAGCCAGAAATCTAGATATTTATCATATTACATTACTTCTAAAATATATTTTTTTCACATTTTAACAACTCTGAAATCAGGATGTGTCTTATGAATGATTGGCATCTTGGATTCAGTGAAATTAGGGATATGAAATGTACTGTTTTAAAAATCACAAAGACTACTTTGGTCAAACAAAGCACTCTGTTTTTTTCATTTAAATGTTCCCAGTTTTAATCTCAGAAGTTTCCTTACATCACCTTCCTTGCATCCTCTATCCTCCCATGTTTTCTATTTCATTTCTCCCAGGAATGAAAATATTAAATCATGAACATTGGGTTGAGTGGCCCCATCATTATCACGGCAGTTTACTTAAGGGTAGCATTAAGCAGAAAACAAAACAACATCTCATTATTCTTCACTCTTGGACAGCATACAGTGTGTGCCAAGTGCTATATATTGCACACATGCAGATGCTTGGTCTTTGACTTTGCTTCTAATCATGGGGGGAAAATAAAGGATGGGGGGACGGGGAAAGAAGAAAAAGGAAAAAATATCACCAAGGTAATTCTGTCTGGCATTTACATCTTTGGCTTGTGAATACAGTCCTCATTTATTTTCAGTCTATTTTCCTTTGAGGATTATATAAACTGTCTCTTTATAGTATTTACCAGATGTTAAAAAAAAACCTACATAAATAAAAATATGTAAATTCCTCTATGCTAAGAGTGTATTTGGGAGAAAGAGTTAAATTGTACTTTAGATATTCTAAGATTTAAGGGGAAGGATACAAAATCTATATGTAATTTTCTACAGGAGGAAAAACTGTTGTTTCTTGCCTCTTTCCTTTTCAGACTGAAGTCTATTTTTAGTAGGAAATACTAGTTGAGCTCTAGCTGATGTAGAGTGCTTAGGAAAGAAATGTAAAATGCCTGTTATTACCTTCTTAAATACAGAGCTTCATTTTCCCATTTAATATGAAAGAATAAAATACTCTGCCATTTTGATCTCATGATGTGTTTAATAAAAAGCATGTAGCAGTAAATGGTAATGTTTGATTCATGTGTTGACATAAATCAATTTATAAACTCTAGGTTACATTTAATGAGTATTTTACATTTTGCAAATAACACAGTGAGAACAGTTCAAACGTTACTGCTTTTTATTTAATCACAATTTCAACAATAAGCTTTGATGTTCTATGATGTTAAATCACCTCTAAGGCCTTAACTTATATAGCTATCTGGAAATCCATTTATATAGAAGTTAAGCAAATAAATATGAGAATAATTTACTGACAAGCAAGTTCTAATTTCCAAATTAAAAAATATAAAAGAGTATAAAAAGTAAGGATTAAAATGCAGTTTTAATGTATATATTTAAACATGAATATTTTTTATTAGGAATCAGAATTTTGAGAATTAACATTTTATGTTTTTTAAAGGAGTATAACTTTTAAAATAAGCATATTTTAAATAATATTTTAACATAAATGTGGAAGAATGTGTGAAATTAAATATTTTAGTCCATAATTTATCTGTATTTCTTAAACGTGATGTCTATACTCAATGAAAAGAGAATTTCATGGAGAAATGGGAACTATATTATATGGTAAAAAGAAAATTAGACAAGACTAAATTTTAAATGACTGAATTGAATATGGATTCTTAATTTAATACAGCATGGAGTTCAGATTATAGAACTTGGAGTAGGTCATGTCTGATTCAAAGTCCACCTTTGCTTTTCACTGGGCAATTGACCTTCCATAAGATCCTCTGCCTGTCTCAGGCTTATCTTTCTCACCTACAAAAGAAAAATAATACAGTATAATTCATAGGGTTGTTGTGATTATAAATGAAATAACAGTGTGATCTATTGGTACCTGGTTATCACACAATAAAACAAATCAATTGTTGTGGCTCAGTAATTTATTCAACCATGTAGTGCTTTGTTTTTATAAAAAATGACTAGAATATAGGCTTCTATCATGAGCAGTTCAGGAATTGAAGGGAATAAGATGCAAATAAATAATTATAGCAAAATTTACAGAAGTATGGACCAGATAAGGGGGCCGCAGAGGACTCCAATCATCCTTGAGTCAACAAAGCTGTTTGAGACATTACCATGTACAGCAAAGATTTGTCCAATACCTAAGAAAAGATAAAGATACTCATGGGGATCAAGGAGAAGTAGTTGAAAAAATTTTAATAGAACAGTAAGTAGAAGGCTTAACCTCATGGACCTTACTTAAAAGATGAATAGGTTAGAAAGATTAGAGCCTCCTAAGGTCAATCACTCCTACTATTAAGTGGTATATTTCTTTTACATTATAATTATATAGGAATCATTGTTTCATTAGTCAAATCAGCAAATATTTATTGAGTACCCTCTATGTAAATCTCAGAATACAGTGGTGAGCAAAATGTGCATTATTTCCCTGGTGAACCTTAAAATACAGTAGAGAGATGGACATTAATTTGACTAACATCTTCAAAGGAGAAGTGTTTGGTGCCAGAAGAATCTAATCTGGTTTCATTGATTTGACCCAGTTAGAATTCTGTAGAAGGGGCCGGGGAATTGAGATCTGAATTTTGAGTCAATTAGGCATGGAGGGGAGGAAAGAGAGAGACTTTCACACAGATAAACTGAGGCACAAAGGCCCTTTTGAAGAAAGATAAGGTGCTATAAGAACTGTGTTGGAGTGGAAATGATAACGGAATATATATATATATATATATATATATATGCAAATTAGGGATATCTATCTATCTATATCTATCTATCTATCTATCTATCTATCTATCTATCTATCTATCTATCTATCTATCTATAAAACAGTGGAACAACTGAACAACCAGTTGCTATGACATGTGCTTACCACCAGGGGCTGTGCGCAAAACATGGCGGGCATCAGCAGCAGGTGGCAGAGTGCAGAACATAGCGGGTATCGGCCACAGCAGGATGGTGGAGCAGGTCAGCAGGAGTGTCAGACCATGGCGGGGCTCCAGTTGCTGTCATCAGAGCGAGCTTCTGGTCGTTACTGAAAATTCTTCACTCCCATGTGCTGCGGTCCCGCCAGGTGCTCATATCTGCTGTTGGTGCTGGGCTGCTGCTGACACCCACTGCCAATTGCTCAGTGCCACCAGTGGGTGTGAGTGGTGGCTGCCAGGCCTGATTGTCCTTGAGGGCTTCTCCACACCCCCCCCCTCGCTACTCCTGAGGGACAATCAGAGCAGCAGCCGCGGCTTGAACCTACTGAAACCCCGCTCCCATCAGCTACTGACACCAGCCCCAATTGCTCTGCACTGTCAGCAGATATGAGCAGGGCAAGCACCATCAGTGTGTGGGAGCGGCAATGGCTACAGAGGCGGGTGGAGGGCTTCCAGCAGACAGGGGACTGGGGGCCTTGGTGGGAGAGGCCAGGTGGGGACATGGAGGACTGGTCGAGACTGTGCCCACTGCAGCCTCTCATCCCACATTTCATTTCAAGGTGCACAAATTTGTGCACTGGGTGCCTAGTATGGAAATAAAGGAAGACCAGTCAGATTAGAACAAGCAAAAGCTATTTATTTGAAGCTTGCTATAATGAGAGAATCAGCTACTGTCATTTATATCCTAGCAGACTAGAGGCAGTCACAGGAGTGAGAAACTTTATATGGAAAAAAAGAAAGACTTCAGATATACCCTGACTAGAGAGGTTGCTGGCATAGGGAAGCTGAAGGCAAGCTAACTAGAAATGGGGTATCCTATGTAATTGGTTAGGAGTACGTACTTGGCTTTCTCTGGTTGGTTCTCAGTTTGAGGTGGGGTCAAATATAAGAGAAATTATTAATCAAGTCCTGGTTGTTTGGAGCTGATTATTACAGGGATTACTGTTTGGCTTCCTGAAGCAACCTGACCTTCTACAAGTCTGACTTAGAGTTAGTTGGGCTGGTTTCAGCAAATAATGGTCACTGAAG
This sequence comes from Lasiurus cinereus, assembly GCA_011751065.1. Classification (NCBI taxonomy): domain Eukaryota; kingdom Metazoa; phylum Chordata; class Mammalia; order Chiroptera; family Vespertilionidae; genus Lasiurus; species Lasiurus cinereus. The sequence goes on along the minus strand of JAAGEH010000311.1, from coordinate 10,757,364 downwards.
TTTGTGGGTTAAAGTTCTATTTTTATGTGATTTGGCTGTTGTATATTTAGTCTCTCACATCTATATCCTTTCAAAACTATAAATAAATCAAAATGAATATCAACTATGAATCAACTGACATAAAATATAAATGTGCATAATACAATTAATCCTTGCTTAAATATACAATTTCATTGAAATTAAGCAACTCAAAAACTCAAAACATCAGGAAGCAAAACATCAAAATTTGCATCCTAGCAGTTCAATACTGACAAAATGAGGCAAAAATGTGACAACATGTACTTTGTACTCAGCAAAAACAAAGTGTTTAAAAGAAAGAAAAATTTTCTTCTACCTACTGTTTCTCACAAGTTAGTTTACTAATGAAAAGTTGAGGGGAAACTTTTTATAAGACAAAATATAATTACTGCATCCTGCTTCAAATTTAATTTGATCATTTCCAAGTTGTGTTCTTCCCTACAGAGTGATAACTTCTGAAATACAAGGTGCATATTTGAATTTTTATTCCACACTCATCCTCCAAGCCCACCAGCTCACGATTTTCAAAATGTTGCTGAATTCTGTTTAACACCTCTAGAATGAAAAAAAAAAAATCAAACAGAGTAATTTTAGAATTTTTTTTTGGATAATTTTACTTTGAAATATATCTTTCCCTGGAGATAAGCTTTTGTAGACATCTCTCCTTTGCCTTCCTCCTATCATTTCTTCTTAAGGCTCTTCCACATGTCGAGGGAGGGGTGAGGCTCTCTAGTGTCCCAGCTGTGGAGTCACATTCATGAGGAACTACCTGTCTCATAAATGGCTCCTTTCAGTAACCTTTTTATAAAGGAAATTCAGGAGTTTCTACAAACTGGGTCATTCATTTACCTTTTTTTATTTTTTAAAGAACAAATGATTATATTTGAAATTCCTAACAGGGACATTACTTGGATTTTAGCCAGTTAAAATCTAAAAAAATTGAAACGATTAGCATGGAAAGATCATTATGATGATAAAATCTTCAAATTTCAAAACTCATTCAAATATATCATTAGAGATGAAAGATTTTTCTAACAGTCGTTATGAGTTTTGTCTTGTTGGGTGGTAATTGAAGAAATCCAGACTTTATTGAGCCTGAGCTATTTGAGGTACACAATTTATAATCATGTTCTGGCTGCTTCTGTGTGTGACACATCATCACTACCATGGGAAGAATGAATTCCAGACCAGCTCTAGGTTGGCACCAATATAATTAGGTTTGAGTTCCCCAAGGAATAAATTCTTGGTGCCAGGCACATGAATTAGCTCATGCACTATTCTTTCCTCAAGTCTAGAGAAAAAGGTGTCTATTTTCTCCCATTGGAAAGACTGTGTAAAGAAAATGTTCCTGTGTGTGTGTGTGTGTGTGTGTGTGTGTGTGTGTGTGTGTTTTGGGGGCGGGGGTGTGTGTTCTGTGGCCATTTACAAAATTTATTCATGGACCAAAACTAGGCATTACATATAAGAACACAATTGGCAATTTGTCCCCTGCTACCATTGCCCCCCGCACCCGCCTTTCATCCTCACACCAGTTAAATCTATGTACCCACATGTATTTGCACGCTATTTTTTCTTCTCTTAAATCAAAGAAAATGTTTCTCTTCTATTCAAAGGCAAATTCTCTCTTATGTGAGTAAGGTCTCACCGTCTCTGCCTTCTTAGGTACCTCATTCCATTGTTGTTCTCTAACTCATGCTTTTTTCAACTTCTCTCTTGCAGGAAGATCCTTTCCATGAGCATTTAAACAAGAACCAGTGTTTTACCTATTTATTTTGTAAAATCAGTCCTGGTCCATCATTCTCTTCTAACCTTACTTTATTTCATAATCAAAATTTTAAGGCATTTTTTCATTCTCTCAAAAATTTTTGTATTGAGTGCTTCTTTGTACCAGATACTATTTATTGTCTAGGTTCATCCACTATAGAAGGCACTAGGTGCGAAAAAACACAGAAATTCTTGCCCCTGAAGGAAAAGCAAAAAATAAAAATGATGGACCAGGTGAAATAGTGAATAGAAGACAGTGGTTTGCATAGGATTTAAAATGCAATTTTAATAGGGTAGTCAAGCAAGTCCTCATTGACAAGGACATTTTTAAAAATAAATCTTCATTGTTGAAAGTATTACATATGTCCCTTTTTCTCCCCTATTGCTCTCTCCTACCCCTCTCCCTCCCAAGCCTTCACCATCCTATTGTTTGTGTCTATGGGTTATGCATATATGCATATGAGTTCATTGGTTGTATCCCCCCACTACCCCCTCCACCCTCCCTGCCTTCCCTCTGAGGTTTGACAGTCTGTTGGATATTTCTATATCTCTGGGTCTATTTTTGTTCATCAGTAAGGACATTTCTTAAGTTCTTACTAATTTTTTTTTGAATTTTCTGATTGCTTATGTTTTTTTGAATCACATGGGTCAGGGTTCAATTATACATATTCCTTACTTTGTGACACAGTATCATTAGTGGTCCTTGCTTCCTTTTTGCTTTCTTCTCTGTGACTGATTCTCAGCTTCTCAGCTACACTAGAAATAGACACTGGCTCTAATGTACTTGGAATGTGCCTTTGAGTGTGTGTGTGTGTGTGTGTGTGTGTGTGTGTGTGTGTGTGTGTAAGAGGGAGAGAAAGAGAGAGAGAGAAAGAGAGAGAGAGGGAGGGAGGGAGAGAGAAAGATGGGATTGGGAAGGGGAGAGATGAGGAGGAGAAAGGGGTAATATGAATATACTATATGTAGAATAGTTGTTTTGTGGATCTGTTTCAAACTAATATCCTGCTGTGGAGTTCCTTCTGTTTATAAAATTTATTGTAAAATATTACATACAATATGTAAAATATATGTATAATTTAAAGAATAATAAAATATAAATACCCATGAATCCACCACTTGGTTTAAGAAATAGAGAATTGGTATCAGTCCCTTGGGCCCCCTCCCTGCAGCAAGGAGTTTTTCTGTAAAAAACTTTGCTTTCACTCATCATTTTGTACATGAACTCATTCTTCGATTTCATAAGACAACAAACTTGGACCTGAACAGAAATTTTGGATATTATCTCTGGTGGTTCCACTGAGATTCTATAGAACATGGAATAGATTCTGGGATTGATGGCAGGAGACATGCTCCCCTGTGCACACATGGCTTATGGCCACGTGTAACTCTACACATGGACTAATAGACTTTAACACCTGATTGTAACATGAAAAGAACGCTCTGGACACTGGCCTGTTCCTGGAACCTCAGCTGTACCTTTTCCAGGTCTTCTCTCAATAAACTTTGCTCCCACTTAAAAAAAAGAGAGAGGGAGAGAGACAATTACTTGGAATTAGAAATCCATGTGCACCCATTCTCAAATGTATCTCTTTCTATACTTAACAAAAGGAACCACACCCTCTTCCGAGTTTGTATTAATAATTCCCTTACTTCCCTGACTGTATTGTAGCTCAGTGGTAGTGTCTGCCTATGCAATGAAAGGTATGGTTTCAATTCCTGGTCAAGGGCATGTTCATTCCCTGACCCCAGTCAGGCTGTGCAAGAAACAACCAGTCAGTGTGTGTGTGTCTGTGTGTGTATGTATTCCTCCCTCTCACTCTTTCTAAAAATCATTGGGAAAAATATCCTATCTATATATATATATAAAAGCCTAAGTGACTGAATGACTGAATGACCGAATGACTGATTGCTATGATGTGCACTGACCACCAGTGGGCAGATGCTCAATGCAGGAGCTGTCCCCTGGTGGTCAGTGCGCTTCCACAGCAGGAGCACCACTCAGTTGACTGATGGGCGCCAGGTGCTGGGCTCAGGGCTGGCAAACACAGTTGCAGTGGTGCAAGCCTCTCCTGCTTTCACGACAGCACACTACTGAGCAGCAGCAGCAGCAGGAACAGTGAGGCTGGGATGACTCACCCCACTACTACATCCCTAGTATGGGGCCAAATCTGGCAGTCTGAAATCCCCTGAGGGGTTCCAGATTGCAAGAGGAAGCAAGCCAGGCTGAGGGACTCCACAGGCACATGAATTCGTGCACCAGACCTCTAGTATATCCTATCTAATAAAAGAGTAATATGCAAATTGACCATCACTCCAATACACAAGATAGCTGCCCCCATGTGGAGGCAAGATGGCTGTCACAAGATGGCCAGCAGGGGAGGAGAGTTGGTGTGGATGAGGCTTGCAAGGGAAGGCAGTTGGGGAGGATCAGGCCTGCAGGGGAGGACATATGGGGAAGACCCAGGCCTGCAGGGGAGACAGTTGAAGGTGGCCAGGACTGCAGGAGAGGACAGTTGTGGGGACCCAGGCCTGCAGGGGTGGGAAGTTAGTGCTATCAGGCCTGCAGGGGAGGACAGTTGTGGGGACCCAGGACTGCAGGGAAGTGGTTAGGGAGTGATCAGGCTGGTGGGCAGAAGCAGTTAGGGGCAACCAGGCAGGCAGGCAGGCAAGCGGTTAGGAGTCAGCAGTTCTGGATTGTGAGAGGGTTGTACAGCTGCCCTCAAGGGGTACCAGATTGGAGAAGGTTCAGGCTGGGCTGAGAGACACAGGCCCCCCCATGCACAAATTTCATGTACCAGGCCTCTAGTAATAATAATAATTCCCTTTTCTTTACAGACTTGGGAAAACCTATTAATATATACAATATATGTTTAGGTTTTTCTGCTTTTGAAATGTATATAAGTGAAAACAAAATATCTTGTGTCATTTTCTTCTCTTATGGATTAAGTGTTGTGATTTAACATAAAAAGTAAAATACCTTTTATCAATAGTTTTACTGTGTTGATGCATAAAACACTTATTTTCTTTAGGTTGTAATGTATTTTAATTTTCCTTAATTAATAGGCAAAACCCAATTATTAGCTTGTATCACCTTCTTCCAAAGTATTTCTCACCCAGTTTTATATCCATTAACTAAGCATTATTATCACTGTTTTATGATTTACCTACATATTTACCAATATCTTTAGATTTTTTTTTCTTTGCATTTCAATATTCTTTCTGGACTAATTTTTCTTATGCTTAAAGCCTTTTGTAGAATTGTTTTAGTGAGAATCTTTTGGCTTCCATTGGTGCTATTAAGAAGTCAATCATCAACCCAGACTGTGTGACTCAGTGATTGAGCATTGCCCTAAGAACCAGGAGGTCACAGTTTGATTCCTGGTCAAGGCACATGCCTGGATTGTGGGTTTGATCACCAGTAGGGGGCATGCAGGAGCCAGCCAATCAATGATTCTCTCTCATCATTGATGTTTCTCTCTCTCTCTTTCTCTCTGTCTCTCCCTTCCTCTCTCTGAAATCAATAAAAACATGTATTTTTAAAAAAAAGTCAATTATCAATATATTGCCATTCTTTTAAGATCTCTCCTATTTCTTTATTTCAGTTTTATAATTTTTTAGGTGTAAATTTATTCTTTATTACCTATGCTGTACTGGGCTTCCTGTGTCCAGGAGTAGATGATTTTTGACAATTCTGAAACATCTTCTGTATTGTTCAAATATGGCTGCTTCTTCATCTTAAAAAAAAAAATCTCCTTTTAAATATTTAATTAGATGTATGTTAGACGTTGTTATTTTAACAATTTAACTCTTAACCTCTTATAATTTATATCTTCATTTCTACTTTGTCTTATGAACAGTTTTTTCAGGCACAATTTCCAGTTCTCTATCTCTAAATTTAACTTACTCTTTAGCCATATATGTTATATTATTATACCATTTTATTTTCTCAATTTCTAGAATATTTTTTCCAAATATTTTTGGCATTTTTAAGTCTTTCTACCTAACTCATATTTGCATATGTCCCTTTAATTTCTTTTCAGCATATTAAGTACATTTGTTTATCATAATTTCAATATTTCATATTTGAGAGTCAGATAGTCTTTGCCCAGGTAAATGAAAATCTGAAAATTTTGTGATTTTTTAATTTTAATAAATAAGGTCCTCACCTTTGTGCATAGACTATAAATCAAAAGTCAACATGCTAACTTTCATTTTTAAGACTAGACATAATTGATTCTTATTTCTATTTCACAAATTGTGAGAAATTCAGTGCCCCTCCAAAGATTTCTATGTATTCATAGAGTTGATTATTTTTAATATTACTGGTTGGTTGAGTCCCTGCTTCCACCAATTTGGTTTAATGATCATTTCATCTCCGCTTAACTTATCTCTCTTCTGTTTTTAATTTAGAACTCAAGTCTTCCTGAATTTCCTCCAAAAATCTTCTACACACAGTGAACATTTGTGTGAGGCACTAAAGACTTGGGGATATGAAGAAAACTATCACAAACAGGTTCACATTTTATATTATATATTTATTTTGTTAAAAATGCCTTTCTCATTCTTAAACTTAATTCTAACTTCTCATTATCCTACTTTCCAGTTCTTCTGTGTTTTATTCCTCATCCCCAAATTGCCGTTGATTACCAATGTATGACAGATGGCTTTCTCATTGTGTCCTTGTATCCTCCTACCCCAACTTGAATGCATTATCATGGTATTTTCTATAAGACAGTTTCCTTTTCTAAAGGATAGAAGATGACTTTCAAAATTGTTATGATTATGTTCCTTGAGTTAATTTTCACACTAATATCTTTTTTTTCTACTATGGTAATGCTTAACTTCTTAGGGAAATTTCTTAGAGTGAAATTATTGTATGAATGGATATTTATCCTTTACATTTTGATACACATTACCAAACTGCCATTCTGAATATTTGAACCAATTTTTATAATCCTTATTTTTCAGGTGAGCTTCTATTGCCCTAGTCACAAAGCCAGTGACTTTTAGTAGATGGGATATTAAAAATCAGCCTTTTTTACTTTCTTTATATCCATAAATATTGTTGATAATTATGATTACCTTAAGTTTCTAAGGATTAATTGTGATAACATATGAGTGTAGAAGGTCCTCAATAATACATTTAAATACTAAAGGAAAATTATAGATTTTTAATGTCATTACTACAAACTGCATGTCTTCACTAGAGTATTTTTATTTCTCTATGTTGATCTTGCAATGCTTAACTTCAGTATCCTGTCCATCAGAACAAGACAATTCTAGATACATGGATAAAGTCTACCAAATATCCCATTACCTTGTTTTGGTCCTCTCCTAAAATCTATATATTTTCCTGATTATCTTGAAGATATCTTTGTAAGCTAATTATTTCAGTTCTCTACATACTAGTTCTGTATCAGTGCCTGTGAAAAATTATTCTTTCATCTTGCTTGTAAAAAATTAATGACAATAGTATAATTGGGCAAAAGCTCAGTCTTTATACTTCAAACACATAAGGTTCAAGTTATGAGTCTGCACACAAGTTTCAAGTTAGGAGTCTCTTACTTATTAGTTACATAATATTGTGAAAGTAATGTTAACATTTATAAAATAAGATAATTATATCTATTGTAAAGTATTTTTGTAAAGGTTAAATTAGATAGACAATAGATTCTACCATCAAAATGTCTATAGTACTTATTCTCTCCTCGCCATGTTTAACACCACTTCCTCAATTCTAAATTAACTTTTTTATCAAATGATTGAAATAAGAAGATTTTTAAAAATATGGTATATATTTTAAGCAAGGAAGTATATAGTAATGGTTAAGAATGTGAATACTGAAATGCCTACAGGCAAAATTCAAAAGAATGTGGAGAGGTAAAATCTAGAGTAATGTAATTATATTTTTCTAAGTTTTCTTGGGATTTGAACTCTTTTATAGCACTCAGTAGAAAAACATTTAGTTGCATGGATTTACTTAAATTGATTCATATTTTAATTTTTTAATATGCATGAAAGTTCTAAAAATCAGTAAGTAATTTCAAAATCTGGAGGAAGTTCAGGGTGATTGAATCATCTCTTCTCTGAATGGCCAGCTTAAGTACTTAGAGTAAGCTTTGCATGGAAATGAGTAATTTAACAGTGGAGAAAAGGGAATATTAAAATTTGATGTATATAGCTTGTTCAAGGACTCAGTCTTAATTCGTATGGCCAGCATCCAGAATTATGGTAGTAGACTATCAAGTGGGCATTGGGTTTAATTGGTTACCCCGTTAAAATATATTCTTGACCTGTGGGTGTTAGAATGATATAAAGTTCAATTGAATCTTTTCTGAGTTTATATTTTTCCAGACTGCATTTCTAATAATTTTAGTCAGGCTTCATAGGGATGTTCAATTGCCCCTAAAATATTTTTTACTTGACCATATTTGTCAATGTTATTATATTTTTCTTGAGTAGGGCAACTATTACACTATTTCTCAGAGAACATGCCAAGGAGTGCCTACCTCAGAAACATTTGGAGTGCTTGATAAAAATGTGCAAAGATTCTGGTGGAATGTGTGTGTCTCCAATAAGCACCTCAATGATATTTACACCCAGAAAAATATGAAAGCCATTGAACCATTGGATAATGCTGAAGAGATATCTAGATGCTTAACACTGACCTTCACTTGTCCAGAAAAACAATTATGTTTGTCCCCTTCTCTATCCCAAGGTAGATTTTCTAGTTCTTGAGAGTAAGAGCAGCATAGAGTTAAGATACTAGATCAGCTTTAGAGTAGGGTTGCCAGCTAAAACATGGATACCCATATAAATATGAATTTTAAATACAAAAGAAATAATTTTTAGTATACATATGCAAGAGTTTCAGAAATGCATATACTAAGTAATTATTTGTTGTTTACCTGAAATTTGTCCTGTATCTGTATTTGTGAAATTTGACAACCCTGTTTTAGAATCAGATAGGTCTGGTATAGATCTGCCATGTACTAGTGAATAACCCAGCAAATTTTCTTCACCTCTCTAAACTTTAATTTCCAAACTCTGAGATAAAGCATCAACTATAACAAAACGTAAACAAAACTTAAAAAAGCAAGCAAACAAAAATACTATAAAATCCTATCTTACTGGATTATAACGAAAAGTATACCATATTTAGCCGAAACCGGTTTGGCTCGTGGATAGAGCGTCAGTCTGCGGACTGAAAGGTCCCAGGTTTGATTCCAGTCAGGGGCATGTATCTTGGTTGCGGGCACATTCTCAATAAGGGGCGTGCAGGAGGCGGCTGATCGATGTCTCTCTCTCATCGATGTTTTTAACTCTCTTATCCCTCTCCCTTCCTCTCTGTAAAAAATCAATAAAATATATTTTTTAAAAAAGTATACTATATTTATTATGTAATGTAATACTTCTATGTATAGTACACTATGTATATACTATGTATAGTGTCTGACATATATTAAAAGCTCAGTAAGACATAGCTTTTACTGTTATTGCCATTGCTAATAAGTGTATTACAAGTCAAAGGGAGATTCTGAGACTAGTTAACAAATGTTGTTGGTGGTTGAAAATTGACATTTTTGGACAGCACATTAATGAAGCATATAAAACACCTGGTTCAATATTACACCTTCTATCCACCACTTCTTATGTTCAGTTTTTTACTATCCTTGTTATCGCTAATTTAAGGAACAAAGCATATGCATCTATAGATTTTTCACTCAAGGCTCCCTCTTGTGGTTATAAATTTTACAATTGATTTAGGAAATCTAAGCAGTTTACTTCTTATTTAAAAAACATATATATATATATATATATGTATGTATATGTATATATAGTGGACAGAATCTTTTGCACAGCTATGTAAGTTCATTATATTTTTTCTGTGATTGTCAGGTAGCATTACAGTAATTAATATTAATATTGTCAATGTTTTTTTACCCCAAATATTAATAGCATCAAAGTATATGCATATTTTTAGCATCTTATTTTCTTGTTGGCTTACCAAAATTATTTTTGTTGAAGGAAACTCTTCTTTGTAAATTATTCTAATGAATATTTATAGGTATCCAGGATATAGATATCTTAAAAATAAGGAATGAAAATGTCAGGCAGTGTCATATGTCAGCTAATTTGTGTTTCTTGAGGACATTTTCTACAATGTAATTGCTCGTCTGCTGGAAAAATGGGCAAACATCAAGTTTAATTTGGCAATTTTGCAGCAAAATGTGCTTTGGAAGTGTTTTTGTCATTCTGTGCAATATTTTGGGGAAACTTTTTAGTTACTTACAATGAATTCCTCTGGAAAGTATAAACATTATAAAAAGCACATTTTAGGTTCTAACTTATTTATACACTTTGGAGTACAAACATTGAGATAACTTAGGAATAACATCTGTAAACCTCAGCCATATAATGTTGAAAGAAAAATGATTGTAGAATTAAATATAAAATAAAATACCAATATATGTTTAAAACAAGTAGTCAATACTACACAATGTTTATGGCTATATTCAGATGTAGTAAAGCCAAGCAAGGGAACAGTACCCACCAAGTGTAGATTAGTGTTGACCTTCATATATGTCATGGGAAAGGGGTGGAATGGATGCTTCAAAGTAGGTGACATCATGAGTTTAACAATATCTAGCCTTTATGTTAAAATGTATCTAAGCAAATATGGCAAAATATTGAGATTTAGTAGGACTGGGCAGTGATTATATCATTATCTATAATTTTCTGCATGCTTTGAATATTACCATTAAAATGAGGTGGGCACAGCTCTTAATCACTCTCTCCAACCACACTCACCTTTCATTGACCAGGAGCTGAATAATCAAGCCACTGAGAGGTCATGCCAGGGAAGCAACCCATGGCAGGAGTCTAGAGATAGATGCACTAATGGGTGGGCTTCAGAGTGGCTGCTCAGGTCCAGAGGGAGAAAATGTGCCCTAATCTAGTTATTCTTCTTAATGACTTAGAAACTTTTAGAGTGAATGGTGTGTGTGTGTGTGTGTGTGTGTTTTGGGGCAGGGTAATGGGGGAAGGGACCTAAGAGTATCTACTTGTGACACATGTTTGTGGAAGCAGGATGGAGTGATGAAGCTCTTGTGATTCCAAAAAATACCTGAGGCTGCCTGTGCTTAAGGGTAACACATGGAACCTGTCAGGTGTGGTGACACCAAATGATAGACCATGACATGTTTTTGTTTTTCCCCACGTGGGGTAACTGGCTCTTTCACAAAACCAACATTGTCCATTTGGGTGTGGTAGGACAGACAAGAAAGTAGATGTTCTGCTGGCGGGCATGGGCATGGCTCTAAGCAGGTATCAGGAAAACTTTGCATCACCATAGATAGCATGATTTTCCCCAGGACTTGCAGCAGTGATTTACCTTGTAAATTTGGAAATTTTCTTTCTCTGCTAACAGCCTTCACTCTTCATTCTTGACACAATACTCTGAGTGAAAATAGATTGAGAATAAGATAATCAAATTGGAAAATGAACAGAAACTCTAAAGAAGTTTATATAAAATATAATTTCATTTGTAAAAACTTCCTCTTGGAAATATATAACTCTTTATAGAGTACTTCCCTCCGCTCCAAATGATCAGGCTACCATATATATACATGGCAATAATAAACACACACACACACACACATTTTATTTTATAGTATAAAATTCTTTGTAACATTACTTTAAATATGAATTTCAAATATGAAAAAAATAAAACGGGCTTTTATTGTTCCATAATTTTCTTTTCTCTTTCCATTGTTTTTCTATTATATATTCTCTGTACACATAATGACACAAAATATGCAGTTCTAAAAATTATATTACATAGGTGCTATATACATTATCAAAGAGATTTTACAATTTTTGAAGACCTATAAAATCTTAGCAATTGTGTCCACTTTTAGACAAAGTGTGGAATACTTAATTATAGAGGCAAAGATTTTAACAAGCAAATCTATTCCCCTCCCTATTTTCATTACATGATTTAATTAATAATGGTCAAGTTACCAGAATAGAGGTTAAAAGGACAGATTACTCCAAGTTGTCTTCTTCAGGTTTTGAACATTGTAAGTCACCCATGATTCTCAATGTGATTTATGGGGTTGACAAGAAAACAAAACAAAACACTTCTTCAAAGTCCAAACTTATGTAAATAAAGTGTAGCATTTCAGTCTATGGATATCTCTGTTTTTTGCATTCCTTTAAACAAACCCTTTAAAGAAGTTGTTTTAGGATTTTCATCAAAACAAGAGTACCTTCTAAACAAAGTATGTCGTTACTTTGAAGGCAGAGGGATCTGAACTTTAAAAGAGATTTTCTTAGAGGGAAGATTTGGGGAAAGGGAGGGAATTTTCCCCCCCTCCATCTCTCCAGGTCTTCCCTCCAAGAAAATCCCTTTTAAAGTTTGAGATGTGGAAATCTTGGCAGAGATAGTGTGAAAATGAGTATTATTTATACCATTATTAGAAAAATTTATTTGAATGAATTTTGCTTTACAATTCCATTATTTTATCCAGAGAGTTCATAGTATAAATGATTTTTCTTAATTGGATTTGGCTAGAGAGTGAGAATAAAAATAAATAAATAATGGAATTAGCAACATTCCCAGTTAGCCTTTTCCAAGGCACTTCTCAAACTTCTGAGTCATTGTAGCAATAAAACAAATTCTAAGACTGTCTCTGGAAATCTCTGTGACCTTGAGTCTTAGACTTGTCATTTCTTATTCTGTGCTTTTGGTATCATGCAGAGAAAAAGACTTTTCCGGCAATCATTTTGCCATTGAAATGTAGTATCCAAGTGACAGTTTTGTTTCAATATAAACCTTTTTTCATGGAGGAGTAAAGGGTCCCTAGTGTGCCTCAGTCGCTAGTCTGCTTCAACCAGGGAAGGGAGCTTAATGGCAAACACAGCAATAGCCCCGTTTCATAAGGCATTCTTTTCCAGTGTTATTAGCTTTAAACATAATAGCAATTCTGATACTGACAGACATGCCAGAAAAACCTACCTTGGCACTTGAATTTCATAGAAGACAGTATTATCTGACTGTGGGGAAATATCTGACAATATTTTTAAGAATAAATAAGGTGGTTTTCTTTTGCACAATAAAGTTTATTTTACAAGACCATAGCTTGATAGGCCCATATTGGTTTTGTTTATCCTGGCTCTGGGGAAGGGGTCTGTGCTCTGTTTCTGATAAGTTTCCTCTTGTTTTCAGTTATGACAGATATTCCTTTGAATATGGTGTATGAAAATATTCTAGCATCAAACCAAGGATATCTAACCTTATTTATGTCTGTATTCTGTCCTTAAACACAAACAGCTGTGCACACATACATCTGTCTCACGTCTGACCAAGTACTGCTGTCCAGGACTTCATATACACAAATAAATGTTCCCCTTTTTATGGGAAATCGTGGCTGGCGCAGCAGGAGTTTTGAAACCCACATGCATTTTTCAAGTCTTACTTGCACAAACAAAAAGAGGAAAAATACAGACAAACCAGGTTTGGAATTGCTGACTTTTAGACTCAGTACAGAATGACTGGAGAATCTCTATTTTGAACCTCAAAATCGTGAAGAGAGCATGTATTTTTAAAAAATTACAATTTGTCATAACATTTAGAGCTTAAGTTATGACTTGAAAAAGAAAAAAAGGTAATTCTAAATCTTCATTAGGGAGGCTTTCTGGATGCTCTGGGAAAGCATCTTACTAACTGATCACTAAGTTGGCCAAAGGAACAAAATGTTTCATTCCTTTCTTGGTTCCATTATTAAACACCCTGAGAAGTCACAGGCCAAGCAGAGATTCAAGAAATTCCTCATTCTAGTGATAGAATTAGAAGACACATTTGTTTTTATTTCATTCATTATGCTTATATATATTCTCCAATTTTCTACAATAAACAATGAACCACTTTTACAATCAATAAAAACAAGTTATTAAAAATTACCATGTTTAAGACGGTATTTTTTTTTCTAAAATCTTGAGACTGAAAATCGAGGGGCATCTGATACATGGAAGTCAGGCTAGGAGAAAGCCTCGAAGGTGTGTACCTGCTCATACCTTGTCAAATTGGCTTCCTCTAATCTCAAGCCTGATGCAATAATTGGAGGTGGAGGTTTAGAGCGCTGAGATGCAACAGGGGTCAGAGCATTCTGAACCCATAAAGATGTCAAAAAAATAAAAAGATAAATACTGGTAAATGATTGTCTTACTCTACAAAATTCAACCTGAATGTAATCAGCTATGCAAAACAGCATGGAAATAGTGCTGCAGAGAGACAATTTGGATCTCCTCCCAGTGAGTGTATAACAAGACAGTGGAGAAAACAGGAAAAACAACTCCTTAAGATGCCAGAAAAGAAGAAGGCCTTAGGAGGAAACCCAGCAAAATGTTTAAAATATTGATTTCTTAATTTTGGATTGGAGAAGTGGGGAACATCTTATACACAGAAAAATACAGTATTTTCTGCCCATCCAGGTGACTCAGTTGATTGCAGCATTGACCTTTCCCATAAACCAAACGGTTTCTAGTTTAAAAAGAAAAGAAAAGAAAAGAAAAGAAAAGAAAAGAAAAGAAAAGAAAAGAAATAAAAGGGTTGCGGGTTTCATTTCCAGTCAGGGCAAAACACCAGAAAGGTAGCCCCGAGCCCCAGCTGGCCCCGCCCCTATCAGGGAACCCACCCCAATCAGAGTCATGGTCGGCCTGCAAACCGCCCATGACCCCTTGTCCTGGCTGACCCCACCCCACAGCAGAGATCCTCTCCCCAATCCAGGGCCCCCACAGGGCAGGCTAGCTGGCCCCCATCCAAGCACTGGGCCTCTATCCTATATGATAAAAGAATAATATGCAAATTGACTCTAATGGGGGAATGACCAGAACAACCATTCGACCAGTCTCTATGAGGTGCACTAACTACCTCTTGGTCCCTTTCCCCAGCCAGCAGGCTCTGATCGCCCATTGGTGAACTGGAAACCAAGGATGGGTGGTGGAGGCTGGCAGGGCCGGCTACGGGAAGCCAAGGAAGATGGCTCTGATCGCAGGCCAGGCCTAGGGACCATACCCGGACATGAATTTTGTGTGCCAGGCCTCTAGTATAAATATATATTACTATATTAGTATATATTTTAGAAAAAAAGTGTTCTATTCTTTAGAGGGGGGTCCCGGATTGAGAGAGGCACAGGCCAGGATGAGGGTCCCACCAGTGCATGATCAAGGCCAGGGAGGGACTGTGGGAAGGCTCTAAAGCAGTGGTTCTCAACCTGTGGATCATGACCCCTTGGGGGGTCCATCGACCTCATCGCAGGGGTCGCCTAAGACCATCAGAAAACACAGATATTTACATTACAATTCACAACAGTAGCAAAATGACTGTTAGGAAGTAGCAATGAAAATAATTTTATGGTTGGGGGTCACCACAATGGGGAACTATATTAAAGGGTCATGGCATTAGGAAGGTTGAGAACCACTGCTCTAGAGTGTGTCCAGCCCATCCCGCCCAGTCCTGATTGGCCAGACCCCAGCAGCAAGCTAACCTACTGGTCGAAGCATCTGCCCCCTGGTGATCAGTATGCTTCATAGCAACCGGTTGAACAGTCAAATGAATGGTTGGATACTTAGCACATTAGGCTTTTATTATATAGGATTGTTCTAGGTCACACAACATATCTCGGTAATTTTGAAATCTTTTTCAAGGATTCATAAATTAGTTATATTCTGACTGCCAGTTTAAGATGGCAAATAGAGCATGTGTTCCACTTACCTTCCTCTTCAGCCCCTTTCAATCTCAATAAAGGCAGATTAAAGCAAATGCATCCTTAACTGCACAATAGTATCGTTGGCCCAGAGATTATGAGGAATTCCAACTGAAAGACAGATGTAAATTTAAAATTTTTGATAGACAAACCAGTGAGAAACCATTGTACCTGACAGAACTTCTAATAACTCTGTTTTGGGCAGTTATGGGAAGAAAGAGAAAACTATAATTTGATTAAGAGATTATATGCTTAAAACTTGGAGTTAAATATAAACTAAATCTACTAACTCCAACTCTCATATATATGCAAAGACCTTAAGAGCAGGCTAAATAAGTATCTTCTAAAAGAGATTAAAAGCTATGCTAGAGGTTGTTGGCAAGTTGATTAGTAGGGTTAGTGATGGTTGTTGATTCCTCTCCTGATTTCACTTGCCAGTCCCAGTCCATAGAAGCTTTCCAGTTGAACCCTTGAGAACATCTGGCTCTGGAAAAAAACAGATAGTTCAGAGAAGAAAAGATCCTATGTACCAACACCTATGTGCATGCGATACTTTCTAATATGAAGATCCTGGAAAAGCAAGGAATCAGTCTTCCTTTAGGATTTCAAGCCATAACTATGTAGGCTTGGGAAGGTCAGCTCGACAGTTTTCACAAATGAAGCAAGAACCGTCTCTGAATATCCCTCCTCCTTATAGAATTAATAAATTACCTTTATAGAAAACATGATTAGAAATACAATTCAAACTATAGAATCAGCAATGTCTCTATAAAATAAGCTATAAGCAGAGACATTTAAATTCTTTCCCTCCTCAAAAGCAGAAACATTAAACCAAGATTACCTGAGTTCAAATTCTGTTTTAATCATAAACTAGCTGAGTGATCTTAAGAAAGCTGCTTAACCTTTCTGCCTTATCTTTCTCATCTTTAAATAGCTATAAGAGCACACATCATGGGTTGTTTGGAGGATTAAGTGCACTAATATAAAGTACTTATAGATCAGACGCTGACCTATATTACTCAGTATATAAGCATTTACCATTCAGATTATTATTATGAGGAAAAAGGGAAGAGTTAATGCAACTATTGGGGGAACTTTGGAGAGTAAAAATAAAAAATACAATAAGAAAACCTTTACTTGCATGAAAATTTAGGTATTTCTTTTGATAATATGCTGGTGAGATGAAACCCAAATAAAGCAGTAAGAACAGACTTCCCACTCTTTTTTTCAGAGGAATAGCAAAAACAAGAAGTAAATTGAGAAGGTCATTATGGAACCCCAGTAATCAGCCTAAATTATAAAGGCTGAGACTTGGACATGCCAGAGGCCACAGTTATCGGAGAGATCATTCGACTTGGTATTATGGTTACATTCTAATGTTAACTTATTCTTCCACTCATTCATCCATTCATTTAACAAATGTATATAGAGTCCCTACAGTACATAAGGCACTGTGCAAAATACTAAGCCCACCACATAGAACATGAGGAAATTAAACATTACAGGAAAACACATTTGATTTAATTATCAAATAAGTATTCAATGGAAAAGAATAGAGCCAGATATTAATATAGGTAGATGGGGAAAAGAATGTCCAATATATCTTATTAAAATGGTTCATTATCCAGATTGGAAAAAAGTGGAATACACAAAATAAATTCTCAGAAATTAGTGGCCATAGTGTAAAAAAGCAAAACTTCAATATTAGAAATAGAATAGATATAGGAAAAAAAGGATATATTTATGACCTTTATTGAAGAAAAAATTAGTTAGGTCACAAAGATCACAAACCATAAAAAATCAATAAAGATGACTATATAAAAATATAAAGCAATGACTTTTATATTAGAAAATATAAAGAACTATGAGACAACACAATGAAAAACAATGCAGGTCAAAGAGCATAAACAGGCAATTCAGAAAACAAAACAAAAGGAGATCATAGAAAGCTTTTACCTTGAAGACAACCCTAACATACATCTTTGATGGTTATTCTGACCAACAGCATTATGAAAAAATGCTCCACATCGTTAATGTTCATGTTCTCCAGCCACAGCCACCAGGAACATACCTCAGGTTTAACCATTTTGGGTTTCTCACTTGGGAGAATATTCACCATGGTGAACTGTGAGGCATCTCGGTAAGAGGGAGTCTGGAAGAACTTGTCATGGACATGGGCTGCAGAGGTGATATGAGGAGAATGTATGAGAGTGTAGCTTTGCCTTGAGTTGGATGTTGTCTGGAAGTAGGATAATTGTATGATTATTTTATTAAAGCTTATATAGAAGGAGGAGAATTTAGAATGAATTTAAAGCTATAATTTGTAGGGAAGAAACAGTCACTTGTATTAGTGAGGATAGATGGATTTTTGGTCATTTTTGTTCTCTGAACATTGTTCATGTTTTTGTCTACATTCGAACATGATTACATAGTATCCTTGATTTTTGTCCTGATCTATCACCTCCATAGAATGGCGTTGTTTGCCATTCTGTTCTATGAAATTGTTTCTGCTCAACACTAACTACTTGTAGTAGGGAAAAATTGAAAATAACCTAAATATCTATCAGCAAGGGGAAATGGATATGAAATGCAATGGAACATTAAAAACATGCTAACCAAAATCATGTATGTAGCATTTAATTTTTTAAAGTATAAAAATTATATATATATATGGAATAGAATTTTTAAAAGATACAACTTATATTAATAAATATGTCATTTGTGATGAAAATTTAATACATTTATGGTTATAACAAGCTACAGGTTTAAGAAAATGGTTATATTTGGGAAGATAAAAGAGTGAGCTGAGGAAAGCATCCACTGTGGGCTTCACAATGTGAAATATTTTATTAAGAAGATATTTTTTAAAATTATGGCAAAAACATTGATAGATTTGGGTTGTGGGTACATGGGTGGTTATTTATTATTTTTTGTATTTGATGCTTGATTTTTTTCATAATTACAGAAAATTAAATCATAGTTTCAGAAAGTTATACAACAAAATCTTTTGGAATTTTTATTTTTATTTATTTATTTAAAATCTTTATTGTTGAAAGTATTACATATATCCCCTTTTCCCCCCATTTCCACCTCTTCTACCTGCCCCTCCTTCTACCTCATTGTCTGTCTATGAGTTATGCATATATGCATATAAATTCTGTGGTTGATCACTTCCCACTCCCTTCTCCTCACCCGCCTCCCCATCTTACTTCTGAGATTCCACAGTCTGTTGTATAGTCTATGTCTCTGAATTTATTTTGTTCATCAGTTTATTTTGTTCATTAGATTCCACATATGAGTGAGATCATGTGATACCTGTCTTTCTCTCACTGGCTTATTTCACTTAGCAAGATACTCTCCAGGTCCCTCTGTATAGTATTCCATGGTGTGAGTATACCACAGCTTTTTTATCCACTTGTCTACTGATGGGAACTTGGGCTGTTTCAAGATAGGGTAAGGTGAGGGTAAGGAGGAGAGATCAACCAAAGGACTTGTGTGTATGCATATAAGCCTCACGCACCAATGGACACAGACACCAGCCAGTGGGGTGAGGACATGAGTGGAGGGGGTGGGTAGGGTCAATGAGGGGGGTAAGGACACATATGTCATACCTTAATCAATAAAGAGAGAAAAATAAAAAGAAAAAGAAGGTTTATCATACTCAAATCAATGAAAAAACCTTGGTGGGAAAAAAAAAAAAAACTTAGCTATTGGAATGTTTCTTGCTAACCTTTCACTTACCTGGAGAAAATCTTCTCACAGCTCCCTGTAGTGGAAGTTGAAATCACCCATAAATAATAGACTTGTAAGAGAGGTCTGTCCAATTTATGCCAGCATTAAAAGTAGTCTTTAGAAAGAATTTATATAGAATGAGTTTGCTCCTATAAATGAGGTTCTCAAAAGAAAAGGAAAAAGAGAGAGAGCCAAGGAGGAGGAGGGGAACTGATTCAAAGGTTAAAAACAAACAGCTTGGTAAGCTAACTGCCAGAAAGCCTAGTCAAATTGTGTAACCTTATAGAATTACAACTAACACATCCTGTTTATCTTATTAGCAGTTAGAAATGCCCCCTAGGTAATAATGTTAATGTGGTTTGGGACTCTTGTAGGAATGCTCTGAATGATAAGATTAAGGCTGGAGGGTGGAATGCTTGCAATTCTAGTGGTCGACATTCTCTCGGATGGATCCATCTGGTTATAACCTACCAAATGTATATCCAGAAAGTGAGAAAAAACACACATGAAAGTCCCCCTAGTAACAGGAAATAGTACGTTTTGCTATAGCTGTAATAAATCTCACTTTCTGAAGTGAAATATAACTTTTAAAACATCTTTAATATGTGAAAATTTCTTAAGTTAAAAATATTTTTCAACTTCTTTCCTTCAACAGTGACATTATGTTTAAGAAAAGTGGTGTAAGGCTGCAAATTGAGCTGAGCCCTAATGGTTTCTTATTTCTTTTCAAATTTAAGCTGCTTAGCTCTTTTACTTGCTTTTAATTGAATTTAATTATAGACATTTTTTACAGTATTGAATAAAAAGAAAACTAAATATCATTATGAGTTCGTTTGCAACCTTTACTCTGTAACTTGACAGGTTTCAGGCCATGTATGGCTAAAATGTCCTAAGCAGCTTTATTAGGTACACATAAAGCCCCCAATATGATGGCTGAACTCAAGATTTTTCAACTTTACAATGGTGTAAAAGTGATATTATGATTGACAGTATTACAACTATCCCCCAATTTTCCTCCCTCTACTTCCCATCACCCATACCTTGCCCTACCTCAAGCTTTCACCATACTATTTTTTCTGTCCATTGTTTATGCATCTATACTAATAAAAGGGTAATATGCTAATTAGACTGGACAAAGCCAGGTGGAGGGGGCCAAGGCAGAGGCAATTGGGGGCGATCAGACTGGCAGGGGGAGCAGTTAGGGGGAGATCATACCAGCAGGGGGGAACAGTTAGAGGGCAATCAAGTAGGTAAGGGAGCAGTGAGGGGGTGATCAGGGTGGCAGACAGAGGTGGTTAGGGGCAATCATGATGTCAGGCAGAGGCAGTTAGGGGCCATCAGGATGGCAGAGGAGCAGATAGGGGTGTCAGGCCAGCAGGCAGAGTTAAGGGTGATCAGGCAGGCAGGCAAGCAGTTAGGAGCCAGTAGTCCCGGATTGTGAGAGGGATGTCCAACTGCCGGTTTAGTCCTGATCCCTGAAGGATAGAAAAACAAAAACAAAAAACACAGAAATGTCTCTAAATTGTATTTGTATAGCCCTAAACATCCTGTAGGTATTGGGCCTAAACCAGCAGTTGGACATCTCTGAGGGGGTCCCGGACTGGAGAGGGTACAGGCTGGGCTGAGGTAACCCCCTCCCCCTTGTGCACAACTTTTGTGCACTGGGCCTCTAGTTTATGTATAAAATTGTTTGGTTAATCTCTTCCTATTTCCCCTGCCCTTTCCCATCTGAGATCTATCAGTCTGTTCCATGCCTCCATGTCTCTGGAGTTATTTTGTTCATCGGTTTATTATGTTCATTAGATTCCACTTATAAGTGAGATCATGTATTTTCCTGGACTAGTAAGTAAAATGCAGTCTGATACACTCTCATGATGCTGGAAAGAGGCAATGGGTCATAGCTCCCAGTCAGGCATAGTCCATGGCAGGTAAACAACTGCCACTCCTTTAACTTTCTAGTGCCAATGTAAAAATGTCCAAACCTGTAGATAATTTTTATGAGTTCAACAAGTTTATCGAGCCTAACTGGGAAGCAAGACTCAGATGCTCTCTTGAGGATGGTTATGCCAGGAAAAGAGGATCATTCTGGTATTTCAAAGGTCTATAACCTAGATGCACAAGAACAATGGACAGGGCTTTGTAAGGCAAAGAAATCTTTTACTAAAAAGGTTATATGCCTGGAAGGTGACCACCTACCATCACCAGCCCAGTTAGGAATTAATGATCAGGTCACCTGTGAGGTGACTTTCTGTCATTGCACTTCTCAGTTTCACTACAGGACCCCTTTTTTTTGTCCACAGTATCCAACAGCCGCATCAGTTGAAAAGAAAGAAAAACATTTCCAGTGAAGAACAGTATTGCCCAGTGGTCCAAGCCACCTGTGTCTTAGGTAGAACTTTAAATATCAACATGATACTCTTGAGAACCTCTAATGCTAAAACAATGATGGGGAGAAGAAGAATAGGTGATTCTATCCCTCTGCATTTGCAGTAGTGAACAAACAAACAACAGCTATTGTGTCTTTTACTTCATGGCTCCTATTATCAGAAGTTATGAGAAAATATTCAAGGTCACACATTCATGGATGTTTCTGTTAGTTCTCCAGCTTTAAAACAAGTTAGGAGAAATGTCTCCAATGTTGCTCAGTATGGAGCTATCAGACTAGTTTTGATGTTGCAGAGCAGAACCCTTGAACCCTGCCCACACTGATGCGGCTGAAGAATTCCTAGGAAAGAGGGGTTGTTTTTTAAATTTAATGGGTCAAAATAAGCATAAACAGTCATAACATTATTTGCACATCGGTCTGATGTCTATTTTATACATGTGTGTGCATGGAGTGGTCAAAGTGAGGACCCTGAGTTTAGACTGCAGTCAGAATTAGAATCCAGGTCCTGCACATATTAGCTAAGTGACTTTGAACAAGTTACTTTACTGTGCTTCAGTTTACTCATTATAAAATGAAATGACAGAATATTCATAGTATAATCATCATAATGTTGTGAGGATCAAGTGAAATAAATCTCTAGTGCTTAGCAAAGAGCTTAAATGATTCTTATTAGTATTATCACTACTATTTGTTCTTATATCTCCACAGCCTATAATATTACTTAGAACATAATTGATACTAAACAAGTATTTGTTGAATTAATTCCAAAGGCAGAATCATAATTACTGTTCTAGTTTTTAGCTAAGTCTAGATAGAGAGTAATGAGTGAGACATGCCTTCTCCCTTTAATAACTCATGGTTCCCCTGCTCATGAAATCATAGCTGAAACATAAAAAAAGCTAACAATGATGGGCATTTAACCTCCTCCAACAATTCAGTGGCTGGTTTAGAGTAATATAAGGCTGAACCACATGCATACGTCTCCAGCCTACTGTTCAACTAAGTTTAAGTAACCAAAGGATAATATTTGCCAGGTGGTGTGTTGCAAATACCTGGTGCAAAATTGTAACTTCTTAACAAGATTTGAGAAGAGCCTACGGATGCATTTAATCATTTTGAGAAGTCTTCATTTGGAATGTGTCTAAAGATAGTCAGTCTTGGTCACAGCCCATGGAAGAAAATGTGTATTTAAGGCATTATATACTCTAGCATATGGTACACTTGTTTATGAAATTGTCAATATTCAAATTGATTCTTGGCCTTAAGACAGTTTTATCCCAGCTGTAGAACAGCATGAAATAAAAATCAGTGCCAATCTTCAGTTTGTACCAGAAAAGCAAATCCTAAACCTGTTCTGAGAGATAAGCCATATTGGAAGTATAAAGCAAAGTCACTTTCCTTGTATGATAGAGGATCCAAGAGTCGACTAGAACAAATGTCACAGTCCAAAATATGATTAAGAGCCAAGGCCAAGAATGACTAAGAATAACAAGTCATCAGAGAATGGGAATTTAAGAGAGAAACAGATGTTTCAAAATGGCTGTAATCCCCAGAGAAGTACAGTGAGATAGCTGATATCTCAGGAGCCGGGCTGTGTGAGTTTATCTGTTATGAGGATCAAATAAGTTATCTATAACCTTTTAAAATGTCTTTCTTGGCCTATAGTGAGTACTCAGTATCAGTTGTAGTGTTGTTATTACTATCCAAGAAAATGAAGAAGTTTCACCATAGTCTAGTGCTGCCATTTTTAAAAATCAGCATTTACCTAGACACTCTTAAAAACAGTATTGGAGGCCGATGTTCTCAACTACCTACTTGAGTTTCTTAGTGTGATTCCATATGTATCAGGCTTTTGTCCCAACTTATAAATATATTTCTCTTTTAAAGTTAGTTAACTATATAAACAGAACACAATATCTTCAGGCCACTCAAATAGTCTTTATGGACTAGACTAATAGTGTCAGACTATATCAGATCTCCTTTTTGGGGGGAAGTTTTGATGGTCTAACATCTTCAGGTTCATATTATTAGAAATTTAATACAATTCAAAGTCTTATATTGGACATGAAAGAATGTCCAGTACAGAAAATCCATTTGAGAATTTCAAACCTTTCACAAGTCTTCATTGTGAGTTCTGTTGATAAAGGATGACACATATGGGGAATTAATGTTGTTTTAACAGGTTTCAGCTCTTGCTTTATTTCCTCTTTCCCTTCCCCCCAGTTCCTGACTGTTGAATCTACTAATGGGTTCGTTAGCAGGCTTTGGCCTGTTCCAGTTGTTGAGCCAAGTCTGACTGGGGCAGGAAGTAATACAAGCCAAGTCTACTGAGGGGGCTTCAAATGAGTCATGCTGGAGGCCAGCCTGAGATACTGGGCCAAGTGAGGCCCTGGGGGTCTGTGTAGCTGCATACCCTTGTGCCTTTCCTTCCTCCCTCCATTCTGCCCTGTATTAGATCAGGCTTTTGCGCAGAACATTCCACTCTGTAGAACACTGCAAAAGAAACAGATATTTAGAAGTCTCATCATTTCTACTAGTTTGTTAATGTAAATGAATATGTTGTAATATGCTGTGCTAGATGATAAACTATCTCAGATTCAGAGTCCCTGTGTGTGTGTGTGTATGTGTGTTGGGGTGAGAGTATTATTGAAAGAAAGATAAAAAACATGATTGGCTGAAGAAAGTTTGAGTCTTTGTTTTGCAATAGGATCTTCAGGATGAACTCCCAACTTCTTGTGAGTGTAATGATATAATAGCAACAAAAAAAATATGACATAATCAAATTACCTATATTTTTTCTGGAATAGGTGACAAATTGGTACAGTGTAAAATGTTCTGAAATCTTTCTGAATAAACACTGTTATGTGTTATACTCAAGACATTGATTATTTGCTTAACTTTGTTTACTTATTTACTGAGCTTATTCTCTGTGCTGAGCATAGGAGTGAGGTTAATGGCACTTACGTTATGGAGTCCACAGTGATGGCAAAAGTGCAATCAAAATACAGAATAGGAGTGCCTCACTTTCCCAGGGCATGGGATAACGGGAAACATGTCTGACATGAAGGCCTAAAAAGTTAATAAAAGAAGTGAAACATCATCCATTCATTCGATACATGTTTACTGAGCATCCATTTATCCTGGATGTAATTCTGGTGCTAGGCTTAGAGTCATGAAGAAAAACATCCAGCACCCCTGACCTCACAGCACTTATAGTCTAGGGATGGGAACAATAGCAACAACAACAAAGAATAAATGACATTAGTATTTTATTTTTTTAATGTGGTATTGTAGATGGTGATAGAGGCTACTAGTATGATGAAAAATAAAGCAGAGAAGAGAGAACAAGAGTTCGTGGGATGGATACAACAGAGGTCAGATGGCCACAGAAAGGCTTGCTGAAGGGAACTTAGGTAACTCCGGATGGGAGAAGGAGTGAGCCTCATGTCTGTCTGAGAGAAGAGTGCTCCAGAGAGGGACATCAGCAGCAGGCCTGGCACTTTGGAGAAGCAGTGAGGAGGCCAGCCTGGCTGGAGCCGGAGTGCAGGATAAAGAGATGGTAGGAGATGAGGACAGAGAGATGATGGGGAGACCAGACTGTGAGGGGCTCTCTGGGTCATTTGCAATAACTTTTTTATTTAGCACAAACTGGAAAGACACTGAAATTCACATGGAATAATTCACATCTTTACCAGACTATTTTGGCTGCCATGTTAAGAACCTGTGTGGCTCAGGTTGAGCATTGACCTATGAACCAGAAGGTCATGGTTCGATTCCTGGTCAGGACATGCCCAGGTTTTGGGCTCGATCCCCAGTGTGGGGTGTGCAGGAGGCAGCTGATCAATGATTCCCTTTCATTATTGATGTTTATATATCTCTCTCCCTCTCTCTTTCTCTCTGAAACCAATTAGAAAATATGTTTCTTTTTTTAAAAAAGAAGAAAGCAAAGAGGAACAAAGTTTGTAAATGCACTGTTTGAATGCCTTTTGCATGCTAGGACTGTGACGGGCATCCTGTCTTTAGGAACTGACCATCTAGTCGTGGGAGAAAAACTTGACTGGTTTTATAAATAGTATGAATGCCCAATGAGAGCAATTATTGTTGGTAATTCTGGGCCCCTTACTCCTCATCTGACAGTCACCTTGATTTTGATTTAGGGATTCCACTTCTGACAAAGTGGTTTGATGGACCCCATTGCCCCGTTGTAAGAATGGAGTTATAACCTAGGTCTATACCAATGAGCAAAGTCCATCCCTCTAACACAAGTTCAAGAATGAGCATGTGCCTCCAAGGAGGAACTTTTTGCATTGAAAACACTCTTCTTTGATGCACAGGAAGGATCTGGATCTGCCTGTAGCCATCTTGCACTGACAATGAAAGTATGTCGGTTTGCAGTTTGCATGTTTTTAGAAGACTCAGAGAGGCTTTTTATTTTTAGAAGTCAAATTTTAATGTTTATTTTTTTTCCTATAGTCTTTAACAAAATAGCAAGCTTTTAAAAATACTTTCTCGTGCTCAGATGGTGCTCATTGCCAAATAGCATTGTGTTAAATAGTAAGACCAGGAAAATATAAGAAAAACATCAAGAAATCCTCTTTTACGGGGACAAAAACATGCATCACTGTAATAATGAACATAGCTCAAAGGGAAAAGAGCAATAAAAGGGAATTTAAAAAGGTCAAAGGGAACATCCAGAATATACAAACAGGAAAATTGCCTTTCAAATCACAAGGTGTTCTGCTTGACTAATTCAGAACCCAGAGGGAGGAGTTTGTGCCTCTTCTGTAATGTGGAATTTCTGAAGCTACTTTTAAAGAAATTATTGTATGACTGATCTTTACAAATAGCCTTCATCTGGACTATAGTTTGATTGCATCTAAATAAATTGAAGCTAGGATTATTGGATTTATTTAAATATTTTCTTCATTTAAATATAGGTCAATATTATAGAAGTCTTTATTTATCTCTTGCTTTTTAGCCTTGCCAACAGCTCTTTTAAAAATTATAGAGTAAAATTTAAACATAGCACATTATATACAACTAGAGGCCTGGTGCATGAAATTCATGCATGAGAGGGTGTGCAGAGGGGTGATGTCCGTCAGCCCAACCTGCTCCCTCTCCAATCTGGGACCCCTTGAGGGATGTCCAACTGCCCATTTAGGCCAGATCCAGGTAGGCCTAAACGGGGAGTAGGACATCCCTCTCACAATCCAGGACTGATGGCTCCCAACTGCTCACCTGCCTGCCTTCTTGATTGCCCCTAACCACTTCTTCCTGCCAGCCTGATCACCCCCAACCACTCCCCTGCCAGCCTAATTGATGCCTAACTGCTCCCTTCCCAGCCTGCTTGCCCCTAACTGTCCTCCCCTGTGGGCCTGGTCACCCCTAACTGCCCTCCTCTGCAGGCCTGGATGCCCCTCAACTGCTCTTCCCTGCAGGCCTGGTCACCTCAACTTTCCTCCTCTGTTGGCCTGGTCACCCCTAACTACCCTCCTCTGCAGGCTTGATTACCTCTGACTGCCCTCCCTTGTAGGCCTGGTTCCTCCCAACTGCCCTCCCCTGTTGATCTGATCATCCACAACTGCCCTTTCTTGCAGGCCTGGTCTCTGCCAACTGCCCTCCCCTGCTGGCCATCTTGTGGTGGCCATCTTGTGTCCATATGGGGGCAGGATCGTTTGACCACATAAGGGCAGTCATCTTGTGTGTTGGAGTGATAGTCAATATGCATATTACTCTTTTATTAGATAGGATAGAGGCCTGGTGCACGGGTGGGGCCAGCTGGTTTGCCCTGAAAGGTGTCCTGAATCAGGGTGGGTATTCCCTTGGGGCTTGGGGTGGCCTAAGCAAGGGGCCTGTGGTGCTTTGCAGGTTGAACATACCCGCCCTCTCCCCCCCTCCCCAAGGTGACCCAAGCAGAGGCCCTGGTATCTGGGATTTATTTATCTTCTACAACTGAAACTTTGTAACCTGGAGTGGAGCCAAGCCTTCTGTTCCCACAGCCATTGAAACTTTGTTGCCTTAAGTGGAGGCCTGAACACTTGGCTTCCTCCAACACTAGTGGCAACCCAAGCCTCTCTCCTGCTCACTCTGTGGCCATAGCCATCTTGGTTGGATTAATTTGCATAGTTGCTCTGATTGGCTGGTGGGCATGGCTCATGGGTTTAGTGGAGGTGTGGTCAATTTGCATATTACTCTTTTATTAGATAGGACTAGAGGCCCAATGCACAAAATTCATTCATGGGGGAGGTGAGTCTCCTCAGTCCAGCCTGGACCCTCTCTTGTCAGGGACCCCCTAAAGGATGTCCAACTGCCAATTTTTGTATAAAATCTCAAAACAATAGTATTAAACAATGTTTTACTTTTATTTTTCATCAGAACAAAGTTTATTAATATTTGTGTCTAACAGTTTTCAGATGCCCTGCTTATACAATGATATATGAACAAATTAAATTGAAGGACACATGAGATGAAAAATTCAAAAATATTTTTTAATCAAAGAGAATTTTCTTTTCCAGGATTCTAATAAGATTTTTAAATTATTGATTATATTTGATACCTCTTTGAGACAATATATACCAAAAGATGAATCCTAAGTGAGTTATTTTCTGATTTGTTTTATTGATTTTATTCACTTGCTGAAAATAGAAATACTATTTTTGTCTTTCATTCCTATCTGTAAAAAAGAGTATGGTTCTTTTATCTTTTTTTTTATTAAACAGATTTTCCTGCATAAATATTAGATTCTCAGAAGGCTGATGAGACTAGAACCCAAATTCGGAGCCTCATTTTTAGTATTGCTTCTTAACTGGGTCTTTCCCACAGTCATTTTCGTTGTTTGTAATTTTCTTTTTCCTGTCAAGCTATGTTATCCTTATAAAACCAATAAACAAATTCATGAAAGTTCAAGTGAAAAGATTATAGTAGTTCACCCTCAGGTTCACATTTCTTTGAGATCAGAGGTTTAAAGTTAACAAAAGAAATATAACTGTGGAATTTCTGGAATTATACATTCTTCTACAAATATTTATTGAAACCCTAGTAAATTCTAAGAATGAACAGAGTGGTGGAGCATGCACTGGAGCCAGGCTGCCTGGGTGAAAACCCAGGTCTGACCATTTGGTCTTTGGATGACCTCAAGCAAGTTACCTGATTTTCTTACTTCTCTTTCCTCACCTATAAAGTGGGGGTACTAATAATACCAATCTCATGTATATTGAAGATAGTTGAGAGGATTGAATGAATATAAGTAAAGGACTGAAAATATGTTTATCCTGTTATGAGGGTTATATATGTAGCAGTTAGCAAATATAATTATCATTATAATTAAGATAATCAACCAAATGTGGTCATTACCCTCAGAGTGCTAATGAGAAGCATCTTTGAGTTTACAGTTGATATTCATTGATGACTTACTATGTTCTAGGTACAGGAGTAGTTATTTTATTTTTATTATTGAATTCTTATAACAACTGTTCCAATGAAGGTTTTACTTTTTCCAGTTTAGAGATGAGCAAGTTGAAGTTTACAGTGATAACATAGTTTTGCTTAAGGTTCAACTTGTAAGTGATGAAACCAGAATTCAAACCAAAGTTCTATTCATTTTACTACAGAAGACTGGTCATTTAGAGAAAATTCTTTAATCATTTACTTAATAAGACATTGATAGCATGGTGATTACCAGTACAGACTCTGAGACACGTCATGAAGACTTGAATTCTGTCTTTTCTATTTTCGAGTATCAGTCCTTGGATAATTTGGTATCTGGGATTTATTTATCTTCTACAATTGAAACTTTGTAACCTGGAGCATATAATAGGATGATAATAATACTTCAGAGTTGATATAGGGATTAAATGAAATGAAATATACTCAGTGCTTGATTTATACTAAGTTATCATTTTTATTTGGGTCATGATAATTGGACAGCATGAATCCTTGTCTATTTCACCTTCACTTTACTTCATGTTCACAAGTGTCAAAGCCAGGTTTCTGGAAATTATGATGTAGGCTCTAGATGATTGCTTAATTTAAAAGAATTAGACTCTAATTTTCTAGTCTAGTGATCTATAAAGACTGGAACATTTCAGACAGGCTAATATTCAACTTCTAAACCACTATAAATACTGGCCATTAGAATATTGAAATACAGAGCTTTTATACTAGAGTATAAATGATTTAAAGTACTGGGCCCATATGTTACCTAATGAGATGCACAATGGAGCCTGGAAGTGGTGGGTGAGGGTGCCCCTCAGTAGCTGCAGAGGGGACTGAGATGAAGAATGAGAGAATCTGCAGTGCCCTCTTCTGCTCTGGTGTGGCCCAGCAGTCAGGGGGTAGTAAGGCACATGCAGGGCAGATGATTGTGATAACAGTGATGCTGGTAGGATTGAAGTACATCTAGATCTAGACCAGTGTTTCTCAAACTTTCTAATGCCACGACCCTTTAATACAGTTCCTCATGTTGTGGTGAGACCCAACCATGAAATTATTTTCATTGCTACTTCATAACTGTAATTTTGTTACTGTTTTTAATCAGAATGTAAATATCTGTGTTTTCCGATGGTCTTAGGTGACCCTACTAGTGCTTCTTAACCTATGGATCACAAACAGGTTGAGAACCGCTGCTGTAGAGCCTCAGACCATTGGAAAACACAGATATTTACATTACGATTCATAAGAGTAGCAAAGTTACAGTTATGAAGTAGCAAAGAAAATAATTTTATGGTTGGGGATCACGACAACATGAGTACTGTATTAAAGGGTCGAGGCATTAGAAAGGTTGAGAACCACTGATCTAGACCAAGGTGCTCAGCCTCTTGTTGGCAGCAGCAAAGCATCAGTGCAAACTTAATATTATCAATTTAAATGGGGATAAATCAGGTTTCTTATGTCAATTGTAGCTTGGATAGGGGACTAAAAACAATAGTATCAAGCAAAAGAGTACACCAGTAATTCCCAAACTTTAATAAATGATTTGAAAGTATCAGAATATTTTGGTGAAATATGGACACTCCAACTTCTGTCACTTGGCAAACAATTCTATGGTATCTACATCTTAATTTATTCAGAAAGTAAGAGGGTTTAAAATATTTTCTGATTTATTAGTCGATTTCTATATTACATTTTTATTTCCAGTGGTTAAATACATGTTAGTGCATGTAATTATAAGCAGAGAGGGACCATGGGGGTAATGGTAGCAATGTCCCATCTAGATTTTTTTAAAAGAAATTTATTCAAAGAAAGGTAGAATAGTCTCTTCCAAGCAACTCAAATACTTTAATCATTTTTCTAGGCAATTTGAAGATTCAGTGAATGAAGAGACAAAGTTGGGCAGGGAAAACTGTTACGCTTGCAAATTATCCTAAAGTGAGAGTGTAAGAGCTAATAGTTAGCTCTATAAAATTTTTTCACATTACTGACTTTTTTTTAATAATGTTATCCATGCCTCCTTTCCCACTTCACTTTCTTTAGTTATTAGTTTTCTCTTTCTGAGAAACATCTGCATGTAGGACAAATTTGTACCAACTTTAGCATGCTAAGTGCAGAAAATGTATTATCAGAAGACATTAAAACCATTCATTACAGTGATCCAGTTTTCTGAATTTAATTTTGGAAGCATGGTCAGATCATGATTCCTTAACTCATCAGATGCCAATTCAGGTCTTCCATATGCTGTACACAAAGGATGTGGACATGACAAGAATGTCTCTGTCCTCACGGAACTCACAGTCCAATCTAATCTGAAGGTCAGCTTGCTGAGCAGTAACACCATCCTGTAACAATTGCTGCAAAAGTAGTACAAAGGAAGATAATCCTCTACCTCAGCTATTGTCAACCCTTGTGCGGCAGAACACCAGTGTGTCACAAGAAATTTTAAAACATGCACTATCTGACTATTTAGTCAGGGGCACTGGCGTATTTTCCTTAAGACTTTTAAATTTAAAAAATGACAACAGTCAACACAATAATTGCCATTTGGTGTGAATGAATCAAAATTATAACTATTTTTTGTCATATAATAAAAAAATACATTTCTTTGGTGTGCACAGAATTATAGTAATTAGTTTATGGGTTCCTTGAGATGAAGAAGGTTGAAAATTGCTGTTCTGCCTTTTAGCAGAAGAGAATTAAATTTAAGGAGACTCAATCTAGCCTTAGAAGAAAAAGCATTTCCTTGGCAGGCAAGTGTTAGGGCCTCAGGAAGGGCATTCTGAACCAACACAGGCACACAAATTATGAAAGGACATAATCTATCCCATAACTGGACAATTTAACATTCTCCAGGTATATATACTGTTTTTTTCAGGTATATATACTTTAAAGGGGAAAAAAATACTTGGAAGCCTTGGGATCTGATCTGTCTTTTATTATTATTATTATTATTATTATTATTATTATTATTATTATTAAATTTATTGGAGTAACATTGGTTGATAAGGATTATATAGGTTTTGAGTAAATATTTCTATGATACACGATTTTCATATTGCATTTGTATGCCCACCACCCAAAGTCAAATCGCCTTTGGTCACCATATATTTGACCACCTTTACTCTTTACTAATCCCACCACCACCCTTCCCTCTGGTAACGGCCATACTATTGTCTCTGTGTTTGAGTTTTTGTTTGTTTTTCTCATTGTTGTTTTCAGTTTTATATCTCACATATGAATGAAATCATATGACATTATTTTTTGTCTCACATTTCACTTAGCATGATATTCTCAAGGTCCATCCATGTTGTCCATCCAATGTCAGCATTTCATCTTTTCTATGGCTGAGGAGTATTCCATTGGATATATGTACCACATATTTTTTAAAAATATATTTTTTATTCATTTCAGAGAGGAAGGGAGAAGGAGAGAAAGCTAGAAACATCAATGATGAGAGAGAATCATTGATTGGCTGCCTCCTGTATGCCCCTTCCTGGGGATTGAGCCAGCAACCCGGGCATAAGCCCTGACTGAGAATTGAACCATGACCTCCTGGTTTATATGTCAATGTTCAATCACTGAGCCATGCAGGCTAGGTTGTATCACATCTTCTTTATCTAATCCTCTATCAAAGTTTTATCATCATAATTACCTAGTTAATATTAAAAAGAAAGAGAGCAAAGGGGAGGCCTAACATTATAAGCATGGTTATCTAGGCAGCATCACTTTCCCCAGGGAACCACCAATTCATTCCCCACAGATCATGGGGGGAAGGGATTGAGCAAAAGGGGAGATGAGCACATGTGCAGTGAAGTTGGTTGATGTAGGGAAGGTGCTTGAATATCAGTACAACCTGGAGAACAGTGGATTGGCTAGGGAGTGGACTCTATCAGAGTGCACAAAATCTTGGAAAGTTAAAATTTCTAGCCAAAGAGTTTCCTCTCTTTTGCTTACTTTCTGACTCTTGTTCTCTCTTGCTCCATAACTCATACTCAGCCAAGCACTCACTTGTTCTCTCTCCATACCCCTGTGGCTTCACCAGTTGTATTGCCCATGGCCATGTGGACCATAGATGAAATGGATGGCAGCTGAGAACACAATCTCAGCTAGCCAGATGCTGGACTGGGCTGTACTTTAATATGGAACAGAAATTATGGGCAGTGGCCTTCATTCTGGATAGAGAGAAGATTGGACTTCTTCCATGGCAAGATGGACAGAGATGGAATCTTGGAGTAAAATTCCCTTAATTTTACATCATCAATAAAACTTCCCACAAAACCCCATCCTCCTGTGGGGGCCTCAGGAAATTCTTTTCCTCACAGCTCCCCAAGAACTCTATTCTACTGATAACGAAAAGACACTTTGGTTGTTTCCATGTCTTGGCCATTATGAATAATGTTGCAATGAATATAGGAGAGCATATATATTTGCAAATAAATGTTTTCAAATTTTGGGGTAGATACGCTGAAGAGAGGTTGCTGAGTCTATGGTAACTCTATTCTTATTTTTTTTTACAAACTTACATAGTGGCTGTATGAGTTTAAATGAAGGTTTCTTTTTCTCCACAACCTTTCCAACACTTATTATTTATCTTGTTCATAATAGGCATTCTAATAGGTGTGAGGTGGTATCTCATTATAGTTTTGATTTGCATTTCCCTAATAGCTAGTGAAGTTGAGCATCTTTTTATATATCTATTGGCGATTTGTAGGTCTTCTTGGGAGAAAAGTTTGTTCAGGTCCTCTGTCCCATTTTTAATTGTATTATTTGTTTGGAGTTGAGTTGTATGTGCTCTTTATATATTTTGGATATTAACCTGCATCAATGATCAGTCTTGATGTTTGGTTTCATTTTATCAAAGTGCCTTGGATCTTTTAGTCATAGGATGATGCCAGCAATACAGCATATTGGTACAACTGAAGGAGCTTCAGATGATGAAGGAAAGTGATTTTGCCTTTTTGCTCCTTAATATAATGCATACTGTGCTTCATGTATGGCAACAACCTTCTTTAATGAACCTTGGGTTAGATACTAGAGGATTTTCTCAGTAGGTTACCTTTGGAAATAAGCTCCAGGCTGAATCACAACAATTACAAGCATGAGATGAAAGAAGCCACGTGTACACAGAGGCCTCTTAAAGACCAGCCAGCCTTCATTTCCTCTCACAATGGGAAGCTTTGAGCTTCTACTGACTAGGATTTAACCACAACAAAACAATATCTCTCTGTGTGGGTTTTAAAAATAAACTCAAGTGATTTGTATGTACAAATGGCATCTTAGAAAAAGGAGTGTAGAAAAGCCAAGTTAAAAAAGAAAACAAACAATCCCTGAAATCCTTCCCTCTTTTCTTTTCCAACAGGTTTTCTTCCTCAGAACTGTAGTCTGGAAAACTCATCTACTATTATATTGCATACCAAGCAGTTCAACCACCCCAGGTTTTATTTTGGGATTCTAATGATATTATTATAAATAGTATTATAGATGGGTTATAATCTGGGGTCTTTGCAGGATAGCTAAAAGCCTTCAGGCTTTTAAAAAGAAAGGTAGAGAAAATGCATTAGTTGTCTTGGCTACATTATTGACAATGTAAATGATTCTTTGGAGGTTTGAAATGTGGGGTCAGCCATGTCAGCTTGCATTTTACTAGTAGGATTATTCGACAGATTAATTACATAAAAGAATATATTCACTCACTTGATGTTTCATATACTTTCATATAGATAGTTTATCTGTAGAAGATGTCTCTAGTAATTTGCATACTCTATTACTTTCACAATTAGGATAATGTGGAGAAATCATCCAACTCCATAAACAATGGCTAGCAATTAAATATAAGTATAGGAGGTTAATTAGAATTTATGTAGACCACTGTAATGAAAAATATATATTTTTAATTATTATAGTTACTAGTCATCAGAAATTAACCACAGGCTTCACATTTTAAGTTGTTTAGATTTTACAATTATCTTTAAAAGAAATTAGTATTCCTAGAAACTTATGAACATTAAATCACTAGATTAAAAAAATAGTTAAGATATACTTTATGGTCAAATTAAGTTTATATCTGAAAGGGCTTTTTACTTATAAGAATCTCCAAGTACATGAAAAATTACAATGACAAGGCATTTGTATTAAGATGATATATTTAGGGAAGATATTACTGCATAGTACTAAAATATCTAATCTACACTAATAGAAGAGAAACATGCAAATTAACCATCATTCCATTATGCCCACAAGCCATGTCCACCGGCCAATCAGGAGTGAGTATGCAAATTAACTCAACCGCAGTGGCCCTGGCCATGGAGCTGAAGCAAGCAGGAAACTTGGGTTGCCCTGGCAATGGAGGAAGCCAAGCTTCCCATCTGCCCTAGCCCACCCTGGCCTCTGCTCAAGGCTACAAAGTTTCAATTATAGAAGATAAATAAATCCTAGATACTTACTTCCAGCTAGCCCTGGCCTTCACTCAAGGAGGTGCTGGAAAAAAAGAAAAAGAAAAAGAAAAAAAGGAGGGGCTGGGACCTTGGGTTGCTGAGGGTGATCAGGCCAGGATGAGACAGCAGGGGCCATTGAGGGTAAGCAGACTAGCAGGGGGACCAGTTTGGAATGAGCAGGCTGTCAGTGGAGGTCAGTTGAAGGTGATCATGACAGTAGGGGTGTGGGGGTGGATTTGGAGTGAGCAAGCCAGCAGAGGGCCAGTTGGGGGTGAGCAGACCAGTGGGGAGGGGAGTGGGGGTGAGCAAGACAGTACAGGGGGCAGTTGAGGGTGTCAGGCTGGCAAGGGGGGGCATGTGGGGGCAAGCATCCTGGCAGGCAGAATGGTTAGGGGCAATCAGTCAGGCAGGCAGGCAGGCAGGTGAGCACTGGAGCCAGCAGTCCCGAATTGTGAGAGGGATGTCCAACTGCTTGTTTAGGCCCGATCCCTATAAACTGGCAGTAGGACATCCTTTGAGGGGCCCCAGATTGGAGAGGGTGCAGGCTAGGCTGGGGAACAAACCCCTCCCTTGCACGAATTTCATGCATCAGGCCACTAGTTCTATATAATAAAAGAGTAATATGCAAATTTACCCTAACAGCTCAATGACCAATGACCAAGAACGACTGGTCACTATGACACACACTGACCACCAGGGGGGGATAGCGGGGAGACACTCAGCACAGGAGTTGCCCCTGGTGGTTAGTACACTCCCTCAGAGGGAGCTTCTCTGCTCAGTCACAAGCTGGTCTGATGGCTGCCAGCACAGCGGCTGTGGTGAGAGCCTCTCCCACCTCCTCCGCAGCACTAAGGATGTCTGACTGACAGCTTAGGACTACTCCCTATCAGTTGCAACATCCCCCGAGGGCTCCTGGGCTGCCAGAGGGATATCTGACTGACAGCTTAGGCCCTATTCCCTGGGGAGTGGGTCTAAGCAATATCCCTGAGGGGTCCCAGACTGCAAAAGGGCACAGGCTAGGCTGAGGTACACCCCCCCCAACCTCCTCCCTGCCCTGAGTGCATGAATTTTCATGCACTAGGCCTCTAGTTAAACAATAAAACCTTCAGCCAGTTATTCTGTGTATACAAATTTCAAAACTCTGACAAACATATAATTATCACACCAAATATATAGACAATTAAGTTCATAATTGTCAAATAATTTCTTTGCAATAGTTTTAAGACAATAAATAATGACTTTAAAAGTCAATGCACCTTTATAACTCTGCTCTATGTCTAATGTTCTGAAGCAGCCCTAACACTAGTAAGGCAAAGGTACTTTGATATAAAACTCAACAAAGCATCCAGGGGGTTCAGATGCCAAGGCTTTCAAATGAATTCCTTTTTTTCTTAAGGTACATCAACATGGAGAATGTTAAATTGTCCAGTCACATGGCAGATTATGTGCTCAAAAATATCAGTGCTTTTGTGCCTTTGTTAGCCCAGTATGCCCTTCACACAACCCTAAAATTTGCCTACTAAAGAAGTTCTTTTTCTTCTACAAGTGGATTAAGAGAGTTGACTCCTTTCTCCACAAGAAAATAGCTGATTCTTCTAGCTACCTTTGTAGAAATTATTGGATTGTAATAATGTAACAATATTGTTTCTTTCAGAACTGAGTTTATAAATCATTGCATTTTTAAAGGAAAGATTTTGTTAATTTATAATTTCCTCCAAGTCCAACGATTATAGGCCCATGGGGGGGGGCGGAAAGAGTTTTGTTATGAAGTTTTATGTATATTTTTTAAAAATATGTTCAAGAATATGATTGAGTAGTTTAAAAAAATAGCCTAGAGAGTTTGAAAAAGTAGAAATGACATCTCCAAAAATTTGTTTTCCTTTACTTATTTTTTCTTAATATTATCTTTATTGTTTAGAGCAATGGTCGGCAAACTGTGGCTCGAGAGCCACCTGTGACTCTTTGGCCCCTTGAGTGTGGCTCTTCCACAAAATACCAGGGCCTGGGCGAGTCTATTTTGAAGAAGTGATGTTAGAAGAAGTTCAAGTTTTAAAAATTTGGCTCTCAAAAGAAATTTCAATCGTTGTACTATTGATATTTGACTGTTGACTAATGAGTTTGCTGACCACTGGTGTAGAGTATTACAGATATTCCTCCTTCTTTCCCCCCATTGCTCTCTTCCAACACACTCGGGCCCCACCCTAAGCCATCACTGAACTATTGTCTGTGTCCATAGGTTATGCATATATACATATACATTATTTGGTTAATACCTCCATCTCCACCTTTTCCCCTTTCCTCTGAGATCTGTCAGTCTGTTCCATGTTTCCATGTCTCTGGACCTATTTTGTTGACCAGATTATTTTATTTATTAGATTCCACATATAAGTGAGATTATGTGATTGATAGCTATCTTTCTCTGATTGGCTTATTTTGCTTCACATAATAATCTTCAGGTTGATCCATGTGTCCAAAAGGTAGATGGCCTTCTCTATTTTACTGCTACATAGTATTCCATTGTGTAAATGTACCATAACTTTTTATCCACTCATCTACTAATGGGCACTTGGGATGTTTCCAGATCTTGGCTAAGGTAAATAATTAACATAGGGGTGCATTAACATAGGGGTGCATATATTTTTTCTGATTGGTGTTTTGGGATTCTAGGGATATACCCCCCAAAGTAGAATCACTGGGTCAAATGACAGTTCCATTTTTACTTATTTGAAGAAACTCTATACTGTTTTTCATTGTGGCTGCACAAGTCTCCATTCCCACCAATAGTGCCCTAGGGTTCCCTTTTTCCTACATCCTCAACAGCTCTTGTTGTTTGTTGATTTATTGATGGCAGCCATTCTGGCAGGTATGAGGTGCTACCTCATTGTAGTTTGTATTTGAATTTCTCTGATAACTAGTCAACTTGAGCATTTTTTCATATGTCTCTTGGCCATCCTTAAGTGCTCTTTGGAGAAGTGTCTATTCAGGTCCTTTGCCCATTTTTAATTGGATTATTTGTCTTCCTTTTGTTGGGTTATATGAGTTCTTTATATATTTTGGAAATAACCCCTTATCAGATGTATCACTGGCAAATTTGTTCTCCCAAACAGTGTGTTCCCTTTACATGTTAAGGTTGGTTTCTTTTGCTGTGCAGAAGCTTTTTTTTTTTATGTAGTCCCATTTGTTTATATTTTTCTTTTGTTTCATTTACCTTAGAAGATATAGAGGCAAAAATTCTGCTACATAAGATGTCTGAGATTTTACTGCCTATATTTTCTTCTAGAATTTTTAGGATTTTGTGATTGATGTATAAATATTTTACCCATTTTTAAAATTAGTAAAATAGAAGGAATTTTTAAAAGGAAATTATAAAAATTTCTTGTGTCTTTTTTGTTTCAAAATGAAAATATTTGATGGTTTTACTAAGTGTATAAAATATTTATATAAAAATCACCAGAATTAAGATATTTTGTTTTGAGTCTACCTGGTAAAAATAAGCATCATAGGAATTTCCTTTTGGAAATGAAATATAACTCCTGATTTCCCCTCAGATGATTTATTTTTTCCAAGTCTTACAGTCTCAGTAAATGTTAAAACCAAACTCTAAGAAGCATCTTTGATTCCTCCCTTTCTCAACTGCCCACACAACATAATGACCCCTTTGCTTGGCACGCCTTCCTCACAGATCTTGATGCTTCCTTGTTGGCATTTATCTCTTTAACCAAAGGCCATCTCCCTAGTGAGTACTTCCTGCCCCTCACAGTCACTCTAGACTCTAGAATATCTGGTCACATAACTTTGTCCTACTTCCTTTATATCCCGCAGCACCACCTGGAATTACATTGTTCGTTGCATATTCTCTACCAGAATATAAACCCTCAAAGGCAGGAACCTTTTCTTTTTTGTTCCCCCCATTATTTTAGTACTTGATAAAATATTTGCATATAATACACACTCAAAAATATATTTCAAATGAATATTTTGAGAACAGAGTTTTTAAAAGTTTATTTTGTTAGATAAACATCTCATGTGTGCTTAGTATTCTGCTAGGTGAAGGTAAGGAGCATATGTATTGCAAGGCAAACATTTTATAACTTTCTAATATCCTGATAAAGTTAGACAACTTTACGTTTTCCTCCCTCCGCCACACACACACACACACTTGTGCTCATCTCTCACTTTTTCTCTCTCTGTCTTTTTATATATGTTTTTATTGATTTCAGAAAGGAAGTGAGATGGAGAAATAGAAATATCAATGATGATAAGAATAATTGATAAGCTGCCTCCTGCATGCCCCACACTGGGGATTGAGCCCACAGTGCAAGCCTATGTCCTGACTGGGTATCAAACTGTGATCTCCTAGTTCATGGATCAATGCTCAACCACTATTTCTCTTATATTCTCTCTCTTTCTCTCTCTCTCTCTCTCTCTCTCTCTCTCTCTCTCTCTCTCTCATCTCTCATCTCTCATCTCTCCTAGGAACATTGCTCACAGGAAGAGAGAATGATGAAATGGAAATAGTTCCGACTATAACAGCTAAAGGAGTTAAATGGGTTTGTGACTTCAAACTCTATGATCTTAGCCTAGCTGTTTAGGCATATAAAGGTTAAGTTTCTTTACTTGAAACACTGGGATTATTGCTTTTATTTTACTGCTTGTTGTGAAAACTGAATATAACAATGGCTGTGTGTAATAAATAACTTAGCACATTATTGGCTTTAAATAAATGGAAGCTTTTATTGCTATTATCTCATGAAATGATCTAAGGTCAGTCATGCCCCAAACCAATTTCTTTTTGAACAGTGCTTGCATAAGACCAAATTTTGAGGGGATAATTGGCAACTAGCTAGCATACTGGAATACAATATGCATCATATTTTTAATAGTCTGATTCCTTTCCTTTCTTTAAGAATAAGACAAGACATAATTGTAACTCTGATTCCCATTGCTTCCTGATGCAGCTGCCAGACCTCATGGCAGGCATGGAGGTGGTGGTCTGTCAGTAATGGCTTGAGTAATACAGCATCATAACATCAGGAACATTGTGCATTATCTTATAGCCGGGGGTGTGAGGTCAAGCGGCTGGCTAAGGAAGCAGCATCCGGTAGATACAAAGCAGAGTAGAAGAGATCCAAAGCATCTCCAAAAGGAAATATAAAATCCATCTGACTGTAGGGTATTAAGAAATAATCTGGAGCTGAAAGAATATGTCTCTGCTTCAGTCAGCAGCAATGTAGTAAATTTTGTCATAAATAATTAAATATGTGACAAGACTAATTTTATTTATTGCTTGGTAGATCGCATTTTCTTATTTAAAACAAGCTCAGTTAATAATTTAGGTGCTTTGGCAAATGATCTAAAGTAATTTCCATTTCATTTCTATTTGGATTTAAATCACCCTCTGTTTTACTTCATTCTCTGATTAAGAACTTTAACAAAATAACTGCATTAAATGCGTATTAGTCACCAAGTCGAACAGAGATGCCAACACTCAAAGACACTTATTTTTTTGTATATGCCCTTGTGTGCATGTGCGTGTGCATGTGTGTGTGCTTCTGATGTTCCTATAGTCACTGCTCTGACTTGGGAGGTGGGGGTTTGAATCCTCTTCCCTTATAGTTAACTGAGGTAACCAGAGGGTAGTCTGCCTTCCCATCTCTTGCTTTAACTAGGGTAATAGCATGGCCTGGGGCCCACTGTACCATACATGAGGGGAACCTGGAATTCTGCTCTTGTCTAAAATGGCCCAGTGCTGATGATCTCTAGATTGACTAACCCCAGTAGAACAGTTTGGTTTAAGAACTAATCCAGATCTACTTGGGATTGAGTCTAATTGGAGTCTAGATTGGACTTGGTTTCTTTTTGTTGTTGCTAATTCTTACCCGAGGATGTATTTTTTTCCCATTGATATTTTTTTAAAGAGTGGAAGGGAGAGGGAGAGACACACAGAGAGAAACATTGATGTGAGAGAGACACATCAGAGGTGTTGCTTCCCACAGATATTTTGATTGGGACATGGGGATTGACCCTGCAACCCAGGCATGTGCCCTTGACCAGAATCAAACCTGTGACCATTCAGTCTGCAGGTGACACTCTAACCACCGTGTCAAACTGGCCAGCGTTGGACTTGATTTCTTAAAGTTACCTATATCTTCCTTGGAGCCAACACAGAAATACATGACTCCTCTAGATTAGAAGAGTCTCCATATGACTCCAGCAGAAATAAATTTCTTTAAGCTTCCTAGGCTGATTCATAACATTTCTAGAAGAGCACTACTTGGTTTCCCAAGCAAAACATTTGCAGTAGACTTCAAAGTTAGTCCATGCTGTGGACTTCAACTGATCATGTGTTGAAGGTTGAGTAAGTAATCCCTGATGTTCTGTACCTGCTCAAGCATCTGAAGCTGCCCTTCCATAATGCTTGTAAATACTTATGCAATGTCTGTCATTCGCATGAAACTGTGAACTCTGTGATGCCGAGCACTTGTCTGCCTTATTATTGTATCTCCAGCATCCATAACCATGCCTGGATCAGAGTTATCATTCAATAAATAGTTGTTGGATGAATGAATCCGTGAATAAATCCTAACTTTCTATAGCTCACTCATGGATTAACATGCCAAATTTTTGGAGTTAGTGTGAGGATTAAATGAAGGAGTATAAATAAAGTAACTGACATAAAATAAGTGTTTGAATACCCACTTCCTCTCTTGCCCCCTGATTAATCGAAGCCCGGTCATTTGGATCCACAGGTCACAGAGACTTCTGGTCAAGCTATTTCCCTAGGTTTCAGCCCTTGTGCTTCCTTCCCTTTGATCAAAAGCTTGGCTCAAGTTCTTAACTACAGGGAAAAAGATCAGAGTTCAGTTCTGCTATTTGGCACTGAAGCAGCAGTTCTCTGAGGGAACAAAGTACTAACTCAGAGCAGTTAGTTTCATAATTCATTCTAGAAATCTCTTCAAGACTAAAGTTCTGGCCTTCTACCAACCACCCAATTCATTCAGCTTTCTCTTCTATAAGAATTCTGAATAGCAAAATGGTGCCAACAATCAAGGGTCAAAACCACTCCCAGAGGCTTATACACATGAATTAGTATTGCAAGAGCATCTTGAGGGAGAACTGTGGAATGAATAGTACTTTAGGATGAGCATTTAATGTCATTTTCTTTGCCCTTGCTCTGTGCTTTCAACTCTCCCCTAAAATGCTACCTTTATATATTTTAGAGGTATATTTTGTTTAGCTTAGAGGCAGTTATTGCAAAAGCCAATTCTAAGATGCTCAGAGCAAAAGAGGGAAAGGAAAAGGCCCTGAGTGTTTTCCAGGGTGGTTCTAAGTATTATGGAGCATGTTGTGGAAAAGTTTTAGCCATCTGCTAACGGATATTATAAAAGTGGAGACTGTGCTAAAAAATAAAGTGCCGGGTTGTCCTTTGCAGAAAGTTAATAAAAAGAAGGAAGTGAAAGACTGTTCATTATTTTTAATGGCCCTGCTTTCCAGCAAAGAGCCTGTATCTCCCTGCCTTTCCTTTCTGCCTTCGTTCAGTTGATCGGAACACACTGGGCTACTCCTTAGAATGATGGCTTTGTTCTAAAGCACAGAGTTCATCAGGAGGCTCCCAGTCCCAGGCTGACCAGTTGTTAAGTGCAGTTCCAGTGCCAAGGTGATGATATAAAGAAGAGTCACAGAATAGTCAACCATGACTGGCCTTGTCTTCCTCTGAGCACATCCACATCCTTATGGGGATTCAGCTCTCAAGTCTTCCTTGTACTTGG
The DNA here is from genome assembly GCA_011751065.1 of Lasiurus cinereus. Taxonomy (NCBI): domain Eukaryota; kingdom Metazoa; phylum Chordata; class Mammalia; order Chiroptera; family Vespertilionidae; genus Lasiurus; species Lasiurus cinereus. Next base: position 10,714,061 of record JAAGEH010000311.1, on the reverse strand, counting down.
TGGATGATGCAGGTTTCAGCCATCCACAGAAGTCGTTTCAAAATAGTTCATCCTACTTTGGTAAACCACGAGGCGCTAGGGTATGAGTAGAAGCAGCCTATTTTTTAAAATTCCACATAGAGTGTATACATACTTGGATCATACTTGCCTTATTAGTTTCATTATTTCCAGATACTCTATTTGAGCATATAGAGTAAGTAGTTTTCTGTGCTAAGATCCTTGGCAATCAACAGCCTCAGATGTCCCAGATAAATTATGAAAATGTGGACAAAAGATGTGTTAATCGTGAGATGAAAAGGTAATAAGTAATCCTTCATTATTTCACCATGATGCTTAAAGACTAGTAAATGGTTTAATAGTCATGTATATGTTTCATAAAGCAACCAAAAAAGGTAAGCCCACAAATATAAAAAGGATATTTATAACACACACACACACACACACACACACACACACACACGAGAAATGAAAAGCCTAGCTCCAAATACTATGTTGGGTATATCGGCTGTCTTCGTTAGATTTTTTTAAAACTTGTCTCTGTTTCCAAATAAGGACTAAACTGGCTGTGCTTGGGAAAGAGCCCTTTGAACTCTGTACTATTCACAAATCCCTGTGTTTAGGAAAAGAGCTAAGTGCTCTGGAGAGCGCCTGAAATGGACAAGTGACACTGGGCTCTGGAGGGGTGGGTTTGAACCTGGAGATGAGACAGCAGCATTTCCTCTCAACTGACCATCTTCAGGCAAAATCGTCAGAGATTTACCTATTTGTAAACTCTTGCACTGGAGTCACACCCTGCCTCGTTTTCTTATGTTTCCATATAAGCATGTGTGTGTGTGTGTGTGTGTGTGTGTGTGTGTGTGTGTTTAAGACAAAATAAATGGGTCTTTTTTTGCCAAAAGTATTCAGGCACCATATTTAAAAAAAAAAAAAGCCTTGCTAGAAATGAAGTATATGTTTATTCATTAGCTGTCAGGAACTCCTGGGCTCAGTCCCCACACAGACAGGCTGTTTAATGTGCAGTTTAATAACATTTATGTAGAACCGAGCTGGTGACTATCTCGGTGGAAAAAAATCCATACTGACAAAACATACTGTTTTGCTTGTCTCATCCGGAAGAGGGGAAAAGCCTGATGAGGATTGCCCTGCTTTATCTAAACTCTGCCACACTATTGATAAAGAAAAGTAATGCAGTTTACTGTCATGCAAGGAGGAAAGAGTAAAGCCAGCCAGCCAGTTTGAAGGAAAAAAAAAAAAATAAGGAACATATTTTAGTTTTCCCCAAAGCCCTGTAGAGATTCCTTTAGAGCTATTTTTACCCTCTCCCCAAATGATTTAACTTTGTTATCCCTTGACAACGATCTAGAGTTGTTTGATCTATTTAGTTTGAAAGAGACAAAGTTGATAAACTGCTGAGCAGAAAACTAATTAGGAAAAAAAAGAGTTTGTTGGATTGCAGGGGAAATAACAAAATGAACAAAGAAAGAGAAGAAAGCAAATGTTCTGTCATCAGCTGGCCTCATACTGTGAGGGGAAGGGTGTTACCAAAGTCATTTTCCCCAAGGGCAGGCCTTCTCCAATTGACTTACTACATGTTAGAATCCATAGGAACATTATCAAACGTGGCCATGACAACTCATTCAAGGAAGTGGTGTTGTGAGAGAGTTGGGGACAGCTAGGTGGAACTGTGAGAAATAATAAGGATAACACTTAGACTTAGTGGGTGAAGAAACACCATTTGGGGCAAATAATTGATTAATCATATTGATAGGTAAACTACACTATTAAGGGTTACTAATTGGGATGTTCAACTCTATTTCCATTCAGAATGGAAGGCTTTTCTGAGCTTTGGGTTATAAGTATGCAACTTACTAAGTGTATACATGCATATGTGTGTGTCTTCCGAGGGCTTATGGGGGGACATAATTTGAAGAGAGGGTGGAGGGGAGAAGAAAACAGTTTCTATTTAATAACTCACTGCTTGGAATTGTACCATTTAAATGGGTAAAAATTATTAACAGTGGTTTGGTATGCATTATTCTCTTTTCAAAAATTTATTTTTTAAAGCATTTATCCTCTAGAAGACTCAGTTTGTTTCAAGAGGAAATATTAACCCATTCATAGGAAAGAAGATATGTGTAAAGAACTTTTTATTATCTATAGGGTGTCCCAAAAATATATACACAAACATTGAATAATTATAAAGGCAAATGTTTATTAAAATAAACTTCGTTTTCAAAATTGAGTGATCAGCTGTTAGTGTCTATACATTTCTGGACACACTGTATGTAAATTGTGTTGGGGCAGAATAAAATTTAGCAGATTGTTGGTTTTCAACTTAATTTCCTATGTACTAGGTATACCGGTTAATAATGCAGATTATATGATCAAAGAAAACATGATAATTTCAAGAGAAACATCAAAAGTGCTTTATTCAAAGTAATGTCCATCACTAGCTATACATTTCCATCTTTCAGGTAATTTGTAGATACAGTCCCAATAGAACTTTTCTTGTTTTGAGGCAAACCATTCAGAGACCCAATTTTCCACTTCTTCATACCTTTTGAAGTGCTGCTCAGAAAGTGCATGTGCCATCGATCAGAACAAGTGGTAATCTGAAGGAGCAAGGTCTGGTGAATACAGTGGGTGGGTTAATACTTCCCAGGTGAGATCTTTTAACGTGTCTTTAACTGGTTTTGAAGTCTGTGATGGTGCGTCATTCAGAAGCAAAATTACTTTGCTGTGTCTTCTGTAACATTCTGGTCATTTCACCTTCCAAGTGTAGTTCAAATTGACCTGGACATTCTTTGTCTTTCACATCAAAATCATCACTTTTAAGGTATTTAAGCCAGCGTTCACAAAGTATCTTGAGATGGAGCATATTCACCATAAGCTTCCAAAGTATACAATAACTTTCAGCAGCACTTCTCTTCAAAATAAAATGATGAATTAAAACTTCCCACAAATGCTCATTATTTTGGCATGAAATTTGACATTTTTGAGTATAAAAATATCTATGATGTTAACACCTTCAGAAAATTTGAAATATGAAGTTTTGAATCTTATTGTCAATACAACAAAATAGCATTCATATCAAATTGCATATATATATCAACATATGTGGAACTCCATCTATTGAAAAAAATCTGCATTATTAACTTGTGCGCCTAGTATTCCACTCCAATTATTTTTGCTGCCATTGGGTGACACAGTAGGAATACATTGTTAATAATAACCCCAGGTTTGGAGCCCTGGCTGGTTGGCTCAGTTGGTTGAAACATAGTCCTGTACATCAAAAGGGGATGGAATGGATTCCCCAGTTGGGCACATACCCAGGTTGAGGGTTCCCCAGTTGAGGTGTGGAGTGTTTGTGATTGCTGTTTCTCTCTCACATCAATGCTCCCTCTGTCTCTCTCTCTCTAAAAATCAATAAAAATCAACAACCACATGCAAAAAAATATATCCTCAGGTGAAGATTATTTTAAAAACACCCCAGATTTGGAGTAAAAATAACTTTGAAAAGCTCTACCTCTTTTATCTTTTTCTTGTCAAGACTATTGAGCTAATTAGAGCAACAGCATAGAGAGACTGTTCCTAAAAATAGATAGTTATTAAGAGCCTTGGGGAAATATTCTGCTATAATTTGCTTTCCAGATGAATTTTTTAAATAGGTATAAAAGAATTATTGCTCAATTATAATAAAATTCCTGTGGAATTACACACTCTTTGTTAATCAGTGTGAGCTCATTTTGGCCCACATGTTATTACAATGAATACCACAGTGTTGTGGTGAAGGGTTAGACAAGACAGAGAAGCAGATGACGTAGGTAATCAGGGAGCCAAAACTGAGCACAGAGAAGCTACAGACAACAATGGGTCTCAACTGAGAAAAGGGACGGAGTCTGGGGGTTTGTGCCATCAAACTTCCTTGTAGCTTCATTTTCTGAAAATGTTACAATATCCCTTCTCCAAAAGAATAAAGTCCTAGGCTTAGTAAGGAAGGAGTAAATGGAAGCTGCAGAAAGACATTTTCTTCCTGGAACAATATAAAAATTTGGCTGCCTTTTCTGGCAGAAAAGTATTGAATTATAGTACATTTTTTTGTATAATATATGGCCTTTTATGAGATAATTCTTTAGGGAAATGAACCAACCTCTTTTCCCACCCTCCCAAGCTGTCAGATTATTTTATTTGTTTGGCAAATTTGAATTTGCTAGAAGTTATCCATTGCGATAGGCCAAGTAGAAGATATCAAAGCGATGTACCACACACAATCACAGTCAACCCAGCATAACTGCAATTTCTCATGACTCCAGACTCTCATTTCCAAATCTCATCCATCAGCAGCCAAAACAACTTGAAGCTATTTGGTTTAGTTTTATCTGATAAACAGTTGTCTGGACAGCACCTTAAAGAGAGTTCTTCAGGAAAGAAAAAAAAAATTAACCCAGAAAGTAATGACATCAAATAAGTTCCACCTTTCCCTTTCCCAGTCGAGTTGAATCCATGAAAGAGGATATTTGATCTCCTGTATAAATGAAACAAAACTGGATCCTAGTTCATTTTTCTTAAGAACTCCATGTCTCTGCACGCTGTCTGCCATTATTTCCCAATACTATTTTGAAACTTATTCCAAGTAGTTATCCATGTTCCAATCAGAAAATTCTATGTTCTTTGTAGGTAACCAGGAAGCCAGAGTAATGGATCAGCTACTGTGTACTTGGTACTAACCCAGTGGATGCTATTTATGTTATGCATCCTCAGGTGAGCAAGCTAAGAAAGACATAAAACTCCCCCTACATGAGTTATAGTAGACAAAGCAAGCATCCTTAGCTGAGGAGGCTTACTAAACCCATCAAATTTAGCTCATAACTCATCAGATTTACTCTTGTACAAATCATTTGTCTCCTTTTTCTGCCTCTATGTTTTATACTAAAATGCTTCCCCCAAAAAACTCCTCATATACATTAGACAGCCTCTGAGTTACTCTGTTAATAATGATGTAAAGTAGAGCAGCAAATTACTTTTCTATTAATAACTGACCATTAGTAAGATGTCATTAATGGGAGACACTTGACTAAAAGGAGAGCTAGTAAATTTGATAACTTTAAAATGCCATTTTGTGAATTATCACCTAGTCAATACCCTTTACTACCAAAATGAATTTTATGTTAATACTGCCCTGATGACCTTTTGGTGTAGATGTAGAAAAAGACATAAATCCATAAATAATAAATGCCTAAATAGCAAGTTGGCATTAGAGAAAGACTAAAGATAGTGTTATGAGAGTTCAGAAGAGATTATGATTGGCTAAGAGACTTATGAACAGAGCCTGGAAGAAGAAGTAAGTGTAGTGAGAAAGCAGGAATAAGGTATAGCCTAGACTCTGGAGCTGGGCACCTAAGTTCAAATTGTAGCTCTATCTAGTCAGTTTAGCCATTTGGCACTGGTGAAGTCACTTAACCACTCTGGCCAAATTGGAGATGACAGTAGATTTTGCTTTACAGGGTAATTGTGAAGATAACCCTAGTTACATGTGGTCCAGTAGCAGGTTCCCTCTACCAATTGGTGATCTCCTTCTTACAAAACTTGGCTGACCTTTAGGGAAATAAAATATTGAAATTATCCAGATAACATCTCTAACTGCATAACTTAGAAGGAAATGAATATCAAATCATCTCTAAGCATGTGATCCTGCACTCTGCAAACAGCTATAGCCACATTTTAAGGGACTCTCTTCCTATATATAGTGTGGGCAGATCTGATCCTTGGCTCTGTTTCCATCACCTGGTGGAAGTCATCACATTTGCAGCCTAGTAGCACTAAAATACTTAATTTGGCAGCCAGCATACTTGATAAGAATATAAAACCCTGGTGAGGTGTGGGGGATGGGACCTTGGGGTGGAGCAGGTGTCTAGCTCTTGGATTTAGAAACCTGTGTTGCAATTTTGATAAATGCCTTTAGGAAACATGTTTCATAGGATAAGAAGGGTTTATGGTGAAAGGCACCTCAGTTGAGATTCCAGAAGGCAAGTAGGCACAGTCCAATGCTATTTTACTTAAAACTTTCAAGGAACCACAGTTGAAATGACATAACCATAGCATAGTGTTCTACACTATCCTCCTTGAGTGCTGCATGAATGATGATGCTGTCATTGAAATTCTTCTAATCTACCAGAAATCTCTACCCCAATTTGGCCTTTCATACCTAGCACAAAGACCTGTGTACATTTTGTCCAGTGTAACCTCCCAAGGAAAATAAAAGGGCTAGAGAAATAGTAAGTAAGTACTCATTAAAATTCAGAGCACAGAGTATGTCCTTTTGTGCAGCTCTATTTCTGCGCAGCAGCAATAAGAGAATTACTGCCTCCAAACAACAGGCATATTTGTTGCCTTTCCTTTAACTATTTTTAAGTGAAAAACAAAATATTATTATTTCTAGATTTAGCTCTTTGGGAAATTAGAACTTGTGCAGTCATTCAGTCAAAATGAAAAAGAAACTCATTTTAAAAGCCAGGTTTACTTGAATTCAATTCCGGGCCCTCTGAGATGAGATTAAATAAATAAACGAATAGATAAAACTGGTATCAGTGTGGCATAATAAAAGCTATCATTTTAACTTATAAAAGAAATTGTGTTCACTTTAAAATTTATTTTCTTTCAGTAAATTCCTCTCTTAATGAAATATCATGTATTTATACATCAGATTTTCAAATAAGAAAGGCAAATAAATTATATTATTAAAGGTGGCTGATTTTGTTTCCTAATACAGAGAGAAAATTATTTGATTAGTAAAACTGGTGGACAAGACAGAGCATACATGTATTTTTTATATAATTGTACATATTTTTTCAGACACATAAAATAATTGAATTTTTAAATCCTTAATGCATTTTAAAATTCATTTTTTTAAAAAGCTTCCAAAATGCATTTTTAAAATATAAAATGAGTAAATAGCATTGATACAAACATACCACTTTTTATCAAGAGAATTTTTGGAAGATTACTATATATTTTTATGTATCAGTTTAAAGGGGTTTGACAAGAAAGTTCAAGTAAGAACAAACAAAAAATATTTTCTACTAAGCTTGATTTTAATTCAATTGAAAAAATAAAGCATTAAAAATAATACTATTTGAAAAGAATGAGTAAGACTTCTTTTCACCAAAATTTGGCAGAGGATAGATTTTGACTTGAAAAGAATGTTCTCTGACTAATATCATGGAATCAAAATTGTCAGCATTTATAACTGAAAAGAATAGGGTCACCTCAACTCAGTTTCAAGGACAGGGTTGTACCCATTCCAAAGGGAACCTAATGCCTCCTTGAACTAGCCCAGGGGAGGCAGGCGCCTGGAAGAAGAGGGATGCCACAGGCCAGGAGCAAGAGGAGACACAGAACCTGCTCTGCATCCTTGCTGCAGCTGCCACTCATGCCCCCACTGCCTTTCTATTTCATGTCAAGTTCATCTTCTAGAAGAGGATAGTGGAGTTTTGCATCTGAGTGGATGTTTACACTTTTCCTGAAATCTTTTGGCCTCCAAATGTTAAATAGAAAATACCAGTAAAAAAGGCTTCAGAAAGATAGCCCCAGAGGACTTCAGAAGAAAAGGGACCCAGGGAATAGCATCCTTATCCAAGGATCAAAATGTGGGGCAAACAGCCAGAAATAATCAGAAGCTTCAAAGCAAAGAAAAAAAAAATCAGACATTTTTCTCCCCTAAAGATAAAGGATTATTCATCATAATATTTCCCACAAGTATTTGGTTCAGAATTGGAGAACAAGTCATAACTCTTGCTGCCTTCTTAAAGCTTTACTGATTTTAATGTAAAACACTCAAAACCACAGGGAAGCAGCACTATCCCTGTCAATTTTGGTTTTTATGGAGACAGAGTGCCCTGCAGAGATGCAGATACATTTGTGAGTTTGAAATTGCTGCTTATTGATCCTTACGGCATTCTGTTAAATTGTTGTAATAGCAGCTATTCTGACACATTATCAATAGAAAATGAGGATCCAGGCTTAAAAGAAGATGGTAGTGATGTGAAAGAAGATCCATTTATTTGTTCAGGCCTACAACAATGGGTATTTGGAGACAGTGAGTGAAGAGAGAAGTAGAGGTGACTCAACATTTATTGAGAGAGCTTACTGAATATCCATCAATCATGCAGGGTCAAGAAAAGAAGAGATTTCAAAGAGATATGAAACAGAATCCTTACTTCACTTTTGTGGCCATCATTCTCAAACATTTGGTCTCACAATCCCTTTATATTCTTAAAAGTTATGAGGACACTACAGAGCTTCAGTGGGTTCATTCTATCTATCCTATCTAATAAAAAAATTATCTGCAAATTAACCACCATCCATTACACCCACCAGCCATGCCCACCACCCAATCAGGAGTGAGTATGCAAATTAACCCAACCAAGATGACTGCAGCCATGGAGAGAGTAGGAGGGAGGCTTGGGTTTCCCCAGTGATGAAGCCAAGCTTTCCACACACCCTGGCCAGCCCAGGTCTCCACTCCAGGCTACAAAGTTTCAATTATAGAAGATAAATAAATCCCAACAAAAATGGCAGCAGCCATGGAGCTAGAGAGAGCAGGAGGCTAGGGTTGCCCCTGGCAATGGAGGAAGTCAAGCTTCTTTAGTTCTAGCCTGCCTTGGCCTCTGCTTAAGGCTACAAAGTTTCAATTATAGGAGATAAATAAATCCCAACAAAAATGGTGGCAGCCATAGGAGATGGGGAGAGCAGGAGGCTTGAGTTTCCCCGGTAATGAAGGAAGCCAAGCTTTTCACCTGCTATGGCCAGCCAAGGCCTCTGATCAAGGTTACAAAGTTTCAATTATAGAAGATAAATAAATCCCAACAGAAATGGCTGCCATCATGGAGAGAGCAGGAAGCTGGGCTCTGCTCCAGGCTCAATTATAGAAGATAAATAAATTCCAGATACCAGGGTCTCCACTTAGGTTGCCAGGGGGCATGGATGGCCTGCAAACCATCACAGGCCCCTTGCCTAGGCCACTCCACATCCCAAGAGAACTCCCACCCTGATCCAAGATGCCCTTCAGGGCAAACCAGCTGGCCCTCACCAATAACCAGGCCTCTATCCTATAAAAAAAAAAGAGTAATATGCAGAATGACCATCACTCCAACACACAAGATGGCTGTCCCCATGTGGTCAAAGATCCTGCCCCCATGTGGACACAAGATGGCCACCACAGATGGTCATCAGGGGAGAGCAGTTGGGAGGTACCAGGCCTACAAGGGAGGGCTGTTGGGGGTGATCAAGCCGGCAGGGGAAGGGTGACCAAGCTGACAGAGGAAAAAGTTGGGGGTTACCAGGCCTGCAGGAATGGGCAGCTGGGGGGACCCAAGCCTGCAGGAGAGATCAGTTTGGGGGAACCATGCCTGCAGGGGAGGACAGTTAGGGGTGACCAGGTCTGTAGGGGAGGACAGTTAGGGGCAAACAGGCTGGCAGGGGAGCAGTTAGGAATCAATCAGGCTGGAGGGGAGTGGTTAGAGGGTGATAAGGCTGGCAGGCAGAAGTAGTTAGAGGCAATCAGGAAGGCAAGCAGGTGAGCAGTTGGGAGCCAGCAGTCCTGGATTGTAAGAGGGATGTCTGACTGCCCGTTTAGGTGGGATTGGGCCTAAAAGGGCAGTTGGACATCCCTCAAGGGTCCCAGATTGGAGAGGATGCAGGCTAGGCTGAGGGACACTCACTTTCCCATGCATGAATTTCATGCACCAGGCCTCTAGTATTTACTATATTGGAAAATAAAACTGAGAAATATTAAAACATTAATTTGTTTTTTAAATAACTGTAACAAACATTTTCTTATGCAAAATAAATCTATTCTTCCAACTCCCCAAAATTAGTTGTAAGAGTGTACACTTTTGAACACCTTTTAAAGGCCTTGCTTAACAAAAGTTAGCCAGATTCTCATGTCTGTTTCTGCATTCACTCAGTTGTGGTGTGTTATTTTGGTTGTAGAATAGGAAGACAATGTAGTATTACACGTATGCAGAGTTGAAAAGGGAAAGAATGTTTTAATAGCCATTTTAAATCATTATGACTATACTTCTTTTATATTATATTAATATTTAAAAAGTGGTAGTTTCTTAAAGATTTGTTTCCATATGGGACCTGAAATCATATTAATGAACTTCTTTTGTAGACTGTTACATTAGCCTATCTTGCACCTCAAATGTGTTTTTTTAATCAATGCATGATCTTTATAGCATTAAGTTTTGTTATTTAGAATATATTGATTCATTTTTAATGTAGATCTTCCAAATATACAGTGGAAAACTCATAAGAAAATGAGCTTTTACAAGCAAATAACGCACTAACATTATTACAAAAATTATTTAACTTTGTAGACTCTGCAAGTGTCTCTTGGAAAACAGCTGCTCTGTGCTTTTATTATTATTTTTCTCTACATAGTTTAATGCCATCTGTTGTTCCTTTTACTCTTTGATCTTTTTTGGATTAAAAACATTCATGTCACACTTCTCATTTCAGAATCTTTGCTAACTTCCTCTCAGTCTTTAGTAAAGTTTTAGTTTAGATGCTAGTTTTTCTGAAAATCCTATGCTGACTTTCCTTAATCTGCATTAAGTGCCCTGTCCTATAGGTCATACTGAAAACTATGGCTTGTTTACTTTCCTGCAATTTTTAAATAGATTAAGATCACCAATGGGCAAGAATTACGATTATGTAGGTCAGTATGTGATATATTTTTTTAAACTTTGTTATTTTTCAATTTAAAAAATCAAAATCAAGAAATAATGAGATGAGGGCTGAAATAATAAGATGGTTTTCTGCTGCATTAAATTCTACTTCCTTCAGTCTAGTATTGGACTCTTAATATAGCCCTAGTATGTTAGGTGCAATTTTCTCTTTGTAAGCAAATATTTTCTCCCCATTCTTCAAGGTTTAGGTCAAGTACACCTCCTCTAAATAAAAAAGAGAAGAAGAGAGAAAGTACAGTGTTTATATCCACCTTCATTCAATAGTTATTGCTCATTCCTTTGAACATATGTGGCCCTACCATATTTGCATACTGCTCATTTGGCAATGTATGATGTATTCATTACCATGTAGCACCGGTTATTTTGGGTTCATATTTTACCAATAAGCTGTGAGCTTCTTGACAGTAGTGACCATGTCCCTTTTTATCTTGGAGCCTCCCTGTACATGTCACATTTCTTAATACACAGCAGATTACTAGTAATTGGTTTTGACTGGTTGATCAATTTGTCATTGAAAATCTTAGTCTGCTTTTCTAAAGCACCATTCCAAAATAATATATCATTGATTTCAAACTTACAGTACCTCCTTATTTTACACTTTGATCTGAAGAACCTGCACACTGCATGGCAATAGTTATCTATATAAGAAGAAAAGCACACTGTAGTTCAAATTCTTCTTCAATATACCTTCATTAAATTGGACAAGCCTGTGCCCAAAAGAATGTGTACTCTTTGTGGAAATCTAATTGTATAAGAGATAGTTGCAAGTGACAGAAACTCAAAACATCTTAAGCAAAAGGGAAATTTCTTGGCTCAAAAAATTGTTAAGCCCATGGATGAAGAAGTTTGCATGTAAGTCTGATTAAATCCAGAAGCTCAAACAATAATAGGAGCTTATGGATCTCTTGAATCTATCTAAACATCTATTTGTGTTTTTGTCTCTCTTCCTGTTGGCCTCAATCGCTCATGCCCTAGGAACTCCGGGAACCCCAGGTCTCTAAGGCTTACAGCCTACAATCCACAAGGAACAACCACTCTCTCCAGAATCTAGAGTCTCAGTGGGAGCACTTTGATTGGCCCAACTTAGTTCATATGATCATCCCTTTGACCAGTTATTATAGATGGTACCATGGTTGGCCAACCCTCAATCCTATCCCCACTACTATAGGGAGTGGTTATAGGGTTAAGCCTCAGACTGACCTACTGGCAAAGCCTCGATCAAGTCCCAGCTTATAGGGCACAGCCCTTTTAGCATAATTAAGCTTGATCTTGTGACTGCTCCCTATATCCTCCCTGGGTAGCTAATGGGCTGTGGGAGGTGCAGCAAGTGCTGCCAAAACAAGTGAAATTCACAAGAACATTGTAACTATGGTGACCACTACCTTGTTTATCTCTGACTATAAAATAAAGTCTCAGCTTGCCATCTGAATCTGTTCTGTGACCTCTGCCAGGCACAGAAGATCCACCTAAACCCAGTTTATTCTCTTTGTCTTTTCATCCTTCCCAGGCCCTCTCTCAGGCTCTCTGAACCCTCGGCTGTGCTGGTGCGGCAAACACTACTGTTATCCCAAGATGCGGTGGGGTAAAAGCTTAACTAATACTGAGATGTTGGACAGAAAATTAGCTATTTTTTCTTTCTTTTTAAAGGTATATGAATGAGAGGTACATATGATTTCACAGATTTCTCTGCCATAATAATAAATTAGTATTTGGTCAAGACAATAAAGTTGGATATAAGAAAATTTTATATTTGCATTATCAGATTAAAAAATATTGTTTACTTGGGGAGAACATAGTATTTTCTTTTTTTAAATAAATTATAATTTGGAAGAGATGAGATACATATTTTATCAACATATGAGAGTTTTATTTTCCTTTAAGTAAAGTTAACTAATTTTATATTTTTCTCTTATGTTTTCAGGAGAAAATTAGATAATGTATTTGAAGTACCTAGAATGGATATGACATATAACAGGTCCTCAATACATTTTAGAACCATTATTCTTTTTTAACAGCTTCTATTGATTTTTTTAGGGAGGAAGGGAGAGAGCAAACAATATCGATAGGAGAGAGAAACACCGGGAATTGAACTTGCAACCCATGTATGTGCCCTGAGCAGGAATTGAACCTGCCACTTTGTGCTGTACAGGACAACGCTCCAACCAATGGAGGCATACCAGCCGGGGCTCATATTCTTTATTGCGTATTATTTTCTTCCCATCTTTTCCCACCTTTCTATTGCAAAAGATGAAGAATAAACTGGCCAGCTCTAGGGCATTTGAGGCCCAAAAATATGCCTGTCCTGTTTACTCTTTCTCTAAATCAGTGATTTTTAATGTAGGCTATACATTAAAATCACCTAGAAATATCTTCAGAATCTGGATGAGGACTCATATCAGTACTTTTATAATTCCCAAGGTGTTTCCAATGTATAGCCAAGGTTGAGAACCATTTCACTAAATTCTTCAAATCCTTTGGTATTATACAAATATTAGTGGTGAATTTTGTTGTTAATATTTCCCCAGTGTTTTGTTGTTTCTGCATTAACCATGTCTTAAGTTTTCTGGTGCTTTGACATCTGAGGCCTTGCTGAGGCTGAGGGACTGCTCTTCCCAGGTTGAGCCAGTTCCTTGAAGGGAAAAGACTCACCTGCAAGGGTGCTTTTCAAATCCAACCCAACCAATCCAGAGCTCACACCCAAACACCTTCTTTATCAGGCTCTCACACTTCCACCACTGTCCCCTTGTCCTCATCAACTCTGGGTGAGGTGCCAGACAACTAGGTGCAGCTGTTGAAGGGGAGAACGGCCTTTTTTATAAACTCATCAACACCACCGACCAGACAGGCCTTGGAACTGCCCTGTGACCCAGCAGCCACTCCAGCCAAATTCCTGCTGCCCCACCCACAGACCCATGGACCCTGGGACCTCCACCTCCAAAGGTGCAGAACTCCTGACAAAAGGTCAAAACACGCATGCGCAGGCAGCCAGGGCGCTCCATTCCATAGGCAGCATCTGAGAACCACTGGGGGAACCCCCCGCGGATGTGATTTTGTACAGACAAGGGCACGTAACCCTGCAGTAGAAATTCTGAACTCCCTCTTCCTGAATTACTGCCCACAGACACCCCAGCTGTTTAACTTCAGGGCCAGGGCCCCTCAGAGTGCATCAGAGCTCTGCACAGGCAAACTCACCACCACAGACAAGGAAAGGCACCCTGAGCCCATATATCCACAGGGACCTTTGGGGAGCTTCTTTGAGCCCCTGCTGGGTGTGATTCTGTACAGACAAAATACACTGCCGCACAGTAGAAACTCTGAACTCCTTCTTCCTGAATAACTGCCCACATACACCCCAGCTGTTTAACTTCAGGGCCCCTCAGAGTGTGTCAAATCTCTGTACAGGCAAACTCACCACTACAGACAAGGAAAGGCACCCTGAGCCCATATATCCGCAGGGTCCTCTAGGGGGCTGCTTTGAGCCCTTGCCAGGTGTGATTCTGTACAGACAAGGACATGCTGCCCCGCAGAAGAAATTCTGAACTCCCTCTTCCTGAAAAACTGCCCACATTCACCCCAGCTGCTCAACCTCAGTGCCAGGACCCCTGAGAGTGTGTCAGAGCTCTGCACTGGCAAATGCACCTCCACAGATGGGAATTTCCAACATGCAGGCACCCTGAGCCCATTTACCCATAGGGCGCTAGTGGGAGACACTGTTAGCTTTCCCTGGGTGTGATCTTGGACAAACAGGAGCACACTTTTCCTCTGCTTTGGCCCCCTTCTCCCAGCAGTAGAAATTCTGAATTCACTCATCCTGGAGACCTGCCCACAGGTACCTCAATTACATGGCTACACTGCCAGGGCCTTTCAGAGAGCTTCAGTGTGCCTCACAGGCAAATGTACTGTGGGAACCCCCAGAGAGCTGCCACTGGGAGTGAGCACCTATCCACCACAGGTACAGCAACAAAAGTTGAGTCTGTCCACCCTACAACAACAGAACTCTGGACACCACAGTCATGCTTGTCCAGAGTGCAGGCCTCCTGAATCCCATCAACCCAATAGATGGTTCCTGGGTGCCACTGTGAGTCCCTCCTGGGCACACGTGATTTCAATTAAGGGTGCAAGACAGCAAAAACTGGGACAGTCCCCTTCACAGCTGCTGACATCTAGACACTGCAGTTGTGCCTCTCAAGCTCACAGGTTTACATCAAGAGAACCCAAATAGCTCAAGTAGGGAGCTACACTAGATACCAAGCCCAAGAGAACTAGATTACCAAACCCAGGAGAACTGAGAGATTACACCAGTAGCACCATCCTCAAAAGAACCTGGGTAGTAAAGCAATTGGATCTACAATTAAAACATTACAGGAAGACATGGGAAGACAAAAAAGTAACTCCCAAAGGAAAAGAAAAGAGCAATCACCAGAAAGGGAGTTAAATGAAATTGAAGCTAGCAGCATATCAGAGAAAGAGTTCAGAGTAATGGTTATTAAGGATGTTTAAATGGTTGGATGACAAATATATGCAACTCAATGAGAATTGAAGGAGCTGAATGAGAATGTCGCCAACATGAAAAAGAACCAAGAGGAGATGAAGGACAACATAGCTGCAATAAAGAACACAATAGAAGGCTTAAATAGTAGACTAAATATGCTAAAAGTACTTACATCATAAATCTGCTTATCCCACCTCACCTGTTCCTTCCTAATAAAACCAAGATAAAGGCTCCTACCCAGAGTTCTCCCTCCTTACAGATGGTTCCCTATGTAGAGCCTCCTGGCATGGTGCATCTTTTCCACTTCAGAACTATGAGTAACAAGCTATATTGTTAAACTAGAGGCATGGTGTACAAAATTCATGCTGGGGGAGGGGGTTCCCTCAGCCCAGCATGCACCCTTTCCAATCTGGGATTGGGCCTAAACGGGCAGTTGGACATCCCTCTCACAATCCAAGACTGCTGGCTCCCAATCACTCATCTGCCTGCCTGCCTGATTGCCCCTAACCACTACCCTGCCAGCCTGATTGATGTCTAACTGCTCCCTTGCCAATCCAATTGCCCCTAACTGCCCTCCCCTGATGACCTGATCACCTCTAACTGCCCTCCCCTGCCAGCCTGATTGCCTCTAACTGCCCTCCCCTGCTGACCTGATCATCCCTAACTTCCCTCCCTTGCCAGTCTGGTCACCCCTAACTGCCCTCCCCTGCAGGTCCCATCACTCCTAGCTGCCCTCCCCTCTCGATTTGGTTGCCCCTAACTGCCCTCCTCGGCAGGCCTGGTCACCCTTAACTTCTCTCTCTTGCCAGCCTGGTTGCCTCCAACTGTCCTCACCTGCTGACCCGGTCACCTCTAACTGCCTCCCCTTGCAGGCCTGGTCCTGGGGAAATTGGTGCAGGACAAGGTGGAAGATTAACATCAGGGGTTTCTAATGAACTCTGTCTGGTCTTTCCCTTTATTTCTCTGACTCATGTACCTTTAAAAAGAAAAAAAAAAAACAGGCTCACGATTTGATGTTTTAATAGCCTTTTTAAAACCTGATCTCACCTGCTTTGAAAACCAACATATATACAGGAGGCCAAGAACAGGTTAAAAGCTGGTCACCTCATTAATACCTGTAGTGGGGGCCAAAATCAGGTGAGAAATGGGTCACCTCATTAGTACCTTCCTTAGGTAATTCCAGTGTAGTAGCCAGGGGAGGTATTAACGAGGTGACTGAGTTCTAATCCACTTTTGGCTCTAGCAATGCCACAGCATTTAAGGCAGATGAGGACATGTGCAAAATCCTTGTTAGACATTAGTAATGTAACCTGTCTAAAGAAAAGGTGTGGTTGAAAGATTGTTAAGAACAACTTTAATTCCTTTTGACCATGTTTCAGACTTAAACCAGGCTATATTTGCTGGCATTGTGTTATTTTATGCACACAACCATTCTGATGTATTATTATCATCATTTGACAGATGAAGAAACAGAGAGAGGTTAAGTAAGTTATCAAAAGTCATGCAGCAAATAATAGGGGGAGTGGGGGTATTGTATGCCTGCCTTTGGTAGCACTTTCCATTCCCTACTCTTGGCCTGGAATTCTTGTTTTGAAAACAGCCCCCAGGACATGTTGATGCACAGCTGGACATGAGAAGTTCTGCCCTTTGGCGGTGTTTTATAAACTGTGGCTCATGACATATTTGTGTGTAATTTGGTGGTCTGTAGCAACCAGGAAAACTTAAACAGAATAGATCAGTGGTCGGCAAACTCATTAGTCAACAGAGCCAAATATCAACAGTACAATGATTAAAATTTCTTTTGAGAGCCAAATTTTTTAAACTTCTTCTAATGCTACTTCTTCAAACTAGGCTGGTCCAGGCCATGGTATTTTGTGGAAGAGCCACACTCAAGGGGCCAGTTTGCCGAGGACTGGAATCGATCAAAGTAGAAACTATCAGAGGAGAAATACTTTTCAAGAATTTTTTTCATACATATATTAGATTTGGTTGAAAATGAATTTTTTCGGACCATGATTATGGCTTCAAAACACTTGAACAACACTGGTTTTGGGGCTATGAATTAGCAGTAGAGTTGGAAGAAAAGCAGATTGCACTGAATTTGGAGGAGAGCCCTATAGTATTGGTAGAAATGCCCTAACCGTTTCTTATCAGAATTGATGATAAGGGGTGAGGTGGCAGTTGGGAGTTGCAGGAATGGAGACAGGTTTCTGCAGTAAAAACTGTTGAATTTAAAAAGAAAATGCCTCACTTATTTGTCCTTTAAATGTAGAAAGCCTCATGGTTTTTGTGGTTACATTTCTCTGCTTCTTGAGCTGAAGTTTCTCAGCTCACATGGCTCACGTAGAGACATGTGACTTTGATTCTTACATGATGAGCTGGAGGCAGTCTGCATCAAGAGGGCTTACTGTGAGTTACACTCTAATCCTCTCATGGCAACAGACAAGATGTTTCCTTATTTTTGCAGCTGCCACCGACTGGTTGGAACCAAACCACTATCAGCTGCAGAACTGACACAATCATAATTTTAAATACAAATAAAACGAACGTGGTTCAAGAAGATGAGCAAAATAAGTTGTGCCAAATGTTGCAGTTTTATTTTTTCTGAGTAATGTTTCTTGGTACTTGGGGAGTTGTTTTCTCTTTGAGCTTTATTTCATGGACTTTATTTGCATTATTCCCATTTAAAAGGGGCAAAGCTGAACAGGTATAACCTGACATATAACCCAAACTGTCAAATTTGAGGATGAATAAGGTAGCTGTTTCTTTAAAACAAACAAATGCCTTTATCTCTTAGAAGGAAGGAGAAATTCAAAAGAATTAAAAGTAATATTGGACAAATGTTGCTGTTCTGAAGGCTCTATTGTGAGTCCTATAAACATGTTGCCCGATACTTGCTCAACTGCCGCCTTGCCACAAACTTATAACCAGGTGCACACACGTCCCCAATATTACCTGCCTACACATGTCCATTCTTACCTAAGCGTTTTATTAGTGCTTGTGACTAGGAATACTTCTTATTTCCCCAGCCATACTCCATGAAAAACAGATACCAAATGAAGGTTTTCAAGTGTTATCCAAATGGGCAAAATATGACATGTTTTTCTTATATTTCAAATTTTGTTATTAAACTAAAGACATTAGGTTAAGGATTGTAGAGGTCAAAATTAATCTAAACTTTTTTCAAATTCCTCCCTGACCCCTACTTAGATGCCATTGTATAATCACTGAAGTTTATTAGGTTATTCCATTAAAAGTTACACTGAAATTCTGCTAAATTAATGTGTAGTGATGTAAGCATTTTTTATGCAAAGACCTATTTGTGTAGTGGTTTCCAGACATACTCACACACTAGAGGCCTAAAGAGCTTTCACAGTACTTCTGATTTTGCTTCAGAATCTGATGAAGTGAAGTCCCCTAAAACTACCTAATGGCCTAGACCAGTAATTTTTTAGTTATAAAAAATAGATTGAGATTCTTATGAACTGGTAAATTATAAAGTATTTTTCTACTATTTCACTCCTACCCTTTTGATTTAAATATTCTTAATAAAAAATCCAAAATAGAATAAAACATATAAAAGCAACATGTCTTCGTTATTAAAAATATTGAAACAAATTAAGATTTCCAATTTATCAAAATTACATGTGTCAAAGGAGTCTAATTATAGCCAAAACTTGTTGAGCCAATCTGCATGTGAGTATATGGACAGTGTTGTCACCATTTATATCTTCTTCTGTGGTTACATGGAATTATGGATGCAATATGATAGAATAAATGAATAAGGTAAGCTTACTTCCCGATGCTTGTTATTAAAAAAAATCACATGACATTTCATATTGTTAAGTGGAGGTCAGCCCATGTACTGATAAATGATCTTGTTGACTGTAACAAATTGATTAGCCTGAAGTTTTAATTAAATAGAATACACTTAGATCCAAAATTTTCTAGAAACAAAATACAGGTTCCTTTACCATCATTACCAAAAGTGGAATTGACCTATAATTCAAGCTTTATAAAATATACTAGGGGCCCGGTGCATGACATTCGTGACCTGGGCATGGATACCTCAGCCCATCCTGCCCCCTCTCACAAACTGAGAGCCCTGAGGGGATGTCCTACTGATGGCTTAGGCCCACCCCCCATAGGAAGGCTGCAGTCTGGCCTCCCTTTGTGGGAGGCAACCAGGCTGATCAGCGAAAGCACCAGGCCAATCACTGGTGCAACCACTGCCACTCACCGAAGCCACCAAGGTGTTTTCATCAACATGGACTCCAGTCTCTTCACCATGAGAAAATGACAACTTTCTTTAGGCATTTTCAAGATGTGTCTTCCATAGGATATGATCTATCTTTCTTTCTTTCTTTCTTTCTTTCTTTCTTTCTTTCTTTCTTTCTTTCTTTCTTTCTTTCTTTCTTTCTTTCTTTCTTTCTTTCTTTCTTTCTCCTCATCTGAGGATATGTTTCCATTGACTTTTAGAGAATGTGGAAGAGAGAAGGAGAGAGAGTGAGAGATATCTATGTGAGAGGGACACTTTGATTGGTTGCCTCCTTCATGAGCCTAACCTGGGCCCCAGCCAGGGAGGAGTCTGTAACCTAAGTACATGCCCTTGATCAGAATCAAACCCGGACCCTGCAGTCAGCAGGCCGAGGCTCTGTCCATTGAGCCAAACTGGCTAGAACAGAATATGACATTTCTTAGCCCTCCAGCAGTGGACCTTTGTTTTTTTCTCCAGAAGTGTGGTGGAAAAACCCTAGATCACCTTTTTGGATTCTTATACCCAAGTTATTAAGAATATTACCAGTGGCATACAGGGAGCTTAGCCAATGAGCAGTCAGAAAAGGTGTTTCCTCAGTAGTTCACACCTATCACCTCTGATCTTTGCCTCCTCTCCTGCCAAGGCTCCTGGCTGAGGCTTGGGTCCTGGGAAGGGGACCCCCAGCTCCCTCCGATTGCTGGCTCCACCCCTGCCAAGGCCTAAAGCCTTGGTGCCTGGGCAGGAGACTCACAGATCCCTCCAATCACTGGCTCCGCTCCTGCCAATGCCCTAAGGCCTTGGCTGAGGCTTAGATCCTGGGCAGGGGACCCCCATTTCCCTCTGATCGCCAGCTCTGACCCTGCCAAGGTCGCAAGCTTCTGGCCCAGGCTTGGGTCCTGGACAAGAGACCCCCAGCTCCCTCTGATTGCTGGCTCTGCCCTGCCATAGCCCCAAGCTACTGGCCGAGGCTTGGGTCCTGGGCAGCCCCCCCCCACTACCCTCCCCCCTCTGTCTGATCGCCTGGCTGTACCCCTGCCCAGGAGTCCCCTGGCTCACTCCCTTCCCGGGTGCTCAGGACCCACCCCAGGCCTACCTCGGAGTGACCTGGGTGCTGAGAAAGTTCCTAGTACCCAGGCTGCTGGGTGCCAATGTATGCAAATTAACCTCCATCTTTGTTGGGTTAATTTACATACTCACTCTGATTGGCTGTGGATGTAGCGGAGGTATGGTCAATTTGCATGTTTGTCTATTATTAGGTATGATGATATCTGTTGAGATCATACAGTATGCTTTCTCTATACCTGGAATGTAACGTGTGTTAGAAATAAAACTTAACAAAAATAACAAAAACAAAAACAAAACTAGCATAACATGGTGTGTATCAAGAATGCAAGCCAGAAGAAGAGAATTAAGTGATGTGTTCATGGCCTAATTATGGACTAAAATTTTCTGTTAGCTACATAATTCTATTGAGTTTTCTCCTCCATTATACAATTTATCCTGGAGTGTTGCCTAAAATATCAATATTCTATATGTAACTCTGAAACAGTATTTACTATACAATATCATAATTGCTTACTTGTTTGATTCCTTAATTTCTTGGAGAGATTATAATTTACTTTTGTATTCAGTGGCTAGTACATGAGTATTTTAATGAGTAATTTTTAGTGAATTAATAAACTCAATCCAATACAAACAAAATATGCAAAGACATTGTATTTGCATATGTGCGTACATATAAACAAATGCACATATAATACCATAGCATTTATAAGTAATGAGATTTCCTATCAAAGTCATTGTCCCACCAGAAACTAAGTGTCTCTGTGTTTGTCTGTCTGTGTCTCTGTGTGTGCCTGTATGTGTCTGTGTCTATGTTTCTCAATGAGAAAAAGTACCAGCACTGTTAAGTTATACCATGGAATAGGAAATCACTTGAGATTGCTGAATCCCTTTGAAAGGCAGTTCTAATAGTTCTGGGTATGAGGAGTGGCCCCAGTGGAATGCATGTGGTTGCCAGAAAGAAAAGGAGTATGACTATTCTATGTTTACGAGGTGGTAGCTGCTAGAAATTTGAACTAAGAGATGAGTGATTAAAACTGTACTCTTTACCAAAGTAGCAATGAAATGGAGTCATCCTTTGCAACAGTGGGCAAGCACTGTCAGGGTATTGGGGGAGGATAAAACAGCACATGGCAGTGAGAAATGACAAAATGGAGTAGGCCTGCCACCTGTAGAGTTTTTAGACAATTAATAAGTGGGTAGGATAATAAGTGGGTAGGAGGTGCCTGTCCTAGAGTTTTGATGCCAACTGTTCCTTATGCCTGAATGCTTTCACCTGATCTTTGCTTTTCCAGCTTCTTCTTGTTGTTCAGATATCATCTTAAATATCTTTGATTTGAGCAGACTTCCCTGACCATCTAAAGTACATACCCCAGTAACTAACTCTTTCTCATGCCAACCTGTTTATATTCTCACTATAATATTTAGCACTTTTTAATAATTTCTTATTAGGGTAATAAGAAATTATTATAATAATGTATATTATTCATACATATATTTGCTTATTTATTCTTTCTTGTCTCCACTAGAATTTAAACTTGTTTTGCAGGTTTGATCCCTGGCTTTGGTCAGGATGCTTACTGGAGGCAAACAATTGATGTATCTCTCTCACATCAATGTTTTTCTTTCTCTCTCTCTCTCCTCCCTTTCTTCCCTCCCTTCTACTTTGTCTAAAAATCAGTGGGGAAAAATATCCTCAGGTGAGGATTAACAACAACAAAAAGATATCCTCAGTGAGAGTGGATTAAAATGCAGCTCTGGCCTGGCTGGTGTGGTTCTTTGGTTGAGTGTTGACCCATGCACCAGAAGGTCACAGTTTGATTCCAAGTCAGGGCACATGCCAGGTTTGGTCCCCAGTAAAGGTGTGCAGGAGGCAGCGATCAATCATTCTCGCTCATCATTGATGTTTCTCTCTCCCTCTTCCTTTCTCTTTCTGAAATCAATAAAAACATACTTTTTTTTAAAAAAAAAGAAGAAGAAGAAGTGGGTAGGATACTGGATTTCCTGCTAATATGATATGTTCATAGCAAAGAAATTAATTTAAAAAAGTAAAAGGACTGTGAATATATTTCTAACTAAAGGTATGAAGCTCTTCATATTCAAGATAAATGTGTGTCTTTAACTTTAGTTACCAATAGTCAAAAATATACAAAACATTACATAACTTATTATCATTTCAATTGAAGAAAGAGCAAAAGATTGTGTTTTTATATTATACTAGAGGCCTAGTGCATGAAATTTGTGCATGGAGGGGGTATTCCCTTAGCCCAGCCTGCACCTTCTCCAATCTGGGACCCATCAGGTGATGTCTGATTCCCAGTTTAGGCCCGATCCTGAGGACATCCCTCTCACAATCCAGGGCCACTGACTCCTAAACTGTTCACCTGCCTGCCAGCCTGATCACCCCTCACTGAACCTCTTTGCCAGCCTGCTCGCCCCTAACTGCTTCCCCTAGTTGCCCCCAACTGCCCGCCCTGCTAGCCTGGGCATCCCCAACTGCCCCCCTGCCAGCCTTGAAGCCCCTTACTCCCCCCCAACTGGCCTGGTTGCCCCTCATTGCCCCCCTCTGCCAGCCTGGTCACCCCTAACTGCTCTCCCCCCCCCAACCTGGTCACCCCACACAGCCTGCTGCTTGGTCATTTGGTTGTCACTCACTAAACCCCCTGCCAGCCTCATTGCCCCACTCAGATTGTTTGATAGTCCATTTGGTTGTTCTGGTTGTAACCAACCTTGGCTCTTTATATATAGAGATTTGTAAGAAAAGGGTGAAAAAATATATGGCTAAATGTGGATTTTTATAATATTGAAGTCTTGCTTTCCTTGATAATTGCTGAATCATCACTCAGCTACTTGAGAGAAGTTACATTTTGCCAGAGTGAAGAGCTAGGGAGGAAAGAAGTCTGCAGCGTGCTGTGAATCTTAATTCCCTGAGACAGGAGGGAATTAAAGAGCTGGTGATCCTCAATACAGTTTCTGTTCCAAGAAATGTTATAATAAAAGAGGCAACAATCTATGAAAGTTATTTCATAAAGAGAAAAGCACTTATGCTTTTCTCGGGATTGGGGGGTCGGGGGAGTGTTGTCAGACTCAATAGTAAATGGTCTGTGGATAAACTAGTACACCTGAGCAGGGAGGGAAAGGAAAGGAGGAGGAGTGGCCAAAGGAGAACTCTAAGGAAGGTCTCGGAACCCAAAGAAGGAGTCTGAGGGAGCAGTGTCCACCACACTCTCCCCAAAGAAGGGGCCTGAGTGATAATGTCAACCAAGCATTATCACAATGGCCAACTGCTGCCTATGGAAAGCCAAGGCAACCCAGCGGTTCAGTGGATGAGTGTTGACCTATGAACCAGGATGTCAAAGTTTGATTCCTGATAAGAGCACATGCCCAGGTGTGGGCTCAATTCCCAGTAGGGGGCATTTAGGAGGCAGAATATTCTCATCATTGATCTTTCTATCTCTCTCACCTCTCCCTTTCTCTCTGAAATCAATAAAAAAAATTTTTTAAGCTAAGGCAAACAGATGTTTATAACCAAGAGTAAGACAGCTGTCTTGTCTTATTCCCATTTTCACTCACCTGTTAACACTGTTCTACTAAAGGAGAAATAAGGATGATACGTTCAGTAAGAGGAATTTCCAGTAATTTCAGATAAAATGAAATATTTACCAAAAAAAATGAGTGCTGAGTGAGGAATATTTCTCTACATAATACATGGACAGTACTAGATACAGGGTATAAACTCAGTCAATATCAATTGAACTGAATCAACAGATCACTAAATATTTATTGAGTTACCCAGTGAAAAATAGAATGTGCTAAGGTCATATCCCAATTCTATCCACTCTACTCACACTGCTCTTCTAAATATGTTTTAGCATTCATCCTCATAGTAAAACAATTATTTTTGCATGGGTCTATTTTTCAACTAAAATTTAAGTTACAGGAAGGTATATGCTATGATTAAATATTATATATCTATTATCTTGCATACTGTTATACATACATAGTAGCTTGCAAATATTTAGTGGGCTTATTAAATATTAAGTGAATTCTCCTAATCCTGCCTCCATTGCTGAACTATTTGTAGTTACTCAAGTTTGAAGTATTCAAAGTAATACTAAATTTCTACCATTCCCCCAACCCCATCTCTTCTCATCTTAGGTCCCTCAGCCACCTTCTCCTTTATTCTCCCCTCCCCTTCTCAAATTTTTGTTAGCACCTAGAAATTGAGAAGTTCTTTATATCAATCTTACATTCTATGAACTTGCAAAATGCTCTAATTATTTCTAGTAGATTTTTGTGAATGCTTTAAGATTTTATACATGGGTTATTATATTGTCTATGAATAAAGAAAGTTTTACTTCTATCTTCCCCAATCTATCTAGGACTTCTGTATAATCTATACTAATAAAAGGGTAATATGCTGATTAGACTGGGTCGACCAGACACCTTCCCGTCATCCTATCCTCCTTCCAGACAAAGCCATGGTGGCAGGGGCTGAGGCAGAGGCAGTTAGGGGTGATCAGGCCAGCAGGGGAGGGCAGTTAGAGATGATCAGACTGGCCGGGGAGAGTTGTTAAGAGTGATCAGGCAGGTAGGCAGGCAGAATGGTTAGGGGTAATCAGGCAGGCAGGTAGGTGAGCGATTAAGAGCCAGTGGTCCTGGATTGGGAGAGGGATGTTTGACTGCCGAGGGGTCCTGGATTGGAGAGGGTGCAGGCCAGGCTGAGGGACCTTCACCACCCCCATGCACAAATTTCATGCACCAAGCCAGTAGTGTTGAATAAAAAGTATGAGAGCCTACTTTCTTAATTTGTTCCTGATTATATAAAGAAAACATTAAGTATGATGATGTAGGTTTATGTTAGATGGCCTTAATCAGGTTAAAAAATTTCTCTTGTATTCTTACTTTTCTAAGAATTTTTATCACAAATAAGTGCTAAATTTTGTCCAATGATTTTTCTGCATTTACTTAGAGTATATGTTTTTCTTCCTTAGTTTTTTAATATGGTAAACTTCAATGATTGGTTACCAAATGATACAACTGATAAACCCCACTTGCTAATGATATATCAACTTATTTCTAAATTTTATTTGCAAAATTTTCTTAAGAATTTTGCATTGAATTTCATGAATTCTATCAGTCTATAGCTTTTCTTTCTTGTAATGTCTTTGAGTCTTTTTGATATCTGGGTATTTCTGGTTTCATGGAATGAGTAGAGAGGTATCCCCTTCTCTTACAATTTCTCATAGGATTGTTTGAAGAAATAAATTCTACTAGTACTGTAGACTTAGAAATAAACAATATAAAGTGAGATTGGAGTTCTATGTTTTATAATGCTTTACAATATACACACTCTAATGTTTCAAATAAGAGATATATATGTCATAATGTAAAATTATAGATGAACATTAAAATCAGTAAAACATGTTATCTAGATATTTTTTTATTGTGCCTTCCACAGAAATGAATTACAAATCAAAACAACCTGAAGAGAAGCTCTCTTGTGTCAACAATGTAATAACAGTGTTTTGAAACCAAACTCTACACTACATCAACAAATAATAGTAAATGGGCAGGGTGTGGACAGTAAAGTAAAGATATGTTGACTTTCTCATCTTATATAAGGTGAAATTAGTTAAACCTTTTCATTCCTGAATTTCAAATTTATAAAAACAAACTTAAAGAATGTTTTTACAGCACTTATATTTTATTACTAGTAGAACCAAAAGCAGATTATATAACCACAAAATTTTTGCAGAGTTTGAAAGAAAATGAAAATGATCCATATGTTATTTGTATATGAGTATATATGAGTGTGTATCCATCCATACACACATACTGGCGAGTGAAAAAAATTAAACTTAGTATAAGAGCTACATTTAAATATAGACTTTATGAAAAAGACAGTAATTCATTTTAGTTCTCAATTAAATAAAAATTTTATTTTAAAAAATCTATATGCTTATTAAGTAGATATCCTAAAGACAATGTCAGATAATGTTCAATAACAACAAAGGATGCTCAAGAATTATCAAGCAATGCCAACAAAAAGAGAAGCAATTGTGGAAGTCAGATCATAAGACAAAACACTTAAGTGGGACTAGAGAGACATGTCAATAAAATGTAAAAACAGGTGACGAAAGAGCAATGATATATTAATAGAATAAGCAACCTAATTTCAGGATAATTTTTTTCAAACCTCAGAAAAAAATTAACCAAACAACTTGTTACACACCAATTACACATGATACACCAATTTCAGTTTTCAACAAATCTAACTGGCATAAAGAATAAATTAATATAGAAAATTTAAAATATATAATTAGTGAAATTAAAGGGATTTATGAATATATATATAACTTATTATACCATGAGTTATGTAGAATCATAGTCTTTAACTTAAAATATTTAAAACTTTTATAATAATTAGAGAATGGTGAAATAAACCTCTAGGTATCCATCACTCATCTTTAACCGTTGTTAATTCATAGCCTATATCATTTCATCCCTGAGTTATTATTATTTTAATCCTCATCCAAGAATATGCTTTAATTAATTTTTCAGAAAGGAAGGGAGAGATAGAAACATTGATCAGTTGTCTCCTGTATGCACCCCCACTGGGAATTGAACCAGAAACGTTTTCAGTATATGGGACCATGCTCCAACCAACTGAGCCACCTGACCAGAGCTCATCCTTGGATTATTTTAAAGCAAATCAAAGGTATCATAATCATTCCAACTACCAATATTCACTCTTGATGTCTAGAATATAATTTAAATAATGAACAATTACTATTAAATGTAATCAATACTTTTCCAGCTTTTAAACTCCCCATTAAAATAAAATTTATGTTTTTCAAATCAAGATAATTGCAAGTAAAAAACGAAGTAACAGCTATAATCAGAAAACCCAATAACTGTACACTAATCTCACAGGAAAAAAAACTCTAAAAGGAAATACATCAAAATGCTAACAATATTTATATCTGGTGAAAGCAAAGCTTTTGAAATTGTCTCTTTATGCCATTTAATGATTTCTAAATTTCCTAATATTACCCAAATCATCACAATAATTAAACTAAAAATGTGTTTAACAAGATCAAGTTGATCTGGTGAAAAATGGTAACCAAGTTGTTAACTTTTGCTGTTTGTATTCCTTTCTATACTAATTTGCGAAGGATTTGTCTGTGTGTAAAATACAAATAAAAATAGAAGGGATTATCAGTAAAAACACAGTTTTTCAATATTATTTTGTCCTCAAATGTAATTTTATAGCATTGGTCCCATTAGCCAAACTGCCTATTAAGCTTCCAAAAATAGCTCTCCTTAACCAAGGACATTGCAAATCCATTTCAGAGCAAACAGTGACATTAACAAAAGTATGTCTATTTGTATTACTATGCTATTTATATCCAAGAAATTTATTTCAGTATTCTAGATATGCAGTGGTATGTTTGAACCTTAGGTCTGTTCCATACCTTGTCCTTGCTAAGCTGATGTTCTGCATGAAACCAACTATTAAACATTTATTTTTTCTCTCCTTGGGCCCTGACTGAGGTGTCTTGAGATATTGCTACAAGGATATGCTATGTGGACTATCTAGGAATGTCTTATTTCTATAGCATTTAAGTATGGCATTCCTACTTGTGCAAGCCTACACACACACACACACACACACACACACACACACACATTCTTTTTTGCTGTCTAAAGATTTCTGATAACTTTGAGAATCTAAGGCCATTTTAGCTTATATTGGGCTCAGAGATAAGGATAAGGAGAAACACTTCAGGGTAGAAAATAGAGATAAAACCCACATATTCCAAATTCTTTGTTAGATACCTCATTTCCTCACCATACTATGTTGGTAGTAATCTAATAATGTTGTCTTTCCCAGATGTTTGCAAACTTAAGACTTAGATTAGCATTCATTGCCAAGAGACATATTGAATGAAACTTCAGTTCTAGAATTGAGGTTCAGTCACAAAGAAGGTGAAAGAAAATGAGGTAGAATTAGTATACCAATAGGAGGGGAGATTTCTGTAGTTTCCCCTAAATCATGAAATTATAGTAGTAGTCAATTCTCCTGGTTGTGAGTAGGAAAATATTTTAGCTAGCAGATCCTCTCTAGAACAGTACTTGTATCTTCAGTACATTCAGCCAACCAAGTATATGTCCACACCTAGTATATGGCAGAGGTTTTGTACAAAAAAAATCTGGTGGCTTTCCATAGTCTACTTTAACATTTGCTTATGTGCATGATTTAAGCAGCACTGAAGTTCGAAAGCTCCCATCACTCCTTTGGCTGCCATGGTCTCTACAGTAAGCACCATTAGAGTACCTTCAAATTATGATAGTTCAGTCATAATGGGAAAATAATAACATTAATCTATTACAGCCTGCTAAATTACTTGCATTGTTTAATTTAAAACATTAGCTGACAGCCACCTAGAATAAATGGGCACAAAACATACTGAGGAGGAGAAAAAGGGAATTGGGGGAGTTGTGTTTTACCTGAAGGGGTGTTGCCAGTAGGAGCCCTATCCAACCCAGAAAGCATGAGGGTGGTGGCTTTTTTGAGAGAGGGGTGTCTAATTAATTCATTAATTCAATGCTTCACTAGCCTCCTTCTGGAAAATTCAGTCATTGTTCTGCTTCTCTCCAAACTAATTTTAAAGTTTGATTATGTTGTCCTAGTCCTGTTCTCCTGTGCCTTTCTTCTGGTTTCTTGGTTATGTTTCTCTAACATAGTTTATCTTTATGTCCTGACAATTTTTAAATCTCAGAAAATAGCTTGAACATGGAATGAAGTAAATGTCTTGGGTTGTAAGATTGTAAATATTGGCACATAAAAAATGAGATGCTTTTATGTTTTGTGTTTAAGTTAGATGTAAGCTGTATGATAAAATATAATAACCTAAATGTATATCATCCTTGTTTATACTACTGAGCTTCTGAGTTTGATGTCTACAGAAAGACAATTAGGTCTTAGCTGAGCAAAGACTTTATGTTGGCTTGTTTCCATGATATGATTCCTTATAGTGTGTGTACTCTAAGAGTATGAATCTGACTCTCAAATCAATCCCCAAGAGAGACAGGTGGTGAGAGAAGAAAGTTAACTTCCACGGAATCAGATGACTTTTCTTGGAGTGCTACTTAGTACATGGTCACCAAAGACTTAAACCTGCTACTGACCTTTGACATAACAAGGAGGAAGCCTAGCTTAACACACTGCATGTGAATCAGGGACATTCTCCTGCTTTCATATTACACAGTGTTTTACATAAATGTTAAAGGCACACCTTAAAATTAAATACCCATTGCATTTTGAAGTTATTTGTTACATGTTCTTAAGAGCTAATATCTTTTTAAAGTATGACACTTCATAACACGTTTTTTTGTATGCATTCCATAGAAACTTATCTGGCCAGTGGGCAAAGCTAGCAATAAAACTACTGGTGCACAATGTGTTAATAAGGTGAATCAGAAATGCTGGCTCATGACTCTAATTCCCAAACCTAACTCTTTCCCTGGACTTCCAATTACAATGCCTATAAATGAACACATTAAAGAACAGCATGGGCATCCATCCTAAAGTAAAGAAAAACAATGTGCCAAAAATCCAGGTGAAATGGACAGTAAGTGTGTCATTTTTGCAGCCCACTAATATGCCCAACCTTCATGATCCTGGATAGGAGACAGTCCCAAAGGCAACATTTCTCTGTGACTGTGTCTCACTCTGAAAAGACTGCCAGAGCCCAGGTCACACAGGCTTTACATTGAGGTCCTTATATGGATTTTGGTTTTCATCTAAAATGCAGAGACTATATTGAGAATTTATAAGCAGGATAGAGGTTTACACTTGTAAATAATCACAAGGGCTGCAGGGTAGAGAGTGGTTTGTAAGGAATATATTCAAGACCAGTAGTAGAAGGAGATAGCCTTGGAGACTGGGACAAATAGAGAGCTTTAGTTGATAATCTAGGATGAGGTAAAATGGGGAAGTCATGATTGATTGTCTGACAGGAGTAGCAGAATAGGAGAAGGAAATAATAAACACATGTTTATCTAAAAGCTGTACCAAAATTATTTAATCCAATCCAACATCTCTTCCTATTTAAAAACAACAAAAATAGAAAAAAAATACGTATGTTTAGCAAAAAACAAAAGGAAGCTTCTCTCTGGTGACAGACAATATCAGTCTCATATAATATAAATGTAGCTTGATGCAATATAGTTTGATGCAATATAGTTTCAATTCAAAGATGCCTATTATTTTAGGATTTAATGTTTTGGAAAACAGACATATCCTACAGTTATTGGAAAACTTGAACAACTTACTGGCCATCAATCAGAAGAATATGTCACATGCTATTTTTCTCTATAGAAAAAAATCTATATTTGAAGAGAATTGCTTAGTCTCTTAATTCTTATTTCCTGTCCTAGCTTAGGTAAAATTCCCTAAAAGAAAATGCTCCTCTTTTAGTCCCTCAAGATTACTGCCTTCCCATCACTTTTTATTTATTTTTTTGAAATATATTTTTATTGATTTCAGAGAGAGGAAGTTAGGAATGGGAGATAGAAACATCATTGATGAGAGAGAATCATGGACCAGCTGCCTCCTGCATGCCCCACACTGGGGATCGAGCTCACAACCCAGTCACACGCCCTGACCAGAAATTTAACCATGACTTCCTGGTTCATAGCTCCATGGTCAACTACTGAGCAACACTGACCAAGCTCCATTACATTTTAATTCTTCTGTTTAATTCTTCTGTCAAACAAATTCACAGTTCACATTTCCCCCTTATTAGTTACATCACCTTGATCAAATCATCTAACCAATCAGAATTTTAGTTTCATCATTTTAAAGAGGGTATGCATGACACATATTCCAGAAATATTTTAGTGTTTAAGAGCAATGCATTGTAAAATATCTTGCATTTAACTGATTACTATAGCAGCTCAATAAATGGTAGTCATTATTATTTCACCAGATGCTCTGCTCTGCTATCATGATATGCCTGCCACAAAGGAGGGAATATTGCTAAATTATATTAAAATCAACGTAATTTGTACCAAACTCTACTCATCATATCATCACTTCAACATTTCTTCCATGACAGTTTCATTTCCTGATTGCTTTGTTCCAGTAAACTATAAATTTTCCATCCTTCTTTGATTTCCCCATCACACTAGAATTCCAACATCTGTTCTGTTGCTAAGTCTTACTTCTTCTGTCTCCAAAATATTGATTATATTTGTCTGTTTTCATTTTTATTATTTTTATTCAAGTCATCAAAATGACTTTTTTTTATCATCAACTCTTTAACTATCAGCAACTTGAACTCATTGCCGCAGCCAGCTAATGAGTTAGTTATCCACTTCTATTTTCTCATTTCCTGCCAGCATTTGTTCTTCCACCTGTGCCCATGTTGCTGTATTCTCTCTTGACAACTTCTCAGAAGTTCCCAATAAATAGTCAAATCTACCACTTAAGCCCTTTCATGTCCTGTTTACACTTGACCCTTATCATCTTCTTTACCATGATTCTCCTACAGGAACTTCATAGATCAACAATACTAGACTATCAGCTGCGTCACAATCACACTGATTTTTTTTTTTTCTGTTTGAGTCTTGGCTCTTATTTTGCTGCTGCCTGGACAGCTCTTTTCCCTAAAACCAATGATGGAAATCTTGTTACTTAAAGATTTTGCTAAAATATCCATTCTTCTATAATGTTTTTTCCTTGATTCAGCCCACTTAACCAACTGAATAAGAGTACACTTTCCTCTCAAACTTCATAGCACTTTTGGCCTCATATATGCCTCTCAGCTTATAGGGCTATGCACTGTAACTTTACAATTTTCATCGTATCTCTCGGTGTCTGGATTATTTTGAAATCTGTAAGTGCTTGTGAAGCTAATGATTTTGTGCTTGTTAAAAATACACTCTTTAGGTTAAGTGTTCACCTTTTATTAGGAGAGCGTGTGTGTTGCATGGAGAATAGACAGAAGTAAAACATCATGATTCAAATTGTTCTCTCTAAAAATTCAGCCTCGGATCCCCAAATCATCTCATTCTGTAAGCAAAAGTCAATATACTTACCCTAAAAATACATCCTTGGAAGTGTTCCTCACCTTACACTTAAACTGTCCTATGAAAAGAGTCCCTCCTATCACTTACCCTCCTCTGTGTAAGAATTTCTGATATGCACATTTTAAACATTATATTACATGTATTATGACCCATTGATGTTTTAGTACCGTTTAGATTTATTTTATAGGCAAGTACTGGTTACCTTGTTTCTCCTATATTCTGATATCTGGGGAACTTTCAGATGCTGAAATTATTTCAAAAAAGATCCCAACTCTTTGAAGCGAAATAAATAGTCATAAGTAATTGCTTATTTTTAGTGCATAACAATTCAATCAGTACCTATTTTGTGGGGACAGTGAGTTCAGGGAACATCAGAATAAGATGTCTGATGATGAGAAATGATGAAGAGGAAAACCAATTTAACTGGCTACCAATTTATTGCCTCCTTAACTAGGTATAGTTCAACCTTGACATATCTTTCATCACTGGCGGCTACAATTTTCATTTTATTATTTTATTGTTATATTTAAGTTTCTGGATGTGAACTCTTATGGAAATGTTGCATATAAATGATGGGCTATTCTGAAAGATTGCTGACATGCACACACACAAAATGTTTGTTTTAATTGTGCTGCGGTATTTGTAGTGCAATACAAAGATGAAAACAGTTCAGATTAATGACTCTCTCATCTCCCATCTTGACAGCCCCCTTTTCAGAACACTAGTATTACCCACTTAGAAAGTGGATTGATGCCAATGCTCAGAGCACTACTGCTTCAGTACACCAGATGGTACTAACAATTCAAAATATTTCCTACAACAGCTGTATCTTTGACAACAAAATTAATACCAGTCGAAATACCACTGCTATGTGAAGGGCATAATAATCAGGCTCTTCAGTCTAATAAAACCAGCCATATTCTAGGGTATACTAAGAAACAAAACAAAAACCAAAATCATGACTTGAAGATGAGCTCTTGCTAGATGTCAATCAGGTGTTCTGTCAGGTACGAAAAACCAGAAGTGTAAGCCCCGTATATCTATCATGGGACAGCTGCTCCTCTCAGAATGTGAATTACACCTTCCCTGGAGCAGCCATTAATCCGTTCACACATTTTCATCACGAAGCTTTCCCAAAGAGCATGGTATTTTTATGCTAAGCTCCATCTTTATTTGTTTGAGGAAATAAATCTGTTAAGGAGAATTTTGACTAGAAGTTTATCTTAAGTTTTTGGTGTGTTTTTTTTCAGTGTTGGAGCAATTTTGTCCCAGAACAATTTATTTTTTTGTTTGTTTGCATTTTAATTTCTTTATTGGTTAAGGTATTACAAATTTGTCCTCATCCCCCCCATTACCTTCCACTCCCCACTCCTGCCCTCATCCCCCTGTTGTTTGTGTCTACCCGTTAGGCTTATATGCATGCATACAAGTCCTTTTGTTGATCTCTACCCCTCACCCCCATCCTCCCCTACCTTCTCTCTGAGGTTTGACAGTCTGATTGATGCTTCCATTTCTTTTGTTGTTGTTGTTTTTAGGTTGAAACAATATCCTTATTAGAAGATTTAAAAGATCTTGTGAAGAGTACAAGAATTTTAAGTCTGGTTTAAAACCAAGTTTAAAATATGTATCTGGAATCTAACAGTTTGATGAAACTTACATCTGATTTGTGCATATCCACAAAAAAAGATTAAACAAATTATGTATTTGAAAGTCAGAAAATCAGAAAGTAGACATGATGATGATGAGTACTTTAGTCTATGTGTGAAGGTAATTAAAGTACTAATAAACATTTGCCAGAAGATGGAATCATATTCATGAAGACATACTGTAATTCTTTTCCATTGTTTTGGTGAGTAAAATAACACAGTAGGTAGGTATTCCAAGTGGTTGTAAGAAAATAAAGAATGCAGAATTCTCAGGTTTCAAAAGAATAAGTTAGGTGGATACTATTAGCTTTTTAAGAGAAATTTTGCTTCAATAAAAGACTAATTTTTAAATTATTTCGAGATCTTCCTTTACGTATTTAAAATATGCATGTCTCTCCAAAACCAGTTTGGCTCAGTGGATAGAGCATCAGCCTGCAGACTGAAAAATCCCATGTTTGATTCTAATTAAGTCTGGTTTAAAACCAAGTTTAAAATATGTACCTGGAACCTAACAGTTTGATGAACCTTACATCTGATTTGTGCATATCCACAAAAAAGTATCTTGGTTGTGGGCAAATCCTCATTGGGAGGTATGCAGGAGGCAGCTGATCGATGTTTCTCTCTCATTGATGTTTCTAACTTTCTATCCTTCTCCCTTCCTCTCTGTAAAAAAAATCAGTAAGATATATTTTTAAAACATAAAAAATAAAAAATAATAAAATATGTATGTTTCACATGAAGTAAACGCACATTATTGTGATTGTTTAGATTTTTAAAAACTACTCTCCAAGTTGATCTAAAGAAAGGAAGTTTGCTAAAGGACTTACATAAAGTATAGATTATGAAAATATCTTAATTTGTATTTTCATCACTAAGAATCAAATAAATCAGATTTCCTCAGATATGCTTTTTTAAATTTATTTATTATTATCTTTACTGTTGAGAGTATTTTAAATGTTCCCGATTCCCAACCACCCTCACCCCTGCTATTCACCCCTCTTTTAGCTCCTGCCCTATGCCTTCACCACTCTATTGTCTGTGTCCAGGGGCTATGCATATACTTCCTAAGTTATTTTATTAATCTCCACCCCCCTTTCCTCTGAGAATCATCACCCATGTTTCCATGCCTTTGGTACTATTTTTTTTATCAGTTTATTTTGTTCCATATACAGTAGAGGTGAGGGCATCTGATATTTGTCTTTCTCTGAGTGCTTATTTTGCTTAGATATACTTTGAATGATAATTAAAAAGCAATCCAGAGATAAGAAGAGTGAAAGCTGCCAATCACAGTCGTAAGATAGAAGTTTTTCAGCCATAGCACTATTGATTTAAGGCCTAGATAATTCTTTGTTGTCAGGGGAGAAGGGCTGCCCTGTGCATTTAGGATATTTAGCAGCATCTCTGGTTTGTCCATACTAGATGCTAGTAGCACCCTCCAGCATGACAACCAAAAATATATCCAGGTTTTACCAAATGTCTCTTAGGATACAAAATTTCCTCAGTTAAAAACCACAGCTTTATAATGACAGCAATTCTTAGGTATGGATTTTATTTAGGTATATCAAAATAATGACAATACCATCTGACTATGAGCTCCTTGGTAACTTTTTATCATGAATTAATACAGTTCTTATTTTCAAAAAGAGGCAATGAATGAAAGAACTATTCATTCTATAATGAGGCACACAATATATAAAGATGTAATTTTATGACATTAACAACCAAAACAGGTGGGAACAGCACTATAATAAAGTAGTTTTTGTATGGTATTGAAGTTAAGCTGGCATATATTCAAATTAAACTATTATAACTTTATATTGTTAAATGAAATTCCCATGGCAAGCACCAAGAAAATAGCTATAGAATATACACAAAAGTAAATGAGAAAGAAATTCACACATTTTACTATAAAACAAAACAAAACACAATAATGAAGAAAATGGGGACCAAAACTACAAGGTATACAAAAAAGCAAATAGCATGAAGACAGAAGTAAGTCTCCTCATATCAGTAATTACTTCAAATGTAAATGGATTAAATTCTTCAATCAAAAGACAGATAGATAGAATGGATAAAAATACACAAGCCAAATTCTATGCTGTATATGAGAGATTCATATGAGAGATCCAAGAATTACATGGGTAACTATATAAGCAGTGGTCACAGCTGTTTAAAAAAAAATAGGTGGCAGATTTAATCTGCAGGATGTAGCTTGTCAACCAGTGTATATGAATGGAGCATCTAAAGATATCCTCTTTAAAAGTTGTGCTCTTTACTGTGTCTTATGCTACTAAGAAACAGACATAATCAGTGAATTTCTTTGCATTTTTGGAGGCAAGGTATTGTTTCATTGAGGTATAAAATGCAGCATTTTTACTTTTGACATGAAGGCAAATTTTGATTGGTTGCACAGAAAGAAAAGTGCTCCAATTGGTTTAGGCTGCAATGAATGCAGTTCTGCGACTCACCTGACACAGTGATTTCAATGGTTGTCAAAATATTTCCAGCAGATTAAAAGCCATGTGGAGCATTCAGCATGAACCAACAGGAGAATTACCAGGGATGACCCTGGTATTTTGGAGCACAGCCTTAAATTCTTTGGCATTACTTTCGAAAAGCTTTAACCTGGTAAATGGTGTGCCCTAAGTGGCCACGCAATCCAAGGTACCTAACATGAACTGGATGCTTTATCATCTAGATTGACATAAGTTCAGACATTCCAAGCAGTACTTCATCCAAAGTAGAAGTAAAAAAGAAAGGGGGCGGGGGGTGGACTAGATCTGAATTGGTCCTGTAGAAACAAGTTGTGTGAGCCAATTGCTTATACTTCTTAGCTTTCTATATCTGCTGCTTTGCCAGCCCTTATTCAACACCACTTATGGTTTCATGGGCATTTGCCATGAGGAGATGACTGAAAACAATAATTAATTTGAATTATTTATATATATATTTTAATGGCATTCTGCTACCAGCTGGAAATGGTCTGTGGATGCATTAGAGCCCCATTAAAATGTGACTACAGTAGATAAGAAGGAATATTTAGCCAGTGTTAAAAAAATTAAGTAAAATACTTTATTTTTTATTCACAATGGAAGGAGAGATGATGGTCTAAGATAGGAATACCTACACATCTTAAAAGTCTGACACATAAATTTTTAGGAAAAGATATGGAGATAACCCCACCCAGTGGCCTCAATATGTCCCTTGTGAATGCCCCTTGTTGATAAGTTCTGTATACGTATATCCTTGAGCCTCACTTATCATTGCCAATGGCTTCATGGCACATTATCAGAAGTTCTGAGTATACTAAGTAGAACTCCTTCTCTTACTCTGGACCCAATCAAAAGTGGCAGGCTTTCAAGTCAAAGGTAAAATATTATATTTATGATTCCATGTAATATATAGCGTGGGGCAAAAGTAGGTTTACAGTTGTGAATATGCCACTTGTTATTTAACTTAGCATATTTAACTTGGCATAATTCTCTTCCAGGTCCAACTATGCTGTTGCAAAAGTAAGTTTTCCTTTTTTTTTTTTCTTTACCAGCCAAGTAATATTCTATTGTGTTAATATACCACAGCTTTTTTATTCACTAAACTACTGATGGGCAGTTGGGTTGCTTTTTTATTGGCTATTGTAAATAATGCCTTAATCAACCTTATAGGTGTATATATTCTTTTGAATTAGTATTTCAGGATTATTTGGATATATTCTCAGAAGTGGAATTGCAGGTTAACGAGGCAATTTCATTTTTATCTTTTGAGTTAATTCTGTATTGATTTCTATAATGGCTGTACCAATATTCACTCCCACCTACAGTGTACCAGAATTCCCTTTTCTCACATCCCCACAAAGCTTCTTGTTTGTTGATTTATTGATGGTAGCCATTATGACAGGTGTGAGGTGATATCCCACTGTGGTCTTAATTTTCATTTCTCTGATTATTAGTGGTTGAGCAACTTTTATATGTCTATTGACCCTCTTTATGTCATTTTTGGAGAAGTGTATATTCAGGTCCTTTGCCCATTTTGTTAGTTGTATTATTTGTTTATTTTTGGTGTTATTTTATAAGTTCTTTATAAATTTTGGATTTAAATCCTTATCGGGTATATAAGTGAATATATTCAACTATTCAGTAGATTATCTTTTCATTTTGTTGATGGCTCATCAAAGAAAAAAGAAAAGGAAGACTCAAGTACACACACAGCAGTATGGTAATTGGCAGAGGGAAGAGGGGAGAGGAGGTAATATGAGGTAAGTAGGGGATAAATGGTGATGGAAGGAAACTTGACTTGGGGTGGTAAACACACAATACAACATACAGATGATGTGCTGTAGAATTGTATACCTGAAATCTTAATACTTTTATTAACCAATATTGCCCCAATAAATATTTAAAATTTTGTTTAAAAGCTACATACTCACTTTCTAAGGCTACTGTGTAGAGATAGTGGCAATTTCCTGTGGGGCCAGCAATGCTGGAAGCAGTGTTCAGTTTCTAGGAGTGAAATGACAGGAGTATCCTAAGTCATAGGGGTGATTTCCAGGTCTCAGCATCGGGGAGCCGTGGGGCAACCTGGGCATTCAGTGCTCAGTGGCACAATCCTAGTCAACCTATTCACCCAGCCCCCAACCCCTCCACTCTGACAGCTATCAGTCTATTTTCTGTATCCATGAGTCTGTCTCTACTTTGTTAGTTTATTTTTTTTCTGGCCTACTGGTGCAGCATGGTTTGCCTGCAGTTCTAGCTACACAGCCTCCCTTTCATGTTGGGGCCCGGTTCTCTAGCCTTCCATATGAGTCTGGGTATCTTTCAAAATATTTTGAATGAAGTGTTTTTATTGCTTTAACAGATCTGAATCTCTGAATCAATTTCTGATGTGTGCCTTTGGACCCTGATGAGCATAACAATTCTTCATTCACCAGATTCATTTCCCTTCCCCCCAAATTTCTTTCAAAATAGTGAAATCCCAAAATGTATGTGTTTTTTTTTCCAGTTTTTTAGAATAGAGTTTTATTTTCTGCCAGCTGTACTGATGTATTCATGTAACACTTCTATCCAAGCTCCATTTTGCCTCAAATAAAAATTATTTAAAGAAGGAGGGGTTTACATAGTTCAATTTAGCTTCTGTGTTACAAACAAGTAATGCAAATTTTGAAGTGAAATAATCAATTTAGGATATAAAACATAAATCTACTTGAAGTAAAAGTATTCATTAAATTATATTGGGCAAATATTGTATTATTCGTCTTTTTTTTCTGGTTTCTGGAAGTCTTTTATTTCTCATTAAAAGAACAAAAATGAGTAGGAATAAATTCTACAATTTATCAATTAAGAAACAGGCTTTGCTTCAGTAGGTAGCCTGAAGTCCCTGACAGAGTTTTTCTTTGACTGTTGTTAGAAATAAGGGGGAACCCTTCCTGTCCTCTGCCTTAAGGCTCTTGTTTGCAAAGTCCCTTTGTTCTTTTCCTTGAGGCCCTAACTGGTTTGTTGTCACCGAAGGGGAGGAAGTTGTCAGCGCAAACCTCTCTATAATATTAATGACTATCAACTTTGTGAGGACCCCAAAGCTGATCACATACCAGTTTTGAAATCCAGACTATTGTCATTACTCCAGATTTAATTGCTGGGTTTAAATTATTTTTCGTGAACGTGTTGGACCCCATTCTCAAATTTTATGGGTTTACACCAGTGACACCAGAACAAATTGAGCACTTCTCAGCTGGAGGATAAAGAGCCCATGAGAATAACACTTGCACACCTGCTATCCATCCATCCAGGCAGTGGGCACTCTTTACAGGCTCACTGGGGGCTCAGGACAGAGTCCCAAAGGCCAAAGTAGTGATGAAGACATTATTCTTTTGCACAGTGAATGATATTTGACAGTAGAGGTTCAGCTGAAAGATGAAACACGTACACATACTCTCTTAACACAGCTCAACAATGATTGCATGTTCTCTATGTATTAATCAGTTTTTAGCCTTACTCATCTAATAGGTTATGGCTCTCATAACAAGAACAAACATGAAAGTTCTATTGCTCCCGTAAGAATGTGACTCCTAAGTGAGCAGATGGTAAAGAGAATGTCACATGTAGCACCACACTGGAAAATATCTGCTGTATTTCAATGAATACAGCAAAAGGGAAGAAATTTTACACCACCAACTTGCTTTTCAATTATTTTATTTTACCCCTGTTCTCCTCTGTTTTTAATCAGCTTACAAATCAATGGTCTTGACTACTTTATGGTTTTAGGTATGGGACCCCACAGTATTTTGGCCAGTATGTCAGAAAACAGGGTCAAAACAAAATGCTTGTGTCACAGCATAGTTCCTCATCCATTGCCTCTTTTGTAATTGCGTATTAATTTATTTAGCATGAATAAAACCTTTGTGGGATCTTGGCTTCCTATTCCTGAGATATACATACAATCAAATGAAGGTTGAAAGTAGGTATTTTACAGAGTTAATATTTTAACAGATCAGATTAATTTGATATTGCTAGGTGAAATTTGACAACCCCTTTATGTATATGTGTGTGTGTGTGTGTGTATATATATATATATATTTATCCTATATAATAAGAGTCTAATATGCTAAGTGTCCAGTCATCCAGTGAGCTACTTAACCAATCAAAGCATAATATGCTAATGTATGCTAACACCACTTAACTGCTTGGTATGACATGCACTGACCACTAGAGGGCAGATGCTCTGACCGGTAGGTTGGCTTGCTGCTGGGGTCTGTCCAATTGGGACTGAGTGAGATGACCAGACACGCCCTGGAGCCCTCCCATAGTCTCTCCCCAATTGACCAACCTCTCCTGTATCCCTCCCCTGTATCCCTTCCCAGCCCTGATGGTGCACCAGTGGGGTCCCTCTGCCTGGCTTGAGCCCTCTCATAATCCGGGACCTCCTTGGGGGATGTTAGAGAGCCGGTTTTGGCCCAATCAGCTGCATCCCACACTGGGGATTGAGCCACAACCCAGGTATGTTCGCTGACCAGGAATGGAAATCTGATCTCCTGGTTCATAGGTCTATGCTCAGTCACTGAGCCATGCTGACCAGGCTGACAACCTCTTTAAACACAACAGAGTCAGGAACCTACAACATTCATTCAATTAGCTAGGTAGGGCTGCTTATATTGGAAAGAAAGTAGGTAATTGTGTATAATTTTTAATTAACAATTCATTCATAAATCTTTATTAGGAATAGAATTGCATTGAATCTATAGATTGGTTTAAGAAAGATTGTCAGGTTAACAAAATTGAATATTTTAAGTCATAAAAATGGTCTTGTTATTCATGAAAATATACCCCCTCAAT
Source organism: Lasiurus cinereus (assembly GCA_011751065.1). Classification (NCBI taxonomy): domain Eukaryota; kingdom Metazoa; phylum Chordata; class Mammalia; order Chiroptera; family Vespertilionidae; genus Lasiurus; species Lasiurus cinereus. The sequence goes on along the minus strand of JAAGEH010000311.1, from coordinate 10,672,431 downwards.
TGTTTAGGTCATCTTTATTTCATAAAGTTTATTTTTCAGTTATTGAGATTCCATTTGGTTCTGCTTAAGGTTTTCATTTCTTCTCTGAATTTTCATTTCTCCACTGAGACTTTTATTCACTGAAGCATGTCTTCTGGCTTTATCTTTTTTGTTTTTCTATTTTTTTGTTTTTTTACATTATTGAGGATAATTATAATATCACTTTAAAATCCTGGTCTTATATTTTAACATGTAATTAATCTTAGGTTGAGACTGAATTTTTTTTTTCTCTTGGGAATGTGTTTTGTTTTGTTTTTCCATATTTTGGGTAATCTTGTGTAATTTTGGGTAATCTTGTCTCATATATAGATATCATAAATTTTAAGTTGTGAAGGTTCTGTTACTTTTCTCTGTTACTTGTTTCTTTTGTTTTAGCAAGTAATTTTCTCAATAGATCTTGAATTCAAACTTTCTGGATTTCTCTGGAGTCTCAATTCAGTTATTTTGCCTTTAGGCTGGACCCTTCTGAAACTGCTTTATGTATGCATGGTTCAGGGATCAATCAAAAATATGGGCAGACAAAATTCAGGGCTCCAATTTTTTTGGCTTTTACCCTTGTTAGGTGTACTTGCTCTTGTTAGTGGGCCAGGTTTTGTGGCTACATGTTTCTAGTTTCCCTGGCCAGGAAATCTGGGTCTTTCCCTGTGAAGCCCCCTCTGTGAGTGGCCCCTGGACTGCATTCAATCCAGAATAAATTTGTAGAAAGGCAAATTTACTTGAAAATAGCCCCCAGTGTTCCCTACTCCAAGTGAGTATGAACTCCCCACTAGGTCTGTCTGCTGTTTACTGCCCACTATCTTCAAGTACTTGTTTTGTGTTACTTACAGGATTTATAATAATGATCTACCAAACTACAAAAATATCATTAAGTCTATGAATTCAACTTGGACTTGAAATATCTTCCTTTTATTTTTAAATTTATCTTTATTGTGGAAAATATTAGATGCCCACTTTTTTTTTTTACATTGACTCCTCTCCTCCTTATTTCTGTCTCCTCCCCCAGGCTTCACCATATAACCATACTATTGCCTATGTGCATGGATTTTGCATATATGCATATAGGTTCTTTAGTAAATCTCACCTCTCACCGCCTCTCTTTTCCCTCTGAGATTCGTCAGTCTGTTGCATGCTTCCATGTCTCTGGATCTATTTTGTTTGTCAGTTTATTCCATCATTAGCTTCCACATAAAGATCATGTGATATTTGCCTTTCCCTGGCTGGCTTATTTCACTTAATATAATGATCTCCAGGTCCCAACCCCACTGTATGGGTAGAACATATTTGCCAATGATACATCTGATAAGGGATTGATGTTCATAATATGTACTCATACAACTCAACAAAAGAAAAACAAACAATTCAAATAAAAAAACGGGCAGGGGACCTGTATAGACTCTTCTGCAAAGAGGACAAACAAATGGCCAAGAGACATATGAAAAAATGCTCAATGTCACTAATCATCAGAAAGATGCAGATTAAAACAGCAATGAGGTTCCACTTCACTCCTTCCAGAATAGCTACCATCAATAAATCAAGAAACAAGTGCTGGCGAGGATGTGTAGAAAAAGAAACCTTAGTACAGAAGTGGTAGGAAAGCAGACTGGTGCAACCACTATGGAAAACTGTGTGGAGTTTCCTCAAAAATTTAAAAATGAAACTTCCATTTAACCCAGTGATCCCACTTTTAAGAATATACCCTAAAAGGTATAAAGCACCAGTCAGAAAGAATAAATGCACCTTATGTTCATAGCAGCTTTGTTTATAGTGGCTAAGATCTGAAAACAGCCCAAGTGCCCATCAGTAGATGAATGGATACAAAGGCTGTTATATCTTTACATCATGGACTTGAAATATCTTCTGATCCAACTAGAGACAACTCCCCTTATTATTAGTGAGTCAACATGATTAGACTCTCTCAATTAGTCAGTGTTGGCCAGTCTTGAACATCTCTAGATGTTCAAGAATCCAAGAATTCCTTATGTTGCCATTATACCATATTCTTGCTTTCATCAGTATGGCCATTAACCTACATCAAATGGTAACACTAAAAAAATAAACTCCTAGTCATTGCTTTAAAAAAAAATAGAGAAACTGGGCAGTTTGGCTGTGATAAGATTTAGGAAATTCCATAGGATCTGTTTTACCATAGTTAAACCTTGCCCCTGTCCTTGTTTTAGGGGCACAACTATTCTCCCAAGTTTTTTCTTGAAGTTTAAACTGTTTTATTTGGTGAATTTATCAGTTTACTCATTGTATATTTGCTAAACTTTTACTTCTTCTCAATTGCAGTTTTTCTCTGCTACTTATCACTGTTTTTCATGTTTACTTCTCTCCTAATGGACCACCTACCGAGCCTGTGGCCTACCCTTAATATAATTTCTTAACTGAGCAATTCTTGTATCTTTGTTTTATTCTCACATTTCTATGCATTTATGGTAGAAATAGGTTACAAATGCTTAAATTTCTTTTCTTCCTTGACATGGCCTATTTTCACATAACAACTGACTGACAGAATTTTCTTGAAATAGTATAAATATTTGCTTAGGATTACATCCTCATACCCCACTCAGTGAGACATCAGTGCTAATAAAACAGCAGGGACATGTCACTGAGCATTTTCTACATTCTACAACTTAACTACTAAAGGGAATCTTTATCTAATTAAGTTTGTATCTGTCTTATTTCCGCTTATAAACAACACTAAATTTCTTAGGGCCCATATTTGCATTTTCCATTTCCTTCATGTTAATGATGTCTTGAATTTTTTGCTAGACCTCATCAGAAAAGTCATTTTCCCTTGAGTTGAGTAACAAATGAAGTATACCTCATAGATATACTCTAGATTTCCCAACAGCTTCAGAATGAAGCAGGTCACTGCCAGTGCCATTATGTAGATGTATCTAAAATCCCTCAGGTCTAGACATCTAATCAGAGAAGTCAGGCAAGATACAAATAAGTTGTCAATTTTTAAAATATTTTTTTTTTTACCTGCAGGTTAAAAGAAAAAAATAATTTGATTTTCTATGTGGATATAAACTAGTTCCATAATACTTATTCTGTGTCAAATACTGTTCAAGCACTTTATCAACATTTACTCAACTGTGATAGTTTCTATCCTCATCCTGCCAAAGTTCAGGAACTTGTATTTACTTTATCATATATCTAGATTTAGGCTGTGTGGGGATTTGAACCCTAGGGTCTGTGCCCTCAAGCACAATACAACACTGCGCTCTCTTAGCATTTAGGTCCTAACAGAGAAGAGGATTCAAGAAAGGACTCACCTCCAACAGTAAATACAATAGAGATACCAGCCTGAAATAAGCTGCTTCAAATATCTTAGACTGTGTAGTTAAATACAAATGAATGATAAATAAAGTGCATGGAAATGCATCATATATAAGATTAAACCATATAAAATTGCCATTTTGTATATAAAAGTATCTTTAGATCAATTTCAATGGTTCAATCAAATATTAAATAAAAATACTTGAAATAGATACTTGAAGGGAAACCCTAATAGTAGGTTGAAATGAAAACCATTAACTGATTTAGTATGATCTAGACATTAGTGAGATGTGGCCAGGTGAGAATCAAGAAGGAGAATATTCTTACAGGTCTCCTTGTCAGTGAAGAGGCCTGGGAAGTAAACATGTGCTATATGTCTTATCTTAGTGAGGAGACACACAGCTGGATACAAGAATGCCTTAGAGCAGCGGGCAGTGGGTCAGTGTCTTATTTTTGTAGAAGAGTGGAGAAATATGTGTTTGATTACAAACTTCAAAAAAGGAAGTCTTTCTTGGAAACTGACCTTCACTGCAGGCATGTAGCCAGAGTCTGCAGAGTGGGCAGGTCAGGAAGGGTAGTGGGTGTTTAGGATCCTATCCTGTACAAATCCCTTTGGGTATAGTGAAAAGGAATTCCTCACACCTGGTCAGAGCTTCACTCTCTGTGGGTGGTATCATTCACAGCTGTACATAATCTAAATATGCGAGTGTCTTTTATGAGCTGTATCTGGTGGAACACAGCATAAAAATATTGTGACTTACCCTAGCTGGTTTGGCTTAGTGGACAGAACATCGGCCTGCAGATTGAGGGGTCCTGGGTTCACTTCTGATCAAGGGCACATGCCTGGGTTGCGGGCTCCATCCCCAGTGAGGGGGTGTACAGGAGGCAGCCAGTCAATGGTTCTCTCTCATCATTGATGTTTCTATCTCACTCTTCCTCTCCCTTCCTCTCTGAAACCATCCTATCTAATAAAAGAGAAATATGCAAATTAACTGAACATCCACTACACCCACAAGCCATGCCCACCAGCCAATCAGGAGCAAGTATGCAAATTAACCCAACAAATATGGTGACAGTCACGGAGCTGGATCAAGCAAGAGGCTTGGGTTGCCCCTGGCAATGGAGGAAGCCAAACTTTCCACCTGCACCGGCCAGCCCTGGCCTCTGCTCAAGGCTACAAAGTTTCAATTATAAGAGATAAATAAATCCCAGATAGCAGGGTCTCTACTTGGGTTGCCAGGGGGTGTGGTTGGCTTGCAAACCACCACAAGCCCCTCATCCAGGCCATCCCATGCCCCAAGAGAACCCCCACCCTGACTGAGACACCCTTCAGGGCAAACCAGCCAGCCCCTACTTGTGCACCAGGCCTCTATTCTATCTAATAAAAGAGTAATATGCAAATTGACCATCACTCCAACACAAAAGATGGCTGCCCCCATGTGGACACAAAATGGCTACCACAATATGACCAGCAGGGGAGGGCAGTTGGAAGGGACCAGGCCTGCAAGGGAGGGCAGTTGTAGGTGACCAGGCCTGCAGGGAAGGGCAGGTAGGGGCAATCAGGAAGGCAGGCAGGCAAGCAGTTGGGAGCCAGCAGCCCTGGATTGTGAGAGGGATGTCCAGCAATGGGCCTAAATGGGCAGTCAAACATCCCTCAAGAAGTCCCAGATTGGAGAGGATGCCAGGCTGAGTTGAGGGACACTCCCCACCGATGCAAGAATTTTGTGCACTGGGCCTTTAGTAAAAATATATTTAAAAATATGTATATTGTGACCTAAAGAAATTGACCTAATTTCAACTCTAGGCAATGTTGTAAATGTTGCTGACATTTCATGATGTTAATTTCATTGTAGTTTCTGGCATTCTTTTGTGACTGGTTTTGCCTGGACCGAGTTATACTTATGATTAAAGTGTTCTTAATAATTATATCTACAATTGTCCAAAAGTTTTAAAGAAACTAGAACATGCTACTAAACTGCTTGAGATAAAATTGACTTTGATGTTCATAAATATGAATAATTAGAAGAGAGGTTTAGGTAAAATCTGAAGAACTGTACTTTCTATGGTATCCATTTCATTTCTTTTGTCTATTGAGCAGGGTGCTCTCTGAGCTATTGGGCATTTTATGCTTGTGTACTATTTGGAGTATGCTTGGTGAGGCCTGGGATTTCTTCCCCCTTCCCCACCACCACCACACACACACATAATTAACATATTTCATGGCACACACCTAGTTACAACTCCAGGATTATTGAAAAGTGAAATTGAGAAGAATTCAAAATTTGGGGAAAACACTAATTTGAACATATTGTTTGCTAGGTTTATTTTAGCATGATATAACATATTTAGTGAAAAGAGGAGAAATGTGTGAACTCCTATATTAAAAAAAAAATGGAAAAGAAACTTTCTTGAATTGGAAGTAGCAACATGACTTAAGACCTTATGGAAAAAAAGGGGCTCATTGGAATCAATTGATCCTGTGATAGGCTGGCTACCTGTCCATGAGGCTGCTTGAAAAAGACAAAAAATATAAAGTATGCGAGAGTAAAGTCATACCTACCTCTGGGAGTCAAGGGATCAGTGCCCAATTTTTACTAAAGATAGAAGGCAGTTCAGAAAAGCCAAATCATTCCATTATAACAATGTTGAAATACTTTGTTTGAGATGTCTAATTGATGACATCATCCTTCCTATACTCTTGGCAAGACGTAAAAAAAAATGTGGAGGAAACAAGGAGAAATATAATGAGGAAGAAAAGCGTTGCTGAGTTGATACAGGTGGAATTTTGGGCCCTGGAATGAGCATAGAAAGGTCACGATCCATGTAAACCCCCCAAAAATAGCAGATAAATATGGAAAACATAAATATCAAAAATATATGTAGAATTTAGTAAAAATGAACTTAGAATGATAGAATTCACACATCTCTTTCAGGATCATGTAAAATTAATAGAATACAAAACAATGAATGATATAAAATAATTTTTTAAAATATCAACCTAATTGACTTAGTGTGTGTGTGTGTGTGTGTGTATGTGTGTGTGTGTGTGTGTGTAGAGTGAGCATGAGAAAGGGAGAGGAAAAGAATGTTGCTTCCTGATATTAGATGATATCATTTTTAAATTTTACAGATATAAATACAAAATCAATTTATTTAGAATTTATTTTGCCACAAGGAAGTCTAGATAAGATCAAAATAGTAGAGTTTTTTACCGGTTCTAACTTCTGCTCATAAATCAATAAAATTTAAAAAGGTAATGAGGATGATTAGTGACTTTGAGCATGTTTCCATATAACTCTTGGCCTTCCTTATGTCTTCTTTCAAAAAGTATCTATTTAGGTCCCCTGCCCATTTTTTGATTAGGTTGTTTATCTTCCTTTTGTTAAGTTGTATGAGTTACCTGTAAATGTTAGATATTAAACCTTTATTGGTGCTAACATTGGCAAATATGTTCTCCCATGCAGTGGGCTTTCTTGTTGTTTTGTTGGTGGTTTCTCTTGCTGTGAAAAAGCTTTTTATTTGGATGTAGTCCCATTTGTTTATTTTCTCTTTATCTTCCATTGCCCTAGGAGCAGTATCAGTGAAGAAACTGCTTTGGCATATGTCTGAGATTTTGCTGCCTTTGGATTCCTCTAGTATTTTTATGGTTTCCCCATAAGTCAAAATGACAATGCCATCTCAGACCTGTCAGAAAGGCTATCACCAAATCAACAAATGACAAGTGCTAGTGAGGATGCAGGAAAAAAAGGAACCCTCATGCACTGATGGTGGGAATGCAAACTGTTGCAACAATGTGGAGAACAGTATGGAGTTTCCTTAAAAAACTAAAAGTGGAACTCCCATTTGACCCAGTGTTCTGGGCTGCAAACATAACATTCTGGGCTGAAAAGATTGCACAGCTCCTCCGTTGCCCAGGAGGCAGGGTGCGTTAAGACAGAGGAAGATGGAGTAGGTCATTGAACAATGGGTCGGTTAGAGTTTGGGGGGAGAGGGTGGTTCATGCTCCGGGCAAGCGAGCCCAGGTGCTGTACCTGTGCCCTGAGTTTCTTGGAAACAGCTGAAATAACTTTTCTGACCTTTAGATTGTAAGAGTCCTAACTCCCTCTCATGGTTTCTGAGTATAAATTTACTGTAACACCTGTGGTCTGGACTGCAGTTCAGCCTTTGCCACCGTGAAGTGCTACAACTGTAGTTGCTGGCCAGCTTAATAAAGGCTCATAAATTTTTACCTCTGTCTCTTGTGGTCGTCTCATGGGGGTTGCCCCACAACACCAGTATACCACTTCTAGGAATATATCCCAATAAAAACACCAATCAGAAAGGATATATGCACCGCTATGTTCATAGCAGCACAATTTGTCATAGCTAAGATTTGGAAACAGCCTTAGTGCCTAGAAGCAGATGAGTGGATTAGAAAACTATGGTTACATCTACATGATGGAATACTATGCTGTGGTAAAAAAGAAGGAATTCTTACCATTTGCAACAGCATGGATGGAACTGGAGAGCATTATGCTAAGCGAAATAAGCAAGTCAGAGAAAGATAAATATCACATGATCTCACTCATTTGTAGGATATATGAACAACATAAACTGATGAACAAAAACAGATCTAGAGACAGAGAAGCATCAATCAGACGGTCAAACCTCAGAGGCAAAGTAGGAGCAGGGTGGGGTTAAGAGGGAGAGATCAACCAAAGGACTTGTATGCATGCATAGAAGCCTAACCAATGGTCACAGACAACAGGGGGATAAGGGCCTGAGTGGGAGAGTGAGAGGCAATGGGGGGATAAGGACACATATGTAATACCTTAATCAATAAAAGAAAAAAAATACATAAATAAATAGGAATGAAAAGAAAAGAAAAAGAAAGAAAGGAAGAGAAAGAAAGAGAGAGAGAGAGAGAGAGAGAGAGAGAGAGAGAGAGAAAGAAAAAGAAAGAAAGAAAGAAAGAAAGAAAGAAAGAAAGAAAGAAAGAAAGAAAGGTAATGGGGAAACAATTATGGAACTATCTAGAAATTAAGAAGTAATCTTTCACCCTAGTCAGTGTGGCTAGATGGTTAGAGTATTGGCCCCTGAACTGAAGAGTTGTAGGCTTGATTCCTAGCTGTACCTGGGTTGCAAGTTGATCCCTGCCCTAGTGGGGTTCCTGGACAAGAGGCAACTAATCACTGTGTCTCTCACATCCATGTTTCTTCCTTTTTCTCTCTCTTTTCCTCTCTCTCCCTCTTTCCCTCTCTCCCTCCCATTCTTTCTAAAAATCAATAGAAAATATATCCTTGGGGGAGGATTAACAAAACAAAAAAAGAATTAATCTTCCTAAAGAACCTTTAAATCACAAGCTAAAGGCTAACATTATAAAACTATCTATATTACAGAGAACATTATACCAAAATCTGTGGGACATAACTAAAGCTAGAATACCTTCAAATTTATAGAAGGAATATGGTGTAAACAGTAGAAAAAGACCAGCAAAATCAACCAAAAGAAATTACATAAAACAAAATTAATAACATTTTTGGAAAAGTAGAAACAAAATATTTATGAAAATATAGATAGACCCAAATTGCATTGTTTGAAATGCCAAGAAGGAAACAAAAAATCCTAGCAAGTTTAGAGAAAACTAAAAAAAGAAAAATGGTACAAGTCTAGAAATGAGAAGACCATAATGCAGTTGATAATATAGGAAAATATAAAATAATGCCAGCTCTAATTTAAATATAAAATAATGCCAGCTCTAATTTATGATTGGCATTTCTAAGACCCAAAGAAAATTGATTATTTCTATGCAAAATATGAACATTTACCCAAGAAGGAGTAGAATGCTTGCATAAACTAATTACAAAAGAATGGGTTTAAAATGTGATGTAGCTTCCTCATATTACATACATATACCCACACGCTGGTTTTTGTGTTCTTCTTTACCACTTGACTTTGAGCCATAGGATTTTCTTTAACCAATAAAACATGGTTGAAGGAAGAGGGTGGTCTTGACTTTCAGAGGATTCAGGTGTTTCTCTGTTCCTTCTCTTTGCTACTGACACAACCATGAAAAAAACTTTGCCCTGGCTCACCACCTTGTCTAAGGAGAGGTGACACAGGTCCAGCGGAGCCCAGCAGACCTCAGGGATCCCCAACAGATATGTAGATGAATGAGCAGATCAACTGAGATAAGCAGAGCTGCCCCAGATGATTCGCAGACCTGTGAGAGAGAACAGTTTTTTGCCTACATCTGTCACCTACTTGGTGAAGAGCTCTTGGTTCTTGTCTTCTTGAGGGAAAAGTTTCAATCAAGAGACAAAGTGCAGAAAAACCAGCAAGAATGTATTGACCATAGCAAAATTACCATAGGGTTTCTTAAAAGTTAGGGGACACATGCCTCTAAGGGCAGGAGAGGAGGAATGGAATGACACAGGTATGCTCCCTGATAGGGGAGCATGCTGGGGCTTTTATTTTCAGGGGTCTTAAAGGCTGGGCATTTAAGAAAAGTCTTAGGGGACAATCAATAGAATATTCATCAGCTTTATGCTAAGGTACCAAAATGAGATTTGATCCTCTTGATTTGTCTGTCCTTGGGTATGGTTTGCAAAATGGCACTAATTGGATTTCTGTTATCTCTCCCTGAGTAGGGTGATTTAAGCTATTTACCCTCTGGTTGGGAAGGAGAAGTACAAACCATTTACTCTTAAGTGTCCTTAGTTTAGGGAAGGTAGGATTTACTAGGCGGCTGCAAACTGCTGTTTAACTCTCTGTCTTGGTTTTTCTATTCTGCTTGTTCTGGAATTTTCCTAGCTTCCTATTATTCCATAATATAAATATGGGGTTGGTTTGTTATTCAAGAAGAAAGAGATATACAGACAGATGGAGATAGTGAGAGAGATAGGAATAGAGATAGAGAAAAGAGAGGAAAGGAGAGAGAGGCAGAGAAAGAAAGGGAATGGGGAGAGAAAAACTATAGGCCAATCTCATGTTTTAATACAGAGCAGAATTTGAAAATAATTTAGTTTTATAAATCTGATTAGTAGCTGAAAGTATTAACATTTTCTGTCCAAGGACAGTTTGTTAAGGAATGCACTATTAGTTTCATTCTTTCTCACTTCTTCTAACAGACTGATTCTGTTTCTTGGATTAGTATTGTCCTACAGCTATTGGGAGTGTTCTGTTGTATTCTCTTTGTTCCTTTTTCTCATTGTGTAGCAGTTTAGGTAATGTGTTTTGACCTATCTTCAAGTCACCAATGCTTTCCTTCACTTGTTGAGTCTACCACCAGGTGCCCATCAGAGGCATTCTTCTCTTTCCTGATCACGCTTTCTATTTCTAGCATTTCATTTGATTTTATTTTGATAAATTTTCCATGTATACTTGGAAAAAAATGTGATTATGTTGTTAGATGTTGTCTTCTATGTGTGTAATCTACATCTTCTGTACCTTCTGTATCTAATTGAGAAAGGTGTCTTATGGTCTCCCATTAAGGTTGCAAATTTGTTTGTTCATATTTGAAATTATGTGATTACATACATACATATTTATGTTTGAGATCTTTCTGCTGTAGGACATCATTCTGAAATGTTCTTCTTAATCTTCTATATATTTTGTGCGTTAAAGTTAACATTTTCTAGGACAAGTGTAGTCATATCAGCTTTTTTGGTAGAGTTTGTTTGATACAGTTTTCCCCATCATTTTCTTTTTAACTTTCTGTATACTTATATTTAAAAGGTCTCTTGTAAGCTCCCGATAATTGTTTGGCTCTTTATGCAGTCTGACAATCTTAATCTTTTATTTGGACTACTTAGTCCTTTTACTGGTAGGCAGGGACATGTATTGTTCAGATCTTCAAGAAAGGCGTTGTTGCCTTGCTGTAGGAAGTGTTATCAGCAAACAGCTTCTTCTTCAGCTCCTTCAGGGTCTGCCTCCACTTCAGAGAAGCAGTTCATCCACAGTCTTCTGCAGCTTCTAGGGCAGCATGCATCTGGTCATTGAGCAGGTTCTGTAGGCCTAGGCACTTCAACTGGCACAAGACAACTCTGATGGCAATACCTGCTCCCGGGTCCCCTGCCAGGTTAGCAGAGATTTATTGGACCTAATTTCAACCTTTTCTTCTACACATGCAGTCTACCTCTGGGTCTTCCGTATTCCTAAGAATTACCCCATGATGCAAGCCTAACAAAGTCTGTTACCTTAACTCTGACTATTGAAGACCATGCTCTGCTTTTCAGAGTTTGCAGCCCCCTACTTGAAGCAGCTTCAAAATCTGTCAGACGCAAGAGAGAGGCCTGTGGAATGGTTTAAAGCAGGTCTTCATTTCCTGAGCACTGAGATATCGTAATACATTCATTCTGCCTTAGACTGTAGGCCCAGCTCCTAGCCTCCTGAATAGACCAGAATTCAACAAATATGCTCTCTGCTTGGATAAACCCTCAGTTTGCCTATGGCCATGCTCAGAATTAGCAAAACTCCTAGTAGAAACAAAGGCAATAACTAGAGATCTCTCTTCAGGAAATTTCTTTCCCTTTCACATTTTAGTTGTTCTAATAATACTTACTTGTATAAGCTGTCTGATGCTTTTCAAATAGGATTTTAAAAAATCATCCAGCTTTTCCAGTTGTTACAGTAGGAGCATTGGTGTACTGTGACCTCCTGCATCTTACTCAAAATAGAAGTCTGTTACCTATTAATCCTCCTTTTATTTTTCTTCATCCATTCAGCTGCCAAGTCCCAGTGATTCTATTTCTGAAAGGTTGCTTGGATCTTGTTCTGCCGTTTTCTTTCCATACCACTTTCCACCACTTTAGTTTGGTTGTTTCAGGATCATAACAATTGCACTAGTCTCTCTCCTTCACATCCCACTAGACTCTGTGGACTAACCATTATTAGGCACTGTTCTAGTGATATTAGTTTTCAGCTAGAATTTTTCGGTGGCTTTTATCAAATTGTGTCCCAAGATATCTCTTGTTTTATGATTCCTACTACTTATGCTTCACCCAAAGGAGACTATTTAGTGCTCCATTTACATGCTCCACAAATTGCCACTGTGTGCCCCTTGTCCATGCTACTTCCTCTAGTTGACAAGTTATATTTAAACACCTGCTTGTGAAAATGCTATCTATGGTTCAAGTAACCAATTAAGTGTCACCTCTCCCATGAAAACTTCACTTATGCTCTAATAAGATCTCATAATTTTGTCTGCCCCTAACTCTGTTGCATAGTTTTATCTTATCTTTTGGTGCTTACTACATTCTGTCCAATCTTATATTTAATTGTGTATCTCTACTAATAAAAATGTAAGATTTCAAGGTCAGATACTTACTTGTCCTATCAAGTAAAATATATATTTACTAAGCACATTTGCCCAATAAAGAATAAACATTTTTAAATGAACAAAAGAGTAAGTCACATGAATGATAAAAAATAAGCTGCCCTGGCCAGTGTTTCTCAGTGGTTAGAACATTGGCCTACATACTGAAGGGTCAAGGGTTTGATTTCTGGTCAAGAGTATGTACATGAGTTGCAGGTTCAATCCCTGGCCCTGGTCAGAGTGAGTGCAGGAGGCAACTAATCTGTGTGTCTCTCGCACATTGATGTTCCTGTCTCTATCTCTGTCCCCGTCTCTATCTCTATCACAATCTCTCTCTCTCTACCCCCTCCCTCTCACTCACTTTTTAAATCATTGGAGCCATAACCAGTTTGAATAGAATGTTGACCTTCGGACTGAATGGTCCCAGGTTTGATTCTAGTCAAGAGAATGTACCTTGGTTGTGGGACATCCCCAGTAGGAGGTGTTCAGGAGGCAGCTGAGCTGATTGATGTTTCTCACTCATCGATGTTTCTAACTTTCTGTGCCTCTCCCTTCTTCTCTGCAAAAAGTCAATAAAATATAGACTTTTAAAAATCAATAGAAAAATATCCTCAAGCAAGAATGAACAAAAATAAAATAAAATAAACAAGCTGATGTTGAATTGTATGAAGAGATTTTCCAAAGGTAAGCGCGTATTGTCTCCCTTCTCTACTGTGTCTTTCATCCTGTTTCTTCAGTGTTGGGGTGGGAGGTATTTAGATTACCTTTACTTTTTTATTTTTCATTTTTTAATAACAACTTTATTTTACATACTATATAATATGATGTTTTTAGTATATTTTTTCAGTTTTATTCAGACAGGTAAATTGCCAGTTTTAGAACATTTTCATCACCTGAAAAACAAACAGCCCAGCCAGTGTGGTTCAATAGTTGAGCTTTGACCTGTGAACCAGGAGGTCATATTTTTGTGTTCTTTTTAATTTCTTTATTGATTAAGGTTAGATTACCTTTAATAAATGCTTAGGTCCAAGTAAACCCCCTTCTTGTGTTTCCTGTTTTAGCTTGATTACCTTCAAAGCCATTGTATAGAGAGACATGATTTGGAGCAAGTACAAAAGATTGCCCTAAGCAGCATAATTTGTTTCTTCATTTACAAGTCCATTTAAAAATTTTAAAAATAGAGTCCATAGAGTGCTTTCAGCAACTAAGAAGAATATAATCCAAATATAAAGTGCCTTTATGTTCTCTTCAGCTTCTCAGTTTATGAGATCACGCTTGTTACTCATGTGGTTGGATACTTTACATTTCTCCAAATCCTTCCCAGAAACAGTCCCACCCTAAATAAAGCTGTTCAAAGTGAAGATCCTCAATTTCAGAGTAAAAATAAATAAATGAGGTAATTGGGTAAAATGATCTGTTAAGCCCCACTGGAACAAGAGAGCATCAATGAGAAACTTTATAAATGGTGCAGAGCAACATGTATCTGTTCATCAGTTAACTTCTTTCTCTATCGCCTGCAAATTATCAACTGTCATGTTCTAAAAACTCTGTGAGTCATGACTTTCCAGTAAGCACTTATCATTGCCCTTCATTGGCCTATGTGGACTTGGAGTTGGGGAAAACCATTACAAGGATCTCAAGTTTGAAAATATTAATAACATACTTGAAAGAGATTATATAAGGAGTTCTATCTGCTATCATTGAATAATCTGATATTGTAAATAAAACTACTTAATTCAGTAAATCTGCTTTAAAAATGGGTAAACAAATACATAATAGAAACTGTGTAGCCTATATTTCATACATGTAAATAATATAACTAAAACAACATAGATGTTGTGATATGCATAATTTTAAAACACACACTCTCTATTACTAAACTCCAGTATTAAATTGAAAAGCAGCTGAAGGTGAAGAGCAGGTTCAAGGTTATAGACTCGAAACCAGAATCCCTGGGTTCAAATCCCAGCTCAACAATTAGCAAGTTAATTAAAATCAAGATTTCTCTGTATTTCTTACTTTAATTGGGTATATTCATTTGTCAAACCCCACTTAATTGAACATTTAAGATCTGTGGATTTTATTTTATACTAGAGGCCCAGTGCACAAAATTTGTGCACCGGGGATGGTCCCTCAGCCTGGCCTTTGCCCTCTCGCAGTCCAGGATACCTCAGGGGATGTCTGGTTATCAGACATCTTGCAGTCTGGGCTCTCATAGTTCAGAACCCCTTACTCCTTACTGCTCGCCTACAGTGGAGGCGGGAGAGACTCTGCCACCACTGCTGCACTTGCCAGCCATGACCCCAGCTTCTGGCTGAGCAGCACTCCCCCTGTGGGAGTGCATTGATCACCAGGTGGCAGCTCCTGCATTAAGCATCTGCCCCCTGGTGGTCAGTGCGCATCATAGCAACTGGTTGTTCTGATTGTTCTGCTGTAATGGTTGCTTAGGCTTTTATTATACAGATACATTTTATGTCAATAAAAAATTGTTTGAAAATTAGCATTCCTACAAAAGGGAAAAAATCACAGTAGTTATTACATATGTTTGCTGTATGGATGAAATAAGAATGCATGTAAAATGCCTCATAAATGTTAAGTCTTATCATTTGAATAAGTGATCAAATTATTTGAATAAGTGATGTTTTTGTTTTAAACCAATAAGAACACAAAGTCTCAGAAATCTGTACTAACTTGCCAAAGATTTGAAGCTGAGCTTTAACCCTGGTCTGTTCAACACCAGAATTTTCTCCACTGTAAGAGAAAACTATAGTATGGACTTTTTAAAGGAAGTTTAGCTGGATTGAATGAATATTTAGTGTAGATGCTGTTTTTTCCTTGTAGTTCAACCATGGGAAAAGAGCCATATGAGTCCAATGTATTAGTTTAAAATATTCTATTCACAGAAAATTCAAATTTGAACGTTTGCAATGAAAAATTTTACAATAGATGCAATGGAGAGTGATAGTAACATTGTGGAAAATGGAAACAACATTCTTGCTTTCTGTTAGCTGCTATGGGGGTATTTTGTTGTTTCAACTGTGTTTAGAACTGGTGCTGTTTGAACTGACAGCCTAAATGATATACTATAAAACATAGAGACTTTGTGTATGTCTTCCTCATGCAGGGTGGGGAAATATATGCATAAACATACTGACGTGGCTAACAACATGTTGGTTATATGGTCTGAATAAAAAGAAAACCATCATGAGCTATATAGTTTGTTTTTGTGTACTATTTCCAAATGACAATATAGGTTATAAAATATTTATCTAACGTTATCATTTCAAATATAAAATATTTTCATTTAAATGTTTCCAAATTTCTACTAAGTCACAGTTGAATGCAGTTCCACCTTTTGCCATATGATTAGTGTAATCTTGAGAACTAAGTAACATTTTAAGTAATGAATTATCAGCTTTGATTCTATGTACCTTATACAGTGGTACCTTGAGATACGAGTGCCCTAACATGAGATTTTTGAGATACGAGCCATCGAGCGAGCGATTTTTGCTTTGAAATACGAGCAACATTTGAGATAGGAGTAATCGCGCGGATCAGCCGGCTGCACACGACCCACCAGTTTACCGCGACTCGAGCGTCTCATAGTTTCCCACGCCTCAAGGTTACAGAACAAATTAAACTCTTATCTCGGGGATACCACTGTATAGTTATTCATATATATAATTCATTCCTTCTGGTTCTTGAAATTCTAACATTTTACAGAAATTATATAAAAGGCTGAGTGTTCTTTTGGAAACCTCATTTAAAATACTTAAATAGCCGGCAGCATATTCATATAAAAAAATCAAGACAGTTTTTATTTATTCATTACAGTAGGACTAACAATCACATTTAGAAAGAAAAATCCTGTGATCGTCAATGATTTCTATACAAAAGCATTGTCAAAAAACTTTAAATTTAGCAAAGGGAAATAAAATTTATGCTGAAGTGATTATTATAAAAGTTAATGTTTAAGGACATTTGAAGTATTCTAAGCAATGGTTCTCAAAGTGTATGCTCTAGGGAACCTTGGGGAGGTGGGGGTGCAACATGAAACTTTCAGAAAATTCATGAGGTCAAAATATTTTCATAATAATACTAAGACATCAATATCCATTGTTACCTTCATTTCCTCACAGTTTACAGTAGAGTTTTCCACAATATGTGACATGGCAAAAGATTGAATGCAAAAGCAGATGTAAGAAGTCAGGTGTTTTTTCTTAAGGCAGACACTAAGTAAATTTATATCAACATGAACAAATGCCATTCAACACATAACAATGTCATTGTTTTAGAGAATATAGTTATTTTTCATAAAAACAAGCCACAACCTTTTGGACCAAGGATTCAGGATCTGGAAAAGGGGTTGGCACACGAATGCAATAGACAAGAAATATGAATCTAGAAGGCATGGGGGCCATGTGGAAACCTCTCTCTAGTAGAGAGGCTCTCCAAAGCCCTGGCCCTGTTAGCTTTTATTTAATTTTAGAATACACATCTTGCCCTCAGTTAGGCAGGCAATCTGGTAGCAGACAGACTATCTTAGAGGTCAGTAAATATCAGTAAAGATTTACTTTGAGGCTATTAGGTCAGGAAATTACTTGAGCCACTACTCTCTTGACAGAACAATCGGTGCATAGCTTTTAGCTCTTGCTAAAGCTCAAGGTTCATCAGCCTTCCTAGTTCCTTGTTGCACTTTCATAATAGTGTTGACAATGGATAGTTTCCAGCAAAAATATATCAACACATTATAGTTATTTCACAATAAATAAATAAATATTTTTAAAGTTTTTCATTTCATAATACTAAAAATAGTATATACAGGTGTGGGCAAAAATAGGTTAAATTACCAGCTATTATTACTTAAAATATAAATCATAAGTGAGGATATTAAATAACAACAATAATAAGATAAATAATACATAATACAGTAATTAATAAATACATAATAATACAATAATAAGCTGCTTTGTCCTAGATGGGTGGCTCAGTTGGTTGAAGTGTGGTCTCATATATCTAAAGGTTGTGGATTTAATCAGGGGCATATGGGATGCAACCAATCAATGTCTCTCTCTCTCTCTCTCTCTCTCTCTCTCTCTCTTTCTCTCTCTCTTTCTCCCTCTCTCTCTCTCTCTGAAAAAATAAAATAAAAAAAGTTGTACCATCCACACTTTCCTCCTCAATGAAAGCAGAGTAATTGATGAATTAAGGTCTCACCAGGGACCCACGAGCACTTTTTCTCTGGAAAAAGTTTCCCAAATCTACCTTTGTCCACTCCTGTAGGTATAGCTCCAGTTTTAGCTCTATCTAAGTAGATATAATTTGCCTATGCAAAGCTCTTCAGGGTCTTCATTAATGTTTAAAACTTTAGAGAGATACTGAAGCCAGGTTTGAGAACTATTTTAATAATAGTTTGGCCTTGATATAGACTCAATCATGACCTCTTGTGGATACTTTTAACAATTTTATAAACTTGTAGTAGTCAGATTTAACAGGATGTCATTTGAAATCCATTCTTTTTGAGACTTCTTTCAAGTTCTCTGTCAGAGGTGCCAAGTCCAGTTTCATCCAGACTGGCTTGGGCCAGGTCTCCCAAGATATCCTGGGCTGCTGCTGCAAAATCACTTGTGAAGCATCTTCAAAGGAAAATTATTGGGTCTTACCAAGAACTTCCAATGAGCTTTTGTGGTAGAGCCCATCTGCTTTCTATCAGGAGTCCCGCATTGTTCCTGTGAACACTGCTGTTTAAGTGTCTTGTTTTAGTATATTTGTGGTGTACTTAGAATAAAGAAGAGACATCATAAAATGGTGGATAAATCTCACACAGAGTCAAACATTTCCACTCAAATGGAATTTCTGTTGCCACAGACGTAGGTGCTTTTCCATTAGAAGGTATCTTGTTTTCAGGCAAAAATTGAGTTTTGTTATTTATTGAACGTGTCCATGGAAAAAATGCTCGTGAGTCCCCAGTGAAACCTTAATTCATCAGACACCACTCTGCTTTCATGGAGGAGGGAAGTGTGGATTGTAAGACTTTAATGTGTAAAGGAATTATCAGAGATTACAGAGCCTAAAATATTTACTATCTAGTCATTTAACAGAAAAGGTTTGATCCTGTTCTAGATCAGTAATTTTTCAACATTACCAAATTCATCTTCCAAGGTCTTATTAAAATGCAAATTCAGATTCAGTGGATCTGGGGATCCAATTAACTCCCAGGAAATGCTGCTGACCCACTGGCCACGTCTGAGCTGGTGTGAAATGCAGAAGAGTGGGCTCAGCTGTAGTCCCATTCAGTTGGAAGCTGTTTCACCAGGATCCACAGATGATCTCATGCCCATTAGTGATTACCCCAGAAGCACTAGTGTAGGCTACAGAAAAAAGAGCAAGACTTTAGAAAAAGCTGGTTTGGAATCCCTCTCTCTCACTTCTTAGGCGTGGGGATGTCAGCATGCAATTCAAGCTTTCCAAATCTCTTTAAAGTGGGGACAAAAATAGCTTGTTCGTTCACCTCATTGTTGGGAAAATCAAATGAAATAAGAGAAATAACATAAATAATAGCTGATTCACATTGAGGACTTACTATATGTAAGCAATTGTGGTGAATAATAAAGAAATTGATGTTCAGCGAGGTGAAGCAATTTGTTCAAATTCATGCAATAAGCTAGAGAAGGATAAAACTGGCCTGTAGTTGCCTGCTCCTGAGCTTTTAATGACCATACTGGAGGCCCAGTGCTCAAAAATTGTGCAAAGGTAGGGTCCCTAGGCATAGCTGGTGATCAAGGTTGGATGGGGCCTCCTTTCCCCAGCTGCTGGCTATCTGCCCAGGGCTTCCTTTGTTCTCACTGCCCCCTGGTGGTCAGTGCATGTTATAGCAAGCAATGAAACTGGTCAAACTCCTGAGGGGACACTTGGCATATACTTATGCATACATATACATACATACACACACACACACACACACACACACACACACACACACACACACATACACACACACACTAGAGGCTCAATGCATGAAAATTTGTGCAAGAGTAGGCCTTCCTTCCTCTGATGCCAGCATTGGATTCTCTCTGGTATCTAGGACCCAGGCTGCAGCCCTCCTCTGGCCACCCGCAGATGCCCGGAACCCAGGGTAGCTGCCCTCTGGCCCTAGCTTCATCAAGAAGGATGTCTGGAAGACGTCTGGTCTAATTAGCATATTACTCTTTTAACACACACTTATGTGTGTATGTGTGTGTATATATAATAATTGCTCCACCTTGAGGATTTTCAAGCCTTATTCAAATGTCTGTATTGATGACTTCTATTGTGTTTTTTTTGCAAACATATTCCAAGACACATCTCCATGCATAAATGAGAGAAATGTATAATCTAAACCAATAGGGGAAATGCAGCAAACCATAGTATACACACTTGACCTTGTCAAAAGTCCAAAAGTAATAGAGTAAATCAAAAGTTGTCCAAACCATATCCTTTGTTAGGGCAATGTTGTTTAATTAACACCAAGCTTTCAGAAATCAAAAAATGGTCGACTCCTATGGTGACTAAAAATATTAAAGGAGATAGCAGTGTACAAATGCCTCAAATATATAGTTTCCTTGTCTTTAAAATCACCTTAGAACATTACTTCTAGGACAGTTTTGACACCAAAGCCTCCATCTGCTTATAATTTCCCTTGCACTTTCATAGCTTTTTCAGTCCTTGCTTTCTTGCTCAACAGGAAGTCAAACTGGGTGAATCATTTCACCAGGCAGTCTTCATCTCTGCAACTCAGTTTCATTTTCCCTTCCTGCCCTTAGTAGAGGGTCACAGCCCTGGGAAGCTTTCTTTGAAAGAGCACTTTATAAAAGATGCAACAGCATCCTCTACTGACTGTGACTCATAGTGTCAAAGGGGCACCAGCTCATTTGAGTGTCTGAATAAAGTTTGGATTGCCCCTACTTTAGTGCACTTACCTGTGATTTTTATTTCCTTACATTATGCTCTTTTGGAATGGAAAATAGAATGTTTGTGTTTAATTTAAAAAGCACTTTATTGAAGTAGGACTAACATAAAAACGTTGTACATTTTTAATGTATGCAACTTGATGAGTTTGGTATCTATGAAACCATCCCCACAATTTATCCTTATATACATATCTTTCACATTCAAAGCTCCCCTTCTTCCCTCTTTATTTTTTGTTATTATTATTTGCGGTAGAAATACTTAACATAAGATCTCTTTGCAAAATTTTAAGTATACAATACAGTATTGTTAACTATAGACTCTATGCTGTATAGTAGCTCTCTAGGACTTATTCATCTTATATAACTGACTCTGTATTTTTGACTGATACCTTCCTGCTTGTTCCACTCCACCCCTGGCAATCCCCATTCTACTTTCTGCTTCTATGAGCTTGATTATTTTAGTTTCTTCAGATGAGGGGAATTTGTCCTTTTGTGTCTGACTTATTTTACTTATCATAATGTGCTCCAGGTTTACCCATGAAGTTTGAAGTTACAAATGGCAGATTTTTTGTGTGTTTTAAGGCTGAATAATATCCTCTTGTATGTATATATCACATTTTCTTTCTCCACTCATCTGTCAATGAACATTTAGGTTGCTCCCACATCTTAGCCATTGTGAGTAATATTGTAACGAACCAGATGGCTTCACTGGTGAATTCTACTAAATATTTAAAGAAGCATTAATACCAATCCTTAAACTCTTCAGAGAGAGAGAAAGAAAAAAAAAGAGGGGGCGGGGACTTTTAAACTCATTTTATGTCGCCAGTATCATTCTGATAACAAAGCTAGAGAATCAGAAAACTACAGGCTAATATCTCTCCTGAACATGTATGCAAAAAATCCTCAAGAAAATATTAGCATACTAAATGAAACAGCACATTGAAAGGATCATACACAATGATTAAGTGGTATTTATCTGGGAATGCAAAAATGATCCAAATAGATCAATCAATGTAATACACTATCTAATAGGACAAGAATGATTTATTGATCATCTCAATAGATGCAGAAAAATCATTTGATAAAATTCAACATTCATGATGAAAACTTTTAGCAAATTATGTATAGAGAGAATTTATCTCAACATAACAAAGACCTGGAACAAGACAAGGATGCCTATTCAACATGGAACTGGAAGCCCAAGCCAGAGCAATTAGGCAACAGAAAAATAAAAGGCATCCAAATTGGAAAGGAAGAAGTAAAATTATGTTTGCAGATGATACTATCTTGTGTAGAGAAAACTTTAAAACTCCACAAAGAAACTATTAGAACTAATAAACAAATGGAAAATCAACATAGAAAAATCATCTGCTTTTCTCTACACCACAACAAACTATTCAAAAAGGAAATTAAGTAAATAGCTTTTGCACAGTGAGATATAATGGCTTTCAGCAGAATAGCATACAAATTGTGTTAAAAAAAAACAAAAAACATACTTCCCTCCAGCTGGCATAGCTTTACTCCAGAATCTCAGAGCCTGGCATTCTGATTCTTCCACTAAGTCTTATCACAAATTCTCCTCATCTTTTCCCACCATTAAACCCTCCAACACCATAGGTTCTGTCAAATCTCATGGTCCAAGTGGCAGGGCTGCTTGTATCTCAGTCCTTTCCTGCCCTGGGCCACATCACATAGCCCAGTATGAGGGCCATTTGTATTTTTACTTGTGGAATATACTGCCTCCAGAATCCAAAAAGCCCAACTTGCATGTTGCTCGCTTCTTTTTAGTAGAAGGTATAAAATATAATACTTCAATTTTTATCAGGATGGGGTGTTCTAGCATGCCCTTGATCACTGGGTCCATAAAAATCATACAAATGTGGAAGGCTCTAAGGTTTATCTCCTCTCCTTTGTAGTGCAACCAAAACAACCAAATAACAACCAAAACAACCAAATAAATGGTCACCAGGAAGTGCACAGAGCACCTATCAGTCCCTCCCTCACAGTCCATAGGTTCCAATCAGAGCAAGGCTGGCAGCCAGTGGGCAGGCAGGGCAGTGGGCGGGTGGGCACGACAATGCGGGCATGGTGAGAGAGGCAGGGCCTGATCTGAAGGCTGCGGATCAGGCCCGGAGATAGGCCCAGAGAGTGAGACAGCTGTCAGTGGGGCCATTTAATAACCAGTTTGGCAGTATAGTGCATTTGGCTGGCTGTCAGTTTAAATATAGGGATTATGTATTTTTGTCTGCCAAAATAATCTCCTCCTGCCGAAAAGGCTTTTCCCCCCATTTAAGCAATCCTATACTATATAATCTATCTATACTAATAAAAGGGTAATATGCTAATTAGACCGGGTCAACCAGCCATCTTCCAGACGTCCAACTTCCTTCCAGAGAAAACCATGGTGGTGGGGGCCAAGGCAGAGGCAGTTAGGGGCAAGATCAGGTTGGCAGGGGAGGGCAGTTGGGGGTGACCAGGTCAGCAGGGGAGGGTAGTTGGGGCATTAGGCACGCAGTCAGGTGAGTGGTTAGGAGCCCGTGGTCCTGGATTGTGAGAGGTATATCTGACTGCCGGGGTCATGCCTAAACTGGCAGTCGGACATACCTATAGCAGTCCCAGATTGGAGAGGGTGCAGACTGGGCTGAGGGACACCCGCTCCATGCATGAATTTTGTGCACCAGGACTCAAGTCTATAATAATAAAAGTATAATATACTAATTAGACTGGACATTCTACCAGATGAAGCTGGGGCTGCGAGGGAAGCCCAGGTCCCAGGTGCCAGAGGGAAACCAGCGCCAAAAGCCAAGGGAAGGAAGACCTACTCTTGCATGAATTTTGTGCATTGGGTCTCTAGTGTTTTCATAAGATTTCCTGTGTGCTTGCCCTTCTTGCTCATTTGACCCAATCTGCATATATTCATCTTTGTAATGAGTCAATGCAATTTCAATGAGATGCCCAGTTGGTCCATATTTCTTTGAACTACATTATAGGAGAAGGTGGGAGAATTGATATAGCACTGCAGCAAAACTGTAAGTGGATAATTTTTTCCCAATTCATCCTATTTATCATCCTCTTTCCAGACTGGGATAGAAAAGAATATATTTGACAAATCAGTGGCTACAATATAGAGCCATATTGATCTGCTTTGGCACCAAGACTGTATTGAGAACTACCATTTGATTGAGTACATGGCAGTTGGTAGTCATCTTCTAAGACCCATCTAGTTTCCACATGGAACAGACATGAATTAAATGGAGATAAGATGGAAAAACCACCTTTGTATCCATTTGATCCTTAACAGTGGCACCAATCACTGCCATCATCTCACAGCACCACCACTACCAAACTATGATAATGCTTCTTGGCTGGGTGGGGGCAGACTTTTCACATGTCTGTTGGACATCTGTATATTCTCTTTGGAGAAGTGTATGTTCAGATCCTTTGCACATTTTTAATTGGGTTGTTTGTCTTTGTGTTGAGTTGCATAAGTTCTTTATAAGTTTTGTATATCAACCCTTTATAAAATGTATCATTGGCAAATATGTTCTCCTATTCACAGGGTTGTCTTTTTAATTTTTAAAAAAATATATTTTATTGATTTATTACAGAGAGGAAGAGAGAAGGATAGAGAGTTAGAAACATTGATGAGAGAGAAACATAGATCAGCTGCCTCCTGCATGCCCCCTACTGGGTATGTGCCTGCAACCAAGGTACATGCCCTTGACTGGAATCAAACCTGGGACCTTTCAGTCCGAAGGCCGACGCTCTATCCACTGAGCCAAACCGGTTTCAGCTCTTTTTCATTTTTTGATGGTTTCCTTTGCTGTGCAAAAACATTTTAGTTTAATATAGTTCAATTGTTTACTTTTTCTTTTGTTTCCCTTACCCAAGGAGATATATCAGAAAAAAAATATGGCTTCAGAAATGTCCAATATTTTACTGCCTATGTCATCTTTTAGAATTCTTGTAGTTTCAAGTCTAACATTTAAATCTTTAATAAATTTTGAGTTTATTCTTGTACATAGTATAAGAAGGTGGTCTAGTTTCATTTTTTTTTTTGCTCGTATCAGTCCAATTTTCCCAGTACCATTTATTGAATAGATTATCTTTATCCCATTGTATATTTTGCCTGCTTTGTCAAATATTAATTTACTATAAGGTCATGGGCTTACTTATGGGTTCTCTATTCTATTCCATTTATCTATACGTCTGTTTTTATGCCAGTACCATGCTGTTTTGATTACTATTACTATGGTCTTGTAGTATAATGTAACATTAAGTAGTGAGATTCTTTCAACTTTGATCATCTTTCTCAAGATTGTTGCAGCTATTCTGTTTGTATGTTTTCGTTTTTGTAGTTCCATATACATTTTTGGAATATCTGTTCTGTGAAATACACCATTGGTATCTTGATAGGAATTGTGTTGACTCTCTACTAATAGATTGCTTTTGGGTAATATGGATATGTTAATGATGTTAATTCTTCCTACCTATGAATATAGTATATGCTTCTGCTTTTTTGTATCTTCAATTTCTTTCTTCAGTATCTTACAATTTTCAGAGTATAGGTTTTTTACTTCCTTGGTTAAATTTATAGTAGGTATTTTATTTTATTTTTTGAAGCAATTGTGAATTGGATTGTTTTCTTAGTTTCCCTTTCTGATAGTTATTATAGATGTATAAAAATGCAACCAATTTCTAGATATTTATTTTGCATCCTCCTGATTCTTTACTGAATTCATTTATCAGTTCTAATAGTTTTTTGTTAGAATCTTTAGGGTTCTCTAGATGTAATATCATATTATCTGCAAATGAAAATTTTACCCTTTCCTTTCCAATTTGGTGCCTTTTATTTCTTATTGTCTGATTGCTGTGACTAGGACTTTCAGTGTTATGTTGAATAAGAATGGTGACAGTGGACATCCCTGTCTTGTACCTAATCTTAAGGAAAACACTTGTAGTTTTTGCCCATTGAGTATGATGTTGGCTGTGGGTTTGATATATATATAGCAACAAGACATTATTTTAATTGCTAATTGTGCAATCAGGGCTTGTTTAGATTTACACGTTTGCTAAATTCTTTGCTTTTACATTCTGAGTTAAATATTCTTTTTAAAAATATGTGTTGATTTTTTTTTACTTTGCGAGAGAGAAATAGAGAGGGAGAGAGAGAAACATTAATGTGATAGAGAAACTTTGATTGGTTGCTTCCCATATGCCCTCCAAACAGGGATTGAACTTGTAACCTGGCTATGTGCCGAAACTTGAACTGGCAACCTTTAGGGACTATGTTCAAACATCTAAGGCACACTGGCCAGGATAGGTTAGCTATTCTTACTAATGATGTAAATTATTTAAGGTAATTCAGCAATAAAATCTTTGTCTATACTAGTGGCCCAGTGCATGAAATTCATGCACATTAAAAGGGAATTAAAGGAAATATTTTAATATTGATAATTGCCCTTTCTCTATAATAGAAGTATCAGAGATAAAAGAAAATTAGTAAAATGTATATGAAAATCTTCCTCCTGTCAGAGTCTGGGATGCACTGCAGGACCCAGAATCAAGTCCCCACACACCCTCACACCTCAAAATCGTGCAAGACCCAGACTTGGCTGGCCCTACCCCATTGGGCAAGATCAGACCCTGTCAAGCCCTACTAGGCGGGGGGCACAGCCTCATGTCCCCTGTCAAGCCCCGCTTGGCTAGGGGTGCAGTCTCAGGTCACCCAGCACAGTTTCAGGTTCCCTGCCCTGGCCCAGTGCCATACAGCCTCAGGTCCCCAATAATTGCTTATTATGGTTCCTTACAGTAATCCTGCCTTCCCTGTGGGTGCAGCCATCTTGTGATCTCGTGACGGTGTGAAGGTCAATTTGCATATTACCTCTTTATTATATAGGATTAGTATACAACATTGGATTTACCTTTTCATTCCTATGCACTATTAGCTTGGCTGTGCATTTTGTTGCTGTTCTGTCTTAGTCAGCATCTTTGCAAGTCTGTAGTGAGGGAGAGGTCTGTGTTATCCTAGGCCCACAGAGTGGTTATACTCAGAAGTCCTTTCTAATGATAGAGCCACTGTGAGTTATTTTCTTCCATACAAACATATCCTAATGTATAAAGTTGGCTTTATCTTCTTATGTGGTGAGGATGAGAGCAGGCTTTGTGAAGTTTATCCCACAGTGCAGCCTTGAACCCCAAATAAACTGACTAGTTACTTCTCTTTGCACCCTATGTCCTGGGTCAACTTCAATCACAGCACTGTTATAAGTCTGCTTTGTAACTAGCTAGTTTCCACATTAGAGTGTAAGCATCATGATGGGTAGAAGGTGCCTAATTCAGGTGTGTCCCTACCTGTTACATAGCACCTAGAGAATAGTAGATATGTAAGCAATGATTCTTAAATGAGTGAATATTGGATAAATGACATGTTTTAGGGTAGGAAATCTTAGGTCTATTTCTGAAATTTGGTGGTGATCCAGACAGTTTCCAGACTTTCTTATTAAGTTGGGTAGAATAGAATCTCAATAGAATAGATCTCTGTTATTGACAATATATTTTAACTCCATAAAGGGGAGCTATTCATAACCTTCTGTATAATAATAATAGTAAGACTATAAATAGTAAGACTATAATGTAGCTCTTTACGAGGAGCATTTATATTTGCATTTGATATAAATCTCAAATGTAGTTGTATAACAGCTGTCCTTAGAACTGACAGTATTGACACAGTATTGACAGGAGAAATGTTCCACTAAAGATATACAATCATATATTATGTTTTTATTTTTAAACAAGACTTTGCTAAAACCTATGAGAGACCCAGGCTTTTTCTTGTGCATTGTTGTGAAATTAATGTCTTTAACCCCAATTTTTATTTAAGTAAGAGTGTAAAAGATTCAAGAAAACCATGATGACCAAGAAAAGAAATGTAACTATTTTATGTGGATTATGATTTGCCATAAGATTAGAATTAGAAACAGACCTCTATCTTTAAATTATTGAGAGAACTACCTCTAGCAACATTGAACATAGATTGACATGAACTGGTGCCAGCATAGCAACCATTTTTTGTTTTGTGCCTTACTTCAGAAATTGTTCTGACTCATTAAAGATAAAATAAAGTATCAGAGTGTATCTAGCTGAAGCCATGGGAAAAGGTCAAAATCACTCCATATAAGTTGGTGTGTGGAAGATTTGCTGACATACTAGCAATGCATCAGACACGTCAGCTTGCTCTGCTGATGCAGGATGCTGCCATGAGAGCTCCCGCTGCTACCCCCGAGTCCTGAATGTAGCCATCAGCAGTATCACCAGCTGTCACTATTCTGAGTTCCGCACACAAGCTCTCCTTGGAAATCACTAACTTCTGACTAAACTCAGAGATGGTTCTTCTGATTGTGGGAGTTGAGGTTATATGCCTGTGACTTAGTCACAAGAAAGGTCAGGAAAGCAAATATCTGATATTTTCTGTCTCCATACTGTGAAGCATGGTTCACCTGATAAGTTGGGGTATTCCGGAAACATAAGAGGCTGTGCACCAAAATAAATGACAATTGTCCTCCAGCATGTCTCTAACAAGATTCTAAAGCAAACTCTCTTTGCCCTAGATTGTTGGAAGCTAATTCCAGCATGACAGCAGGGCTGAATCATCTGGAATGGCTGAGGGCATTTCCCCAAACCTGAAAAGGATGCATAAATGATTGCTTGCTGCCAGACAGGTGAGGGCATTTCAATCTACATGTTATTGCCTCCTACTGGCCAAACACCTGAACAGCCAAAAGCAGTTCCCCAATCTGACAATGGATTCTGTATGCTAAACCTTGGCTTTTGATATGGATATTTACCTTGCCTTAGGACAAATTGTGCTAATAAAGACCAAGGGGTCTGAGACAAGGAGAACTTGGTTCCTTTAGCTAAGTCTTCTCTGGATCCCCAAAATGCCTTCCAAAATTATGTTTCATCTCTGGACTCTTGATTAATTTACATGCAGCGGCTTTTCCAGATTCCTGAACCCTTCTAAATGCAACTTCTCAGTTACTCTTTCTCATACCACTTTTTAAATCCCAAGTCTAGGATTTGCCCTCCCTATACCCCAAAGGCACAATCCTTCCTGTGTTGGTTCTAACTAAAATGAAAGAAAACTAAAAAATATCTCCACTAGTAGTTACCACTTCAATAGTTTCTGAAGAATTATTATCAAACTACATCCTTTGTGATTGCAGGGATTGTGTCTACATTCTCAACTGCTAAGGTATAGTGTTTGCGCCAGAATTGATTTCAACAAATATATTCCTAATGATTTTGGAACTTCATCTCTCCCCACCTAATTAGTCCACTAAGCTAGGCTCTGGAGAACACCCTTGTTCCTAGTTTGTGAAATCTTTTTTTTTTTTTTCAGAGAGAGCAGAGATACATTCCATCATTGAGCAAATGTAATAAAGAGGTAGCAGTTACCTGGGAAACTATCCTAAGGACAATTTTGATGATACATTGAACTGAGAGCAGGAAATGTCTTTCTTATTATTTAAATGTAGCTGGTATAAAATATTATGTTAGTTTCAGGTCTATGAATAGTGATTTGACACTTATTAATCTTATACTATGGTTACCACACTAAGTATAGTAATCATCTGTCGCTGTGCAAAGTTATCATGACACTGTTGACTAGATTCTGCTTCATCGTTTTTACCCATCTTCTGCTACTCTCTAACAAACATCAGTTAATGTTCTCTGTACCTATGAATCTGTTTTTGTTTTGTTTTAGATTCTACATGCAAGTAAAATAATATTCATCTTTCTTGGTAGGTCTTGTTTCATTTAGCATAAGACACCTAGGTTACTTCCATATCTTAGTTATCCTATCTAATAAAGAAGGAATATGCTAATTGACCATCATGCCCTCACAAACATGGTAGCACCCACAGCCACAAGATGGCCGCGCCCAGTCCCCTCAGCCCCACAGGGGCAGCAGGCTTGCCGCACAGCTGGGGCCATCCCCAGGTGAGCCCAGCTGCTCAGTGCGCCTATCTCTGGAGTCCCCCAGTCCCCACTGCCACCCAGTACCAGCCTGAGGCAAGGCAAGCCTCATATGGCAGCTGCCCAGCTGTCCAGGGCCAGCCCAAGGCTTAGGCAAGCCTCAATGGCAGCTTCCCAGCCACCCAGGGCTGCCCAGCGACCCAAGGCTACCTAAGGCTCAGGTAACCAGGGCCGGCCAAGGCTTGTGCTACTGGCAGTGGCAGCAGCAGAAGTGTGATGGGGGCATTGCCTTACCCTAATTGCTGGGTTACCTCCCAATCCTAAGGGCTCCCAGACTGTGAGAGGGGGAAGGCCGGGCTGAGGGATCACCCCTCCAGTGCATGAAATTCATGCACTGAAGCTCTAGTTGTAAATAATGCTGCAATGAACATAGGGGTGCACATATCTTTTCAAGTTAGTGTTTTGGTTTGTTTTTTTTTTTTGTTTGTTTGTTTGTTTTTATAAATATCCAGAAATGTGATTGCTGGGTTATATGATAATTCTATTTTTACTTTTTTTGATGAATCTCTATAATATTTTCCATAGTGGCTGCATCAATTTATAGTCCCACCAATAGTGCATAAGGGTTCCCTTTTCTCTGCATTCCTGAAACACTTATATGTTGACTTTTTTTTTGTAATATATATTTCTTTATTGATTTCAGAGAGGAAGGGAGAAGGAGAGATAGAAACATCAATGATGAGAGAGAATCATTGATTGGCTGCCTCCTACACCCCCCACACTGGGGATTGAGCCCACAACCCAGGCATGTGCCCTTGGCCAGAATTGAACCTGGGACTCTTCAGTCTGCAGGCTGATGCTCTATCCATTGAGGAAAGTCAGCTAGGGCTATATGTTGACTTTTATTAATAGCCATTCTGAATGGTATGAATTAGTATCTCATGGTAATTTTGATTTTCATTTCTCTGATGTTTAGTGACATTGAGCACCTTTTCATATATCTATTGGTTATCTGTGTATCCTCTTTGGAGAAATGTCTATTACTATCCTCTGCTCATTCTTTGATCAGATTGTTTATATTTTTATGTTGGTTGTATGAGTTCGTTATATTTTGGATATTAACCACTTATTGGATATATTATTTGCTAATATATTCTCCCATTTATTAGGTTATCTTTTTGTTTTATTAATGGTATCCTTCTCTGGGCAGAAGATTTTTAGTTTGATGTAGTCCTATTTAAGTTTGCTTTTGTTTCCCTTGTTCAAGGGGACATATCTAAAAATAGTAAGAGTGATGTCAAGGAGTTTGTGGCCTATTTTCTCTTTCTATGCATTTTATAGTTTTAGGTCTATATCTAAGTCTTTAATTCAATGGGTTTATTTTTATGTATGGTATAGGGACATGGTCCAGTTTTTTGTTTTTGTTTTTGCGTGTACATGTTCAGTTTTCCCAAGACACTGTCATTTTTTCATAGATTAATTCACTATATAAGTGAAGGTTTATTTCTGGACTCTGTGTTCTGTTCCATTGATCTATGTCTGTTTATGTGCTGGTACCCCCAGTGGGGGACATGCAGGAGGGAGCCAATCAATGGTTCTCTCTTATCATTGATGTTTCTATCTGTAATATAGTTTGAAAGTGCTGTTAATTTTCCCTTTATCTCCATCAATATTTTCTTTACAAGTATTGCTACTCCATATTTCTTTTTGCTTTTATTTGTTTGAATATCTTTTCCCATGCCTTTCTTTTGGTGTGTATGTATATTTCAATGAAGTGAGTCTCTTGTAGGCAGCATATACTAGTAGATGGAACTTGTTTTTTCATCCATTCAGCCACCCTGTGTCTTTTGCTTGGAGTATTTTGTCCACTTATATTTAAAAATAGTTATTAATAGGTTATCTATTTATTGATGTTTTGTTGTCTTTCAGTTGTTTTTGTATTCTCTATTTTCTTCTTCTCTTGAGTTCTTTCCTTTTGGTTTACTGGTTTTCTTTAGAATTTTGTTTGGGTTCTTTTCTCTTTATTGTGGGATTTTTATTTATTTTTTGACATTTTCTTGGTTTATGGTCACCATGAGGTTCCTATATACCCATCTAAATCTATTGCAGTCTATTTTAAGGTGGTAGGTGTTTGAATTCAAACACATTATAAAAGCACTATATTTTCACCACCACCACCCTCCCCCCCCAATACACACACACACACACTTGGTGGGTTTTTATTGTTGTTTTTTTTTAAATATATTTCATTGATTTCCCACAGAGAGGAAGGAAGAAGGACAGAGAGTTAGAAACATCGATGAGAAACATTGATCAGCTGCCTCCCGCACACCCCCAACTGGGGATGTGCCCGCCACCAAGGCACGCGCCCCTGACCAGAACTGAACCTGGGACCCCTCAGTCCACAGGCCGACGCTCCATCCACCGAGCTAAACCAGCTTCGGCGACACTTGGTGTTTTAATGTCACATTATATATATTTTGTGTGTATTCTCTATTTATTATAGTTATAGTTAATTTTGTTACTTGGGTCTTTTAATCTTCATTTTAGCTTTTTAAGTTGCTTATTTACTGTGCTAATTCCATGCTTTCCTTTAGCTGCTGGATTTTTTCTTTCTTGTATTTTCTTATTTCTGGTATGGCCTTTTATTTCCTGCATAAAGAAGACTCTTTAACATTTTTTGTACAATTCTTTAGTGATTGGTGAAGAAATCCTTTAGTGTTTGCTTGTCAGAAAGATTAGGTGGTTGTTTTTTTAAGGTCACAAAGCTTACATAAGCAATAGAGCTAGAATTTAGAAACCCCAGAACCTATCTTCTACTGCCTACATTGCTTTCAAAGCTATTTTCTAAATTTGAAATGAGGAAATGTAACTAATTTGGCACTTTCTACTAAACAAAATGTATTTACAAGCATTCATTTAACCTCATCATTTTTATTTTGGGAAGGTAAGCAGGGCATTTTTTTCTTCTATCTATTTAATAATTTGCAATATTGAGGTTCAGGTTGTGTGTTTTGTTATGAGACTCCACAGCTAGAAAGTGTCAGAGCATGTGAAAAACTTGGGTCTTCTTAACTCTGAAACACTAGGTATTAAACTATGAAAGGAGCATATCTTTGCTTTGTTGGGTAAGCTGAACTCTTTCTGATTAGGAAAATGGAAGTGGAGAGTAGTGATCTACCCCCTCCAAGAACTGCTTTTTGTTTTTGTACTCAGATTGAATACTAAGTAACTTTATTTCTAAAATATATACTAACTGCAAAATAATGCACCAGACACAAGTTATACATATAAACTTTTAGAGCTGAAAAATACCTTAGACAATTTTTAATACAGTGGTACCTCGAGATACGAGTTTAGTTCATTCCTTAACCTTGCTCATATATCAAGTTGCTCGTATCTCAAAGCAAACTTCCCCATTGAAATCAATTGAAATGCCTTTAATCTGTTCCAGCCCCCAAAATGCCACCCCAGTTGTTCTTGTTACGTGTTTTTGAATAAGAAAAATGTATTTATAAATGACAAATATTGTATAAAAACATAATAAAAGAGAATGTAAAGGAATAAACTGGTTTTATAAAGTGTATTTACCTACTTGTTACACTCTTAATGCTACACTTTATCCCTAAACTGAATGTAACTTAACTAATCTTCACTGAACTTAATTGCTACTGGTCTTTGCATTTTTGGCCGATTTAAAAAAAAACGTGTCCAACGAGGTTTGCCTCTTCCTCCCTTTCAGAATGTTTCTGAAATGGGTGAGGCAAGTTTGATTGAACAGCTTCGATGCACAACCAGTAGCAACTTTTTCGGGGTGTTTCTTTTCCACGAAGTGTGACATCCTCTCCCACATTCCAAAGATCTCCTTTACCTCACTTCTAGAGATCTCCTCCACCTCTGGCTCCTCCTTGAAACCAATTTCTTGGAGAACCTCCGCATGTTGCTGAGACTGCAACTCTTATAACTTCTCCATGGTGAGTTCCAGAGAGTGCTCCTCGACGAGCTCATTCACGTCTCTCTCATCCACCTCCAGGCCCAAGGATTTTCCCAGAGACACTATCTCCTCCTCCACTGGTACTTCGGGTTCAAATCCTTCGAAGGTCCTTTCAGCTACGGCCTGAGGCCACAGCTTCTTCCATGCAGAGGTCAAAGTCCTCGTTGTAACACCCAGCCAGACCTGATCAATAATTCTGAGGCATATCATGATGTTAAAGTGGTTCTTGCAGAACTCTTAAAGAGTGAGGTTTGTGTTCGTCACTTCAAAGCAGCACCGGAATAGGTGCTTGATGTACAGCTTTTTAAAATTAGAAATCACCCCCTGATCCATGGGCTGCAGGACAGGAGTGGTGTTGGGAGGTAGGTAGACAACCTTTATAAACTTGAACTCTTCGAGGAGTTCATCTTCGAGGTTCGGTGGGTGAGCAGAAGCATTGTCGAGGATGAGGAGGGTTTGCATGGTTAGGTTGTTTTCCTGTAGATATTTCTTAACAGAAGGGCCAAAAACCAGGTTTACCCACTCCACAAAGAGCTGCCTGGTGACCCATGCCTTCGGGTTTGCCCTCCACATAACTTGCAGTTTATCTTTTAAAATCTTATGTGACTTAAAGACTCTGGGGTTTTCCGAATGGTATAAGAGCAGAGGCTTGATGTTGCAGTTGCCACTCACATTGGCGCACAGTGCGAGAGTTAGCCTATCCTTCATAGGTTTGTGGCCTGGCATCGCCTTCTCCTCTGCCGTTATATAAGTCCTATTTGGCATCTTCTTCCAGAAAAGCCCTGTCTCGTCACAGTTGAAGACTTGCTGGGGGATATATCCTTTGGCTTCTATCAGTTCGGAAAAAGTTTGGAGGTAATCCTCAGCTGCCTTCACATCCAAACTTGCTGCCTCACCATGCCTGACGATGGAGTGAATGCCAGACCTTTTCCTGAAGTTATCAAACTAGCCTCTACTGGCTTTAAATGAGTCTTTTGATGCTTTGTCCGTGGAAGTGCGCGGGGTCTGCTCCAGCAAATCACCGTAAATCGCTCGTGCCTTCTCGCATATGATGCCCTGTGTTAATGTATCTCCTTTAAGCTGCTTCTCCGTCACCCACACCAACAGTAGATTCTCCATGTTTTCATGGAGAGAACTACGGAGCTTAGAAATTATTGTAACGCCCTTAGTTGGCATTATACCCTTTATCGACTCCTTCTGTTTAAGCACAGTGCATATCGTTGTAGTACTGCCTCACCAAGTCAGCCACTCTCACACCTTGCTCATATTTTTCTATGATTTCACGCTTTAATTCAATAGACATCATCCTCTTCTGAGCACTGACCTTTCCACTCGCTTTCTTCGGACCTGTGGTTATAAAAAGAAATGTGATAAAGTATGTAAATGCACAAAAGATGCTTCGACAATGAGGTAGACAAGCACACTGAATGAGGTGTGGGAAACTATGAGACGCTTGAGTCGCGTTAAACTGGTGGGTCGTGTGCAGCCGGCCGATCCGCGCGATTACTCATATCTCAAATGTTGCTCGTATTTCAAAGCAAAAAATTGCTCGCTCGATGGCTCATATCTCAAAAATCTCATATGTTAGGGCACTCGTATCTCGAGGTACCACTGTATCTCTAATTTTACAGCTGAAGAAACAAACCTGCCGATCCTATCTAATAAAAGAGTATTATGCAAATTGACTGTACCTCTGCTACACCCATAAGC
This sequence comes from Lasiurus cinereus, assembly GCA_011751065.1. Classification (NCBI taxonomy): domain Eukaryota; kingdom Metazoa; phylum Chordata; class Mammalia; order Chiroptera; family Vespertilionidae; genus Lasiurus; species Lasiurus cinereus. The sequence goes on along the minus strand of JAAGEH010000311.1, from coordinate 10,637,180 downwards.
CCTGCCCACCAGCCACACCCACCAGCCAATCAGAGAAAGTATGCAAATTAACCCAACCAAGATGGCTATGGCCACAGAGAGAGCAGGAGAGAGGCTTGGGTTGCCCCTGGCAATGGAGGAAGCCAAGCTTTCTGCACATCCTGGTGGCCCACATCTCCACTTAAAGTAACACAGTTTCAATGGCTGTGTGAGCAGAAGGCTTGGCTCTGCTCCAAGCTACAAAGTTTCAATTGTAGAAGATAAATAAATCCTGGATATCAGGGCCTCTGCTTGGGTCGCTGGGGGGCATGACTATGCTGCAAACCACCACAAGCCCCTCGCCCAGGCCACCCCATGCCCCAAGGGAACCCCCACCCTGATCCAGGACACCCTTCAGGGCAAACCAGCTGGCCCCCACCCGTGCACCAGGCCTCTATCCTATCTAATAAAATAATAATATGCAAATTGACCATCACTCCAACACAAAAGATGGCTGCCCCCATATGAACATAAGATGACTACACAAGATGGCCAGCAGGGGAGGGCAGTTGGAAGGGGCCAGGCCTGCAAGGGAGGGTGGTTGGGGGTAATCAAGCCTTCAGGGGAAGGCAGTTAGGGGTGACCAGGCCGGCAGAGGAGGGAAGTTTGGGTTGACCCAGCCTGCTGAAAAGGACAGTTGGGGGGACCCAGGCCTATAGGGTAGGGCAGTTAGGGGTGACCAGGCCTACAAAGGAGGGCAGTTAGGGGTGACCAGGCCCACAGAGGATGACAGTTAGGGGCAAACAGGCTGGCAGGGGAGCAGTTAGGCATCAATCAGGCTGGCAGGAGAGTGGTTAGGGGGTTATCAGGCTGGCAGGCAGAAGTGGTTAGGGGCAATCAGGAAAGCAATCAGGATGTCCGACTACCCGTTTAGGCCTGATGACTCTGGATCGGGCCTAAATGGGCAGTCAGACATCCCTGAAGGGGGTCTCAGATTTGAGAGGGAGCAGGCTGGGCTGAAGGACAGCCCACCTCGGTGCACTGGGCCTCTAGTCTATAATAATAATAGACAATTATGTAAATTAATGATACCTCCACAATGCCCACAGCCAAGCAGGAGTGAGTATGCAAATTACCCAACAAAGATGCCAGACCTGTTGGCAGCACATATGCATGCAAGCACTGAGCAGCTAGGGGCAGGGCAGGCGTCCCTGGGACCTAGCCCACTCCAAGCCTGTGGCCAGTGCATGCGTATACTGGCGCCTAATGGCTGGGATCCCCAGGACATCACTGGAGTGTATGGTCCTGTCAGCCCGGCCTGGGAGAGGCTGAAGTTCCCAGTCTTTTTGGTTTCTGCAGTCCCTGGACCAGAAGTGGAAACCAAGAGCACAGGGAGCACCAGAAATGCTGGGAATTGTAGTTCTGGTGGCAAGATGTGTCGCAGGATCTCCTAAACACTAAAGCAAAGTGAGCCTGGAGCAAGTTACTGTTATGAGTGGAGGATGGAGGGAAAGCAAAGCTGAGAGACATAGGTAAAGTCAGTGTTTTGAGAAAAAATTAAAAGGAAGATATCCTGCAACTTCTAGGAAATCTCCGCCAATAGAGCAAAGAAAAAAAAAAAGACCTCTATTATTCTGTGAGCACCAAACCAAACTGTTGAGGTCTCAGACAATTCGCTCATATGATTGCAAAGATAGACAAACAGAACCTCCCAGATTGGAGAGGACTCTCCTGAGGGCTCCCAGATAGTAGAGGATGTAGGTCAGGCTGAGGGACTCATCCCCTGTGCACAAATTTCATGCACCAGGCCCCTAGTAGTTTAATATTTCACTATTTAATAGTAGTGTTTGGCTAGAAAGCTGGGTATCCCCAACACTCGCTCCCAATCCAAGTTTCCTCTATTTATAGCATAAAGATCATTCTTCCAAAACTATGGCACTAAAACAACTTTTCTATTTGCTCCTGGAGACCAAGAAAGGTTTTATATTGTCATGAATGTTCGCAGATTAAAGTAGTGAAAAGAACACATGTATGTCTGTATGCTAGAGATATAGCTATGGAGATGACATGGATATATAGGTATTGATGCTTTCAGTTAGATTAAGGAAAACACAAACACAGGTTGCCTGTTGCATTTCCAGCAATTATTCTTCAAGATCTTCAGAAAAATTTTTTTTTCCTTTATCCTCCTGAGGAATAGTTAAGAGGAGCCAACAGATGTCACTTTTGTCAGTTTTAGGTAAATTTTCCTGTTTCAAATAAAGATGAGTCATTACAGTGGTAAAAATTATGGCAAGTAAAGGGTAACAAAAATAGGCAAGTTATCTTAAAATAAATGACAAAACTAATGTACAATTGGGTCTTCTTATTTGCCTTTAAACAAAATATTTAAATAGACAGTTGGCAACTAAAACACAAGCTAAATTATTAGAAAAAAATTGAACAAGAGTCATTTGTGTTTGAAAATAATAATATTTACAAATCAAAATATGTTGAGTGATAGCTATATTTTCATAGCACAAAATATATCTTAACCTGATGTGTGACATCAAAGAATAAATAAAAAGCAATTCTGTTCTTTTTAAATGATTGTGGCAACTTGGAACATTTATATTTATTAAAGTTATACTAAGTTTTGAATGAGTTGTCACTGAAAAATGTAGTTCTATAGTGTGTTTGCACCAATGTCTGTAGGTATGAAGTCTTTTAAAGTAATTTAAAATATGTTGACCAATGTCACACCAATAAATTTAATACTTTTTTTTTAAAAAAAGTAGACCTACAAAACTTACTCTTTGAGAAAAAGTATTCCTGATGGTTATTGTTTACTTCTAGTCTGGTCTCCCAAATCCTACTCTGGGGCATGATTGAACTCTCTAGGAACATATTCTTGGGATGGCTCTTCATTTTTTAAAAATGTCAATCCCACCAAATATCTCTAAATTATAGTTCATGTAGATGTTTTCATATATCTTATTATGGAAGTGAATTGCTAAGTATTTTAACTTATTCACAATAAAATATTAAATCTCTACTGTATAGACAACACTCTTGATTGTTGCCATGAAAGATTCAGAATAAAGTAATATAATTTCTAGCATCATTAAACAAAGAATATGATTTAGTAAAAAGTAAGACTTTGTATCTGGACAGATGTGCACTGTGCAAAAAAGTGTCTACCATTATATAAAACTAGAGGTCCGGTGCATGAAATTCATGCATGGGTGGTATCCCTCAGCCCAGCTATACCCTCTCCAATCTGGGATCCCTTGCAGGATGTCCAACTGCCAGGATCAGGCCAAAACCAGCAATTGGACATCACATTCATAATCTGGCACTACTGGCTCCTAATCACTCGCCTGCCTTCCTGCCTGATTGCCCCTAACCACTCTTTCTGCCAACCTGATAGCCCCCTAACTGCTCTCTTCTGATGGCCTGATTGATGACTAACTGCTCCCTGCCAGCATAATCATCCCCAACTACCCTCCTCTGCTGGCTCGATCACCTCCACTGCCCTCCCCTGCCAGCCTGATCACCCCAATTACCCCCAACTGCCTTCCCTGTGTGGCTGAGGGGACTTGGGGACTCTGGCTGGATGAGGTAGGGCTGAAGGGACTGAGAGACTGAGGCTGGATGCTGTGGGGACTGGGTGAGGTGGGACTGAGGAGACAGGGGGACTCTAAGGGGGCTGAGGGGACTGGGAGCTACCATCTTGTGACTGTGGGCACCACCATCTTATGAGGGTATGGCAGTCAATTAGCATATTCCCTCTTTATTGGCTGTAGTTATTGCCATCTTGTGAGGGCATGATGGTCAGTTAGCATATTCCCTCTTTATTAGGTGGAACTAGAGGCCCTATGCACAAAATTCATGCAAGGGATTCGGCCCCCACTGCCACAGTGGCTGCCTCAGCCCCTGCCTGCTGCAGCTTCATCCAGAAGGATGTCTGGTCTAATTAGCATATTACACTTTTATTATTATAGGTGATCTTTAAAATGGTGATGCTTCATAAGGTTGTTGTAAAGATTAAATTATGTCATGATGTACAGTGCCTCTCAGTATGTGGCATAAAATAGAAACTAAGCAAGTACTAGTTTTTACTCAAATAGCCATCTTGGAGAGCAGGTAAGATGGGTGGTCAAAATCCTAATCACATACCAGGATTATATTTCAATAAGTGATGACAGAAAACAATAAGTAATGCAAGAAAGGAAAACAATACATGAAGAATTTAAACTAAAATATTCCCAACAGAATGGTCCAGGAAATATTTATGAAGGAGGTCACAATGAGCTATTTCTTGAGAGAAAGTCAAGCATTTATAATGTAGAATAATATAAGATTGAGGAAGAAGAGTATATAGGAGGAGAACTAATTAATCATGATACTCACCCCATCATCTTTCCTACTACTCGCTTATTTTGAAATAAACTGTTTCAGAGTCTGTCTAGAAATTAAGTAGTGAAATTTCAGAATTGTATCATAGTTATGCAAGAGAATATCTTTTTTCTTAAATACATACTAAAATATTATGAATAAAAGTTCATGAGATAATCAACAACTCTCAAATTAAGAATAAATATGTGGATAGATATGTCTGTATATATTTATACTATCCTATATAATAAAAGCCTAATATGCTAAGTGTCTAGTCATCTGATGACTTGTTGACTGTTCAACCAATGAAATGCTAAGACCACTCAAGCACTAATGAAATGCTAAGGCCACTCAATCACTCACTACAATGTGCTCTGACCACCAGGGGCAGACACTCCAACAAGTAGGTTAGCTTGCTGCTGGGGTCTGGCAGATCGGGACAGGAGCCCTCCCCCAGACCTTTTCCCACCCCAATCATGCATCACTGGGGTCCCTTGGCCTGGCCTGCACCCTCTCACAATCTAGGAACCCTCAGGGGATGTCAGAGAGCTGGTTTTGGCCCAAACCCACAGGCCATTCCCCTCATGAGGGTGTCAGACACAGGGCTCATGCCAGGGGAGTGCTGCAATGTTGTGAGCCTCTCCCAATGGGGACACTGAGCCTCTCCCATGGCAGGCACAGTGGGGTTGGGATGAGCGGGAGTAGCACATAGGAGATGCAGGTGGCATTGGACTGTGGGTTTCAGCCAGATCCCTATAAGCCCTCCCTCCCCCCAGGCTCCCCACGCATGCATGAATTTGTGCACCAGGCCTCTAGTATACATATAAAAAAAGAGAATGATTTAGCAAATGTGACAAAATGTTAAATTTGTGATTCCAGCTAGAAGACATATGGTAGCTATTTGTACTATTCTTACAATTTTTTGTAAGCTTTAAATTATGTCAACATTTACAGGTAAAGTTTAAAAATGTGAAGGTGAATTATGGACATTTTGATAAATGAAAGTTGGATTTGTGCCAGCCAACTCACACTATAAGAAATAATAGAAACTCAGATCTATAAGAAAGAATAAAGAGAAAAAAAATTTAAAAAAACATTTGATAAGCAAAAATCTATATGCAAATATATTCAGAGTTTATAACATTTGACATATATTGTGATAGGTTAAGGATACACACACATCCACACACACATGAATCCCATATATATTCTAATATATATGTATATTCTAATATATATGTATATTCTAATATATATGTATATTCTAATATATGTGTATATTCTAATATATATGTATATTCTAATATATCTTGCCCCATTATATATAAATACAGTGGTAACCTTTGTATGAATGGAAGCTTTTAAAGGCATTGTAAGTTTTTGTCAGCCTCTTGACCATGTTCCCTTTGCCATAAGAAGGGTGAAAGCTCTTTCCATCCCAACTGCAATAATTTCAATTAAAAATTCCTTAGAATTTTTCAAGTAATTTTAGATTCACAGACATTTTTTTAGTGAAGGATTCTTAAAAAAGAAAAGTGAAAACATGGTGTTAATGTATAACACAAATATTTTTATTATTTAAATGTTTATAAATTTAAAGATTTTAATTATGAATGAAAACATTTATAGCAAATGTTACACATTTCATATTAATATTTGTAACTGATTTAAGGCACATAGTGCAAAATACTTTATTTCTGATACAGAGATCCCTAAATGTTTAGCCACATTGGCACAAAATTGCTTTAGTACCTTATATGGTACAATATACCTCTAATAAATGTTTGGGGCAAAACTTTGTGGGTAAAATTAATATTCTATTATTAACTGATAAAATTATATTAGTAGGTTTCCATAGAAAAATATTATTTGTCTATGATTAGTTTAAAACCACATTATTATATAATATACAATTATCCACCTGAAAAAAATTTCATACCTGAGAATTTGTCCAGGGGTAGTTAATTTTTACTATTTTTTATGTTCTGGCTTTGAGAAATCTTGGGTATAAAATAATATGAACATCTCTAATACAAATTTTGCACATGTAAAAATAATTTTGTTTATTGAATCTTCAAAATTTCAATAATTATCACTTCTGTACTTAATAAAATACAGTATAAACTTTGAGAAAATAGATTTTTAAGAGTAGATATATACACATGTAAGAGTTATAAAGACATAGAGAGCATACACATTAAATTAGAGGTAGGTGTTTTAAAATTCTACTATATTATACCTTCTTTGTATTATACCCACAAAAGTTATTTAGTATTTAACCCAAGCACACATTTTTAGGATTTTTAAAATTTGAAGCACCATAATTCACAATTAAAGGAATATAAAACAAGGTATCTATGCTGTATCAGTAAGTATAATGGCTATGTACTGTTTTGAAGTAACTATTGATTTACTACTATTCACCTGACATGAAATAATGTTTATGGTAGTTTTAAATAAGTTCATTTTCCACTTAACAGTAGAACAAACATTTCATTGTACAGTAGGATACTGAGTAGAGATTTACATGCATGTTTATAGATTTAACTGTGGTCCAGTCCAAGCTGTTAACTGCAATATTATCTTGGTATAATTCATTCAGACATCCCTGTATATTCTACCATAAATTATGTACTTTAAAAAAAATCCTGATTAGAGTTATATACCTATTAAGTTGAAGACCTTGAAAAAATTAAGTGGGGATTTGTCTCCCTGGTGAGCACCCTAAATGAAATCACAGACCTTTTGGACACAGAAATCTCAGGGAGGGGAGATGAAAGAAACGAGCACCGGTTATTTGCAGGTTCAAAGACTATCTCCTCTTTGGGATGCACTTCTCACTTCTGAATGCTCAGATCACTTGAATTGGGAGACCAGTCATGAGGTGAGGAACACACTTCCCACAAAACCCTCCACATCTGCCGTAGACTTTGGTTCCATCCTGAAAACAGGAAGAGGCAGAAATACAGGAGAATTTAACACATGCACGAGACAGAAAAAGCCAATTAGCCAAGGTTTACTATGACAGTTACACTTGAGGTAAATGCCATGTCAGGATTGGTGGTTATGGCAATGAGATAACCCACCTGAGATGCATATTAGCTTCTTGATGATTGTTTACCACTCTATAATTTAGATGATTCATCTCAAAAATCCACATATTTTTCATCCAGGCATCTATTTGCTTTAGTGAGTTTAAGATTTTAATAGACTAAATAAAAAAATATTTGTAGAAATACAGCCTGAAGAAAAGTATAGAAGGGGGAAAATTTGACTGAAAACAGTAATTAGAACTTTTTTATTTTTTCAGAAAAGCAAAGCCATTCACAGAGGAATGATGGCTAGAGGTGGATGAAAGGACAAGATAGATGTTCTTTCTGGACTGCCTTCCATCTTTAAGCCCAAAAGTAAAAAAAAAAAAAAACTGAAAACATTTGATGGGATGAGGCAAAAATAGCTTAAACTCCTGCAGTTTTTGGAAAGGTAAAAGTAAAGTTATTTTATTATTGTTGTTTTTGTGGTTTTTCTTTCAACCTAAAGAGGGAGGTTTCCTGAAATATTTTGGGATGGATGTTTTGAGATCAGGGTTTTTCGAGGTTGACTTTTGTTTGAGAAATTTTTTAACTCAATAATCTGAGTAAGCAGGAAATAAGGGAATGGCAGTAAAAATTCCAATTTACATACATTGCTATCCCAGATTGAGTAAAAACTTAACCTTGGGTAAGTATATTGTGTTTGCATTCCTAAGTATATTTGGGTTTCAGTTTCACATTAGATTTCAAGAAGGACCTTGTGTAACATTTTGATGAAGGAAGAAATTCTCAGTTAATTAATCTTTAGAATAGAATTAAATAGACTCCAAAGGATTATATGAGATATTCATATCCACTGGTGATGTCAGCCCGAGTTAAGCCTTCACATTTAACCAAAAAAGATTTAAGAGATGATAAATAAGGTCAGAATATTTCATTGAGCTCTATGAATATACCTGCTCAGAATATATTTTAATTAATGTATTCCCATTCTTCTACCCAAATGGATTAGACCTAAATATGCCAAAAGCAAATAGCTCTTTATTTTAAGTATGTCTTAAAAGCCTACTGCTTACCAATATGTAGAACAAAAATTTAATTCTTTATTAATTAAAACAATTTCATTTCTTTTATTTAATTTAATTTTTATTTTTTTATTAATTTTTATACATATCTCCCCATTGCCCCCCTCCCTCCCAGGCATCCCAACCCCCCAGTGTCTATGTTCATTGGTTATGCTTATATGCATGCATACAAGTCCTTTGATTGATCTCTTATCTACCTCACCTAACTTTAATCTTCCTGCTGTAATTTCACAGTCTGTTTGAAGCTTTACTGTTTCTGTATCTATCCTTTTTTCATCAGTTTATAATGTTCTTTATCCCCTAATGAGTGCTATCATATGATGCTTCTCCTTCATTGACTGGCTTAAAACAATTTCATTCTTCAGAAATAGAATGTTTAAACTCTATAGAATAAAAAAATTGAATTTCTTTACAAATATTCATAAAAGTAGGAGCATAGCAGAACTCATTTTTATCAAAAGAAAGCAATCAAAACAGTGGGTAAGGGCTATTAGTGGTGTTTATTTATGAACAATAAAAGTGGGAACAGTTATAATGTAGATGCTAGTTTATTATGTAGAGAGTCATGCTAAGACATGGTAACTCTAATAGGAGCCATCTCCTAAAATGTATGTGCTAGTACATCGTACCAGCAGAAAATTAAATGGATTCTATTTTAGAGAATATACAGGGTAGGGCAAAAGTAGGTTTACAGTTATGGGTACATGAAACAGTTTATTTTTGTATTAGTGTTCATACAAACCACTGTAAATCTACTTTTGGCCCATGATGTATGTGTTAGAGGTGAACACAAATACATAACATTGTTTTCTAGGTAGGGAAAAATATGTATAAAACCATAAAAATAGACTTAAAGAAGGTTCTATAGAGTTTAAGTTGTTAAATGACAAATGTCTGTAGCACTATCCCATCACTAAATCAAAGCAGTGAGATAAATAAACCAAAAACTTACTTTTCACTTTGAAATATTAAAACCGACAAACCATTAAAGTTAAAAGCACTACCTCTTTCTGAAGTACCTGCCTTTCGAGTCATTAGTCCTAAACTTGAGCTGGATAAAATTTATATACCCTGATATTACTATTCATGCTTGGATATCTGTAGCCTATACAAGAATTTGTGAGTATATATAAAACCTACTTATGCACATAAATAAAAATGAACCCTATTCCATAATTGTATAAATTAATGTTATATTCCACTATATGCAATAATGCAGTCACTAACCTCATATAACTCTACATTTAGGTAGAGGCCCTTTAATGCAAGTTTAGCGCACAGATGTATTTCAGAAAGGCTTCCCAGCCCAGTAGGACTTACTTGTGATCTGTGTATGACGACAGAGGAGTAGCTACCCTGAGCCAGCCACTTTGCAGTGCTGGGTATCTTCATCCCAGTTCCTGCCAAGTTAATGCTGAACCGTCCCTGGATGTAAACAAAACAAAATAAAAATAGATGGAAGTTATCAAATATTCAAGAATGCTCTTGATTGGAAACACCTGAATGTGACTTATATAAGAAAGGACTCAAATTGCTTCTTAAGGGTTTTTCCTTTATAAAATGAAAAAATATTAACACAACCTTGCTCTAAAGAAAATCAACCAGCTAAAAAACAAATTTAAATTGATGACAAATCTTCTCATATGAGAGACAAGTGAATTAATACCACATAATGTTGTTTGTGCAAAAGTAAATCTGTCCAACCCTCGGACTCTAAGACGTGACAGCTAGAGCCAGTGTTCCTGTAGCAACGGGTCTGTCTTAACAGTGGGACCTCCACTAGACTTGAACATTTCTCCAGGTGCAGTTTCTGACCTCTAGTTGCTAACTTCCCCAGTAAGTTACACCTGTTTTGATGAATTTTCTGTTACTGTATACTGGCAAATACTTTCATGAGAATTAATTCTAAGGATACATGCTATTATTTAGTCAATCAGATATAATTTTTCACTGTATACCTTTGGTGTTAAGAATATTAGGCCCTAATTCACCACACAGAACAACTGAATGTGGTATTATTGTCCCAGCTATTACATCCTTTGTAAGTACCACAAGTTTATGTGGAGGTGATGCCACATGATTTACACACGTGGTGTGTGAGCCCCCTAGTGGCTATATGATCTAATTCTTTTCAAGAAACAATGAAGTAAAAATATTTCTATCTCCATTAATATTTAAACTTTAACTGAGAAAATGCATAAAATTTGTGTCACATTTACATGCTCTTGCAATACAGAACTATACATTGAAAAGTAGTACTTAATGCTAATTTACATCTGCTGCCAATGTTCAATAACATACAGATATTAAGACATTCTGGAATCACATCACAATATCCTATGGAGAAGACTCATGAATCTTGAACAAGACTAATAAAACACAGGGGGTTATATTATGTGAATGAAAGACTAAATGCATTTTGAATATATTTTTAATATGAATTAATACTAAAAACAAATACATATCAATTTAGTTTATTGATTTTGTTTTCTGAGCAATCTTATATATTTCATATTTAAAAACCAAAATAGAGATTCAAATACATTTTAATACAATGATAACATGGAGGATTTTATCCATAACAGAAATTATTTGATTTAGATAAATTTCAAAGAAAATTTATTACATGTATCATTTAGTTATGAAATGTAGAATATGACCTGTATGTTTGCTTCATTGCTGTATTCTCAGAGCCCAGAAGTGGAACTATATTGATACTCAGTAAGTGCTTTTGAATGATGAATTCAAAAAGTAAAGATATATACATCTAAAATCTTCATACTCCATAATGAGTAATAAGACTAGACACATTAATATTTTATTGGCAAATACTTGGATGAGAACTAATTCTAAGGATACATTCTATTATTTAGTCAATTAGATATAATTTTGGACTATATACCTCCATATGATGTTAATAAATAGGCTTCTCAACAAATAACATTTCTTTAAAATGGAAATATATTCTGTGAGTTAGGTTTCCTATCACCAACCACTTATTGAGTGTCCTGGTTGGGCCATGTGATATTTTCATAACCAAATATTATATTCTTCTATTTATCCTTTACCTCCCTGCTCAAGGTTGCTTGGACGTATTCAAACATATATTCACTGGAAATGGAAGGAAAATAGCTGATAGGAGACTTAGCTATTACTAGACCCAACTGATTGTGTTAATAAAAATACAACCTGCTTTTCCATTTCTCTGGACTAATTTTCATAAAATTTACTTATGTCCTTGTTAAAAAGCAATATAATACAACCTGAAAGAAATGGTAAAATAATTCATCTAAAATTTGGGATAATATTGCTAGAGATGAAAATATAGTTCACTCAGTCAGAATGGAATGGCCAACCTGGTGTCAAGTACTTGGGGAGACAGATCTCACTATAAATCTGATGAGTGTAAAGCATTGGTGGGGAAATGGACAAGGGTAGTCAAAAGATATAAACTTCCAGTTTTAAGATAAATACATTCTGAGGATGTAATGGTCACTATGATAAGTATGGTTAACAATACTGTATTGTATATTTGAAAGTTGCTAAGAGAACAGATCTTAAAATTTCTCATCACAAGAAAAATGATTTTGTATCTATGTGAGGTGATAAATGTTGATTAAACATATTGTAGAAATCACTTTATAATATATAAGTAATTAAACAATTATACTGTATGCCTTAAAATGTTACATGACAATTATATTTCAGTAAAACTGAAGAAAAATAAATAAGTAAAATAGCATATGAGTATAAATAAATGTAATGCAATGTAGAAAATTATAAGCGCCATGAGAAGGATACTGGTACATTCCTATAGGACTTCAGAAGTAATAAGTGATTGAGTAAAATTATTAAGTAATAACTTCCATTCCAAATACTTCATTTAGGATTAAAATGTAAACCTCCTCAAACCTAGTTTTTAACTTGAAAAATTAGTTCAACATAGGAACTGTATAAAAATTTTTTAAAAGTAGTGTAATTTTACCTCCTCTTCTACTTCACTTTTTTTTTAGAGGAGGCCACTATAAGAAGTAAAATTCTTACCATTGTTAAATGTTCATACTACTAAAAGGAATCTACAGATTCAATGCAATCCCTACCAAATACCAATGACACCTTTTTCACAGAACTAGAACAAATAAACCTAACATTTATATGTAACCACAGCAATCTTAATAAAGAAGAACAAAGTTGGGGAAGTATCATGCTACCTGAAATCAAACTATGCTCTAAGGATATAGTAATCAAAACAGCAGAGGAACTGAATAGACATTTATCCAAAGTGAACATATAGAAGGCCAATACACATATGAAAAGATGCTCAATGTCACTAATCATCAGAAAAATGCAACTTAAAACCACACTGAGATATCGTTCCATATCTGTCAGAATGGCTATCATCAATAAATAAACAAACGTGGTGGTAAGGAAGTGGAGAAAGAGAATTCTTGTGCACTGCTGAAATTATAAATTAATGCAGTCATGAGGAAAACAGTATAGAGTTTCCTCAAAAAGTTAAAACTAGAACTACCATTTGACACAACTATTCCACTCTGGGTATTTATCTGAAGAAATCCAAAACACAAATTCAAAAATACACATGCATCCCACTTTGCTCACTGCACCATTATTTACAATAGTCAGGATATGGTCATAACCTAAATGTTCATTGGTAGATGAATGGATTAAAAAAAGTTGGTACATATGTACAATGAAATATTACTCAGCCATAAAAAAGAAGGAAATCTTGTCATTTGCGAAAATGTGGATGGACTGAGAGGAACAAGCAAAGTCAGAGAAAGACAAATGTCACATGATTTCACTTATATGTAGAATCAAAGAAACAAAATAAACTCAGAGAAACAGAACAAACTAACAGTTGTCAGTTATAAAAAGAGTCACAGGGATATAAAATACAGCATAGGAAATAGTATAACTGTAAATGCTAGATATGGTGTCATGAGAATTGGACTTATCGGTGATCACAATGTAAGCTATATAAACATCTAATGGCTATGTCATACACCTGAAACTAATATAATATTGCAGATCAAGTGAATGGACAAAATAAAATGTTAAAGAAGCAGAATTCTGATGACCAGAATTGTAGCTTTGAGTTAATCAAAGAGTTCTTAAATCTGATACTAAGTGCATAACCCATAAAGAAAAATAATAAATTTGAGTTTATTAAAACAATACAAAAGAACCTGGAATTTAAGAATGTGAAGTATTTGCCTTTGAGTAATTGGCTCCACCAAAGAAAAAAGTAGTTATGGGTATGAGGTAGAGGAGAAACATACAGGTAGAAGCAAATTTTACTCTGTTTCACTTCTTTGACTGACATGTTGGTCCATGTGTGCTCATTCCATCATTGTTTTACAATTTTATAATGTGTTGTATGTATTTTATTACAAATGGGAGCTAGACTTATAGATGTAATGTAAATAATTGATTTGTAAAAATATATTTTTATAGATTTCAAAGAGAAAGAAAGACATAGAAATATCAATGATGAGAGACAATCATTGACTGTCTGCCTCCTGCTCGCCCCCTCCTGGGGATCAAGCCTGCAGTCCAGGCTCCTGTCCTTGACCAGAATGGAACCCAGCACCCTTCAGTCCACAGGCTGATGCTCTATCCACTAAGCCAAACCAGCTAAAGCATAAATAATAGATTTTAGAAATTTATAAGGAAAGACAAAAATTTAAAGTTACACAAATTTTTAAAAAGAATAAAGTTGAAAAAGGACCACACTGACTTATTTTAATGCTCATTATAGAAGTGTCATAACCAAGACAGTGCTGTTGCTGAGAAGAGAGATATGTAGATCAATGTAAGATAATAAAGAGTCCAGAAATAGACACTTACAAATATGTCAATTGATTTTTGACAAAGTGGAAAGACAATTAATTGTATTTTCAACAAATGGTGCTAGGACAATTGGATGTCTTTATTCAAAGGCCACTCAGACTTCAAAATCAATCATAGGTCTAAATGTAAAATAAAACATAGGAAAAAAAAAACCTCTGTAGCTTTGAGTTAATCAAAGAGTTCTTAAATCTGATACTAAGTATATAACCCATAAAGAAAAAATAATAAATTTGACTTTATTAAAATTTAAATATTCCTCTTTGAAAGACATTTAAGAGAAAGAATATAAGGCTGAGACTGAAAAATATTTGCAAATGTCCTATCCAACAAAAGACTTGAATAAACCTAACTAAGGAGGTAAAAGACCTATATGTAGAAAACTACGGGACACTGAACAAAGAGATAGAGGAAGATGTAAACAGATCGAAGAGCATACCAGGCTCATGGATTGGGAGAATCAACATCATTAAAATGTCCACACTACCCAAAGCAATCTATAGATTTAATGCACTACCCATTAAAATACCAACAATGTATTTCACAGACCTAGAAAGAATTCTTCAAAGATTCATCTGGAACAAAAAAAGACCCCGAATAGCCACAGCAATCCTGAGAAAGAAGAATAAAGTAGGTGGGATCTCAATACCGGATTTCAAGCTCTATTACAAAGCAACTGTTCTCAAAACAGCCTGGTACTGGCACAAGAACAGACATATAGACTAATGGAATAGAATAGAGAATTCAGATATCCACCCAAACCACTATGCTCAATAAATATTTGACAAAGGAGGCATGAACATACAATAGAGCCCAGATAGCCTCCTCAATAAATGGTGTTGGGAGAATTGGACAGATACATGCAAAAAAATGAAACTGGACCACCAACTTACACCAAATACAAAAATAAACTCAAAATGAATACAGGACTTAAACATTAGACAGGAAACCATAAAAATACTAGAGGAATTCACAGGCAGCACAATCGCAGACATATGCCGAAAGAACTTCTTCACTGATACTGCCCCAAAGGCAATGGAAGCTAAAGAAAAAATAAACAAATGGGACTACATCAAAATAAAAAGCTTTTGCACAGCAAAAGAAACGATCAACAAAACAACAAGAAAGATCACTGTATGGGAGAACATATTTGCAAATGTTATCACTGATAAAGGTTTAATCTCCAACATCTACAGCCAACTTATACAACTTAATAAAAGGAAGATAAACGATCCAATAAATAAATGGGCAACAGACCTAAATAGAGCCTTTTCTAAACACGACAGAAGGAAGGCCAAGAGACACATGAAAACATGTTCAAAGTCACTAATTATCTGAGAGATGCAAATCAAAATGACAATGCGATACAATCTTAAACTTGTCAGAATGGCAATCATCAACAAATCAACAAACAACAAGTGTTGGCGAGGATGCGGAGAAAAAGAAACCCTTGTGCACTGTTGGTAGGAATGCAGACTGGTGCAGCCACTGTGGAGAACAGTATGGAGTTTCCTAAAAAAACTAAAAATGGATCTCCCATTTGATCCAGCAATCCCACTCTTAGGAATATATCCTAAGAAATTACAAACACCAATCAGACAGGATTTATGCACCCCTATGTTCATAGCAGCACAATTTACAATAGCTACAATTTGGAAACAGTCTAGGTGCCTGTCAGCAGATGAGTGGATCAGAAAACCATGGTACATCTACACAATAAAATTCTATGCTGCATTAAAAAAGAAGGAATTCTTACCATTTGCAGCAACCTGGATGGAACTGGAGAGCCTTATGCTTAGTGAAATAAGCCAGTCAATGAAGGAGAAACACCACATGATCTCACTCATTTATGGATAATAAAGAACATTATAAACTGATGAACATAAGACTAGACACAGAAGCAGTAAAGCATCAAACAAACTGTCAAATTACAGCAGGAAGTTTAAGGAGAGGTGGGGTAGGTAAGAGATCAACCAAAGGACTTGTATGCATGCATATAAGCATAACCAATGAACACAGACACTGGGAGGTTGGAGTATGCCTGGTAGTGGGGGTCAATGGGGAGATATATATACATGTAACACAATTTTTAAAAAAAGGAAAAAAAATAAAATATATGTATATAAATAAATTTTAAAAAAGAATTCTAAACACCTCCTAAAACTAAACAGGAAGCAACCTGATTTTTAAAATGAACAAAAGACATGAACACACACTTCATCAAGGAGGATATAAAGATGGCAAGAAATATGCTTAACACTATTAGCCATCAAAGAAATGCAAATTAAAACCACAAGGTACCACTGAAGATGGGGAAACAAAACACTTGGCAATATTAAGTGCTGACAAGGAAGAAAAGCAACAGGCACTTTAATCTTTGCTGCTGGGAATATAAAATGGTACTGCTACTCTATAACCCAGTGTTGCAGTTTATTTTAAAGTTAAACATACATGTACCATATAACGCTACAATCCTACTCATAGGTGTGTATCCTAGAGAAATGAAAATATATGTTCAAACACCTGTACACAAATGTGCATATCAGATGTATTCATAATCTCCTAAATGGTTAACCCATTTTCTTCCAATGGATGAGTGGACACACTGTGGGACAACTATACGATGTCCATATAGGAGGAACAAATTATTGATAACATGCAACAACACAGATGGATATCAAAGACATTATGTTGAGTGAAGGAAACCAACCCAAAAGGTTATATACTGTATGATTCTATTTCTATGACATTTGTGTGACATTTCAGAAAAGGGAAAACTATAGCAACAGAGTTTACCAGGAGGAAGGTAGGAGGGAACTGTTCTATATTCTGATCACGGTGATGGTAACATGAATCTGTACCTATGTTATAACTGTATACCAAAAAAGGCAATTTTATTGCATGTTATTAAAAATGTATTTAATGTGAATGGGAATGACAGCATTGGCTGAATGTGGTTCTCTTGCTCTTATGTAATCAATATTAATTACAAAACAGCTAAAAAAGATACACTTTTTAAAATTTTTGTGGTTCTGTAAAAAGTACCACTTTATTTCACTTTGGATATATGTATTCTAATGTTACACCACACTCCTTAAAGTTCATCTTATATTGCAATGTGGCAAAGTTTATTTTCCCTAAAGAGTGCCATATGTGTCCCTTCTCTTTTTAGCATTCATGTCCTGGGGTACCCTGTCATATGCAAACACAAAGGATGTGGTTTTGATGAATCCCAAACAGAATAACTTCTTTCTGTGACATCAAACATCTGGAGAGTATCCATGCAAATGCTGTGTAACTCAACACAGAATCTGGTTTATATATTTGACAGAACATCTCTAAGAATGTAGGGCAGTGTGTATTTTTTGTAACAGTAACCTCAGGCAGTTGAATAAAGACTGAATGATTATAGCTCCTTTTGGCAGCTTATATCTTTGCCCAATAATGTCTAATTTTGGAACTCAGTTTTGTATTCTGCAAATGGCTAGAGAACTATGTGAGGGAAGCATCTCACCTTGATGGGCAGAGAGTATTTTATTGTACTGGTTCTGTCTCTAACTTTCTCAACAACATTGGACAGGTTATTAACATGGAGTGCTGTGTTTCTCCAACTATAAACTAGGATTATGTAGTTACAACTATATAACTTTCTCAAAATATTGTAGGGGGGGGATGTAGTTACATGGAAGTTGGAAAAAGGTATTAGAAATTAATGGGCATTGATGTTTTTCTTCAAAACTTGATTGTGCTAAAATCTCTTACTCAGATTTCACACTCATTGGGATATGTTGTTGACAATAATTAGTTTTCTGTTATTTCTTATAAGGAAAGTTCACTAGAGAGATAAAAGGAGTTTTGATTCCACTTGACAGTTATACGATTTACTTGTATATCAGTCTCCTATAAATTGCATTGTCTCATTGACCAGACCTTACTCAATGCAACATGTAATGCAAAAACCAGAGTCCCAGAACTTGGTGGTCTTGCCAAAGTAATGGCATCTGTGAGATCTTGTAGCAGATTTTTCACATCTCTAGGTAGCATTCTCCATTGAATTTCTTTCTAATTACATCAAAGTAAATGACCAAAAGGCTTATATTAGAAAGAGGATGAGATGTTGGATAAAGCTGACCAGTCTTGACATGTGTTGCTCATTGGAGAATGAATACTCTCCATTTAAGAGGGTCACAATGGAAGTGTGATTTTAAAAATCCATATGTGAGGGAAAAGATTATTTAGAATGCTAGATGTTTTATATTACCCTCCTTGACTTTAGAACAGGTGTCCAAAGGACACAGTATCAGACTTCAGAAAGGGGAGTTAAAAGGAAAGGACAGTCCTGGGAAAATAACTGACTAGAAGATGTTGATCAGGGAGTCTCCAGCTGGGAGGTAGACCAATATGACTGAAGTAGGGAAAAATGGATGAGATTAAATGAGATTCCTCTGCACAGTTAGCTACCTCTAAAAAGATATCCAGTTAAATAATCATAGATGATAAAAATTATAAGACACAATAACTATTTAAAGTTTCTGGACATTGTCCTAAGGTTATATAATAGAGAAATATTTATGTGCCCCCCCTCAAAAAAATCTATGAATTCTAGGTAAGAACAGTGAGGCTCTGTGATATTTGAACAATGACCCATCATCTCCTACCCCTACCTCAACAAGGTGAGAGTTATACCCTTGATGGGTGCAGCGAAGAACAAAGGACTTTCTCTGACTGGCTTATTTCAATTAGTATAATGCTCTCTGGTTCCATCTATGCTGTTGCAAATGGTAAGATTTCCTTCTTTTTTATCACACCATAGTATTTCATTGTATAGATGTACCATAGTTTTTAATCCACTCATCTACTGATGGGCAATTAGGCTGTTTCCAAATCTTAGCTATGGTGAATTATGTGATCTCACTCATTTATGGAATATAATAAATAGCACAAACCAATGAACAAAAACAGATCCAGAGACAGAGAAACATTGATCAGACCGTCAAACCTCAGAGGGAAGGTGGGGAAGGGGGGATTAATGGGGAGAGATCAACCAAACGACTTGTATGCATGCATGTAGGCCTAACCCAGTGGTCAGCAAACTGTGGCTCGTGAGCCGTGGTTTGCTGCTCTGTTGTCTAATGAGTTTGCCCACCACTGCCTTAGGGGAAAACACTTAAAAAACATTTTAATAATGTACTAATTCTTTAACCTGAAGTCAAAATTTCTGGGTAAGGGTAATGCCTTACAGCAGTGGTTGGCAAACTCATTAGTCAACAGAGTGGCAAACTGCAGCTCGCAAGCTGTTTGCCGACCACTGTCCTAACCAATGGACACAGAAAACGGGGGGCATTGGGAGGGTTGAGGGCATGAGTGGGGGGATGGGGGAGGCTAATGGTGGGATGAGGACATGTATGTAATAACTTAATCAATAAAGAAATTTAAAAAAAGAACAAAAAAGAACACAGGATTTTGTTTTCCCCAGATTCCTGTTAGAAGTGCATTTTCTCCCTGGGAAAGCAAGCCACAGCACTTCTTATATCCTCCAGATCTGTGCTACAGAAGATATAGTATAGGCAAGCATGGCTGAGAGTCTGAGCTCCCTTCTGTCACTTAGTCCTTACTCACAAAACAGAAAAGCTACTCCAGACAGGACAGACCAAAAGCATAAGCCCTGAGTCATCCACCCTCAACTATTGGGGAAGTAACTGTTAGGGAAGGACAAGCTAAGAATACAGGAGTTACTGTGACCTATAAGCATGCTTATTGAGTGGGGATGGTAACTCGGAGAAGTGGGCCAGATCTCTAGATACACAGAATTGGTGCAAGGCTTCTTCCTTGAGAGAGAATCAAGTTGTAAGAACAAAAAGCCCCACTGATTTTTCTAAAGGGAATGGGCTTATTTGGGTCAGAGCATGGGGAATTTCAAACCTAAAGATGCTGTTGTAAACACAATGTTAGTGGTGCATAGTTAGGAGGATGGTGGTAGCTCAGTGGAGTAATAAGCAAAGTATTAGATCAAATTAAAATTTAACCGAGAGAAATAGGGAAAGGGACAGCTAAGATGGGCTCATCTTGAGGTCTGACCTTAAAGATTGACCTGTATGACTACTCTGGCCAAAGAGCTTGAATTGGATCAACCCATGGAGTAATTTAGCATAGATCAATCTAGCAATTAGTGGAGGCTAAGAGCTGAGTGTGATATCCAGAGAGGCAGATGAACTACAAACTTTTAAAGAGGAGTCAGAAAAAGGGACCAAGAGCCCAGCTTAAAAACCACCAAAAAACAAAAACCCCAAAATCTGTCATTCCAGGAGAATCATGATGACCATGTACATGTTCAGAGCTGCACTCTCTGAGAGGTAATTACAAACATTGCACAGGAAATATATGTCACTGAGACAGTCTAGCCAAAGAATTAAACAAACAAACAAGCAAATAAAATTAAGTCCTAGAGGGCAAGGGAGACTTAATATATTTTAGCAACTATGGATACTATCTAAAATGCCCAGCTTTCAACAAACAAACTGGAAAGGATGACTCCCATACAGGACAAAAAGGCAACAGAAACAAACTTTGAGAGGCTTCAGATGTCAGACAGATAAAGACTTTAAAGTAGCTAATATAAATATGTTCAACAAACCATAGAATCCCATGTTTAAAAAAAGTAAAGGAAGGTCTGATAATGTTTCATCAAATAGAAATATCAGTGAAAGGATACAAATTATAAAAAGAGCTGAATTTATGTTTTTAGAGAATGTAAGAGAAGAAATGAAAAAATTACATATTCATAGTTTTTTTAATAACTTAAAAAGTACAATAACCAAAATAAAAAAATTCACTAGGCTGACTTAAACAATAGATTGGAGTTGGCAGAAGAAAGAATCAGTATACTTGAAAAAAAATCAATGATGATACAATCTCAAGAACCAAGAGAAAAAACAAATCAAGAAAAATAAATAGGCTCAGAGAAAAGGGGATGCCATTAAGTGCACCAATATATGCCTAATAGGAGTGCCAACAAGAGAGGAGAAAAAGGAGGAAAGAATATATTTGAAGAAATAATGGCTAAAAACTTTCCAATTTGATGAAATGCATTAGTCTACACACCCAAGAAGCTCAATAGACTACAAGCTGGGTAAACACAAAGAGATCCACATCTAAATATCTAGAGAAAATGACCACAAATGGAACCCCCAAAGGATAGTTGCCTTCTATTGTTTATCTAGAAGCCAAAGAACAGTGAATGACATATTTAAAGTGTTGAGAAATAAAACTATAAATCACAAATTTTATAACAAGAAAATCAATCTTTTAAGAATAAAGGCATTTAAACAAAAGTGAGATTTGTTACTAGTAGACCTGTCTTACAAGATATAGTGAAGGAAAAATTTTAGGTTGTATTCAATTGACACCAGGCATTAATACAAATCAACACAAAACAACCAAATAGTATTGGGAAAGGTAATTATAAAAGACACTATAATTGCATATTTCTTTTTTCTCTTAACTGACTTAAAAAGCAATTATAAACCAATACATACATAATTGTATTATCCTGTAATATATTTGATCATAATGGCACAAATGAGGCAGGTAGAAACAAAGCTCTTTTAGAGTAAGAAAATGACACAAGCTGATATCAAATCTATAGGAAGAAATGAAGAGAATCAGAAATGTTAAATAAAAGTTTCATTAAAAAAACTATTGATATGTATTTTTTTTATTTCTTCTCTTACATTCTCTAAAAACAAATTCATATATAGAGTAATATTATAAAAATGCATTCAGTTTGTTACATATGTAGAATGTATACGTTTAACAAACATAACACACAAAATGAAGAAATAGAGCATATAGAGGACTAATGTTTTTATATTTCACTGAAATTACTAGTATAAATCTGAAGTAGATTCTGCTATGAGACATCCTGTAAGCCCTTGAGAAAAACCATTAATAAATAAATTTAAAATAATAAAAATTATTAAGGAAATGAAAATGTTACAGAGAACATTCACTGAATAAAAAAAAAGATGGTCAAGAAGAACTAGAGGAGCAAAAAAAACATAAGATACATAGAAACAAACATTAAAATGGCAAGTATAAATTCAAACATATCAATAATGACATTGAACAATGCAATCAAAAGGCAGAGATCCAAGAAAGTGCTCTCTATAGGAGATAAAGATATAAATAGACTAGAGGCCTGGTGCATGAAATTCGTGCATGGGGGAATGTGTCCCTCAGCCCAGACTGCACCCTCTCCAATCTGGAAGCCCTCGAGAGATTGGCCTAAATGGGCAGTCAGACATGGCTCTTACAATACAGGATTGCTGGCTCCCACCTCTCGCCTGCCTTCCTGCCTAATTGCCCCTAACTGCTTCTGCCTGCCACCCTGATCACCCCTAACCACTCCCCTGCCAGCCTGATCAACACCTAACTGCTCCCCTCCTGGATCAATTGCCCTAATTGCCCTCCTCTGCCAGTCTGATCATCCCCAATTGCCCTCCCCTGCTGGCCTGGTCACCCCTAACTGCCCTTTCCTTCCAGTATGATCACACCTAACTGCCCTCCCCTGCAGGCCTGGTCCCCCCAACTGCCCTACCCTGCAGGCCTGGGTGCCCCCCAACTGTCCTCCCTTGCAGGCCTGGTAACCCCAAACTGTCCTCCCCTGCTGGCCTGTTCACCCCCAACTTCCCTCCTCTGCAGATCTGATCACCCCCAACTGCCCTCCCTTACAGGCCTGGTCCCTCCCAACTTCCTTCCCCTGCTGGCCTGCTGGCCCACAACTGCTTTCCCCTGATGGCCATCTTGTGGTGGCCATCTTGTGTCCACATGAAGGGAGCCATCTTTGACCACATGGGGTCAGCCATCTTGTGTGTTGGTGTGATGGTCAGTTCGCATATTATCTCTCTATTATGTAGGATTCTACCCAAAGAGAGGTATAAATAGGTTAAAACTAAATGGGATGAAATCATATATACCATGTATTATAATGAAGCTGAGTGACCATTCTAATATCAGATACTAAATTATATTTTAAAACAAAGTTACTACAGTTAAAGAGCAACATATTATGACAAAGGAAATATATCAGGAAATTATGACAATTATAAACATATAATCATGTACAACAAAACCCTAAGGTAAATGAATCAAATACAAAGTAAGCAAAACAGCAAGACTGAAGTGAGAAACAGACAATTCAACAATAATAGTTGCAAAGTTTCAGTATATAGGACTACTAGGCAGAAGATCAACAAGAAAATGTAAGAGTTAAACAAGACTGTAACTAGGCCTGACAGACTTCACCCAACAACAGAACATATATTCTTTCCAAGCACACATTGAACAT
Source organism: Lasiurus cinereus (assembly GCA_011751065.1). NCBI lineage: Eukaryota > Metazoa > Chordata > Mammalia > Chiroptera > Vespertilionidae > Lasiurus > Lasiurus cinereus. The sequence goes on along the minus strand of JAAGEH010000311.1, from coordinate 10,613,514 downwards.
TTTCCAGGATAGCCATATGCTATGTCATAAAACAAGTCTCAATAGATTAAAAGGATTAAATATTAGAAAGTGTGTTCCAACCACAGTGGAATGAAAGTGAAAATCAGTAACAGAAGGAAATCTGGGAGATTCACAAATAACCAATGGGTCAAAAAAGATATGTGATAATATAAAAGATTAATGAAAATAAACACACACCATATCAAAACTTCAAGGATACATTGAAAGAATTGAAATTGTGTAGCTATTAATGCCTAAATTAAAAGAACTGTCAATTAACAGACTTTATGACAGACTAAATGCTTTCCTCCTAAAATCATAAACAAGATAGAATGTCTACTCTCACCTCTTCTATTCAACACTGTATTAGAGTTTTGGTTAGAGCAATAAGGCAAGACAAAGAAATAAATGGTGTCCAGATTGCAAAGAAAAGAGTAAAACTATCTTCTTTTCTTAATAACATTATTGTGTATATAGAAAATCCTAAGGAATCCAATAAAAAACTATTACAATTAAACAATGAGTTCAGCAAGGCTGTAGTATTCCAGATTGACTTATAAAAATATAGGCAAAGATTAGTGATTTGTGCCTCATATTTAGGGGGCAGAGTATCTTTATGGTAATGCTCCCAGTCAAAAAGCCTTCTTTATCTTGAGCTGGAATTTGCTGCCCTACTAATATCTCCTGAAGTGACACACACTGACCTGTTTCATGGATCTCTTTAATTATTTAAAGACAGTTATAACATTCTAATCCTTTCCTAGCCACCCTTTTCATTTTCCTTATGTGACATAATTTAAACCTTGTTTTGCCCCCCTGGTTTCTACCTCCTACTCTTAGATAGAGTAAAAATTTATTTTCCCAACAGAAATTTAAAAATAAATATAATATTTCATTGTCAAGTACAAATAACATTTTGATTTCAATATTGTTTTTTGGTACCTTTTGATTATATTAGGTTGTTTAGAAATAATTCCATGTTCTACATGAGTTATAATTAACGTATGGTGCTTAAATAAACACCTGTCTTTCATAGGACATTGCCAAGTTCAATTTGCATTTCTGGACCCAAGACATACATATTTAATATAACCTTATTTGGTTCAGTCCATAGAGCTAGTATCTTTTTATTCCTTTAAGTTTTCTTCTCTAACATAAGCATACCTTCTGGGTCAATATTGAGAACTGTGAATAGACAATTCCAAGAACAGAGAGCTATGATAAACCATTAGCTACTTTCTTCAATATGGCATATTAAATTATAATTACTACCTCTTGTGCATGACTTTTTAAAATTAGCTAGGAATCTACCTAACAATGCTATCTTTGTGCAAGCTTTATATCTCTCCATCTATATATACAGTAAGTCCTCAGGTTATGTCAGAAATCTGTTCCTACAGCACGACATAACGCGATTTTCGCCATAAGTCGGAACCCACCTGCATAAGTACCTATGTCACTCACATGGAGCACATACACAGTAGTAATGAAGTGAAACTGTAAGAAAACTTAAAAGAAAGATAACAATTCCTGACCTTTACTTATGGTAAATAAATAAAAAACATAAAGCACATATGTACATATGTTGAAATGATGAAACTTTTTTTTTATAATAGGAGATGGCAACGTAACCATGAATTGACATACATCGAGTCTGACGTAACTCTAGAACTGTCTGTATTAAAGCTTAAGCAACCATTCGACCATCCAACAGGTAGCTATGACACTCTGACTAATAGCTATGACATGCACTGACCACCAGGGGACAGACTCAGTGCAGGAACTGCTGAACTGTGGTGACTTGGCAGCTCTGGTTCTCAGGTGACGCACCCAGAACCAGAGAGGAGGGAGTCCAATTCTGGGGTGCATCACCTGAGAACCACCCACTTGTGTAGACAGCGCCTGGGAAGGCACATGGGCATTTCTTTAAATTATTGTCAGCTGAGTCCCAGGCAACAGGCAGAGCTGCTTCTTGGATACATGTATCTTGCCTAGAAGGTGGATGTGTTATCTATATTGACTCTTATCTTTGCCCAGGTGTCAGGTAGTGGGTCTTTGATATGTAAATCCAGTCAAGCACTAGGAATGCTTGGGCCTACTCAAGAATACAAATAATCTCCTTTGATCCTAACTTTGAGTGAAACTACCTGGTATTTGGGGGTATAAAATAAAATAAACTTGCTATATTGGCTCTGGGTCCCTGTCCCTCCATAGAGAAGATGGTGGTCCCATCTGGCCCCAGCTTTTTCCTTCCATTTTGTGTCTTATCTCTTTCTTTCTTTTATTTCCCAATCCCCAGCTACTCTACTCAGGAACTGAACCCACTCTCTTTCCATGCTGGACTTGGAAAAAGAGAAACACCTACATTTGGTGCCCGAACAGGGACTGAATATAGAGGCAAGAAGCGAGGGGGTCACTCCAGGAAGTGTGCGCACGACAGATTAAAGGAATAAATAAGGTAAGGAGAGGAGAGGATTGTTGCAATTGAATTAGCTGAGTGTAAAATATGGGTAATTCAGGGTCTCAGGAAAGAGATCTCTACTCTCTAATGCTTATGCTTAAAGCTCAAAGATGCTCTGTTAAGTCTAGTCAGATTCTTGATTTAAGTTTTGTTGATGAAACTTGGGAAATGGTTGGAAAGCAGTTGCGAGACCAATACTCAGCAGAAGGTCCAGAGAAGATTCCTATTCCTACTTTAATTCGTGATGGCCTTGATCCAGCGTAGGAGAGTTTAAGAATGTCTAAGTGAGATGTGGCCAGGGCCTTAGGGCCTACAGTGGAGGGGTGAGAATCTCTAAGAATACCATCTGTACCTCCTCCGCCTCCCTGTGTTGCTCCTGGGACTGCAGTCAAAAGCCCATCTGATAAAGATTTACCTCCTAATTATGAGCAGGAGCTAGAGTTTGAGGCAGAGCGGAACAAGCATCACTGTGAGCGGGATAAGAAAAGGTTGTGCTCGAAGCTGCCCAGCCTTTATGGATGGATGCAGGCGCTTGGCCCAAAGTGACTTCATATTTCATTTTGTTGGAGGCTCTAACTAATTGTATCAGTCTGAACCAAGTAGAAAGAATTAAAGGAATTTCTCAGCAACTGCCAATGATTCTTTATCTTAAAAAATCTTTTTCCTTAAAAAATAAAAATAAAAATTGAAAAAATAAATAAAAGCAGTAGACGCCAGACCATCACTGAATTTTCCCCCAAAGCAAGAAGGAAGTGGGAGAAGGGAGACACGTCGTGATCCCATATGGACGCCCACTCCCGGAGAAAGACATTTTAAAAGGGCTCATCTTCACCATGCCTTTTTCCGGCTAGTGACTTAAAAGTTTTACAGAAATTATAATGCATTGAGGATTTCTGTGCAACTGTAAAGGAAAAAGCCAGTTTAAAAACAAATGTGCGCAACGGTCCAATATTTGGACATTTTAGATACAATTTTTGAGCTGCGCTTGACTCTTTGCTGTGTACAGAATAAAAACCAAGACTATTTTTAACCTAAGAAAAATGGCGGATATGACCCGGAAAAAATACAGGCTGGCTTCCCAAGGCAATCCCTACAGGAAAAAACGTGGGTCTTTTTAAAGTTAACGGCTGTGCCAGGCCTATCGGCTGGAAACGTAAAAACATTGAAGTTTACTAAATCAAATGACAAAAACTTACATCTAAATATATTGAAATGATATAATCCTGAAATGTCGATCTGAGTATGCCTCATATGAAGTCTAGAGAATAGAAGTTAGTCTACTAATTGAATATACCTTGTATTTTATCTGAAATATATCCTTAAAAATATAAAAGTATTATTGATGTGAGAAATGCTAAGTATTTAATTTGCTACCTATAATTTGAAGCTCTGAAAGTTTAAGGTTCAGATTGAATTGGGAGAAATTATATAATTGTGGTAACTAAATGCCTAGCGTATAGCAATTAATTCTTGAAAAAATAAATGTTTTTTCTCTGACAATTAGGAATTCAAAATATGTTACTTATTGGTCTGATTAAAAATAAAAAAGAGGATTAATTCTGTGAATCAGTTTAAATGTAATTGATATTTTTTAAATAATTTAAGTATATAATCTTTAAATCATACATATATATTTGATCTTTCCAAGTATATTTCAAGACTTTGAGAATAACTTTTGGACATTTCATGGGCCCAATTCCGGAGTGCATCACCTGAGAACACTCTTTTGCAATTTGGGACCCCTCAGGGGATGTGGGAGAGCTGGTTTCAGCCTGATCCCACAGGCCAGGCCAAGGGACGCCATTGGTGCCCAAATCCATGCACTGGGCCTCTAGTCTTATCATAAAATGTAGTTCACATTTTAAAAAATGAGTATGTTGTTTTCTAGAAAGCATACTCTATTCTGGAAATCACAGATGACAATGAAGGCCTAAAAAAGAATAAAGATGTGGAAATATATTATTCCACAGATGATAGAAAGTTATTCTGGTAAGTTATAGATCTAGGTTATTGTAACTGATGTTAGCAGTGATGTAGAAAGTTACATGCTTATGATCCATTCCTTATACTATATATCCGTTCATTTCCATGGACTTAGTGGAAAGATTAAAAATAATAAAGCATCATAGAAGACAGAATAAGACCTGAACAACTTAAAACTCTTGTTTTACATCTTTCAAACAAATCCAACACTGGCAAAAATCCTCCAAAGCTTATTATAACCTTTAAAATAAAGTTCATATTGGAAGCCTGCATTTTCTATTTACTTATGTTTCTTATAATATTATGATGAAGAAAATGAGGTAAGTGAAACAGTATCACTTTTTTTTTCACAGTTAGGAAGAAACAAACAAATTTGAAATACCTGTGGGCATCTGGCAGCACTGTAGCAATCTCCAGCAGTGGCAAATGGAACTGCTTTTCCAAATATTGTCTGAGTAAATAGAAGGTCTGTAGCTAGAATGCAATATATAAAACTCTTTAGCAATGAGACCCTATATGTTTTCTAATCTTCATTGCAAAACAGTATTCATATTATCTTCTTTAATACATTTTATAATTAATTAAAAAAATAAGTAAAAATGCTATATAATAATAGATCAGGCTTTCAATAAGTAATTTTTTTCTTTTTCTTTCTTTCTTTCCTTTTTTTACTTTTTTTTTTTTTAGAGAGAGAGAAACATTGATTGGCTTCCTCTTGCACACACCCCAACCAGAGACTGAACCCATAACCTGGGTATCTGCCATGTCCGGGAATTGAACCAGTGACCTTTTGGTGCATAGGATGATGCTCAACCAACTGAGCCACACCAGCCAGGGCAAATAATTTTCTTTAATATGAAAATGTTTATCCCATAAATTTCCCTAAAAATATGGCAGGCACATTTGTAACTAAGCCAGAAGTGTTTTTTATTTATTTATTTTATTTTTAATATGTTTCTGTTGATTTCAGAGAGGAAGGGAGAGAACAGAAACATCAGTGATAAGAATCACAACTGGCTGCTTCCTGCAGGATCCTGAAACCTGGGCATGTGCCCTGCTGGGGAATTGAAACCTGACTTGATTTATGGTTCAATGCTCAACCAATGTGCCACACTGGCTGGGCAGAACCAGAAGTTTTTTAAACTAAGTAAGTGCTTTATTATATTGCACATCACAGTAAATATCTAAGATAAATAAAGTGAGGTCAGGAGCAAAATTACAGGTTTTGATTACCACATTTAAGAGTAAATACATTATTATAAAGCAACACATGGGTATTTATAGATGAAATTATACATACTAGAGGCCCGGTGCACAAAATTCGTGCACTGGGGAGGGGGAGTGGTCCCTCTCCATTCTAGGATACCTCGGGGGATGTCTGACTGCCAATTTAGGCCTGACCCCTATGGACCCAAATATCCCTCTCACAATCTGAAACTGCTGGCTCCTAACCACTTACCTGCCTGCTTGATTGCCCCTAACCACTTCTGCCTGCCAGCCTGATCACCCCCTAACTGCTCCCCTGACAGCCTGAATAACACCCAATTGATCCCATGCCAGCCCAGTTGCCTCCAACTACTCTTCCCTGCCACCGTGTTCACCCCCAATTGCCCTCCTCTGCTGGTCAGTTTGGTTCTGATTGGTCAGATTGGTCAGATTCTATGCCAGTCAGCATCTCTGGGCCTATCAATGGGGCCTGATCAGAAAGGCAGGGCTGATCAGCAGCTTCGGTGAAGACTTAGAAAGAAATGGAGGCACAGCTGCTGGAGAGAAAGAGAGAGGCAAGTGCTGATCAATAGCTCCCATAGAGGCTACAGTTTAGACCCTACTTCTCTCTTCAGGCCTCTCTCCAGACCTGATTCGAAGCCCCCTCAGCAGTCAGTGCTGGGTCACTGCACCTGCAGCCACAACAGCTGACTGAAGGACTGACTTCTGGTTGGTCAAGCCTCCAGTAGTGATGGACCCAGGGTTTTTATTTATTTATTTATTTATTTATTTATTTATTTATTTATGTATTTATTTATTTTTATTATTATTTTTTAAATATATTTTTATTGATTTTTTACAGAGAGGAAGGGAGAGGAATAGAAAGTCAGAAACATCGATGAGAGAGAGACATTGATCAGCCACCTCCCGCACACCCCCACTGGAGTTGTGCCCGCAAGCAAGGTACATGCCCCCGACTAGAACCGAACCTGGGACCCCTCAGTCCACAGGCCAACGCTCTATCCACTGAGCCAAACTGGTCTCAGCTATTTTTTATTTTTTGAAATATAATTTATTGATATTTTACAGAGAGAAAAGGAGAGGGACAGAGAGTTAGAAACATTGATGAGAGAAAGACATTGATCAGCTGCCTCTTGCATGCCCCCTACTGGGGATGCGCCCGCAACCAAGGTAAATGCCCTTGACCGGAATCAAACCTGGGACCTTTCAGTCTGCAGGCTGATGCTCTATCCACTGAGCCAAACCGGTTTCGGCAAGGGTTTTTATATATTAGGTGATAGGCTATCTAATAAAAGAGTAATATGCAAATTGACTGTACCTTTGCTACACCACAAACCATGCCCACCAGCCAATCAGGAGTGAGTATGCAAATTAATCCCAACCAAGATGGCTGTGGCCATGGAGAGAACAGGAGGGAGGCTTGGATTTCCCCGGTGATGGAGGAGACCAAGCTTTCCACACACTCTGGCCAGCCCAGGTCTCCATTTAATGCTACAAAATTTCAATTATAGAAGATAAATAAATTCCAACAAAAATGGCAGCAGCCACCTAGCTAGAGAGAGTAGGAGGCTAGGGTTGCCCCCGGCAATGGAGGAAGCCAAGCTTTTTGCACACCTTGGCCAGCCTAGGCCTCTGTTTAAGGCTACAAAGTTTCAATTATAGAAGATACATAAATCCCAACAGAAATCACTGCTGCCACTGAGCAAGTAGGAGGCTTGGCTCTGCTCCAGGCTACAAAGCTTCAATTATAGAAGATAAATAAATCCCAGATACCAGGACCTCCGCTTGGGTCACTGGGGAGGTGGCTGGCCTGAAAACCACCACAGGCCCCTCACTCAGGCCACCCCATGCCCCAAGGAGACCCCCACCCTGATCCAGGACACCCTTCAGGGAAAACCAGCTGGCCCCCACCCATGCACTAGACCTCTATCCTATCTAATAAAAAAGTAATATGCAGATTGGCCATCACTCCAACACACAAGATGACTGCCCCCATGTGGTCAAAGATCCTGTCCTATGTGGACATAAGATGGCCACCACAATATAGCCTACAAAGGAGGGCAGTTGTGGGTGATCAAGCCTACAGGGAAGAACAGTTAGAGGCAAACAGGCTGGCAGGGGAGCAGTTAGGCATCAATCAGTTTGGCAGGCAGAAGTGGTTAGGGGCAATCAGGAAGGCAGGCAGGTGAGCAGTTGGGAGCCAGCAGTACTGGATTGTGAGAGGGATGTCTGAATACCTGTTTAGGCCTGATCCTGGTAGGACCAAGCCTGCAAAGGAGGGCCGTTGGAGGCATTAAAGCCTTCAGGGGAAGGCAGTTGGGAGGGACCAGGCCTGCAAGGGAGGGTGGTTGGGAGCAATCAAGCCTGCAGGGGAAGGCAGTTAGGGATGACCAGGCTTGCAGAGGAGGGAAGTTGAGGGGTTATCAGACCTGTAGGAAAGGGCAGTTGGAGGAGACAAGGCCTGCAGGGAAGGGCAGTTAGGGGCAAACAGCAAATCACATGGATTTGCTGAATAGGCAGTATAATATTGGAATTTGGGGTAGCAGTCCAAATTGGAGATAAATATTTGGGGCTGTCATCTAACATGGGGCTGTCATCCAATCTGGGAGAGGGTGCAGGTTGGGCTGAGGGACACTCTCCTGCCCCCCATGCATGAATTTCATGCACTAAGCCTCTAGTATACACACACACACACACACACACACACACACACACACACACACACATACACTAAAGGTCAGCTGATCTGATCGCTTATTCATGCTGGAATCATTTAGATAATATCCCAACCAATAGTCATCTAGTCAGTGGCTCTCACCTCCACTAATGTATTTTGAATCACTTCACTTTTCAAGAGGACTATGGTATTATTGCATGATATCATGATGACAATCCCTAAAGGTAGCATTTATGGAATAAGATCAAATCTCCAAGGACAGTTTCCAAAGCAATAAGGCCTACAATGGTATGCTGGAGTCATCTGTTACCAAATCTATTGTGTATGAATTTTTGGGGACACAGTTCCCCACTAGCCTCCTACTTCCACGGCAGCAGGGTTGTTGAAGAGTCACTTGACAGAATTTGATGGATTGCTTGTATGTGTGAGAGAAAGGGACAATTTAAAGATATTTCTAGCTAGAATAACTAGGAAATTATAGTTGCTGCTTATTGAAATGGCAAATATTTGGGGTAGAATAGTTGGTGAGAAATACTGAAAGTTCTGTTTGCGATTAACATTGAGTCTGAGATGCCTATTAGTCACGTGGATTTGCTGAACTGGCGGTATAATATTGGAATTTGAGGTAGCAGTCAAATTGGAGATAAATATTTGAGGCTGTCATCTAATAGGTAATATTTTAAATCTATAAATTGAATGAGATCCCTAAGGGAATGACTGAGTCCTGAAATTCTTTCGTATTCAGTATTGTGGCTACTGAAGAATAATTAGCCAAGTTGAGAAATAGTGAGAAAGAGTGGCCAGAAAAAGAACAAAAGAATGAGAGTGCAGTGTCCTGAAAGCTAAATGCTGCTGATGGATCAAGTTAGATAAAAACCAATAATTTTTTTCGCTGGATTTATGAAATGGGTGAAGAATTGGTGATGTAAGAGAGAAAAGAAAGTTTGCTGAAAAAATGTTCTTGCAGAGATACAGAGTGAGGAGCCTAGAACACAAATAGAGAGGGTGGCCTTCTATGGAGTGGGAGTGCTTGTCCGCAGTAACCAGGATAGAAGGCAAAGTCTGCAGGTGAACATTTGGGGAGGTTAGTAGATATGGCAGTGGTAGCTGGTGGGAATTCCCTCTGGCTCTTATTTCCTCAGTGAGATAGAAAACAAGGTCATTAGCAATAAGTGACTAGAGAGGAGTATTAGAAGTTGTAGAAGTCTGAAGCTAGAAGAGAAGATGTGAGTTAGACATTTAGGAGAGGGGGGAGGGAATGAAGTAGGACAGTGGTTGGTAAATAGCTGCTTGTGAGCCACATGTGGCTCATGAACCACAGTTTATCACTCTGTTGACTAATGAGTTTGCAGACAACTGAACTAGGATAGTGCAATAGGATTACTCAGCACGAAGGGTCCATGTAAGCTCATTAGTCATGTGTTTAAAGTGAGTTCATCCATGAGGACAGTGTATTATTTGCAACCCAGAAGATGTGTGGTGTGAGTGCAGAGTAGGTGAAAGGTGTAATTTAGTCAAGACTGGGTTTTTTTCACACAAGTTTGAGGAAGGAAAAGAGAGACCAGAAAGCTAAAAATGTAGACATTTAACATTGTATCCTCAGAGCCCAGCCCACTGCCTAGCAAAATGCATGTTTGTTTGATAAATTAATGAAAACCAGCAGCTTACTAAATAACAACTAACTTACTGAGTGCCCATTATGTGCTCAGTAATGCTAATTACCGGACACACATACTAGAACATCTTATATAATAAATAGGTAATATGCAAATTGACCCTCACACCCTTGTATCGCAAGATGGCCACCCCCACATCATCACAAGTTGGTCGCACCCACATCATCACAAGATAGCCACCACAGATGGTTGCACCCACATCGTCACAAGACGGCCACCCCCACATTGTCACAAGATGGCTGCCCCATGTCATTACAAGATGGCCATCACAAGATGGCTGCACCCATATTGTCATAAGATGGTCTGTAGGGGAGGGCAGTTAGGGGTGACCAGACCTGCAGGGGAGGGCATTTGGGGGTGATCGGGCCAGCAGGGTAGTAGTTAGGTGTCAATCATGCTGGCAGTGGAGTGGTTAGGGACTATTAGGCTGGCAGATAGGTGAGTTGTTAGGAGTCAGCAGCTCCTAAAAACTGTGGGATCAGGCCTAAACCAGCAGTCAGACATCCCCCGAGGGGTCCCAGATTGGAGAAGATGCAGGCTGGGCTGAGGGACAACCCCCGACCCAGGGCATGAATTTCATGCATCGGGCCTCTGGTCATTAAATAATAATGATTATTTATAGAGCATTTACTGTATGCAAGGCTATTAGCTCAGAATTCTACAAGTATTATCTCTTAATCCCACTATCTCCTCACATCCCTCAAAAAAGGGGTCAGTGGAAGAAGGAGGGAGAAAAAAGAAAGGAGAAAAAATATAACCTAAGAGGGTTTTTCTCACTTTAAGGGAAATTAGGCTTAAAGAGATATGTCCAAGGCAGCCATTTTGTGATGGCGACTATCTTGTGATGATGTGGGGTGGCTATTGGTAAGTGGATGCAGGGAATTTCCATCCACTGTAACTCCAGATTTCATGAGCATAACCATAATAGTATAACACTTCCCCCTGCTGTAATGGTGGGTTTTCAGTAAATGCTAGCCTTTATTACTACTAATACCAGTCATTATTATCTGACTGTGGCTTAGAGATTATGTATTCATGCATTCACTATCAGGAAAAACATTGTTTCTTGCTATGGCTTAGGCACTGTGCTAGGCACTGGTGATTCAATTGTGATTTAGTTTCAACTTCTAAAACTAACTTATTTGTCTTTTCCTGTAGGTATGTAAGCTCCAGGGTGGCAGGCTGCTCAGTGTCTATTAGGTTTCATTAATATGTTTGGACTTGATCATACTATAAGTTGCTTCCTAAAAGGCAGCAGGTCCATAGTCTGGGATCTGTGAATAGGAATTAATTGCATCAGTTGCATCAGTGTGATGAAATTCAGCCTTAACTAATTGTTTAAAAGATTAAATGAGGGAATCTATGGGAAAATGCTTTACAAATTGTAATCTGAAATTATTTTAAGCCCTACAAAAAGTTTTTACAGCCAAAACTAGTTTGGCTCAGTGGATAGAGTGTGGGCTTGTGGACTGAAAGGTCGCAGGCTTAATTCCAGTCAAGGGCATGTACCTTGGTTGCGGGCAAATCCCCAGTAGGAGGCATGCAGGAGGCAGCTGATTTATGTTTCTCTCTCATTGATGTTTCTAACTCTCTATCCCTCTCCCTTCCTCTCTGTGGAAAATCAATAAAATATATTTTTGAAAAAGTTTTTACAATTATCCTATCTAATAAAGGAGTAATATGCAGATTAACCATCACTCCAACACACAAGATGGCTGCCCCCATGTGGACACAAGATCCTGCCCCCATGTGGACACAAGATAGCCACTACAAGATGGCCAGCAGGGGGGCAGTTGGAAGGAACCAGGTCTGAAGGGAGGGCAGTTGTGGGCGATCAGATCAGTAGGGGAGTGTAGTTTGGAGGGACCAGACCTGAAGGGGAGATCAGTTGGGAGGATCAGACCTGTAGGGGAGGGCATTTAGGGGTGAACAGGCTGGCAGGAGAGCAATTAGGCATCAATAAGGTTGGCAGGGGAGTGGTTAGGGGGTGATCAGGTTGCCAGGCAGAAGCAGTTAAGGGCAATCAGGAAGGCAGGCAGGCGAGCAGTTGGAGCCAACAGTCCTGGGTTGTGAGAGGGCTGTCCGACTGCCAGTTTAACCCTGATCTAATGGGCCTAAATGGGCAGTCAGACATCCCTCAAGGGGTCCCTCCCTCAAGTATGAATTTCATTCACCGGGCCTCTAGTGTTAAGATATTAACTTTATCCCTAATGTAATGGGGAATTTGAAGGTAGAGAGTCATATCTTGGAAGAACACTATGTATCTTAGCACTATCATTACCACTACATTTTTACTAAGGACCCTACCACCAATGTTACTGAAGAGGAAGTTTATGGCTAATAACTTTAACAAGCAATTTAAATAACAATTGCCTAATGCTACGGCATTCACTATGCCCTAGCTGTTCTACATACCAGCATACTGTTAGACTTTAATTAGCAAAGGGAGGCTCTTCATTTTGCAAATAGAGATCTGGTACTTACTTTTAATTTGCATGGAAGTGAGATCAATTCTTATTTTGCTGAAAACAGTGTGTCCAGCAGCCAGGTAGTCATTTGTACATTCACAGTCTAGCCTCCTACTTCCATTAAAAGGACATTCATATGGATTTTGTAGTCTGTAACCACATTAGAATATTTTCATTATTAGATGCAGCTATCATCACACAGTGTAGGTAAATTTTGGAAGTGGAAGGTAAAAGATACACCCTTCAATATGACAATGTCTATAAGTTAAATGAGAAAGAAGTAAAAATCACTCAAAGTTAACATGAAAGTATCAATGGGAAATTTAAGACTGGTGGAAAATAATCCAGCTCTTGTTCTGTTAGCTTTTGTTACTGGAAGTAATATGATTTCTAAGAAAATACACATATTTCTTAAATTCTCCCCTTCTCTGTTCTCCCACAGCTCACCCACAGGATCTTCCGTAGCCCATCTCTCTGTGAGTACATGTGAATACTCAAATCTTTGGGTGACATCTAACTTAGGTCTTAATAGGTCCACCTACTTTTGAATTACTTATTCCACTTGCAAGATATTCAAGTATCACTCTGACTGCTGGAATTTCTGATTTTCTTGAAGGACCATAAAAAAAATGCACTGATAAGCCAAAGACACATCTGATACCTGAAACCATACACTTCAGAAAAGTTGTCTTCTTCACCTTTGACCAATGATATATATTCCTTGGGGTCCTCCAAGTGCATATCTGCACAATAAACCTAAAAGGAAAATGCAAACACCTAGAAAAGCTTTTCCCAACATCAACGGTCAATATTAAAGTCACGTATTAAAGGTGTTCACAATACCTTTATTATTCTCCCTTCAATGTTAAGGTAATAGTCACCATCCTCAGTAATGTTGTTTTCCCCTTGGATTTCTTTGCAGCTGGTAAATGTTTTGCCTTCAAGGATGAGTGAATACAACTTATCAACAATGAACAAATTAAAAACACAGCATGAACTTAGCTCAATCATGCAAATATTATGCTAAAAACGAGGCACTTCATTTTGTGCAGCAAATGATTCCTGCAAATATTCATTTTCAGAATTTTAATTAAAACTCTTAGGAACACTAGGTAGATTTTTAAAGTCTGTTACTTACAGTCACTGGCATAACATTTCTTTTGAGCATCTGGCTTTAAACGCTTTAAACATAAGTCACTGGACCAACCATTTTCAGCCATGCATTCCACTCTTCTCTCCATTATCCCCACTCCACAAGTCACTGAGCACTGTGAACAGAGTAAAATTTGAAAGTAAAGTGTATAATGGGTAATAAGGCCAGTCGATCCATATCTCCACTCAGACTATGTCCTTTTGGAACACTATAGTGGCTAGACCTACTACAAATACAAAAATACCGTATAGACTGGACAGTCACAGATGGGAGGAATTTGTTACTTCTCAGTACTGGCTTCGTTTCATTTGTTTCATATAGTTATGTCAACATTATATTATAAATACTTGATAAACATTATTAATGTTAGTTTTTAAGACTACTTAGTTTGTTCTCATGGTTATATGCTGTTTGGAAAGCAATATTTACTTGCTTTTTATCCATTAAATTGGAAATGGATTATACTGCAAGTAATTTTTATTACTCGCATATTAGATTTATTTATTTTACTTAAAATATTCATTTGTTAAGTATCGACTCAAAATGCAAGTCACCGTGCAAGGTTTTCAGAGGAATAGATGTAAATAGATTATAGTAAGCATAGAAAAAGAGATAAGATATTTATACAAGTAACTGACAAAATAAGTGGTTTTTAGACAACGGGTATGAAAAAATTCTGGGATCGAGTTAGACATGCAGCTGCACAGCCATCTACACCTAGAAAGTCTCATTCAGAAGGTTTTAAATTCATAATTATATACTGACCTTGCTCCATTTTCCAATTTTCCAAGTGGCCATGTGCAAACAGCTCCTTAGATTGCACTTGTAAGCCTGTGGCGAAGGCAGAACAGGGCATTCTCGATAATCTACCGGCCAAAGCTGATGGAGTTTATATCTCTCAGTAGACTGAATCTCAATGCAATATGTAATCCTTTGTCGGTAACTAAATCCACAGTTAGCAGCACACTGAAAAATAATTGCCAGGGGGAGAAGATATCCTTTAACTTAACCAGGCCTAATATTCACCAGGGTTGTTTGTGTGTGTGTGTGTGTGTGTGTGTGTGTGTGTGTGTGTGTGAACACTTATAAATATATATAAACACACTATACAATGTTATACCCACAGAAATTCTTTCATTAGCTTAATTTACAGATGAGTTTAAAAAGTTTCAGAGACATTACATAACTTTCCCAGAGTTGTACCAATAAATGGAAAGGATCCATATCCAGGCTAGATTGTCTAGTTGCGGTGTCTGTTTTGGTTTTTTCCCATTACACTACTAAGACTATCTTAATTTAATGAAAAACTTTCTCCCAATAGGTGCAGCTTTGGAGAAATAAAACATATATCAGGGTTCTCACCTGAAATAAAAGACATTAATTAGGGAATAGTAGAGTACTGACCAGTGTGTACATACATGGGAGGACACCACCTGTGGCCAAGGAATTAACCAATCAAAAGACATAGAAATGACTGTAGCTAATACTCACATGGGACCAAATATAGTCTGGTCCCTCCAGCAAATCTTACATACATGTATTCTACAATATGTGGAAAACTCAGAAGGATCTTGGCACAGTAGAGAGGAATAAATTAACCCTAAACAATGCACTGGTCTATGTGACAACACTTAATAGTGAGATAAGAAAGGGTTAAACTGGACCCAGACAGAATAAATACATTCTAGAGCTAAGGTCAAAATATATGGATTGTGGGAGCCCCTTTCCATGTCCTGCGTGGTTCAGGGTTCCCGGTTCAGGGTTCGGGTTCTGAAGGAGGCCGCATGCAAACGAAATGAGAGACTAGAGAATATTAATTTGACGATATTGGGGGGCCAGGTGGGAGCCTTCCTCTAGTGGAAAGGACTGCCATTTGCTCTGGCCTTTTTCTCCCTTTTATTAAGGCTTTGGGACACACCCCTAAACTTTAGGCAGGAAATAACAAAAACAGAAATTAACATGAAACAAACAGATAGAGGTTGCTTCAACCAATAATGTTTCAACTAAACAGTGAGTAATTAGCTCTGACCTTTCAGAGCAATTAAGGTTGGCCAGCCTTCTGGCTTCCTGTTTACATCCATTTAGTGAGAACAATATTTGGTTTCCGACAATGGATAGGAATAAAAATCACCCAGTAGCTAAAAGTAAAATTTATAATGTCTGACATGCAATAAAATGTTAACTGTCAGCCCTAGCTGGTTTGGCTCAGTGGATAGAGCATGGACCTGTGGACTTAAGGATCCTGAGTTTGATTCCAGCCAAGGGCACATGCCTGGGTTGCGGGCTTGATCCCCAGTAGGAAGTGTGCAGGAGGCAGCTGATTGATGATTCTCATCATTAGTGTTTCTATCTCTCTCTCCCTCTCCCTTCTGCTCTAAAATCAATAAAATAATTTTTAAAAAGTTAACCATCATGCAAAAAGCAAGAAAATATAGCCCATAATAAAGAGAAAAATATACCTATCAAAAGAGACTCAGAAGGAAGAGTAAAAATGCAAAGGAAGGATCTCTGAAAATTCTCTTCTCCATAAATCCATGAGAAAACTGGAAAAATTTGTCAGAATTAACTTTCCACAACTCTGGAAATTCACCAAATGCATCAATCCAGGAAGCATTTATTCAACAATCAGGGCTCAATCTCAGAAGAGGGAGCTTTGTGATGTTTTAACTTGTCCTACCCCCATTCTTCCCTCTAGCTCCACAGTAGCCTGAAAGTCAATAGCCCTGCAAACATGGTGGAGTCAGCAGCCTGGCGGCCACAGGGGCAGAACAGGGTTGGGCATCTTTCAAAGACTCTGTTGCAGAGACTTGTTGTTATTTGAACTGTTTGGTGGGTTTTCTAGAAGACTCCACTTACCAGGTTGTTGTAATTTAACTTAACTGGAGCTTACTCACTGCTAAAAAAATTTTCCCTCAAGGGGCACTTGTTGAATTGTTTAACTTTGAAGCTTCCAGGAAAGGTAGATCACAGTTAGGGTAAGCAATAAGCTCATCAAAAAACAAAAACAACAACAAAAACAAAAACTCAAAAGGACAAGAAGAGATGTACATAGGGCTTTGAAAAGCTTCAATATATCTATAGACTCCAGAAAGCCATGGACATGCACAGGGTTGCTCACATGTCCAGGACTGTGCACATGCTCAGGAAGCATCTGGAAAGGGCCTGCACACTCACCTCTGGCCAATATCAAGGCTCTGTACAAGTAGGACTAAGGTTAAGGAAGAGCTGTCAGCTGCCTGGATGAGTGTTAAAGGTATCCAAACATACACACCAAAGCACCAGGCAAAGGAGATGATTGGTTCCAGGCATCTAAGGGAATCACTGTCCAATATTAATTGAAAACTTAAATGAATCAATCAGAGACTTCAGTGAATGAATGTGACAGGAAATACAGACTTTATAGTGAATTCTAGAAAGTTACTAAACAAGTAAAAACAAACAGCAACAACAATGAATCCTGAGGAGGAGGAAGAATCTGAATTAATAATCCAAAAACTACATACAGGGAAAGCCCAGGACCAGCAGCTTCACTGGTGAAGTCACCGAATGTAAAAAGAAACTATCATTAATGTTTCCAAAATTCTTGCAAAAGAAAGAATAATAAGGAGCACTTCCTATTGCATCCTATGGAGCCAGTATTTCCCTCATACCAAAACCAGGCAAAGAAATCACAAGGAAACAATACACCAAAATATTTTATGAATGTAAATGCAAAAATCCTCACCAAAATACTAGCAAAAAATTCTAGAAATACACAAAAAGGGTTATACACAATGACCAAGTGAGTTTTATTTCAGGTTCAATTCTGGTCAAGGACACATACCTTGGTTGCGGGCACATCCCCAGTAAGAAGTGTGCAGGAGGCAGCTAACGATCTTTCTCTCTCATTTATGTTTCTAACTCTCTATACATCTTCCTTCCTCTTTATAAAAAATCAATAAAATATATATTTTTTAAATGATGGACCAGAAAAATAAAAAATGGCAGAGGAATAGAGAGACATGTCATGAGCCTTGTCCCTGAGCAGATAGAGAGAACAGCTGAAGGTCGCATTTGGGAGTATTTGTTGGTGAGTTAAGGGATAGCTATATTCCAGGAAAAGGTGGGGTACTGCTGTATGGGGCTCCCTTGACCGGGCAGCCCCCACTGCTGCTGGATTTTTCTCCCAGAGCCACCAGCTCGGAAGCAAAGACTGCATCATCTTGAAGGAGAAAGTGGATATTTACAGAAGCCTGAAAATCTACAACTGCAGTACCCACTGAACAGCTGAGAACCCCAAAACACCAGTCTCCAAGTGGTGCAAACAGATTCAGAGTAGCTCTACACTCCACACTAAGGAATAGGAAGCAAAGAAGGAACACAGGGGTAAAGGTCAGATTTTGCCTGGGATAAGGAGAGAGAGAACTACATAACCAGGCACCCTGGGGAACAGAGACCATGGGGAGACAGAAAAAAAAGCCCACATATGAAAGAAAAGCAGGCATCACCAGAAAAGGAACTAAACAAGATGGAGGCAAACAACCTACCAGAGAAAGAATTCAGATAAATAGTCATAAGGTGGCTGAAAAGAATGGAAGACAAATTTGACAATATTAGTAAGAACCAGGAGGAAATGAAGAAGAACTAAGAAGGAATGAAAAATGACATCACTGCTGTAAAGAACTCAATATAAAACATCAAGAGTAGACTAGAAGAAACAGAGGACTGCATCAGTGAGCTAGAAGACAAGGTCAGAAAAAAATACTCAAGTAGTGCAGCTTCTATAAAGAAAAATTAAAGAGCAGGAGGAGAGCCAACGGGAACTTTGGGACAACATGAAACAAAACAACATCCACATAATAGTGGTTCCAGAAGGAGAGGAAACTGAGCAAGGAATAGAAAACATGTTTGAAGAAATAATAACAGAAAACTTCACTGGTATAGTGAAGAAAAACCCACACAAATCCAAGAAGATCACAGAGTTCCAAGCAAAATGAACCCCAAAAGACTGACACCAAGGCACATTATAATTAAATTTGCAAACAGCAACGACTAAGTGAGAATCTTAAAAGCGAGAGACAAAAAGTTACCTACAAAGGAACCTCTATCAGACTAGCTACTGATTTCTCAACAGAAACTCATCACGCCTGAAGGGAATGGAATTAAATATAAAAAGTTATGCAAAGGAAGGGTCTGAATCCAAGAATACTGCATCCAGTAAGGCTATCAATCAATAGTGAAGGTGAAATCAGGAGGTTCACAGATAAAAAAGGACTAAGGGAATTTATTACCACCAAACCAGCAATGCAAGAAATGCTAAAGGGTCTGCTGTAAAAAAAAGAAATGTGAAGCAAAGAAGGAACACAGAGGTAAAGAATAAAAATGGCGACAAACAAGTACCTATCACTAATAACTTTAAATGTAAATGGATTAAATACCCCAATCAAAAGACACAGTGTAACAGATTGGAAAAGAAAACATAACCCATATATCTGCTGTTGACCCACCACAGAAAAAAAGGCGTACATAGAATGAGTGTGAAGGGATGGAAAATGGTTTTTTTAGGCAAATGGAAATGAAAAAAAAAATCTGGGATACAAATACTTATATCTGACAAATAAGATCTCAAAGTGAAGGAAATAACAAGAGATAAGGAAGGACACTTCATAATACTAAAGGGGGCAATCCAACAAGAAGATATAACTCTGGTAAACATATACCTACCCGATACAGGAGCACCCAAATACATAAAAAAACTTCTGGAGGATATCAAGGGAGAGATTGACAATAATACAATCATAGTAGGAGACTTTAATATCACATTATCACCATTGGACAAAAACTCTAAATGAAAAATCAGAAAAGAAACATCAATCCTAAATGAATCACTAGACCAGATGGAATTAATTGACATCTTCAGAACATTTCACCCCAAAGCCACAGAATATACATTCTTTTCCAGTGCACATGGGTCATTTTCAAAGATTGACCATATGTTAGGTTATAGTCAAAGTCTTTTGAAATTCAAGAAGATATAAATCATATCAAGCATATTCTGAGATCACAGTGGCATAAAATTGGAAATCAACTATAATAAAAATAATCCAAAGAAATCAAACACATAGAGACTAAACAGCACTCTATTAAACAATGACTGGGTAACCAGAGAGATCAAGGAAGAAATAAAAAACATTATGGCAACAAATGACAAGGAAAACACAACAATCCAAAAATCTATGGGACACAGCGAAAGCAGTCTTGAGAGGGAAGTTCATAGCCCTTCAAGCCTATTGCAAAAAAAAAATAATAAGAAGAAGAAACAATGGTAATAAATTACCTAAGCCTACAACTCAAAAAGCTAGAAAGAGAGCAACAAGAAAAGTCCAGTATAAGCAGAAGGAAGGAAATAGTAAAGATCAGAACAGAGATAAATGACATAGAGACCAAAGAAACAATATAAAATATCAACAAAACCAAGAGCTGGTGCTTTGAAAGGATAAACAAGATTGATGAACCTCAAGTTAGGCTCACCAAGAAGCAGAGAGAGAGGATCCAAATAAACAAAATCAGAAATGAAAGAGTTTAAATAACAAAGGACCCCACCGAAATACAAAAGATTTTTTAAAAAATACTATGAACAACTCTATTCCAACAAATTGGACAACCTGGAGGAAATGGAAATGTTCCTAGAAAAATATAACCTTCCAAAACTCAATCAGGAAGAATCTAAACATCTCAATAGGCCAATAACTATGGAAGATATTATAGCAGTCATCAAAAAGCTTCCAGCAAACAAAATCCCAGGGCTACACAGGGGAGTTTTACCAAACATTTAAGGAAGAATTAAAACCTATCCTCCTCAGACTATTGCAAAAAATTCAAGAAGGAAGACTTCCTATCTCCTTCTATAAAGCCAGCATCACCCTAATTCCAAAACCAGATAAAGATAACACAATGAAAGAGAATTTTAGGCAAATATCCCTCATGAACATAGATGCCAAAATCCTCAACAAAATTCTAGCAAATCGGATCCAGCAGTACATCAGAAAGATCATATCCCCTTTCCAAGAAGGATTTATCCCAGGAATGCAAGGATGGTACAATATCTGCAAATCAATAAACATGATACATCACATAAACAAATTGAGAGATAAAAATCACATAGTCATATCACTTGATGCAGAAAAAGCATTTGACAAAATCCAACACCCTTTCTTGATAAAAACCCTCAACAAGGTGGGAATAGAAGGATAATACCTCAACATAATAAAAGCCATATATGATAAATCCACAGCTAAAATCATACTCAATGGGCAAAAACAAAAAGCATTTTCCCTAAGAACAGAAACAAGACACTCCTCTTTGACATAGTACTGGACATATTAGCCATTGCAATTAGACAAGAAGAAGAAATAAAAGGCATCGAAATTGGAAAAGAAGAAGTAAAGCTGTCCTTATTTGCAGATGACATGATACTGTACATAAAAAACCTGAAAGACTCCGTCCAAAAACTAATAGTCTTAATAAATGAATTTGGCAATGTATCAGGATACAAAATTAATGCCAAGAAATCTATGGCATTTCTATACATTAATAGTGAACTTAGAGAAAGAGAGACTAAAAAAGCAATTCCATTTACCATTGCAACAACAAAAAAATTAAGATACCTAGGAATAAACTTAACTAAGGATAAAAGACCTATATGTAGAACACTACAGGACACTGAAAAATGAGATAGAGGAAAACGTAAACAGATGGAAGAACATACCATGCTCATGGATTGGAAGAATCAACATCATTAAAATGTCCAGAAAATATGCACGAAGATGGTGGCATAGGTAAAAACCTACACTGCTGCCTCGCACAACCATTTCAAAACTACAACTAAAAGACAGAATGGACATCATCCAGAACCACAGGAAAGCTGGCTGAGTGGAAATTCTACAACTAGAAGGAAAGAGAGGGGCTCACAAAGATCCAGAGGAGCTACGAAAAGCTGATGTACGGAGACATGTACGTGGAGAGAGCGGGTGCTGGATTACCCAACTGGCTTTCTCTGACAGGAGGGAAACGAAGACTCTCAAAGGCATTAACCCCTTATCCTAAGACACTAAACCCCAGATCCAGCCGAAACTCATATGGGGGGACTTTGGACTGTAAAAAGGGAGAGGTGCACGGAAATTTAGGGGAGTCGCAGAAGATCAGAGGTCTGATGGCGTGCACGGCACTGCGCAGAGGACAGACTGCTGATTGTGCAGCTGGCTTTTGCGAGTGGGCGGAAGACAGACCCTCCCAACTGCGCCACTTCTGATTCCACTAAGCCCTTGTTTTGGGTGAAACACTGGGGACCTAGACTCGTGTGGTCCCGGAGCGCAGGGGAGCCGGAAAGGCAGCGGTCTAGAGGCACTGTGCATGCACACAAGGACTGCTCTGGCGATTACCCAGTCACGTGAGACTCAGGGGCCATGGAGGGCGGGGCCGACTGGAAGGCAAGGCAGTCCCTTAAGCCCTGAGACTTCACCCATCCCAAGCTCAACAGAGAGGCTTCTGCGGTTTTGCAAGGCTGAATCCAACACAGAAGTTCTCCCAGCATAGTGAAAATGCCTAGACAAGGGAAGGGATCACAAACAAAAGAAATGGAGGAAAACAAATGACTGGATTTAGAGTTCAAAACCACGCTTATAAGGTTTTTAAAGAATATGCTAGAAAAGTTGGATAAAGTTAGCGAGAGCCAAGAGGAGATGAAAAAGGACCAACTAGAGATGCAAAAGATCCAACTAGAGATGGAAAAGGTCCAACAAGAGATGAAAAAGGACCAACTAGAAATTAAACATACACTGACTGAAATAAAAAAATATTATACAGAGTCCTAACAGGAGACTAGAGAAAGGCAAGAATCAAGTCAAAAATTTGAAATATAAAGAAGCAGAAAACACTCAACTGGAAAAGCAAGAAGAGAAAAGAATCCAAAAATGTGAAGATAATGTAAGGAGCCTCTGGACAGCTTCAAGCATACCAACATCAGAATTGTGGGGGTTCCAGAAGAAGAGAGAGAGCAAGATACTGAAAACCTATTTAAAGAAATAATGACTGAAAACTTCCCACATCTGGTAAAAGAAATAGACTTACAAGTCTAGGAAGCACACAGAACCCCATATAAAAGGAATCCAAACAGGACCACACCAACACACATCATCATTAAAATACCAAGAGCAAAAGGCAAAGAGAGAATATTAAAAGCAGCAAGAGAAAAACAGTTCATTACCTACAAGGGAGCACCCATACGACTGTCAGCTGATTTCTCAACAGAAACAATGCAGGCCAGATGGGAGTGGCAAAAAATATTCAACGTTATGAATAGCAAGGACCTACAACCAAGAATAATCTATCCATCAAAGCTATCATTCAGAATTGAAGGGCAGATAAAGAGCCTCACAAATAAGAAAAAGCTAAAGGAGTTCATCAACTCCAAACCAGTATTATATGAAGTGCTGAAAGGTACTCTTTTAGAAGAGGAAGAAGAAAAAGGTAAAAGCCAAAAATTATGAACAACAAATACATATCTATCAACAAGTGAATCTAAAAATTAAGGGAATTAAAAATTTGATCAACAGAATAAACTGGTGAATATAATAGAATCAGGAACACAGAAATGGAGTGGACTGATAATTCTCAAGGGGAAAGAGGTGAGGGGTGTATAGGGAGAGACTGGACAAAAATCATATACCTATGGATGAGGTCAGTGGGAAGGAGGTAAGGGCAGAGGAAAGAGTGGGAGCTGGGTAGAGGGGAGCTATCGAGGGGGAAAAAAAGAGAAACAAATGTAATAATCTGAATATAAAGATATAATTTAAAATAAAAAAAATAAAATGTCCATACTATCATAGCAATCTATAGATGCAATGCACTCCCCATTAAAATACCAAAGGCATATTTCACACACCTAGAAAGAACTCTCCAAAGATTCATCTGAAACAAAAGAAGTCCCCAAATAGCCACAGAAATCCTTAAAAGAAGAATAAAGTATGTGGGATCTCAATACCAGATTTCAGGCTGTATTACAAAGCCTTTGTTCTCAAAATAGCATGGTACTGGCACAAGAACAGACATACAGACCGATGGAATAGAATAGAGAATCCAGATATCGACCCAATCCACTATGTTCAATTTATATTTGGCAAAGGAGGCATGAACATACAAGACAGTCTCTTCAATAAATGGTATTGGGAAAACTGGACAGATACATGCAAAAAAAAAATGAAACTAGGCTACCAACTTACACCAAATACAAAAATAAACTCCAAATGGATACAGGACTTAAACATAAGATGGGAAAAATACTAGAGGAATCCACAGGCAGAAAAATCTCAAACATATGCCCAGAGAATTTCTTCACTGATACTGCTCCAAGGGCAATGGAAGCTAAAGAGAGAATAAACAAATGAGACTACATCAAAATAAAAACTTTTTCACAACAAAAGAAACCATCAACAAAACAGCAAGAAAGCCCACTGTCTGGGAGAACATATTTGCAAATGTTATCACTGATAAAGCTTTAATCTCCAACATCTATAGCCAACTTATACAACTTAATAAAAGGAAGATAAATGATCCAATAAAAAATGGGCAATGGATCTAAATAGAATCTTTTCAAAAGAAGACAAAAGGAAGGCCGAGAGACATATGAAAACATGCTCAATGTTACTAACAACCCGAGCAATGCAAATCAAAAGGACATGTGGTACCATCTTACACTGATGATTGTCAGAATGGCAATCATCAACAAATCAACAAATGACAAGTGTTGGTGAAGCTGTGGAGAAAAAGGAACCCTTGTGCACTGCTGGTGGGAATGCAGACTGATGTAGCCACTGTGGAGAACAGTATGGAGTTTCCTCAAAAAACTAAAAATTGAATTCTCATTTGACCCAGTAATCCTACTCCTAGGAATATATCTTAAGAAACTAGAAACACCAATCAGAAAGGATAAGTGCACCCCTATGTTCATAGCACTATTTACAATAGCTAAGATTTGGAAATAACCTAGGTGCCCATCAGCAGATGACTGGATTAGAAAAGTATGGTACATTTACAAAATGGAATACTATGCTGCCATAAAAAAGAAGGAATTCTTACCATTTTCAACAACCTAGATCAAATTAGAGAGCATTATGCTAAGTGAAATAAGCCAGTCAATGAAAGAAAAATACCACATGATCTCACTCATTTTTGGATAATAAAGAACATTATAAATGGTGAACAAAATGATAGATACCTAAGCAGTAAAGCATCAAACAGACGGTCAA
Source organism: Lasiurus cinereus (assembly GCA_011751065.1). Lineage (NCBI taxonomy): Eukaryota > Metazoa > Chordata > Mammalia > Chiroptera > Vespertilionidae > Lasiurus > Lasiurus cinereus. The sequence continues at coordinate 10,588,584 of JAAGEH010000311.1, read as the reverse complement.
ATTACAGTTGGAAGGTTAGGGAGAGGTGGGGTAGATAAGAGATCAACCAAACAACTTGTATGCATGTATATAAGCATAGCCAATGGACAAAAGTCATTGGGGGCTTAGAGCATGCATGGGAGTGGGGTAGGAGGGGGGCAATGGGAGGATATGTACATATGTAATACATTAATAAAAAAAATTAAAAGAAAAAAATGATGGACCATAACAAGTATTGATGAGAATATGGAAAAATCAGAATCCTCATACATTTCTGGTGGGAAAGCAAAATGATGCAGCAATTATGGAAAAAAGCTTGGGATTTTTTCAAAAAACTTAAACAATTAAAATATTTAGGAATTTTACTCCTAACTATATGCCCAAGAGAATTAAAAACATATATCCATACAAAAACTTGTTCACAAGTGTTAACAGCCTTATTCATCATAATAAAAAGGTAAGCCAACCTAGGAGGTCCGGAGAGGAAACCAAAATGGCAGCGTAGGTAAACACCTAAACTTGCTGCTTCACAAAACCAATCACTTCAAAACTACAACTAAAACGACAAAACAGATATCCAGAACCATGGGAAGTCTAGCTGAGTGGAAATTATACAACTAGAAGGAAAGAGAAAAGCATACTAAGACTCCAAGGAGGTACAGAAGTGAAGTGCAGAGATATGGAGGCGCATGCAGAAAGGGACTGGCAACTGAGTATGCTGTTGATTTTTTCAATCTGGAGAGAGACACAAACTCCCGACTGCTCTGATCTCTAGTTCTGGGTGAGACTCTGGGTCTTCAGAGTCATACAGGGAGAAATTGGACTATATGGCATTGGGCCAGAACATGGGGGCAGCTTTCTCTCAAAGGTGATTGCAGGGATGATCTTTGCTCTTGTATGCTGCTGCAAGACACAGAGACCTGGGAACCTCTTTAGGTCAGGGCTGACAGTCTTCCATTGCTGTTTGTGCTCTGCGTCCTAGAGAAAGGCAGTTATAAGGTTATTCAAGAATCTTCTAGAAACCTCTAAGAAATTTAGTAAGCCTCTCAAGGATATGAAAAAGGACCAAATAGAAATTAAGCATACACTGACTAAAATAAAGAATAATATAGAGAGATCCAACAGCAGACTAGAGGAAGGCAAGAATCAAGTCAAAGATCTGAAATATGAAGAAGCAAAAAACACCCAACCAATAAAGCAAAAAGAAAAAATAATCTAAGAATATGAAGATAGTGTAAGGAGCCTCAGGGACAACTTCAAGTGTACCAACATCAGAATTATGGGGGTGCCAGAAGAAGAAAGAGAGCAAGATATTGAAAACCTATTTGAAGAAATAATGACAGAAAACCTCCCCTACCTGGTGAAAGAAATAGAGTTACAAGTCCAGGAAGCACAGAGAACCCCAAACAAAAGGAATCCAAAGAGGACCACACCAAGACACATCATAATTAAAATGCTAAGGGCAAAAGACAGAGAATATTAAAATCAGCAAGAGAAAAACAGTTAGTTATCTACAAGGGAGTGCCCATATGATTGTCAGTTGATTTCTCAACAGAAACTGTGCAGGCCAGAAGGGAGTGACAAGAAATATTCAAAATGATGAATAGCAAGAACCTACAACCAAGATTACTCTATCCAGCAAAGCTATCATTTAGAATTGAAGGTAAGATAAAGAGCTTCACAGATAAGAAAAAACTAAAGGAGTTCATCCCTGCCAAACCAGTATTATATGAAATGCTGAAGGGTATTCTTTAAGAAGAACAGGAAAAAAAAAGGTAAAGATAAAAATTATGAACAACAAAGTGACAATAAATACATATGTATCAATAAGTGAATCTAAAAATCAAGTGAATAAAAAATCTGATGAACAGAATAAACTGATGAATATAATAGAATCAGGAAGAGACAAAAATCATACACCTATGGATGAGGACAGTGGGGGGCAGGTAAGGGCAGAGGATGGGGTGGGAACTGGGTGGAGGGGAGCTATGGGGGGAAAAAAGAGGAACAACTATAATAATGTAATAATATGAATAAAGGTTTATTTTAAAAAAAAAGTAAGCCAACCTAAATGTCCATCACATACTGAATGAATGAGGGAAATGTATCATAGTTCTACTACAGAATATTATTCAGTCATAAAAAGGAATGAATTACAGATATATGCTAAAACTTAACAATATAACACTAAGTGAAAGAAGCCAGATACAAAGGTCACATATTGTATGGTTTTATTTTTATGAAAGGTACAAAACAAGCAAATCCAGATAGTAAAAAAAAAACCTGGTTGTCTGGGGTTGGGGAAAGGAGAAAATGTGGAGTGACTTCTTATGGGTATGGAGTTTCTTTTATGGGTGACAAAATGTTCTAGCATGAGACCATGGTAATGGTTTCACAAACTTGTGATTATACTAAAATTTCCTAAGTTATAAATGCACACAAAGATGTTAGAATTAGCAGAGAAAGACTTTAAACAATTATTAGTAACTCCAGCATGTTCAAAAAGTTAAGTAAACATAGAAGATATTAAATAAAAGCTGAAATCAAATTTCTAAAGATGAAGATTATACTCTCTGAAATGAAAAATAGGTTGATGGGGAATAATGGCAAATCAGACATCACCAAAGAAAAGTTTAATGGACATAAAGATATCCATACAGTGAGATATTATTCAAAAACAAAGTGAAATCAATTATTGATACATACAACCTGACTGAATCTCCAAATACTTATGAAGCATTAGACAAAAACAGTACATATGCTATGCTTCTATTTATATAAAACTCAAGAATGTATATGAATATGGTAATGGATAATTTCAATGAAAATGAGATTAGATTACCTGTGGGATGGGAGTAGAAGAGAGGAGGGAGGATTTACAGAGCAAAACAAGGAAATTTTGGGTAGTGATGGAGATGTTATTTATTTTAAATATGGTAATGGCTCTATGGGTGTAGCTGTATTCATACCTCAAAATTTATCAAGCTGAACACTTTAAATACATGCAGCTTATTTTTTGTCAGTTATACCATAATAAAGCTGTTTTTATGCATGTAAGCATAGCTCATAGACACAGACAACAAGGGGGTGAAGGCTGGGATGAGGATGAGGGCTGGGTTGTGGAGGAGAAAGGGAAGAAAGAGGGGACATCTGTAATAGTGTCAACAATTCCCTAAAAAGCTGTTTTTAAAAAGCAGGCAACTCTTCTGCCTTCCCTCATAGGTTGGGCAGTCTGTTTCAATGCAGCTATGACTCTGGTTCTATTTTTGTTCATCAGTTTATGTTGTTCACTATATTCCACAAATGAGTGAGATCATGTGATATTTATCTTTTTCTGACTTGCTTATTCACTTAGCATAATGCTCTCCAGGTCCATCCATACTGTTTAAAATGGTAAGAACTCTCTTTTTTACAGAAGTGTAGAAAAGAAGGGTGGGGGATGAGGGGATAAGAGATCAACCAAAGGACTTGTATGCATATATATGAGCATAAGCAATGGACACAAATGGGGGTGTGTGGGGGCATGTGCTAGGGGAGGGGCATGGCCGGGGAGAGGTCAATGGGGGAAAAAGGAGACTTAGTTAATACTTTAAACAATAAAGAATTTAAATTTAAAAAAAAAAAGGAAAGGAAAGGAAAGGAAAGGAAAGGAAGGGAAAGGAAAGGGAAAGAAAAGAAAAGAGAAAAAAAGAAAGAAAAGAAAAGGAAAAGAAAGGAAAGGAAAAAGGAAAAGAAAAAAGGAACAGAAAAGAAGAAAGCATGCACTACA